>JAWWEE010000040.1:50712713-50730376 GCA_035221455.1 Xenops minutus | reverse complement strand
CAAAACTGGGTTGCATGACCCGCAGCCCCTGCACTCCCCAGCACCTGCTGCCAGCCGAGGAGCAGAACTGGCTGGTCGCTGCTCTCCAGACCAAGGGCACAACAGCTGAACAGCTCCCAGGGCCCTCACCCTGAGCTGCCCTGATTCTGGCTGGGACTTGGTTAATTTTCTCCCTGTAGCCAGTACAGTGCTGTGTATTGGATTTAGTATGGGAATTATGTTGATAACACACCAGTGTTGTAGTTGTTGCTAAGTCTAAGTCAAGGACTTTTCTGTTTCCCATGTTCTGCCAGTGAGGAGCTGCACAGGACACCAGGAAGGAGTATAGCCAGGACAGCTGACCTTAAAGAGCCAAAGGGATTTCCCATGCCATAGAACATCATGCCTAGTATACAAACTGGGGGAGTTACCTGAAGAGCCTTCTTTGCTCTGGTTGCAACTACTGTGGGACAATCAGCCACTCACACCACACATGTGCTCCCAGGGCTGTCTGCAGGGACAGGTCATTCACCTCTTGGTATAATCCTGTGTCTCAAGGAGCCCTATTCCTCATTTTCTACCTGCAAGAAGCTCAGAGGCTGCAAGCTCAGAAGCCCTCTGGAAACTTGCAGAATGGAGAGAGAGAGACAAGACAACCATGGACTGCATGATACCAGAACCAAATGCAAATCCTTCTTTATTTCAGGTCATGTCAGTTTTTCATAGCAGCACAACAGGAGTCCATTCAGTCAAAAGCAAAGGATTGAAGATTCAGTTTTTTGGGTTACTCCTCAAAATGCCTCCAAATACAGACATCAGTTAATTATAAATATGCAAAATTTACCACAGAAACAATGAGTATTATATCAATCACAGTGAAACTTACAGTAGTAAAAAAAAGTAAACCCAATTGTCACAAACTCAGCTTCTTTGGTGGGAACAAATCTCAGAGCATTTCACTTCCATGTTAAGAATAAAGACAAATGATCTCTCCACCAAGCAAAGGCTCTTTTCCTTTACCCTGAGCTTGCTGCAAGTAGTCAGGCTTTCACATCTCAGCCCTTGAGCAAAGAGCAGCACAGCAAATCAGGTGGCACCAAAAGTCCTGGGTAGAGGGGGTCTGCTCCCACCCTAGGTACAGTTGGTATCTATCTTGCCAGCTCACCTCAGAGGAGAAAGAAGAAGCTGCTACAGAAGACAACTGTCTCAGGAAAGGTTTGCCCTTCTCCCAAGGCCAGATGCAACATTCTGTGTCATATCTACTCCAAAAAGTTGCAGTATTTCTGCTCCTCTTCAAACTGAGTGAGTTGAAGGAAAAATAATCCCTTTTCCCGGTACTTTACACTCTGAAATGCCTTGGCCCCTGTGGGCCAAGCAATCCCTGAAACTTTGTTGGGCTTTAGGCCATTCTGTGACATGGGAAGGTGCACGGTGCTTTGTCAGTGGAGGTACTGCAAGACAGGAGACATTGCAGCTGCTACACCTCAAGACAGGTAGCTGGGGGCTCTGGAGTCTGGGTTAGACAGCAGGGCAGCAAAACCAAGCACAGCAGCAGAGATGGGGCTACAGAACAAGGACAGCTGTCAGCATTTCACAGCTGTCCTGGAATACATGTGTATGTGCACTGTTGTCTATTAAATATTATTAATTCCTCATAATTATTATTATGACCTCCTCCCCCACCTCAACCTTGGTTGAGGGGCAAATCTGAGCCATTTCAGTGCCTGCTGCTCCTTGCCTTTGGGACGCAGAATGGGAACCTCCAGATCAGTCATCGGCAGAGATGTTGCACCAGCTGCTCAAACTGCTCCCGGTGCTGGTAGATGTACAGCTGGGTGTCCCAGAGAGCATTCACCAGCACAGTGTCATTCACCTCGTCCAGCATCACCTCTGTATGCAGCTGAGGGCTGAGCCTGCAGACATCAAGACAGCATCACCAGCTGGGCACAGACACAAAGGTGACCAGGTGCAAGCTTGCCAAGTAGGAGACTTTTGCCAAGTGGCTCCTGCCACCAAGGTGCTCACTTGGCCCTTTATCAGGCTTGCAGAGCCTCAGTTCAACAACCACAGTACATGAAGGCCAAGTCCAAAACAGGCTGTGCATGGTGGAATAGGGCAGGATGCAGATCCTGAAGATCCATGCAAGACAGCATCCCTCAAGCCTTCATTAACTGGCCCCTGACCAGGTGTGTGTGCTGCATCAGCTCATGCAGGGGGCCAGAGCATCCTCCACTGCATCAGTGAGGTGTGAGGGGAGCGGGCAGGGGACAGGGCTGGGCAGGCATGCCTCTGGAGGGGATGTTATTTGGGATGATGTATGCCACAGCCAGGTCTGAAGTGAGAGGGATAAAAATAGGTCTGCACAGAGAGTGAAAAGGAAGCTCCTACCGGAAATATGGGACATCCGTCATCTCGCACCAAGCCCTGGCACGATCCACAGCTGGGCCATCTGCGTCAGTGCACTGCAGGAGAAACAGCCCCACAGTTACAGCCTGACTGCTCTTCCCCTGCCAGCAAGAGGCTTCCCTGGCACCAAGTTGAACTGCACAAGCTGCAGAGGGAAAGGAAAAACCAGGAGCAAGTTCATCCTGGATGACACTGCTCACTGCCAAGAGTGGGGCAGCTTTTATATTTATAGATTTGTTTTAATTTTTAACATAAGAACAGTGCTCCTGATCCTTGGGACACAAGGAATTGCACCCTACAGATTCTCCATACATCACAGCAGTGACTAGACTCCCTTAAAGAAACTCTCAGGATGATATGAATGACAGCCTCCTTAGGATTTTATCTCTATCCATTCTGTCCAAGCCTTGTAACAGCACAGCCTGTGATTACCACAGGCTTTCTGGGCTACCCTGCGACAGCTTCCCTGGGAGCCCTGAAATAAAAGACAGCTGAAGCAGAGGGAGTCTGGGCACTTTCTAATTTTAGGAAGCTAAAAAGGAGATAAAGCAACAGAATTAAGATCACAGTCAGAACTTCGGTTCTGATCTTACTGGTTTTCATTCATTTGGAGTGTTTTCATGCACAACATTTAATGATCTTCTTTCTGAAGCATGCAAGCCCATATTCCTATTACACACTCCTAACCACAGCTCTCAACAACTGCTTTTTATTAGTGACTCTCCCACTTCTCCATCATTTACTCATTTTCCCAGTCAGGATAGCAAAGCTTTTCTACAGAAAATTTAATTGCTGTTTTCCAAGGCATGATTTTTTTTTTTTGGTCCAGGTTGCTGAGGTGCTAATCAATGCTTCCTGAAAAGACAGCGAGTTGCACAAACTCATACCTGCAAATGTTCCTAAGGGTCACTGACCACCATCCTGTCCTCAGACTCTTTCAGCTGCAAGAACCTCCCTTGGAACTCAAAACCCCAAAGAAGCAGACAGGTCTTCAGACCTGCTGTGCTCCCACAATTCTTAAGTTACCCACTACATCCATGGTCACAGCAATTCCAAGGAAACAGAATTTACTTCCAAAAGGAAGAAGCTGAAGACTGGAAACCTTTTCTCCTGCCCTGCAAGCAACCCCAGGGGTCTTTCCCCATGCCCTCCTTCCAGTACTCACACAATCCACCACCATCTTGCCAAGCTCCCTGGCCCCGAAGACAGTCTTTGCCAGCTCCCAAGGGTTGGAGGGGCGGAAAACATCCACAGAGCTCACTGGGACCTGCGGAGGCTTCCCTGTCCCCAGGGAGACCACCAACCCCAGTTTTCTTACTTCCTGCCCCCGACCCTGCAGACAAACAAAAGATTTGTTTACAAGAATCAACAATGAAGGCAGAACACGTCTTTCACAGCAGTCCTGGGGAAGCTCTGAAAGCCAAGGCGAAAAGCTCTGTAACCTTTTCTCTCCCACTGAAGTATGGCTTGGCAAGACAGGTGTGACCCACAGGACTTCAACAGTTGCACTGTGATGTTCCCTATTCCCCTGACTGCACCTAAACCCATGAGATCACTCCAGAGGCAAGTCCTGGGACCAGATGACTGTGAAACAGTCCAACTCTTCACTCATTTTGACAACACACCTCCCCTTTCAGCTACAGGGAGCAATAGCTGCCAGTAGTTATTCGTCTTTTTGAAGAATTTGCCACACCACAGAAGGCATTCACTCTTCAGCCTTGCAGAGTACCCTACTCTTGTCTTCTCCATTTATTTTTAGGCAGAAAAAGGCTCTGAAGAGCTGCATCAAGGGCCACAGACAACCATCAACAGAATCATCCTTGTTCAAAGTAGCAAGGAGAGGCTGACGAGACTGTCTCCCTGTCTCAGACCCTTGTCAGAAGAGGTATCTCACCTCCCAGCCACCATTCCCAACACATATTCCCCTCCATACACGCCCTTTTAGGGTGGTGCACTGCTAACTTGTTTATCCACTAAGACGCATCCATTCCCAAACCCATTTCCTCTTCAAGGGAGGCTCACTGGGGCCAAAAAAAGCCCCAGCTACCAGTCAGGGCTAGGATTTCCCTCACCTTTTTGATGAGCGTCTTGTTGTATTCGTGGATCTCGGCCATGGCATCGAGGGTGGGGTTGTTGGCCAGCAGCCCCCCATCCAGGAAGCGGCCGATGGGTCTGAAATAAGTGGGAGCCGCGCCGCTGCAGCGGGCAGCACGCCACACCAGCTGGTCTGGAGGGGGACAAAGCAAAAGGCCTCTTGCAGCACCTCTGCTCTGCACAAGAAGCACCCCCACAAAGCAGGAGGTCTTGTAGCCCCTGAAAACCCTGCCCCACATAGGTGTGCCTCTTTCTCCCCACAGCAGGGCGTCTGCTTGGATGCACAGGATGACTTTGGGGGGCTTTAAAAGATGTTCTCACCACTTTCTATATATCCTGGGTCAAATTCACTCTCTATCCACTTCGTTGCTGCTATTTTGATAGTGAAATAGTTATGTGTGCTAGACAAAGCAGCAAGCTGGAGGGAGCTGCATGCTTCAGTTACAAGGCTTTTCTGCATTTTCCTGTGAGAGCCCAGGGAAAGGTACTGACCATATGCAGGACTTCCAGCAGACCCCTTCCTCATAAACCTTGCTAGCCAGCCCCTGTTCCTGGTACAAGAGAAGCCAAGGGAACAGGAGAAAGGAGAAAAGGGAACCACCACTAGGAATAAGCTACAAGTTAAGACTAGGGATGAGCTATTGCTGTGACCTTGATTTTTAGAGCAATGGAGGAAGAACATGAAATCTGTCACTGAAGGATGGAACTGCCCCTGCCAACCAGATGGATTTCTGTGCACTATAATTTACCTTCTGGCTGAGTGAGTGGTTTGAAAGATGCACTTGTCTTGTATTCAGTGGAGGTTTTTGTCTCTGGTACAGGGTAATTCCGGAAAAGGTGGAGCTCAGCTGGCTGTCGGTCACACAATGTCCCCGTCACCATAACCCTGGAGAAGAGGACATGAGAAAATAAGAGTAAAATGGAAAAGAAAGTACTTATGGATTCAATAGTCTGCACATCACACTTCTGCAGATCTGCTCTAAGGAGAGGCTGAGCATCTCTGCTGAGAGGGGTCTAGAGCACATGCGGGACAACATCAGCCAGCATAGCCCCAGGCACGACTTACTTGGGTTTTCGCACATCGGTCATTTTGGTGTTTTCCCCAAATTCCTTCTTCAAGAACTCATCCAGGGGCTCTGACTCGTAGGGTCGAGACCCCCGGAACACCATGTCCTTCATGCGGAAGTACAGGCAGCGCATGTAGTCCATGGACTTCCCTGAGACAGGCAACAGAGTTGGCAGGAGCAGGGGTGGGAGGAAGGGCAGGCAGAACAAACAACACACCAGAGCTAGGACTTTGCAAGACAAGTGGGAGATGGGAGGCATCACTCCCAATCCCACCCCCTTCCCAAACTGCTGTCATCTGCTTAGTCCTCAGCAGCATGACTGGAAAGTTTTACAGAAGAAGGGCAAACTTGGAGCACAGCTCCCACTACCAGAAAGTGTCAATCACATTGCTCTAAGGCCCCCATGGAGAGCACAGGAAGAACAGAACACTGCATTCTGCCACCACTCACTTCCCAAAACCCAGACAGCTGCTCAAAGCCAGCTGCTGTGAGAAGTAAGCACAAAGTGAGGTCTAGGCTTTCCTTCCTTACAGTAAGGAAGATCCCTTCCCTCCTTTGGCAGGCACAAAAGATCTGAGTCAGGACTCAGAGAGGCAGCTCCCACCCCACATCCGCTCTTCACAGGGGTGTGCTCAGGCCCACAAGAGTTAAAAGGGGCCCATTATTTGCATTGTCCTTACCATGTACAATAGCCAAGGCCAAGATCCCTCCAGTGCTGGTCCCTGCAATCCAGTCAAAAATCTCACGAATGGGACGGCCCGCAGCCTTTTCGATGGCCAAGAGGAGCTGGATGAGCACGAGGCCCCGGATGCCCCCTCCATCCAAGCACAGGAGGCGGTCCTGACTGGAAAGAGACACACATAGATGACTGGGAGCTGTGGGACACACTGCAAACCACAGAACACTGCGTGGGAACACGGCCTTGGGAACAGGAAACTACGGCAGTAACTAGATTGCTGCAGATAGTGTAATCAGTGATTTAATAAATCCAGCAGTGCTGTCTCAGGTGCAAATGAGACACGTTCAATAACCCTTGCCAGAGCTGGTGCAACACCCCTTGCTCTTGCATAGCTATCTCTAACCTCTACACCAGAGAGACAGTCACCAGCCGAAACCACACCCAAGTCCCTTACTACACAGTAATGGGTATTGTGTCATAAATAAAAGGCAGACAGCCCTAAATCCTGCCAGCAGCACTTCAGTGCCAAGCCTTCCTCCACTCCATGCAAGATGAGGTGCAGAGGAGCAGGGTAAACATTGGGGCAGTGTGTGGAGATGAGAAAACCACAAAGCCAAAGCAGTGTTAGGTGCCCAGCAGCACAGGAGAGGGATGGACACCTGCTGAGCTCAGGCTCCACTGCAGCTCCAGGGCTGCACACAGGACAGGCAGTGGTCATTTATTGAAACAGAGATTTATCACATGATGCTGGCAAAAACAACAACAGACATTAAATATCAGCTCTCAGGAAGCCACCCTCAAGGGTGTGGGAGGGGAAAATTCACACAGATTTCACCTCCAAGTTGCACAGGAGCCCAGACAGAAACTGTTTCTCACTTACTTTCGTCTATCCTCACTGGGCATGTCCACAACATCTGGTGCCTTCAACAACTGTCCAAGTGTTGTGGAAACATACAGAAGGTCTTGGTACCCTAGAGGGTCATGAACATGCAAAATGAAAAAAAATATTAGGGGCCATCAGTGTGGTAAACGATTTCCACCATAATCACAGAGAGAATATCCAACTCCCTTCCCCATCGAATAAAGCTCCCTGCAGGAGGTAAAAGCCATCTTACCCACAGCCAACAAGTACCCCCCAGATTAAACTCCAAACCAAAGAAGAGCAACACCATCCTTTAGAGTGTGCGGCTGGAGATACGCTGGCAAAGACAAAGGATTTGTAGCAGCAGATGATGAGCACAGTGGGTGAGAGAGAAGGCAGAGCCTAGAAGTGTGCCCACTACGCAGTTTACTGCAAGCTGTTAAGATAAAATCTAAGCCTACTCCTCGAGGTAACCTAGGCAGAAGAGCTGTGGGGACAGGGTGGCTAGTCATTACCCCTCAGCTGATGTTCACCCAGGCCACCCTGGGTGCAGGGCACTGATCCAGGCTAGGTGAGAAGCCAGCCTGTGAAACCAAAAGAAAAAAGAAGAGGGGAAGAGAAGTTACATACTCCTGCCAGCACCCAGCCTGGAAGGTGGCTGTGTCTAGAGCACATGGACACAATGAACATGGTGAGGAGTTTCTTCAAGGGCCAGAGTCCACAACAAAAAAAGGTCTTGCTCTGTCACTGCATCAGAGCTGAAACTGGGCAGGGGTTGCCTTCACCAGGCCATGGTGAGAAGAAAGTCCTGGCGTTAGCAGCCAGTGAGATTTGTGGTGACACAGACACACTCCAGGGTTGTCCTCTAGCCCCACAGGAGAGCCTTTGCAAAAGAAACCTCCAGCCAGAGACAGGAAGAGGTCCACAAGCAGGTGTTAGCTGCCTCCATGCTCCTCTCATGAAGGTGAGAGCCTCTCTCCAAGTCAACTCACCCACTGCCTACTCAGTAATCCCTTCTGCTGCCTCTGCCCGAGCTCTGGAGCTTCCTGGAGGTGGAAAGCCCAGCACCTAGAATAGACCCATGTGTTTATTTGCAGAGTCTGGGCAGTATAGAGCGCAAGCTACAACACAATTGTATGTCCTAAGGTAGGCTTTTCCTCTGCATTACAAACCCTGTGACCAAGGTTGCTTATCCTCAGGTTTTACCCCTTCCCTCTCCCAGCTGCTGGCCTCCACGATCTGAAAGTCATCCTTCTAAATCCCCTTGTGCCCAGCACAACACTGGAAGGTCTTCAAGGCAGACCAGTAAGTACCTCCCTTTCTGTATATGACCCAGTGGATGCAGTGCACACCAGCAACTAAGTACTACACCTCTTCCAGAGGAGTGAGGGAATCAGTCTTCCCACTCCTTTTTACAGAGCTGCATTGTGTCAGGTTTATAAAACAGAAGTTTGGAGCACGAGAGTTTAGAGTACACACACAAGACAAGCAGAGAAAAGAGATGGGATCCTGCAACAGTTCAGTGAGAACAGAGTCACAACAGAGTCTCCAGATATGGAGAGCTAAGACAGTTCCCAGCACATGGCCCATCTGAAGAAGAGATCCGAGACAGCACTGTGAAGCAAGAAGGAAGGAGAGCAAGGGAGGGCCAAGGAAGGCTTTACCTAAGCTGTTGAAGCTGCTCCGTGAGGAAGGTTGGCCTTCCAGGAAGGAGGCGGCAGATGGTGCCAGGCTTGGGGAGTCAGGGTTGGGTGGTGGGTGGCAGCGTTCGGTCCCTATAGTTTGCAGCAGGTCTAAGAGCACTTTCCGGTTCGCACCTTAGGTGACGAAGGGGGAGTTACAGATCAGAAAGAGAATCAGTGCACGCACACACCAGAGGGGAATGTGCTCTGCCAAATTTACAGCAGGCCTGACCCTCACAAAACCTCTGGGATGACCCAGGAAAGGGGAAATCATGTCCCAGGTATTTCTCCCCAAACACGAGGCAGCAGGACCTGTGCACAGCAGGAGTACCCAGTGCTGTGCAGCTCCAAGGGGCGTCTGTGCCACACACTTCTTTCCACTGAAGAACCGCCTGTCTGCTCCCGCCTGGGCGGTTCAGCAGCACTGCATCATCCTGCTGTGAGCCTGCAGTGCCTGACATCATGGTGTGAAAGAGGGGGCGTGCAAGTGCGTGCCAACTTTTCCTCTTGCATCTCTGTCTCTCAGAAGAGAAATTCATCAATGGCTATTAATACAAAGCCTACACTGCAAGCAAAGGAAGCGTTTACCCTGCAAGCAGCTACAAGCTGGGAAAGCATACTGGAGAAGCATCACCCATGTGTGGCAGGTTTTCACCTTTCCCCAAGATATTGTTTTGGCCATCAAGGGGAGATGGGATGCAGGATTCACCCTGTAAGGCTGTGGACATGCTCCCTCACCTTTGCTGCTCCTGGCTGCCAACAGTCCGGGTGTCTCTCCAAAATCATTGGGGACCTCGACATCTCCTCCAAACACAATGATCGCTTTGATCATATCCAGGTGGTCGTGCTAGAGCACAAGAAAAAGCTCAAGAGCCACTGCATGATTTCTCATTCCTTCCCTCCTCCTTTTATCATAAGGCATAACCACATGGAAGGCAATAGCCAGAATTTCAAAGGAGCCTGGCCCTGCCTCGACCCTTCAAGAAAACCCTCTCTGTCCTTCCCAGCAGCCTCTGCAGAGAACTCACCTTCATGGCCAGGTGCAGGGGCGTGTTGCCATGCTGGCCGTGGGCGTTGGTGTGGGCGCCGTGTGTCAGCAGGACCATGGCACAGTCGAAGCGTCCCCTCTGGACCGCGATGTGCAGAGCCATGTCAGCTGTCCGGCTGGCCACGTTCACCTGCGAGCCGTACTCCAGCAGCAGCCGTGTCATCTGTGCCCAAGCGTGCAGGTGCCAGGTCAGGAAGAGATAAAGCAATTGTGGGGACAACCACCTGGGCGCTCCAACCATCCAGGTCTCATGGCAAGCAAAGCAGGGGAAGAGGAGGGAGCCTTAGCAGAAGGGGAAGAGGAGGGAGCCTTAGCCTGGATATAGTTGGCTGGCAGATGCCAGCTGAATTGTTCCAAGCACTGGAAATGGGGTTTCTCTGTCTTTTACCACTGAACTAGCTGGTGGTTTCGCAATCTGGCTAGAGCTTCTGGATGCTTTAGGATTTATATGCAACTGTGATGACTGGCTGAGATTAGCTGAGAAAAAACCAGTTCCTACTCAAGCCAGGATCCTTTCAGTCTGGAAGGAAAGAGTTTGCTTCCTGAATTTCTCTTTATAAGCCAGTCAAATTTAGTCTGAAAACTCCACAGGACGTTCCTGACTGGAATATGATACTGCAGGATGAAAGAGTCCTGTTATAGGAATGCCCTCTGCTTGCAACAAGCACCATTCAGGTGCTCCATCATGGCACATCACTGACCTGCTTGTCTCTGGTAGAGCATGGAGTGTCACATACAAGCCACCACCTTGTCCCTACCTCACACTTTCCCTGCAGTTTTTAAGGCATTGACCTGTTTGCTCCCAGGAAACTGTCAGGTAAAAAGAAGAGAGCTCCCTCCAGGGGCAACTGTGCTTCATGGACAGTGCTGCAATCTCCTCAACAAAAGGGAAAAGGGACAAGCTGGCAGTTTCACAGACACTGATGAAGTACTAGGGATGACCCCACCAGTTTATTTCACTGAAAGGCTCCGCTGCTCTGACCCCTATGGCAAACAGCACTGATTGGCACAGGGCAAAGGGAATCAAACACTGAGCTCTGACAGTTGAGCTCTGACACTTTCAGGGCTCTGCACATGCACTTGGAAAGGGACAGGTTAGTAGCAGGAGGAGTTAACTGCACGCTGCATGGCAGCACAGGCCCTCACCATGGATTGGCTCCATTTACCTCTGCCTTCTTTGCCCAGTGCAGTGGAGTACCTTCATAGCGCGGGTCCTTGGAGCAAACCTGGCTGGCATCTACCTCGAGGATGGCCTGGGCACACCTGGCAGACAATGAGATGACAGGATGGGTGGCTGCTGTCTTGACTCAAGACCTCTGCTCACATCAGCACCTGCCTTCTGCCCAGAAGAGAGCCAGGAAACCCTTCAACAGCAGCAGGGTCTCCACAGTCCCTGCAAGCTCCTCAGCTGCACTTTTGTTCTGCTCTTTATAGAAAGTTGTGGAAAAACATCTGGATGCCTCTCTGATACAGGAATATGGCATCTCTGCAAACTCTTGAGTCCTGGGGGGAAATCCCTCTCTTCTCCTCTCTTTTCATGGAAACATGGGGATAAAACTGAAAAAGTTAAATACTTGCTGAAATTAAGAATCTGTGTACTTCCCTCTGAGTGACAAGAACAGACCAGTATCTGGTGCCTAGAAAGCGGGGTAGGTAGACTTAGAAAATAAGCATACACTCTCCCCTCTGAAACACCACCAAACAAACCCTGCAAAAGAGATGGAGCCCCAGCACAAACTCAGTGACCTAAGCATATTCTGGGCTTGTAAATGTATCCCTAATGTTGGGAAGAGCTTTTCAAATTGCTGAAAAATCAGCTAGCTGCAGGTAGCATAGACTTGAGGGCCCTGTTTGTAGAGCTCAGACATTCTATGAGCTTTAAGTATTGTAAAGCATATACAAAGGGAATCAAATTTCTCCAGGGAACACAAAACAGGGATTAAACATTGTTCCTCCTTTGATTCAGCTCCAGAGTGTGTTATTAAGAGTCAAGAGCACTTCCAGCCTACAGGAGATGGGAAAAACTAAGCTTTGCAATGAAAGCTTATTAGGATCAGAGCACTCAAAGACAGAGGTGAATCAATTAGCAATGCTATTTAAGTATCAGTAAATCTCACAGCTCATTTTGAGAAAGGTATTTCACAAACATTTTTTTTAAATCTCTGTCTTTTTCCTGATGTCTCATACTGAATAATATATTAATTCAGGGAAAAACCTTCTTCTTCTGAAAGCACTTTCTTTCCCACACCAGAACTTCCCTGTTCATTTGCCAATTCAAATGCAGCAACAACCTCCTACTGAGCACAGCCCTGAAAGGGGCCCAGTCTTGGACAGTGCTGAGGGAGCAGACAGATCCCCAGACTGGAGGGAGAGCCGTGTTCTGGCAGCCCAGGCAGTTACATACCCCTTCTGGGAGAACTTGAGTGCTGTGTGGATGGGGTATCCCAGCGTGCCCACGATGCTGCAGCTGGCACGGCACTTCAGCAGGGACCGCACCATGTCCTCTTTGCCCAGCTGGCACGCAAGATGCAGAGCAGTCAGCCCTTCGTGGCTCAGGTGGTCCAAGCCAGTAGTTGGGGTTCTGCCCAGGAGCTGGGAAGAGGAGACAGTAGATAAATAATTAGACAGACAGACATGGAAGAGCACTGTCTCTCTTGTGAGCTCCGAGGACAGACTCTGGAGCACTGGGCTCCTCATGATGCTACAGCCTGTGCTCTCCACCCTTGCTTCCAACACTGTAGGTATGGAAGTGCTCCTTGTTTTCTCTCCCCAGAGGGTTTATTGCTGCTCTCTGTGCCCTCTTCCTCTGGCCCAGGTGCTTCTGAGACAATCCCCAGCCAAAAAGGGCTCACACCACCTTGACTGACACAGTCCAGCAGACTCCCACCACCTCCCACTGCACGAGCCAAGCACAGCCCAACCCAATGAGAGCACAAAGTGAAACCAGCAGCTTCCCCTCCTGCTGCAGCCCCATCAGCTGGCAGGAGCCCAACCTCCCCTCCAAACCCACTGCTGCTTTCAGATGAAAACAGGATTCTGTTTAAAATATGCATGTGTGGGTATGTTTGAAGGAATTTTCCTATTCTCCTCGTAAATTTTAGACCTGTTACCTGCTGGCTGGTTTGTTACACAAAAATATCCCACTGCTGTACTGGGGAAACCCTGCAAGCCCTGATGCACATGAGAGAAGTGGGAATTTAGTTTCTTTTCTCTGGCTTAGCAAGAAATCAATAGAGGACAGAAACAGACAAGAGACTGATCGGACTTGGGAGTATTTCTGTAACAATGAGCCAAGTTGATGCCCTCAGAGAAATAAAGAAGAGGATACCTTTGTGTCAAAAATTTCTAACTACCCTGCTCCACACCATGACAACCCCTGATCCTCCTTCCTTCCCCATCACACATTAGGAAACCCCAGCACAGTCTGGCAGGCAGAGGGAGAGCTATCACAACAAGTATTGGGCAAACGTCAGAGGTGCAGCTGTAGCAGAGTCAGTCTCAGGCTCCCACTGAGTCTTGGGGAGCCGTCTGACCTCAGGAACCAGACGTAAGGCCACCCACACCCTTACAAACCCTGTCACTCTGCCCAGCACTTCTCAGCAATTGAGAACACCTCTTGTTTCAGAGTGTCCCTACCTCAAGGCTCTGATTGCTGTACCCCAGGCAAAGCCACTCAGTTCAAACAACAGGTCCTGCAGCACAGGAGAGCCCAGGGTGGCTCCAAACTGTCCTTCAGTCTGTGGGCAACACATGCTCTCCTACAGCAACCTGAACACACATTTCCCTGCAGGAGCACTCTGCCCAAAACCAAACACCCTGCAGGGAGGAGAGAGGGAAAGGACAGCCACAGGCCCAAGGAAAGGCAGGATGAAGGCCTGATGCAAATAGCAGTGAAGGACACTTTCTGAGGAAACTTGCTTAGTATCCTTGTTCCAGTGCAGGGTGAAATCTGGAGACAATTTACGGAAAACAGCGCCAGCAAAGAGAGGAAAATAAGAGGCTGAAATCAGACTCAAGCATTAACTTGACAGAGGGGAACTGACTTTCTCCTGCCCTGTCTGCAGCTGTTTTCCTGTCTCTCTCCTCACAGCACAGAGAGGACCTTTTCTGGTCCTGCTTTCCCCAGATTAGAAATCACTCACACCTCAATGATCTGGGGGTTGTTCCCTCGCACAGCGTAGTGGAAAACAGTCTCCCCATTCCTGTCAGTAATGTCCACCCGTGCGTGGCACTCCAGCAGCTCCAGCAGACACTCCATGTCTCCCTTGCGGCATGCCAGATGCAGTGGGGTGCAGCCATCCTCGCTGTCCGTGCTGTTCACGCAGCTGCAAGAGAGGAGGTGCCAAGAGTAAGCCAAGGAATGGCTGCAAGGAGGAGGAGGAGGAGGAGGACATGCAGCTGCTCCAGGAGCTGATACAGAGATACTCTCCATATCTGCCCCATCTGGTGTAAATCATGGGGTTCACAAAAGTCCAGCCTCTTGCCGGGGAAGGAGCACAGAAAACAGCCATCAAGCAGCCCTGCCCTGGACTCTTTTCCTGACACACTGCTCCTTCCTCTGCCCTCTGTATTGGATCAGTTCCCCCTGCCCAAAGGCACACAGGAGACAGGTTACAGTCAGCAACCTAGCACTGCCCTCCAGTCCCCTAACTCCTGACTAGTGTTCCCAATCCTCAGTGAACTTCCCCATGAAAAGAGAGCAAGGGCTTGTGGCCAAAAACTTTCCAGACAGTCCTACTGTACCTGCACTTCCATGGTTTACAAAGTCAGCCACAAAGCCCTCCAGAAAGCAACTCCACAAGGGCTGTGGTAACCTAAGCAGTGTCTCCAGCAGGACACTCCAACCCTTTCCCTCAAACACCAGAGCTCTGGGCTCTGCAGCAGGAGGCTGAAACCCACCGACCAGCTCCCACAGCGACCACCAGGGCCCTCTGCCCCCACCTCTGCCACCGAGGCATGGTACAGCAAGAACAGCACTTCCAAACTCACCTCTGCAGGAACCACAGGCATTAAGCTCCCCCGGGAAGCAGCCCCTGCTGCTTTGGCACATCAAGAAGGGATACCCTGACATGGCCCAGCCCAGCCCACCCTCCCAGCACCGCAGAGCCGCCTCTCCTTGCCTCTGGATGTGGTTGTGCCTGAAGCTCTCCCTGCGGCCGAACTCCACGGCGATGTGAGCCGCGGACCAGCTGGGGTGGCTGCGGAGGAGGTCGCTGAGCTGCTGGAGCTCCTCCAGGGACAAGGGCTGGCCCGAGCTCTCGTAGAAAGGGCGCAGCTGCCGGGCATATTGCTCAAAGAGCACCAGGGCGTCCGCCTCGTTGTCCAGCTGGAAGAGCCTGCAGGGAAGGCAAACACAGGCTTGGTCGTGCTCAAAGGAACAGCCCCCGTGTATCTCAGAGGAACAGCTCTTGTCCAAACAGCGGTGCTGAGAACTTTCCTATTCCTCCTCAGCGGGCGTCAGGCTCGCTCCAAGGGAAGCAGGGAGTGTGTTTCATTGTCTGGGAGCACCTTCCGCTCCCGAGAAGCGGTTTTGGTGCGAGGGACCCTCTTCCAGCAACAGGTACGAGGGGAGGTGGATGCCCTGACCCACTCCACAGCTGCCTGCTGTCCCAGCGCTCGGGCCGCGCCCTGTTCCCATGACAGCTCGTCCCCCAGCACAGCCCTCCCGCTGCCCACCCTCATCACCCCACCGCGGTCAGGCAGTGCCGGGCTCAGCCGCAGCGGGCCCGGCGTGTCCCCCGGGAGCAGGGCCGGGTCCCAGCCCGGCACTCCCTCCCTCCCTCACTCACCGGAACGCGACCTGCGGGCTCTGCGGGTTCACCAGGAGGCAGTCCCAGGAGCGGGCGGGGCCGTTCCTGTACAGGGCCACCCTGCCCTCCTCGCGCAGGCAGGCGTGCCCGCCGTACTCGGCGGCCGGCACCTCCCTCACGCGGAACGGGCTGCTGAAGATCTGCGCCACGCTGCTGATGCTGCTCACCAGCCGCCCCAGGAACTGCATCGCTGCCGGAGCGCGCCTCAGTGACCCGAGGGCGGCCGGGCTGACCCGGGAATGGGGACAGGAACGGGAACGGGGCCGGGGCCGGGGACGGGCAAAGCACGCCGGGCCCCCAGCGCCCCCCGCGCGCGCCGCCTGCCAGCCGCCAATCGCCTGCGCCGCGCCCCGCGGGCGGACCAATCAGCGCCGGGGCGGGGCCGCGGGGGCGGGGCCAAGGCCACACCCCCCCCGCCTTCCCGGGCAGGAGGGCGGAAGGGCGGGGGGCGCCATCTTTGTGAGGGGCGGGGCGTCCCCGCACGCCTTAAAGCGGTAGTGGCACGTTGCGGCGGGTCTCCCCACTCCTGGCGGGGCCGTTCACGGGGCGCGCGTCGCCCTTGAATTCGGGTTCAAAATGGCGCTGTCGAAGGGTCCCTGCGCTCACACCGCGGTGCGTTTAATACGGCGGCAGCGCGCGGGGAGGGCGGGGGTGTTGGCGGTCCCGCCGGGGGCTCTTTCGAGGACAGCGGCCACTTTAAGAGCAGCGCCCGCCCCGCGCGGCGGCGGCGGGGAGGGGGCGTGCCGGGGTGACGTCACCGCATGACTGTGTTTTTATGAATGAAAAGAATCCGCGGGTGAGTAATCGCGGGGAGCGGGGCTGGAGGCGCCACCGCCCGACGGCCCGACCGGCACCGGCCCCGCGGCCGCCAGGTGAGCCCCCCGCGCCCCGCTGCCCTTCCCACCCGCGGCGGGGCGGCGGGGGCCGGCACCGGCTGGAGGCCGCTCTGCCTCTGCCGCCGAGGGCGGGGGCCGCGGCTGCGACGGGGACGGGGACGGGGTCGGACGGGCCGGGCCGGGGCGGTGCGGGTGGGTCCGTGTCCGCGCTCTGCTCCCAAGCCCCAGCCGCCGCCCTGCAGGGACCCTCCGCCGCTCCCCCGGCCCCGGCGGCGGCTCCCCGGCCCGGATTGCATCAGCTTCCAGCCGCCCCGGCTCCACCTTCCCCGCCGCCCCCTCCAGCCCCTCACCCCTCGCGGGGCGCTCCGGGCCCTGTCCCGGCCCCGCTCGCCCCTCCGGGGGCTCCCCTGGCGGGGACGGGGCTCCTCGAGGTGGGAAGAGGCTCCTGGACCGTGTCCTGCCGTCCCGCCGGGCTCCGCCGCGCTCTGCGAGCCCCGGGACGGGGCAGGACGGGCCACGGGACCGGCGAGAGCGCGGCCGTCCTCGGGCGGCTCTCCCCGCCGTGCCGCTGATCGCGGACAGGCCACTTCTCGCCCGCCCCGACGTTTGTCCCCCCCGCCCGTGGACACCCGAGCCCTGCCCCGGGGCACCGCCACGGCAGCGCTCCGGGGACCTGCTGCTTTTACTTTCCCTTCAGCCCCGGGCGGGTCGGGTCCCTCTCCCCGGTTCCCTCCGCTCACAGAAGCCTTGGCCACCCCGCAGCCCGTTTTGGGTCCCCTGGGCAGAGCAGCATCCCGGCCGTGTCGGGGTGGGACGGAGGAGGGGTGGGAGGTCCAGCCTTCCCCTATTGTTATCACTGCCCGCAGTCATCATTGCTATTAATATTATTGCTACGTGCTTTTTTTTTTTTCAAAGCAGTGGCATGAGTCACGCAGCGCAGGGCGGGGGGGATGTGGCAGCGGGCAGGGGACCAGCGGGGCCGTGTCCTCTGCTATGGGGAAGGGGGAATGGGGCCGGCAGTAACCAGCTTTCTCCTGGCTGCTCCACAGGGCCAGCGTGAGGGAACGATGGCTGCAGACGGGCTCTCCAGCAAGGCCTTGAAGGTGAGTGCCAGTGGGAGCAGGGGGCCGCTTTGGGGTCGGGGGGGTGGGCGGCTGTGGGGTCGGGGGGGGGGCTGCTGGAGGGTCGGGGGGGGGGCGG
>JAWWEE010000040.1:50678646-50703135 GCA_035221455.1 Xenops minutus | reverse complement strand
TCTGAACCATGTGGAGCCCTAAACCTTAATGAGGCAATACTACCAACAAGTAATTTGCCTTTCTAACACCTGGACATCACTTAGAGCTTGCTAGTTGCTATCTGTTTCACGGATTAAATCTCTTTTCTTGTTGATTAGGCTTGAAAGTATACAAAGATCAAACAACAAAGAACATCCTTTCTTAAGAAAATTTTTACATTTACATTTTGCAACACCAGCACTTCCACTAGCTAGAGTAAAAATTCAACAGAATTTTTCATTTAAACATATAGTATTTCTGACACACCACTGCAAGAAAGAGGTTTCTCCCTGTCCATAACCTGGTGGCTGAAGAATCCCAGAGAAGACAGAAAGCATGTGACCAAATGGCTCAGGATGATAAACCAGACGCTTATTAGTTTGTCTGTAGACAGGGAGCACAGGCCATACTCCAACAGCCTAAATTCTACCTAAGTTCCTACTCAATTAGTCTTTGAAGTGCAGCTCAGTAACCTAAGTAGGGCACTGAACAGGGAAATGCTTAGAGCCAATTAGTAAGAAGCACTAAGCTTAGGTGGAATTTCAACTTTCCAAATGAGCCTCTGCGTCATGTGTATGAATTCTGAATGTCTTGCTCAGCGGTGGCTCTGTGGCAGCACACACCACATTCAGCCAGCTTGCTGCTTCACATAAATCACAGGCATACCACCATTAAAATTTTAGTTATAGAGCACTAAAAAAAGTACTAAAAATTTTTAAATGTGCAGCTTTAATCAATAAAACGGCAGCATGCAAATAAAATGTTGGCAGATTGTGCTTTATGACTGTTCCAGGAACGCAAAGGACTCTTCATCCTATCAGCTGATTTCGCCAGATAGATATGTGTGTGCACCTGCACACACAGGGTGAGGATTCAGGAGCATAGAAACAAAAATGAAAACGAGCAAAACATGTTTCCCAGAGAAAAGCAATGAATGACTATAAAACAAATAGAATACAGAAATACAATTTGCCTATTAGTCAACATCTGCTCTATCAACTCTAGTGTCTGCACTAGAAGCCCCGCAGAGAGCATTTTGTGCCTGCCAAGGAAAGGGAAAAGCAGCTCACCTTGCCAGAAGGACAGGAAGATCACAGACTTCACCATGAAGAACTTGAGGACTGGGCTATAGGGACTGAGTAGCTCTCGTGTGGCAAAGTAGAAAAGGAAGAGGGCATATAGTGCCAGGCTGACAGAGATGTTGTAGATGATCGTCACATAGAGGTAGCCACTGGTCACACTGAAAAGAGAAGATACACAAATGCCTGAAATTTCAATATGATCTTTTCCCCTTGACAATGTCACTAGGGAGTTCTAAGAGTCCATTTCCTTCCTGCCTCCCTGTCCCATTCCCTCCCCCAAAACAAGGTAGAAAAAATCTGAAACTAAGATGAGGGCTACCTCTGCCCTCTTTTCTCACGTGCATCAGCCCATGTTGTCCTGTCTTTTCCCATGGCTCAGCACACACATGAACAATAAGCAAAGGCAGGCAGAGAAGGGGCAGCCAAGTCTTGAATGCAAGACAAATAAACTTACTCAAAGTCACCATCCTGGTACTTGCCGAAGGCCTGAAGGATGACTGTGCTGATCGCCATGAGGGGCTTCACCACACAGAACTGCAGGGTAGCCTACAGGAATGAGAGAGGAAGAATAAGAAGGCAGGAGGTGCAAGAGGCCAAGTTCCCAAACCAGCATCACAATGGAGTGTCCACTAGGACAACGCAGCAAGACAACACAGTGCAGCCCCAGTAAGGAGTCTGACCCTGTCACTTGCTGATCGATTGTGCTCGAGAATTGCAACACCCAAAAGAAGACAGAGGAGATTCAGAAGTAGTATGTGTGCTATCTACTTGTCCAGAATGGGAAGAAAAACCTCTCTGTAGGGCTGCTCCTAGAAGCTGCTCAGGTCTTCTCTTCCAGAGCTGCTTTTCACAGGTTGTGCTACAGCAACTATGCATGGCAACGGTATGAAAAACAAAGTCCCACACTCTGCTATGGTATGGACAAAGCAAGTTCAACAGAGGCATACTGGAGAAGGAAAGCAAAGTCCAATCCACAGCTGTCATAAAATTAGGCAAGAAGGTCCCCTGGATCAGAGGGGAACCCAGCTCTCTGAGGAGGAACTTCTGACAACTGCCATGATATTAAGGCGTTTCGCATACACAGAGATGTGTGTTGCCAGACAGAAGTTACAAGCTGTGCTGTAGTCATCCACATGACCTTTACTTAATTTCCCCACAGATTCCGTGGCACTTGGGATCAGCTCTATCCATTCTGCCAGCATAAACCACTGCTCCTATTGGGACAAGTACTCTCTAAAAGCCACCCTGCTCTTCAACTTTCTAGAGATGTTGAACTTCAAAGTCATAAAGAGAGTGAAGGTTTAGGACCCCGAAAATGTTTCCCTGAAGAGACACAACCTGTGTCTCCCTGAAGGAGTCTGGAAGAGCCTTGACAGGTAATGACCTGTGCACATATTGAGAGGGCTATGTAAAGAAAGAAGGCAAAACCAAACAGTAATAATTGCTTTGGATACGATGCAATTTGTTAGTGGTCATAAGACTTCAAGGAGATTAAAAACCCCAGCACATGCCAGTTAGTGAGTCACTGTAAATATGTGAACTGGAAAAGGTCAAGCTAATTGGTAAACAACTCCATCCTCTGAGCTTCCCCTCCTTCCGATCTGGGGATGTTTTAACCGTTTCCCTGCAACCCAAACCACCATGTACTATTTTTAGTTGCTTCCCTAGAAGATGCTACAGCATATGGGAAGCACATGGATGGTGCATGACCCATGTATGAGGGTCACCAGACACAGGCCCAGCAAAGAATCCTAATCAAGACATCTGTAAGGAAACAAGCTGTTTGGATTTTACACCACAGACACCAGCACATCACCACACTGCTGGAGGGCTACAGGCAACACAGGCAGACTTGCTGACCCAAAACAGGCACCTGCCTGAGAAGAGCTTGTGGTGGGGGTGAAGATGGAAAGAAGGAATGGTTATAAAACACAGATTCCTTCAGGACGAAAGACTCTAAAAAGAGCAGAAAAAGGGCAGGTGGTGGTGGGAGGCAACAGAAGTGCTGGAGGTGCTGAGAACTGGGCTAAAAAGGGCAAGGTGTTCCTTCCAGCACATTCCTCTTCCTGATCATGATGGTGGATACTCCACCAGCACCGACACGTGCTCTGTTACCCTTTTGCACCAGCCTTCCCATGAATTTGCCTTGAGAGGTCTTCCTGTTTTCCTTGGCAATCCTGGAAGTCTACAAGTAGCAGAAAGCGAGTCTTGGTGTCAACAATTTCTTACCAAGGCAATATTCAAGCTCAAGCTAAGTAGGACAGAAGTATTTAAACATCCCTTTGCAAGACACCTCCCTCAGTCTCCACAGCACTCTTAGCAGTTAGCAATGGGTAGGCCTGACTAGAAGAATTGCTGCTGGATAGCAGCAAGAGAAAAGCAAAATATTCACCTTAGCCAGAATTACCAAATGAGCTAGGATTTGTGGAGGCCAGCAGAAAAAACACACCTCCCCCCTCTCCAAAGAGTACTTCTAGTCTTCATTGTTGTGAATGAACTTTCCAAATGCAGCCAGGTGCAACCCATGTGGTTATAACTGCCAGGGGCTGTGGGACATGAGAAACAAGAGGTCTAAGGGAAAGTATTTATCCATCACTCATTCGCCTTCATGGGTGTTACATCTGTTTATGACATATTTAAAAGGTAAATCTTAACATGAGGAGCAAAAAAAAATAGATAATGCAGTGAATCAACCACAGGGTGTCCAAATGAAACCCAAGAGAAACGGGTGAAGCAGAACACTGGGTGAAATAAAATATCAGGGAAGAAAACGGAAAAGCTGAAAGGACAAAATATGGGGCAGGGACAAACAGAACAGATAAGCAAAAGATGTCAGCCTTTGAAAATGGTCATTTGTGCTGCACAGATTAACACTGAGTATTACTGAGGCTGTATTTTACCTTTGATGTTCCTGCATATTGCTAAAACACAGAAGACAGATACAGGAAAAGCCAGGGCAGTAATCTAAACCCAGTGACTGGAATTACAATGATCTGAGTCCTTTTAAAGAACCAGACCTGCCTGATGATGTCTCCAGAGAAACCCTGTGTGTTCCTTTCAGCAAGTGAGCAAAGACTTGAAATTCATCTGCTGTTTGATGACAGCCAGAGGTGACTGACCTGGGATGAGCAGAGAAGGGCTGCATCGAGGTTTAGATCTCCCTCATTCCCACCCCCTCCTCAACATACCCAGTTCAGCACAGACAGACACATATGATGAGCAATATCAGGTTCCTCCTACAAAGCAGTGTGTCATGATTAACCTCCACCCCCTCCTCAGCTTCAAACCACAACAGCAGCTCTGGGAATTCAGGAGGCTGTTACACAACTGGGGTGTCTGCGACACAACATAGACATCAATTTTTTAAAGTTGAAACCTCTGTAATCCAGAGAGGGACAGAGTTTCTTCCTAGGGTTAACATCAGTTCCAGAAGATAACTTGCATCTTTTGCTAAGGCCTTCCCAATGCAGGGTTGAGTAGAAAATATTAAAATCATTCAAAAAAACTAAGCCCTGAAACACCTCCTCTTCTCAGCAGTCTGTAGGCCTCTCAAAATGCTATTATAACCCCCCTCAAAGGAGTGCTGATCTCAGAAGTTCAGCAGCAAAAGGCACCACTGCCACCCCAGCACACTTCATTCATTTCTGCAGGATGGCACAGTCCCTCTAGCCCATACCTGTTTGCAGAACCTCAGGAATCCAATTGAATAGGTCTTTCCCCATAGGCAGCATGTTCCATACACGCAGCTGGACCTGAAAGAACCAACACAAGATGACAGGGTTCACAAGCAAGATCTGGGCTAGGGTGCAAGATTCCTACCCTCTTTATCTATCTCTCTGTAGTGCAGTTGCAGGACTGGTGCTTTCTCCAACCATGATTACAATTACAGCTATACAGTTCAGAGACATGTCTAAACCAACATCCTGACTATAACTCCAATTATTTTTTTCCTTTAACTCAGCAGCATGTGGAGAAACATAGATCCTAGAGGAAGCACACACAATCAACTAAAGACAGAAGAGATTTAAAGGAAGAGAAGGGAATAAGAAAATAAACTAATGAGTAGGCAGGTGTTCAGAAAAGCTGTGTATCAGTCCAGCTTGCCTAAGAGGATATGATCCCCTTGATCTGTCTCAGAGCAGGGTACTGGTAAATCATCACCATCCACACTGCCCAGTCCCAGCAGACATTTACCACATGACACAGTTTTTCAGGGCAGGGATAAGAGGAAAAGTAGATGGGCACATAAAGAGGACAGCGTCATGCTGTAAGCACAATAAATACTCACTCAATTGGTTTCCCTCTGATCTCAGACATGATGGAACTCTCCCCTCCCAAGTACTCATAGCAGAGGCTGAGAAAGTTGTATATTACAAAGGCTGCAAAGACATCAATCAGAGTAAAATGACAACCAACTTCAAAACAGGTGCACGGACCAAGAGCACGGGCAACAGACCACACATAAGCAGGGGCTGCTTATGCAGCACCTTTTCTTTCAAAGCACTCCAGACTATTTTCACTGCATTTATCATCCTACCTCAGCACTCACAAGATCATCTGAACTGGAGCTTGGCCAGGGTCCCAGGCCAGTCCCATGACTCATGCCAAAAGGGTCACAGAATCATTTAAAACTGTGGTCAGGCTCTGTTTTACTTGGCATCTGTAAGATGTTCCTGTGCATTATTCTAGGACATTACATTGGTACTAATATCTAGGAATGATACCTCTGATCCATTAACCATATGTTATCTCCTGTATATAACCTTTTAGCTGAAGAATACAGTTTTTCTCTGCCAGGTAGCAGGACTATAGACATAAGAGTTGGAGAAACAGAGGGGTTTTAGTGAAACACTGTTATCGTGTCTGGTGGAGATTTTTGAAAAACAGACTCTGTGCTTCATTTCCTTACAAAGATGAAATTTCTTGTCTACTGAATAAACTTCTCTTTAGGCCACTTTGCCTTCCGCCACAACATGGTACAGATGGCAAACAGCCTTCTCAGATTGACCGCTAATAGTCTGTCCCATTTCAGTTCTCCATAACTACAGATGTATTTCCTTTTCAGGGGATCCAGACCCACTTGAATGCATGGAGCAAGCCTGTATGTGCCCTGTCTGCCACTCTCTTGACTTGTTATAATTGCTGTTGGATCCTCAAAGTTGTGAGATTTTTTTAGGGCAAGGACTGTACTACCAAGTTTGTCACATACAGCCCTGGGGCAAAATGACAGACCAGATGACCCTTCTTTCAACATTATTTTCTATGGTCATCTGTACCCAGACATTCCCTGGAACGACAACACTCAAATCTTGCTTTTTGCCCCCAAATAATCTGGGATAGAAACAGAAGCCTGAGGAATTTTGAAATAAAAACAGAAACCTAATAATGTGCAGCATTGAGAAGCTGATCTCCTCAAGCAGCCAGCTATTAGACCTGAGGTCAATTTTTCCACATGGATGAACTTCTGAAGTCAGACATCAACTCTAATTCTTATACCAGTATCCAAACTATGCTCTGGCAAAGAGTTACTCAACACTCCCCAAAACACTCATTGTCTCAAAACATTGTACTTATGGCAGGTAGAGGTGTCTAGCTGGCAAGAATGCTATGGTACATAAAAGCCAATGGTACACCTGCTTCCATGTAATTGGGATATTGTTAGTCCATCTGTAATCCTTATTATTGAACAAAGTTCACACAGTAACAACTTTGCCAAAGCCTTAATTAGGAGAGAAAACACCAACCATGGAAAACTTATTTAAATAACTGTGGTAACCCATTTTGCCTTCAATTTTCCTGCAACTTAGTTGACAGCTCCCAGCACCTAGAGGAAGAATGGCTGAGCTTTTCCTATTGTCCTCCAGTGACCCCTGCCCTCTGATGTGGTCATTACAATACCAGCCCATTCCACAAGCACTAGGGAAGAGATGACATCACAGGAAGAAAACAAAAGGAATAAAAGGGAGGGAGAAAAATCTGCCCACCCATCCCCAAAAGAAATAAGTGCTACTTATCAAAGCTCATCACACCAGCAAAAGAACACTTCTCTCATTCCTGATCCACATTCATTTGATGGTACTCATGACATCAACATAATAAAAAAAACCAATCTACTTTTGTCAGTGTTACTGACACTCAGGTTTGTATAGAAACAGTCACACAAAGAGTAACACCAAAACATGCTACTCTAACACACACTATGGAGTTCCCAAATGGCTCAAGGCAGTTTTCAAAATTTATTAGCAGGATCTTCTCCCTCCATTTGGTAACACTTCACAACCTAAAACCTTCCAAAAAAAAGAAAGGACAAGGTGGATGTCAAGGGAGGGAAGAGAACAAAAAGGTTGTTTTTAAGTGATCCCCAGAAAAAATGAGGGAGAGAACCTGCTTTCCAAAGGTGCTTTCACCTCCACCTGTAGTTTTTTCACACAGGCCAATGTGCCAAGGTGAATGCTGGAGCACGGGTTGCCTCCTGAGCAGATGCTCAAATGTTTGCAAACTCCCCAAGCAAGTGAGACAGAGGGGCACTGGCTGTTGCTGGGAGAGGAGTTTCACAGAACTGCAGGCTTCCTGCTAGACCTCCACATACATGCAGGGCAGGGAAAGAAAAAACCAGGCCCAAACAAAGATGCCTCCTGCATCACGTGTGCATGTTTGCCATCTGCTGCTGCATCTCAGAGCATTGTTGTGGATGTGAAGGAGGGCCTGCTGGTCCCTTCAGCTGATTAACTTGTTCACATGGCCAGGGGCACCTCTCTGCAATGCAGATCTCACCAAAACAACTGTGCCAATGAGTTATGATTTAATGAGGGTATGGTGATAAACTGCCCTCAAAAATACACTGCTAGAGTGCAGTCTCTCCTGCTGGGTGGATAAAGGCTTCTTTCAGGACGAGATCAGGAGGGAAGTTAAGACAGCATTTACTGCAGAGTAACCATTTCACTCACATGCAGCATTAGTGGTATTACATTATCTGTAGCAGATAACCAAAACCAAGCTATCAGTAATGCACTCTGAACATGGCATCCTCTCTCCTGCAGGACTCCAAAGCACTTTACACCTCACTAGCCCTAACATGTGGTGGCTGTGCTGCCCTGTGCAAGCACACAAATGGCCACAGGATGGGACCAGAAGAATACATTGCTAACATACTGCATCAGGGAAACAGGACAAAGTAATTCTTTGGCTGTTGAGTAGGTGCTGTTAGGAGCCAGGTGCTAAGCAATACCTCACTTTGTAACACCAAGATACAATCAGATTTTTTGTCTTTACACCTTCCTGAAGCAAAGGACTCAAGAAAACCTTAAACTTTGTTTGTACAGAACACTGAAGGAAAGTCTCAAAACATCTGGCCATGTGAGGGGACAGGGCTTTGAGTAACCTGATCTAGTGAAAGATGTCCCAGCCCATGGCAGGGGCACTGCACCAGATGATCTTTAAAGGTCCTTCATGACCCAAACCATCCTATGATTCTATGACTTTCAGTCACTAAGCAAGCCATGGTCATCCAGTTAGGCACACCATAAAACTTTGTTTCAGTAGGTGATAGCGATGCTTTCTCCATGCTCTCAACCAGAAATAAAGTTCTCTCAGGGCAGAGACTTCCAACCTCCCCCATTTTCTGTCTGACCCCTCCTTACCTTCATAGCAGTCCCGCACTGTGCCGAAGTAAACATAGTACTGATCATTGGTGAAGAACAGGAGGCTGAGCCATGAGTCAAAGGCATAAATGGGCACAATGAAGAGGATCCGAACGATGTAGCGCTGTTCGTTTGGGCAGCTATAGCAGCGAAGATGCATGTAGATCTGAGAGGATGGAGAGGGAAGACCAGGATAAGTATATGGTGTAGAGAGGAAAAAGTAGAACTGGAGAGTCAATTGGGCAAGGAAAATCAAACTCAGTAAATCACCTCTTGATTGCCACCAGCAGCCTCAAGGTGATGAACATAAAATAAAAAATAGATCAGTTATCATATGATATTGATACCGCAGTTTGCAGAGAGAAGTAAGGAGAAGAAAGAAGAAATGGAGGCATTTCTAATCTAGTTTATTATAGGGAATTAATTTGCTGTTACATCACCTTGCCCACATTCTTTTGTTCATACATTTTTTTCCAGTTATCAGTTCTACATTCCTGCTATTCTCTTTTAAGTACCTGAGATTCACAGCACTGCAGGCTGCTCTTCTCTGAAGAGGGAAGGTGCATGCATTTAAGCACATGCTCCTTGTGAACCCTCTCACTCTCTTGGTAGTTTTGGATGCTTTCAAGACTTTCACCTGAAACGACTTAAGAGAGCCCTTCAGAGCATAGCCAAAAGCTGATACGCCACTGCCAAGCTGCTCAAAAAGTGTCATTCTGCACATTGGTGACAGCACCAGCCACAAAGTGACAGCCACCAAGGGAGCACTGAGCTCATGCAACATGCCCAAAGGAACCAAAGAGCCACAGCGTTTGTTTTGTCTGATGGTTTGCACACATGCCAATCCCCCTAAATCACTGGCTGGAGGAGCGCAGTGTCCCCACCCTACCTGCTCCCACTCCTCACAGTTTGTTAGCCATCATTAAATCCCACATCTAAGATGCTTTTTCACAGAATAACCACGTCCTGAAAAAGGTACTGACCACAGGCACACCCTGAAGATGAGCACAACTCCTGCAATGGCCTAATAACATGGCCAGAACCTCAGTGCGAGTTGTGGGTACGCTCTGTCAATCCCAGAGCCAGCAGAGGCAAAGCCTCTGTACAGAAATTCTCATCAAGCTGCTGCTCCAACTGTTGGAATTAGTAACAGCTAGTTTATTACATACGTGCCTCACGACTGACTGATTCTACTGCCTGAAGAGGCACAAGTGTTTGTTTGAAGCTTCATCCTGCATTTGGGGGTGTTGTGAGCATTCTCCAGGGTCTAACAAAACATATGATGATCTCACCTTTCTCTCATAAGGGAGAGGGGCTTGTCGCTCCCCAGCAATCTGTTGCTTATCCCTCCCTGCCTCTTGGACAGACCTGATCAAAATTGACTGAAGGGCTCAAAAATACTTCTGTTTTCTCTCCCTACCCCATGGGGAGCTCACAAAAACCTCATTTCTTGAAGAGAACAGGTTGAAAATAAACTAACAAACCTTAGGGATATTTTTGCCCTGCGACAATTCCATTTAGACATCTCACCCAGCACAGGGACAGCTGACACCAGAGTTCAGATAACTCCAAGCTTTGCCCTTGGGATGTCAAAAGGGCCCTGTGATCCGTGTGCCTACAAGAGCACAGGAGCTGCTGCCATGTCAGAGGACAACAGTGCATTTCAATCAACAGTGTCTCTCTGGCACTGACCTCAATCAGTTTCTTTGGAGAAGGGCATTAATGCCTAACTGTGCAATGCTATACTGCAGAAGAAAATTTCTTCCTACCCTCAGTAGGCAACCAATTTGACAGGAGAATCCATGGCACTTGTAATTGTTAGCCAAGCTGGTGAAACTGCAGGTGTTACACTTATTCATCTGTGACTAATCCATTTTTTAACTTCAGTAGCCCCTGTACTCCATCAATAGGCTGTAGTTTTCTAGATTCTAGTCATCACTCTGGAATCTACGATCCACCAGGTACAAAACACAGGTTGATAAATAACAGGGCTTGTGTTTCCCCACTGTGTTTTTCAGTTCACATGACAACTGCATGAAAGAGAGGTATGGAACAGGATGCAAGGTTTGACTTGTTCTGGCTCCCAGGGCACCTGCACCAGAAAGAGGGGAGGGGAGAAAAATGAAAATAAAACATTTCCTGCTATCATTTCCGCAGCAGGATTCAGCCTGTGGAATCCACTGGCACAGGAGATCAAAGGAAGAATGTCAAACAACAGGCGACTACAGCTAACAGCTGACACAATAACAAAATGGCTAGATTCAGCTGCAAGACCTGTGAAAGGATGGCCTGAGATAACACACATTACTGCAAACACTCAAGAGATGGTCAAATGTTTTACACCTGCTAGTTTTAAAGAGTGTGCTTCCTCTCCATTCATGCTATGGAAATGTTCCTCCATGTGCAGAAAAGGAAAGGATGAGACGCGTGAGTGACAGGGTTTTACCTGATGGCAGGTGATGAGCAAAGCTGTCCATACAAAGAAACCTGAGATAGCCTGAGCAGCAGTGGTCATGAGGAATATTGGCTGCTCCACAGCCGTAGGGCTGCCATCCTCCGGCATCCAGGAGAAGTTAGGAGCCACAGCTGGAGTGGTAGCAATTGACCCCAATCTGGGGGCTGCAGTGACATCAGTCATCATTATCATGGTGCCTTTTGGTGTGAGGTTCCAGTTGGGATTGCTAAAGAGTTGCCCACCAGACAAGACCTGTCAAGGAAGAGAACCAAAAAGCAATTGAACCCAGCTGAAAGGAGTCAGGAGCGTAACAGTTACAGTACTTGGCATCTCTCACATGCCTTTCACCAGGCTGCTCACATGTTCTAGGAACAGGACCTAGATAAGTCTGCCACTGCCACCCCTCGTGACACAACAAATCATGTGCTGTTCAGGAACCTCTCACATCCTCCATGAGGTCCTGAAACACTGCCACTGTCACCACCGTACTGCAATAACAATATATCAGCACAAGACAAAGAGCATTCACCTGAGATCATAGAATCATAAAATGGTTTGGGTTGGAAGGGATCTTAAAGATCATCTTGTCCAACATCCCTGCCATGGGCAGGGACACCTTCCACTAGACCAGGGTGCTCAGGGCCCCATCCAACCTAGCCTTGAACACTTCCGGGGTTGGGGATCCATAATTTCTCTGGGCAACCTGTTTCAGTGCCTCACCACTCTCACAGTAAAGAATTTCTTACTAATACCTAATTTAACCTACTCTCAGTTCAAAACCATTCCCACTTGTCCTATCATTACATGCCCTTGTAAAAAGATAAGAAGGAAGTATCTCAATCATCCACACTGGAAAATGACAAGCACACCTAAGTTAACAGCTCTACTTTGCACAAAAGTACCGGCTATTTTGCCATTTCCTAGTGTTATGGTTAGTGTGCTAAGTAGCAACAGGCAAAAAGAAAACGTGACACTGTGTCACAGTGACACTGTGCAGCAAGGGGAGCCAGGGGGAAGAGTATCCTTATTCCTTCAGCAAGCAATCCCACCTCTCCTACTGCCAGGTTGAAAACCACACTCAGCCCAAAGCACCCTCATTGGAAGGATACGCACTGAAAGCTTTCCTTGCTTGCAGAGCATGAAGAGCATGAAAATCACGCTTCTGCCAAACATTGTGTGGCATGGTACACTTAGCCAGCCTGTTAGTAATTCTACTAACTTAGCATTATTTCCTACATGATGCGAATTTAACCTGATTGCCTTTTAAAAGTCAGTTGACCCATGAAAGCACACCCAGAACAAAAGAATATGCAAGATTTCAAAGCAGCATGACCCTTGGCCATTTCCTGGATAAAAAGCTATCTTCTCTCAGTGGAACAAATTCTTGAAGGCCTAAGATCTAAAGTAGCTGTTATTTTCAATTTGGTTGCAAGCAGGCTCTAGTGTGACCTCTGGATTGCTGGACGATAATCCACTTAAACCAAGATCACAAGCAGGCAGCCATTGGTTCTATCCATTAGAAGAGCTGCTTCAGATGTAGTTGCAGTAGAGAGGTGACTATCGAGAGGAACAGCATAATGTTCCCTCCTTCTGATAACCTCCTAATAGTTTTTGGAATACCCTTTCTGTAAAAACACGAGACACAGGTCTTATGCAGGCCTTTATGATGAGTAGATGGAAAGGGCTTTAGAAAGGCCAATGATCCATTACCACAGTTTACAGCTGCAGCAGGGGAGGACACACTTGTCATTTACTGACAGTTCATTACACAACACAGAGCACACACTTGCAGATGAACTGCCTCAGCCCTGCATCACCTGAAGCCACAGCACAAACTGGGGGACAGGTAACCAGTAAAAGCAGAGGGCTAGTAGCAAGTCCTCTCTACATGCACACTAAGGTGTGCAAATGGCCCCTCCAGCACAGGCTTTTTCAAAGCACACACCTGCATCAGTGGTGTACAGCACTCTGATGTTACTTATGAAACAGTCCACCTTATTTTTGCTTTCTTCCACAGGGGAAAGAGAAAAATCCTGCGAAAGACACAGATTTGTTTCAGCAGATTCTATCTTACTATAGATGGAGCTGCACTACTGCTGTGGTTTAAATTACAAACTAATCATCAAACTTGGCTTTTCTTCACTCTTTCCAGTTTCTTTTCCAAAATAGCCCTGCCCTGAGCTACAGCTTTGCATAACTGCATGTACAGCAGGGTAATTCCTTCCCAGTCCTGATCAGTACACAAAATATAACTGTTCGGTTTTGAGCTTCAAAGCATACACACACATTTCATTATCAACACTATATCTAAAAATCTGAAGAGATGAAGGCTGGATGGAGATGTCACAAGGTAGCAACTGAACACTCACAGTGCCAAGAGAGTGCTTCCACTAAGCTCATAAAGGGCATATCTAGAATGAAATCAGAGCAGATGCACCTGTGGTTAACCTAGGTCTAAAAAAAGTCCAGCCAGCTGCAATCCTGCACATCCCAGTGCACTTTGGGAGCTATGCAAGAGAGGAAGCTGCTAAGCCCTTCCTAAAGTTCATGGAGGAGAGGATCTGTACATCAGACCACAAGTGGTAGAAGGAACAGGATGTAGACATCCACACTCTAGCTAATCAAACCACATCAACCGCACAGACCCAAAGGCAGCGTCAGTAACATCAGAAGTGAAGATCTGAAAGGGAATTCTTCTGCATCTCTGCTCTCATTTTAAAAGAAGTGAAAACAGCAAAAAGTGATCAGCAAGCATTCTGACATGACACGGGTTATGTATTCAGAAGCAGGGTCACTTACAAGTTCAAGTTGTGTGTGTAACCTTAACACTGCCCCCTTGTGATTATACATCAACCACCATTAATTATATGATTGTGTAATTCTTCACCAAATCCCCTTTAATTGACACAGTCATTGAAACTGTTTCCAGCACTGTGTTCTGAGCATACAAACTTTCTTACAAACCAGGGTTCCGCTTTTCCTACCCCAAAACCCAATATACCTCACCTGTTAGCACCCACCCTGTTCCTCAGGGGTGCCCCTGAGGACAGCTTTTTGTTCAGTTGATGCTTTTTACTGGTTCTGTGCATCAGGTCACAGTTCATCTTCCTTGCTAGTGAAACATGAAGGAATGCTGTACTCCCAAATCTGCAAAATTAACATACACCTTCCAAATTATCCCTTCTAATCTCCTCAAGTCCCACACATTATAGCTACAGTGACAGGTATAAGCAGTGCACAAAGCTGCTATGAAAGACAACTGCATGCCAGAAGCTGAAGCTGTAAATCTGGTCTATACTTAAGAAAAATAGCTAAATGCACAGATGATTGGAGCCTTAACCAGGTGAGTGGATTTTGGCTCATTCACTACCACCAGCTCAGTCTGTTAGCTCCTCTTTTGCTTTGTAAGGATGAGCATCATGTGGGTGGGCTGTGGCAACTCTAAAAGGCAAAGGCTTCTGAGATGCCCCCTCCCCTCTGTGCAACAGGACACAAGCCCAGCAAATCACTAGAACAGGTTTCCAGTAAAGGTGGTGCCCGAGAGCACGTAACAGCAAACATGCTGCCTTGACAAGCTACAGATCAAGCACCTTGGCATGAACAGCTTCCCTCTGTGAATGTGTTCTGACACTTGTTTCTTGGACACCTACCTACATCACAGCCCAAGTCAGTGCCACAATATACCTTCCTGCTTCCCCTCACATCTGGGTAAAAAGGTCCTTTCCAACAGCCACAAAGCTACTCCCTCCATCTTCTCCACTCTTCCACTTTGCTACTCCAGTTGTGCAAGGACCTGACATCAGTCAGGCTCCTGGCTGTGATCTCTTTCCGGTGCTCCTCCCAGCTGGCTGTATTTCTCTGTTGTTTCTTGTGCATTTTAAGCTCCCTGGGACAACTGTCTTTTTGTTCTCTGTCCATACAGTTCCCAGCACTGCAAGGTACCAAACCATGAGGAAGCCGCTTGACATTACCACATGTCAAATTAGGGGCATTTAGAAACATGAATTACCAATGTAACACAAACCAACCTAATGCATAAAAAATTCTGAGGAGTTTCTCACTCTTTTGCCATATCTTGTTTTCTCTGCCCATCTCTCTCATCTCTACTTCATTGCTTCAAGTTCAAGGGAGAGTAAAGTTACTTCTACACTTATTCTCCCTCTCTGGAAAGCTCTGCTAAATATATCAAAGGAAAATATTTCAACACTTCTAAATTTCAGTCTTGAAGCCTTCCCCACCTCCAACTGACTACCTTGCTCCCTCCGGAGGTAAGCTGAAATATAACAGGACCAAGAGAACAGAGAGCCAGGAAAAGCACCAAATTTTGGAAACTGGAAACATGCATACATAACAGTACATCTAGGTAAACACACAGGGCTTTCAGATGCAGGATTAGATGTATTTCAGGATAGCCATGGGAAACTTGGATCAGAGCTGGTACGATTCTCCTATGTGGGCTACATGAGCTTCAGGCAGTGCTTAGGTCTGTGTGAGGTCTATACCCAATAATCTCCAACACTAAAGGCAGAGATCACACCCCTATGCCCTACAAGCTGCTACCTGTTCTTGCCCAGAAGTCATTACAAGTTACACACGTTAGAGCAAGACAGGACCTTGTACTGCCAGAGCATTAGCTTAAACACCAACCTAGTACAAGCTTAAACTTATCTAACAGGTCTTCTGAGAGCACTTTAGGAATATTAGGGGCTGCTCTCAATGAAAGGAGGGGAAAGACAAACAAAACAAAGCTTGTGCCATTTCTATCAAGATAACTATCCTGATAAAAACCTAGAGATGCAGAACACTGTTATTAGGATTCTTGATAGAGAAGAGGTTCTAAACTGCACAGGGACCAGTTCTGTAAGAGACACCACACTGATGTAAAGCTAGCAGGGACGTGTCCACAGAAAAACAGCAGTGCACTAATTCTCCAGCAGGAGCAGATTGCCAGTCCTGCATCTTTTGGAAACAGAGATCTTCTGTCTCCAGTATTAACACGGCAGCCACTTCTACCAAAATTAAACTCAGAAGAGCAAACAGACAGGATGTGGCACAAATGAAAACAAAAAACTTCATTTCTGGCTTGCATAAAGGCATGGAAAATGTTACCACTGAGGAGGAGCTATTTCTACATAAACAAACATAAATACGGAAACCTCATTTCTGATGCAACAAAAGTGGTGTAAGAGGAGGAAAGAAAGGTTCAGGCTTGGTCCTTCAATTCCATGGGGTATTTCTGACCACATATTCAACCACAGCCTAGTAAAGGAGGAGGTGACTGCCTGCTCTGACCAAGACATACTGTGGTGCCAGTAGGAAAAGAACCCCAAACAAAATGATTCTGAAGCCATCCTCTCCCATCTGCAAACACAATCTATGTTTTTAAAATAGATCATCTCATCAGAGGCTGAAAGTATTTAATTTCTAAACTGCTGAGAGAGCAAAGAATGATACACAAAGCTAACCCATGAAAGAGTCTTAACAGCTAAGCCTCCTTCTGTTGTACAAGACACAATCCAACAAAACACACACGACCTCACTGCAGGGTTCTCCTAGAGAGCTACGAGACAAGAAAATATTCCTCCTTAAAACCTACTCCACACTTACGATAGCTTTAAATATCCACCATACTGAACTTTGTTTCTGTTAAGATACCAAAAAAACATTTTCCACTACCTTCTTAAGTTCTTATTCCTCCAAGAGTTTATCCATTAAATTATCCTTATTCCTCCAAGAGTTTATCCATTAAATTATCCTTATTCTGGATCCGAAAAGACCACTACAGAAGTGTCATGCAGTAGATTAATCAAAGTCTGAACTTTCTGTATCTATTAGGACACAAGCAAGAGCTTTATATTAGTGAAAGCAGGAGCTTTATTTTTTTTTCAGAATGTGCCCTAGACTCATAAGGAATACAGAAACACAGGACAAAATGGTTTAAGGTTTATTTTAGACTATTTTAATTATAACAATGCCTGGAATTGCCAACTGGGATAAGCTCTTTCCATTGTGCTAGGTATACATGACAAATTCATAATTGATTTAAGGTCTTTTCAACACCCAAAGGCACAGCATCGCCAGCTGATATGGCAAAAGGTAGAAAAGGAGAAGAGAGTCAGGACAAAATAACACTGCAGTAAGAGAATCAGTAGTGCAGCTCAAATCAGTGATGGCAATCCAAGAAAAATCAAATGCTTTTACATTTATTACTTCTTAAATTGCTTTTGCTCTCCAGGGTGACATCTAGTTTACTTAGCTATGAGACACAAAAAGGTCCCAACAGTGCATTTTTAAGCTCTCCAGTAGCACTCCCAAAACAATCTGAGTTAAGTATGCAACCTGGCATGCAATTTTAACTCCTACAACTCATTTACATTTTACTACTCATGCTGGGCAAAGCTTTCTTAATGTCAAGCCAGTGAAAGTCACCTCAAAACACATCCAAAGGCACACATACGTAACTCCAAACGCAGGTAAGCAGTGCTGTGCTTGGCCAGAAGAAAGGCATTCACAAAACTTACAAACACACAAAGTGATTGAATCTACAGTTACTGTACTTCATGTCAGCCTAATGTACTTCTCTGTCTGCACAACTTCAGAACCAAATGCAGTTCTTGTCAATGTTATTTCTCTAGAGGAGTGAGCAGTCCGAATGCTGAAGAGACGTCCCAGTCACAATTTTCACAGCTGTCGGTACAGCCAGTGAAACAAGAGAAAAGTGTCACTGGGACACAAAACCAGTAGCATCAGCATGAGCATAACAGAAAGATCATTAGGAAGACCAAAACACAGGGCAACGTACACATCCACTAAGCCATACTCAAGAGATGATCCAACGCCTACATACACATGAGAGCACATCCTATACACAAACAATTTAACCTTCAACAAGGTCACACCACTTCTTTTGTCATTTTAAGGAAATTAAAATTTGAGAATACCACAAAAATCTTCTCCACCTGCAGCTCATGCAGCCCCCACCCATTTTGCTAATCCATAGTCATTTGAAGAGAGAGCAGCTTCCCCTCCCCATGCCCTCATTTAAAAACCCAGAATCAACAATAAAACCCTTTTACCCTGAGCCATGCACTCTTCTTTCCAGAGTTTTTTTCTGCTCTATTAATTTCTGTTGTCTCACTGTATTCGCACAGCCCTCCTCTCCCCATCCTCCTCCTTTTTTTTTTGTTGTTTGTGGACTGACCAACATTGTGATAGGTCAACACCCAACATCCAGTCCCTTTTTTGGAAGGGGACGGGAAAAGGGAGAGAAAGGGGAAGGGAGATGAGAAGGGACCTTCCCCCATCTTCAACCTGCTCCTTTGAGAACAGGATCAAAGACACTTGGGCCATGTGCTGCATCCCTTTCCCATACTCCCAAGTAGCCCCACTCCACACTAACCAGTCAAGCCCTCTGTTCCCAGGGGAGAAACACAGAAAGCCTACAAAGATATTTTGCAACTGGCAGAAGGGAAAGAGACAAGAAAAAAAAGGGTGTGTTGTAAACAGTTGTGTCCAGAGTGACAGAGGAAGTTTGCTTTTCCTTTTCCAAATCCTCAAGAACAAAGTCAAATCAGAATTTATCCCAGTACCACTTGCATTCATTGTTCTCCACCTCCGAGTGCCAAGACAGACCAGGTAACAGTTTTAAAGTTTCCACAGGGTATACAGTTACTCTAAGAACAATCAGAAGTCAAACTCTACATCAGGATGGAAAGATACTGAACACATGGAAGTCACACACAAAGAGACCTTTTTTAATACACTGGAGTATACTTTTCCACATAGAACACAAAACATAGAATCTTTCAGACTAGATCCACACTTTAGGAAGCAAATGTGCTGGAAGAGCCCAGACATCTTATCACAGGCCTAGGCAACTGTGCAGTGGTGCACTGAGGGCAATGGCACATCTGACTTCACTAAATCATTTTCTGATGCAGACGTAGCAGTGTTGTAAAACCAATGATTCTCAGCAAAGTACCCAGGGCGACTCACTATGAAGCCATTCTGTTATTGCTAAAATAACAACTGGTTGGCTTATTTTTGTTTGTGGGTTGTTGGTTTTTTTTCTTTTTTTTTTAAACTCTGGATATAACACACATACTCTTCTTAACTCCCCAAACTCATGAACTCTTAATTTCATGGCTCCTGTCCAACGTTACCCCCTCCACACTTCTCTCCTGCACTGCTACTTGATCAAGAAAAATAAAAATCCAACAGAGAAAAACTTCTAAAAGCAGAACTAGGACCTTTGTATTCCTGGACTCATGGGAGAGGAGAGTTCCTCCAAAAAAATGCCAGGTCCCAGTTACATCAGTATTAGAGCTTTCCTAGTTAAAGAATAAGCCCAGGCACAGCACTTCCCTTACAGAAAAGTAGCTCTGGAAGCTCACAGGTAGAGAGCAATGCCTGGGGCAGGAACCATTCTCACCCTTGCTGGCTAGAGTACAGTAAGAAGAGGCAACATCAGAGGGGAAAACCTTGCCCAGCATCCTCTTCCAAAGGCTACTTATGCCAGAGGACTGGCTAGGAGCTGCTCCCCCTTTCCTGACTCAGCACCAGGCTGACCATAGAGCTTTGCAGAGACATCACCAGTAGAAGCAGACAGATGCCAACAGCCACTAAAACACAGTTCATGGTGATTCCAAAATCCATCCTCTCTATCCCAAAAGCCACCAACAGCAATGCATCTTCTCTATACAGAAAGAAACACACCATGTATCTGAGGGGGCAGACTTGAAAAAAAGACAAAACTTCAAACCAATGTTTTCAGACACCATAACATTAAATTACTCAGTTGCATGAAGTTGCCTAAATGGGAATTTATATAAATAACTTCTAGCTTAAGACTCTTGTAAAATCAGCACCATCACAAAGTCATTGGGACGGGGGAAAGGAAGTCTGTAAGTCAGGAGAGTGAGGTCACTCCCAGCTCCCATGGGACAATTAGCTGCAAATAGCTTCACCCACCACTAACCAGCCTTTCCCAGCAAAACTGGCAAGGAGACAAGGTGCAGTGAACCAAGAAGAGAAATTCACTCTCTGTTATCTGCCTCCTCAGGTGATTGACTTGTCCAGGTTCATTTTAAGCATCCTGGAAGAGGCACAGCTATGTACATTACTGCTGCCAGGAGATGACCAGGCAGCTGCAGGCTCCCAAGCAATCAGCTCAGCAGCCATCAATAGCATCCATGTCATGTTCTGTAGCCTGGGGAGGGAACACTGCAACAGCAAGGTCAGCTTTTAAGGTATTATTTCATCTCATCTCCTTCTTGAAGCCTTGCTGCTGCACTACATAACATGTTGTATTTTCTTTGCTGAATCAGAAGGACCTTTATTTCTATTTTTTTTTTTTGCCACAGAGTTGATCAGGGGCCACATGTACAACATACTAGGCAGAGAGGAACATTTTCCCATTAGGCACAAAAAATTTGAGGCCATGATACCATCTCTCTGTGCTCTTGGTCACCCTTCATTAGACAACATCCTCAAATAGCTGATCCTTTCAGCATCATCACACTCCTAGGCACTGTCACTGTAGGATAATAACAGCAATATTCCCATCCTTTCAATACAAAGACATATTTAAAGCTGGGGAGACAAATATCCAGGTACTCTATGGGTTAATGCTGCAGGTAGAGCATGTCAGTTAATTCCCTTTTCAGATTTCCTATAAATTATGCCCCTCAGGGGCTACAAAGACCTGGTCAAACCCAGATACGGCACAGTTCCTGAGCAGCTTGCCTATACACTGCATTTTCCCTGGAGACAGGTTGCTCTGTTGCTTTTCCAGACATGTTACTTACACAATCACAAACAAAAACCTCATGGAAGTTGAGCTGATTTTCAGATTAGAGAGAACCTGGCTATGAGCAAGTACTACAGGCCCCTGCCTCTTCCTAGAGGAGGGAGACTGAGGCGAGACTCCTGAAGGGTGGTTGCAACTCATTACTTTCACTTCCAAAACTGTTCTGGGAAGTTGCTGCTCTGGAAACATGTCTAGCTGCTCTCTCCAAAAGCACTCCATAAAGGAGGGGGGGAAAAAAAAAGGCAGTAGAAAAAAAAAACACCATCAAAACCCTTCCTATAAGAGCATTTTCAGTTCATGCACTACAATTTTTTACAGTTATTTTAGCTGGGTGTTTTAATCCATCTTATCACAATGTTAAACCACTTTCAGAGTCTCAACTATTCTAGTAGGGTGTAATGTCTTGACAGGAAACTGTTCTTCCATCACAAGAAAGCAAACTCCAAAGAGTCTGAGAAGAAGTAAGAACAGCACACAACACACACACAGTGCTTCATACAAATAGCTGGGCAAGTCAACACACAAAACTCAAACACAACATAATTCTCTACAACACTTCACATTTCCAGGGCCTCTGTGAGAGCAATCAATCACAACCTCTAAAACAGAGAAAAGCTTCTGCACCCAGCCCTGGCTGTTCAATAATGCACAGCTGCTTTGTTACACAGAGAGCCAGCAGCAGTCCTGGACTAGAAAAGTTCAGCTGTACAAAGGTTAAACACAGTTTCTCTCTGAGGCTTTACTACACTCATCATTTTGTACACAAACCAACCTGTACACTCACTGCTGCTTTCCTCGGTTTCCTCAATTTTAGGCTTAAAACACTGAGAAAACCAGTCACAGAAGTGACTCTTCAGAATCAACAAGTCTGATTTGAAGCTTCATATTTTACCTTAACCTTCAATACTTTGAACAATCCAAGATTGGACTCTTGAAGCAGCTAGGACCAAACTGCAAACATCTCCTGAGGAATTCACTGCACCCACGAGTCACTTCTGCAAGAGCTCAAAGATATCCTTTGAGCTGCTGGAAAATGAAGCAGGCTCTCCTGCTAGAAGAAGGTAAGAGTTTATCTTCATCACTGCAAACATAAGCCAATTAAATATGCACCCCAAATTGGAGGGTAGAAGGAGCAAAGGGTAAGTTCCTCACATGGAAATTAAAAAGTTGTCACCCACATCAAGATATGATTATTAGATGTTTTAGTTAATTCAACAGCAGAACCGGGTAGAAACAGAAACTACCCTTTTATTTTTTTTGCGGGAGGGGGCGTGTTTTAAAAGTTAATTTGAGCTGGGAAAAAACCCACCCCACCCTTCCTTTATCCGTGTGAAGAAAAGAATCCTAATCCCACAACTACGAACTGCATAAACTCACCTCCCAGCCTGCTACCAGCAAACAGGCAAACAAGATGACAGAGAACAAGGCGGATTTCTAGCTGGATTCCATCAAATGGATAGAGACCTGCCAGTTCAGAATGCTTTCATTATGCCAAACCAGCCAGTCACGCTGAACTTCATTTGCTGACCAGCTTGGGCATATCTAAGAACTTTCCCCTTTTAACTGCCACGCATCCCAAGGAGACAGACAAGCAAAGTACAAAAGTTTGCCTGGGTGGTTGGGAGGTGCTCTTCCCCTTGCCCCACATTTCCAAAACACAAACTGGTCAGCGCTCTGAACTGACTATAGAGACCTGCGCAGAATACAAAGAAAAGCACCTTCCCGCACCACCGAGGTGGTTAGGAATGCTGACTTCAGTAGTAAAGCTCTCCTGATCATTTTACAGCAAGACCAAATCACTTCTGCTTCAGATGCAGAGGTACCCACCTGCTGCATACACGCCACTTTCAGTTTACAGTACAGCCATAACAATGATGGTATTGAAGACCTAAAAACCTGCTCCGCTAGACCAGAGCAGATTTGAAGCCCATTTGTTTCAGGGCAACAGTGCAAAAAAGCCTGAAGTAGGCCTTTGGAGAATACCTTCACTGTAAGAAAAGCTCTCCTTAAAGCCCCATTGTTTAGTACTTAGCCACCATCCTAAAAGCATGAGAGTTTGTTTTTTCCAACAGTACCACACAAATACAAACCTTTCAGTACTAGAAACCTGAATGACCTGAACATTTCTAGAGACATCTGTGTTCCCTCTTAGGGAAGCTGCTAAGCTCTGAGACTCAAGGGTAACCTCCAGCAACACAAGTTCAAAGGCTCAGTTAGCTGCTGTGTTAAATGAGCCAACCCTTTGTTAGTGGGATGTATGCTTTATTACATTCTCATCGATTGTTTTCTTTTTCTTGCAGGATAGAAAGATATATCTACTCATCCTGTTAGTCTTTGCTCTATTATTGATCAATACCTTCTATTTTTATCGCTGACGGAGGTAAACAGTCTTCTCTCTGGGGAAACCTGTCTTTAGGTCTTCAATAATTACTCCTGTTCAAGCTCCCTTCGCGGCAAGAACAGTTTCAAACTTTCTGTAAGCAGGAACCATCTCCAGTATTTCCTCTCGATTTCCCACTCCTCCTCTCCTCCCACTCGTGACAGCTTCACAGTGTTCCAGGCAGCTTTCACAAAGCTGTGTCTGAAACCACTCTAGTCCCTTTTCACAATTCATCAGAACCCAGTCATGCACACGTTCCTCCAAAGCCCTCCTTCCACTACACACTGCAGCTGCCAAGGCTGAATTAGCCCTCACGGCGCAAATAAAATCTCAAGACACCACGAGCATCCAAAACAAGACCCATCCTAACCCACCTGCGATGCGAGGGAGCACAGGCACAGCAACAGCCCCCTCACTCACACCTCCCACACCAGCACATGCACACGGTGTCTTGTCAGTTCATCCAGCCAGGACCACAGCAAACACAAACCTCGTGCCCACCACTTTGCTGGGGTCTGCTGGGCTCTCCCAGCCCACCCAGCGTAGCGACAGGCAGGGACACCCTCCCAGCGCCGCCAAAGCAGCGTGGCAGCACCGGGGAACGCGGGGGCTGCGCTGGTGAGTGTGTTTATGGCACGAGTGGGCGGGTGGGTGTGTGGGTGGGTAGGTGGGGGGGTGGGCTGCAGCAGGGACATGCCGGGGGCGGGGAAGGAATGGGGTGGGCTGCACCGGGGGGCTGCGCGGGAGGAAGGAGCGCGCAGAGCAGTGGCGGGGGGGCACCCCGGGGAGCGGCAGGCGGAGCTGGGGGGTCGCGGCCCCGCCAGGCCGATGTGAGCGAGGCCGGGGGGGCCTCCTCGAGCCACCCCCCCAACCCCGCCAGCGCGGCTCCTCCGGCCCGCCCGCACCGCCCCCGCGCCCCGGCCCGGCCCGTCCCGGCTCGGCTCGGCTCGGCGGCCTTACCCTGCAGCAGTGGGGTCGGGTCGGGTTGGGTGGGGCGGGCCGTGCCCCGCAGCCCCGCGGGCGGCGCCGGCACCGGCGCGGGGGCGCGCAGGCCTCAGGAGCCCATGGCGGCGCCGGGCCCGGCACGGCCCGCCCTCCGCAGATC
>JAWWEE010000040.1:50653794-50678546 GCA_035221455.1 Xenops minutus | reverse complement strand
TAAAGGGGCCGCGCCGCTCCCTCAGCCCTTGGCGCCAGCGACACGAGGACATGTGATCGGTGTACGTACATAATTCGTGCCAGCGGGGAAACGAATTCTTTTATTGCACCCTCCCCCGTAAAACAATAAAGCCAACTGTTGTAAGGTCATCAGTTTCCCTGAACCTTTATCAAGGGATACCTGAATCGTGATAGGGAATCTGTCAAATCGCTAAATCCCAAAATTCCTCTGTCACCCCTTTACCAAGGGATACCTGAATTATGGTAGGAAGTTATCAAGACACTAAATTGTAATGTAGTAAATAACCAGTTGTAAAAATAATGATTTAACTGTAGCCATATAAGGGGAAATATGTAAAATGCATGTGTATACCATGTAATAAATATGTATAAAGTGGCTGGATAAAAGCCAGACACAAGAGTTGGTGGAGCGAAGACTCCCCCCTCGTGTCCAGGCCTGCATTGCTCTTACCATATAATAAACCTTTTATTATAAAAATTCATTTGGGTGAGACTCTGTTTCTCACAGACAGCACAGCCCTGAGGAACATCCTTTCCTCCCCCCCAGGTGCTTTTCCACCCCTGTCTCAGCCGTACTCACCCACACCCTGAGGCAAAAATCATACAGACAGGTGGTGGGAGCCTTCCCCAAATTACAAGGAGAAAAAACATATAGGTATAGGCATTGGTAACCAAAGCAGCAGCTCTATCCAAACCAGAAAAAGCCGTTTTCAATCTAAAAATATTTTTAAAAAAATAAATTTAAAAGCGCCGAACCGAGCCCTAAAAGCTTTAATATGCACACAAAGTGCCTGCACGGAGGACTGCAGGAGCAAGAGGTGATGTCCTGCCTGAGACACACATGATGACTTTCTCCTTCTCTCCTCCTGCTTTACAAGAACGCTTCCCCTCTTGAATCATAGAATCAATTGGGTTGGAAAAGACCTCCGAGATCATCGAGTCCAACCCTCGATCCAGCTCCAGTCTGTTTAGTAGATCATGGCACTAAGTGCCACATCCAGTCTCAGTTTAAAAACCTCCAGGGGTGGTGAATCTACACCTCTCTGGGCAGGCCATTCCAATGCCTGAGCACTCTCTCTGCAAAGAATTTCTTTCTAATATCCAACCTAACACAGATGCACCCAGGGAGCTGCTCCCCCACACCTCCCAAAAGGGCAGGGCATTTCCCTTCTGTCCCGAAACTCCTACCTGAAACACGCTCATAGATCCAGCCATGTCCTGGCTCTGCTGACTCCACCATGCTGCAGTGATGGGGGTATTGTCTTCCACACAGGCACCCTTCCCCTTTCTCACAGAAAACAGGATTTACAATGGCAAAAGTCCAGTTTCATTCTGAACCATCAAAAACACACTTGAAATGGAGGCAGGACAAATGCAGTTGAGAGGCAACAGTACAATACCCCTGAACTACCCTCCTCTTCCCTTTGCTCCTACTCTTCTGTCATCCCAGAAGCTGGAAGCCTCACATAGCAGGGAAAGGAAGGAGAAGCTCTTCCTGCTCAGCTGGCAGAGAACAGGCTTGGAAGGAATTTGCAAAGTCACCAAGATCCATCATTTACTCCCAGCAGGTGTTTCTGAAAATCAGTTTCAAGGGTTTTCCAGAGCCTGGAAGTAACAGGCCTCTCATCTGGGTAATGCAGGGATGCATAACTATAAGAGCAGCAATTTAGAAATAAATCAGTATTAAAATTTAGTAATTTACTGTCAGACAGGTCAGACAACCAGAGGGAGGAAACCTAAACAAACCACACCACCACAGACACCAAAGCAGCAGGTGCTTTCACAGGGAGTTCAGCCTCTTTGCATCAGGCACAGCGCTGTTGTCAGGTGCTCAGGGCTGCTGCTCGGGCCCCTCTCTCCTTCCCTTTCCTTCAGGATTTACATTTGAAGATAGAAGCAAGAAAACACATAATCCAGGGTCCACCTCTGCTGAAGTCAGTGCACACCCAAAGACAACAGTGCAAAATATCCCATCCCTCTCCTCCTGAAGGCCAGACGCATGGGACATCAGAGGCACAAATGCCAGGAACCAAAAGATCCTGAATCAGATTTCACATAACTCTTGCCTGTTCCAAGGCTGCAACTGCAGAGATCAGCTCAGGTTTATTTTTAGGCACTCCAGTCCTGTGCCTTTTTTTCCAGTAATTCTGATCAAACTTGTTCCCGGAACTCAGAAACAGGTTCAGCCGCAAGACAGTGCTTCCTGCATGTAAGATGTGACTCCCAGCAAGGATACCAGGGTCAATGAAGGAAGGAATGACAGATGCTGGTGTCACTTTATCATTTTCTACTTTATTACTTCAAATTAACAACCACGATAAAGCTCAAAAAAGTCCAATATTTACACAGGAAAAAAGTACAAAATCCCCCCCAAAGTTCTTCAGGTTTTTTTTTGTTTTTTTAAATTACAAAGTAATAAAAAGTTTTGCTCTTTAATTAAAAAAAAGAGAGAGACAGTAAGAGGGGTAAATAAATTAGGAAAAAAATAGGGAGGAAAAATAAAGTGTTAAATAGAAAGGGTAAAAACAAACAAAACAAAGACTAACCCCACCCTCCCCGCCCTGCCAACAACCCATCGGCTCCACACTACAGTGACAGTGTGTCTGCTACAGGCCATAGGTCGCAGTGGTGATCATTGTGTTTCAAAGCCCCAAGTGCCACAAAGCAGCTTGAGTATTCCTAAATTATATTTAAAAACAACTAAAGTGGGGGGGAAGGGGGGGAGATGGATGGGAGAGGGCAGGAAGGGATTGTGCATGTATTGGTGGATCTTACTTGGGGCTGCATGAGGGAAGGAGAGAACAAGAGCCATCGCTCTGATAGAACTCCAAACTCCAGTTTCTGTGCGTCCCTCTCTTCTCCTCAAGTCCCACACTCTCTCCGCAGGAATTAAAACAAGTTTTAATTAAAAAATAAAAATAGAAAAACACGCACAGCCAGACGAAAAAAAGACCCCGCTGCAGGGATGAGAAGTATATTTCTCCCTGTATTTCAGCTCCAGTGATCCCATCCTCCATGGGACCAGGTGCCTCTCCATAAAGATCCCTCCGTGTGTGAGGACCGCTCAGTTCAGGGAAGGCTGGCACTTCTCCCAACAGCCAAAAAAGAAACCGCAGAGAAGCCACCCAAGGAAAGGAAGCCCGAGTCAATGATTAGGCTGTTGCCACAATTCCCCTCACAGCTTAAAATTCATTTAATGCTTGAGAAAATAAATTCTGTTATAATAATAAAAATCAGACTTCTACCATCAAGTGTGGCTGGAATCTGATTCTCTCCTGGCCCACAAGGCTCCTGAAAAGAACAAAACCAAAAAACCGAACAAAAACCTTGCCCCTCCCCCACATCATCCCCTGCCCTCAGATAAAAAGGAGAGCAAAGTTAAAATGTATATGGCTAGAAACCATATGTTTTGAAAGTAACGTTTTTTAAAAAATAATAATAAAGCGTGAGAAGATATCCAAGAAGAAGAAGAAGAAGAAGAAAAAAAAGGAGAGAAATCAAAACCAGGAGCAGCAAGTCAGGAGAGGGGACTGGGGGTAGCCAGTGGGGGCAGCGGTCGGGGCTGGGGGGGCAGTGGAGGTGTTCCCACACAGCTCCCACATCCTCAGCTTCTCGGAGGCGTCGCGCTGGGGGACGCAGGCGGCCCTCTCGGACACGGCTCACACCAGCGCGGGGGCACAGCTCGACTCCTCAGCGTTGGCAAAAAGAAATTCTGTTGGGTTTTTTTTTGTTTGGTGGTGGTTTTTTTTTTTCCTTGTCTTTTTTTTTTTTTAAGTTTTTATTTGTTTTTTGGGTTTTTTGTTTTTTAAAAGAAAAATACAGTGAAGACACTAGAAAGAGAATTCAAAAGAGAGAAAGAGACGTTAGGAGAAAAGACTCTTCCAGTAATTCCGATGCCAGATGGAGCATAACAAATTATATCAGCCCTTTCTTCTATGCTCCTGCCTCCCCTCAGAGTTACCTTGCCCAGATACTGTCATTTCCTCTACAAGAGGCACTCACTAGCTGTGCAAATTCTTACATAGTTGATTACATGCTCAGCACCCTCCTCCCCAACAATGTCACACTGCCAGAAAAAGCACTCATGAGGAACTAACGAAATCGCTCCCTAGCCCAGCACCTTTATCCACCCTCCCTACGCTCCTGGAGAAATGGAAGCTACCTTCACACTTAAGACAATCCATCCCCTCAAGGTTTTGGCAGCCAACCTTACTGTTCCCTCTGAAGCCAAAAAACATCTCAAAGTAAGATGAAAGGAAAGGAAATGTACTGATCCCCCACAACATCATCAAAGTCTTATCCTAAGGCGTTTTTTCCCCAGCAATTCCCTCCTTGGGGGTTCCCAGGCATGAGGATAGGCTCACCTAAGCAAACACTGGTCCAGTGGCAATTGCTCCTCACTTCCCAAGGTGATCAAATGGCACACTTGTCTACAAAAGAAAAAGAAGAGTTGCCAAGGGCTTGAGAGGGAGAAAAAGGCACAAAAGACACAAAAACGAAGAGTCTGTATGTTTCTCTCAGGACATCCTCCCTCCCAAGAGTTTAGAGTTCCACTTCTCCAAACCACTGTGGTCTGGAAGAGAATCAGATTAAGTCTTACTCTAAGCAAAGCAGAGCTAAGATGACAGTACTGAGCATGGCCTTCAGAAAATCTATAACTGAAGAGCAAATGTGTAACTTGGTACCACTCCCCTCACCACACTAGAAGCTTCAAGCTCATGTCAGCTCCAGCAGATCAGGTAAAAACCACCCTGGAACTCATAGTCCTTCTGGGACATCCAGGCCAGCAGGGACTCACCTGTGATGCTGAAATCCGTGACACTTCTTGCCGCCCTGTGAGGTCAGATGAGGAGACGTTGGCAGGAGCTCCTCGGTGTAACCTCATGCTGACCTTCCGCTCCCTGTCCACTCTTGAGATTGCTCTGGGGGACGTGTTGCCTGTTGGGGAAGAGAAATATGGAGGCAAGAATATCAGTCAATAATTCTGGTTTCCAGTCCGTAACAGGGGTGGCACCCTCCCCAAGCTCTCCCATCCTACTCACCGGACTGCTGGATTCGGGAAGTTGGGGTGGAGGCCATGGGCTCGGTGACATTGCGAAGACGGTTGGCAGTGGCTCCAGCAGGTGGGCCGGGGGGCAGTGCTCGTGTGGCTGACCCTCGCAGTTGCCCCATCCTCTCCTCTCGCTCATGCTCTCGCCGCTCCCGATCCATATCCTCAGGGTTCCGGGCTGCTCCCTGAGGAGAGAAACCCCCACACCACACATGCCTGTCAGGCAGGAGAGACAGCAGAAGCCCCGGACAGAAAACACACTGTACTCCATCACACCAAAGAAGCAGAGCTACATGCCCAAAACATGCTCTCCCCCACCCTCTCCCACTGCACCAAGAGAGGACCTCATTCTGTACCATGAAGAAACAGGGAAGAAAGCATATGGTACTACAGCTGCTATTGCAGTCCATGCCTGAGTCCTGCCTCCAATTATAGTCCTCTCCTGAAAAGTTATCTCTATCTACCTATAGCTACAGATCTACTGACACACATGCTCCATCAGACATACTCACTAATACAACAAAAGCTATACCCCCAGTTAGCACCAAACAACTCTGCCTCTCTTCACTCTACCTTCAAGTTGTTCACCAGGTCTAAGCACAAACAGTAGGCAGTTTCCAATTTTCCTCACCCTCTCTATGATACAAACCCCTGTCTAGCCCTTTTGCCACACACACTCACAAATTTAAGCATGTTCCAGTCAAAGACGTAGTCGTAGGAGAAGCCTTGGCGGTGGAAGAGGTTGCGGAAGAGTTGCCGCAGGTACGAGTAGTCAGGTTTATCATCAAACCTCAGTGAACGGCAGAAGTTGAGGTATGTCGAGAACTCAGCTGGAGAGAGCAGAGAACAGTTGGCTGTAGAACACCATCCAATCTCCCATGTCCCACCATGGAGCCACTGCAGCCTTTCAGCAGTGGCTTGCTGGGCCAGGACAGCACAAACAGAGCTGTGTAACAAAAACTGAGCCTGCTGATTGCAGCACTTTGGCTGCTAAGAAAACCCCATCCCTGTTTTTACCAGTGAAAATGCTCACATCTCTCTTTCTGTTGTCTTCTCCAAGCAAGACCTAGCAAGTCACAGAGCCTGCTGAAGGACAGTAGGAATGTAGACCTAAAGGGGTAGAGGTGAGCTTTGGGAAGTCCAGCTCAGACCAAAAATCCTCCTAGTTCAGTAGTCTGTCTTCAGCAGTAGCCAACTGTAGACAACTACAGAGGAGAGACTGCAGGGCAAGCATGTCTGACATTTCCAGTGGCATTAGCCCAGCTATCATCTACTTTCAACTCCAGAAACTTCCTGTAGTTTCTACTTAGTAACCCTCACTGGATCGCCTCTTCCATGTACTTGCTCCATTTCTTCTTGAACTCCTGTAAGTTTTAGGTATTCACAACATCTGGGAAGGAGCTCCACTACTACTATTACAGTCTACTACTGGCTGTGTGAAGAATCATATTGTTTTGTTTTGAAGCTAGCAGAAACCAGCTTTGTTTCTCTTCCAATACAAAAACTGGGGCCACCAAATAATCATCTCCCATCCAGACTTCTGTAGGCACAGTGACTGTGTAGACTTCTATCATCTCTCTAATCACCTCTTTTCCAGGTTCCAGCAAACTCATTACTTGTGCAGAAATCACCTCACCTTTGGTCATGCTTTTGGCCCTTTCCTGGACCTGTTTCCAGTTCTACCACATCCTTTGTGAAACAGTCAGATGGAACCAGAGCTACGCAGTGCATGCAAGGTGCAAGTAGGCCACGGGTTTATGCACACTGTTTGGGCTTCTTTCCTTGTAATTTCTAACACTCCTCTTCCTCAGCCGTCACCAAGTACAAAGTTGCTGTTTTCAAGGAACCACCTATTGTAATTGCAACAGCTCATTGGTGAGTGGCACTGGTCAGCCAGAGTCTACTATTGTGCAAATGACATGAGGACCAACACTCCTCTCTGTTTTCACATACATTACTACAGGTTTACCTACAAAGAACTGCATTTGCCACTTCATTGCCTGGTTACTTCTGGGACTCCTTATTAACCAGTAAAAACTCAGGATCATCAGCAGATCTCCTCAGCTCCCTGCCCACCCACCTTCCAAACTACTCCTGAGATCCTAAAGATCCCTCTCAGCACCTTCATGCCCTTACTAACATGAGGTTTCAATCTCCACAAAAACACATTTCCCACTTCTGAACCAGAACTGTACCACCATCAGTCTGTTATCCTTTTCCTCACAGGTGTCAGCAGAACATCCTGGTCTGGGGTATTGGGCACTGCCCTTTAGGATTCAAGATTCCATGGGGTTTCAGCAAGTGAACAAGCCAAGGAGCAGACAAGACAGCCATCAAGATGAGAGCACTTACAGGGGTACCCTTTGCAGAGCACCTCGATGGGCGTTGACATCTTTTTCTCGCTGATCCTCTCATACTTTTGGCGCTTGGTGGCAGCCTTGAGGCCCTGCCAGGGCAGCGAGCCCAGGTTGAAATACATGAGCACATAACCCAGGCTCTCCAGGTCATCACGGCGACTTTGTTCTGTGAGAAGTTACAAAGGGGCAAGGAGTGAGCAGCAACCAAAAGTGCTTTGGCAATCACATAGCTTTGGAGGTGAACACAGAACAGAATAATCACCCCTCTCTCTTCTTTGGTAGATTTCTATGGATAGACAAACTTGTAGAAGACATTCCAGTGCAAATTCCTGTGAGGATGGTCATATTACCAGAATTAACGTGCTCCTCTCCCCATACAGCCCAACCCACTTCATAACTAATGACTCTGACTACCTTCTCACTTGGACAAGCCTTAATTCACACAAGAATTTAACTGCTCAAGTAGTACTGCAGCAACACTGCCTACTTTGCTCTTCCCAGTCCCAGAGGAAGGGCACCTACACTTCTCCACCCAGAATGATTCTTCAACCTGGGGATTAGTCATGACAGAAGCAGTCACAGAAAGACAAGGCTAACAGAGGTAAGCCAAACACAACCCTTTCAAACAAATCTTCTAATTAAACTGCTGATACTCTTTAGACAGGGCAGAAACAAGGAATTGGGACCCCTTCTTGTGGTAAACAACTTTGTTTAGAAGAGCCTAACATGTAATACTGTGCAAAGATTTCTTTCCTGCTTGGTGGCATTTTTCAAGCTGTGAAGGGGCATGCTTTGAAGAAAAGGTTCCCCTCCAAATGGGGAATGACTGTGTAACTGGCATCACTTATTAAGAGAAAGCATTGTCCTTAATATGCCATTGCAAGGGCCTACTTTTAGATGCTTACTTATTAAACAAAAGAAATTGCCTCAAAAAAATAAAACCCCTCTCACCTTGAACTTGTTCTCTGGAATGGCCAAACCATTTTAAGTTTCAAGCTAGCTCAAGATGGATTTGATGCAGAATCTCAACAACTGCAAATGTTGATGTGTTAACTTGTGAAACTCCTCCCAGCTCCTCCAACATGTTTGCAAATTCATCTATAAATCTTGCCAAGAAGCTCTTGCCCTTGTTTCCCTCCCAAATAAAATAAACACTTTGGAGAAAGTACTTTACATTTCGAGGAGAACAACAACTGACATAGATAACAGGCAGGCAAAATATGGCTTGAGGGAGAGCACAGGGATAGAGGAAAGACTAAAGAGAATCATCTATTAATTTACTATTACAGCATATTTTGTTGGATTCAGTGCCACATCCTGGAAGATGCTGCAGATTATGTATCAGTCTGTGGGTTAACTGTATCAGTTACATGCTACCACCTGCCCCAATCAAAGGCCGGTAGATCACTACAGCTACCCCTTATTCTGTTAGCTGAGCTGAACCCTGACAAAGGAGTAGCTGTAGCAGGTCAAAGATATAGATGTCCAGCTGTATGAACACAAACTGTGGGTCACATGGCTCTTTCTTCCTCCTGCATCTCTCTCATAATCTCCTAGTGGTTTTGAGAACTAGGAGTTTGGCAAGTTAAAACTACTGAGGGGAAAAAAGAAGGAAAAAACAAAAAAAAGCACTGTTGCAGACAAAAAGGAGGGTCTCATCATAACTGAGAGAAGAGAGATTTTGGGTCAAAGCATGTGAAAAACCATAAAAAATGCCACATTCCAGGACACGAGTAGAGGAAAAAGAAGTTCTGCAGATCCCCAAAGTGTCTTACCTTAAACATGCAGAAATAACAGCATTTTTTGACCTCACTAACTTACCTCCTCGAGTTGCCCACTCTAAAGGGGCTAATACTTCCTAATCTTATCAGGCTACTGCCAAGGATAATTACACAATTGTCTGGACAATGCTTAGATGCTTTGGAGGGAGCAGAGAGAAGAAACTCAGTTTTGCATTTGTGCTAAGGTTGGAATACATGTACTCTCAGAGCACTGCAATTACTCACCATGCATATCAAATAAACAAAACCAAACAATATTTGGTAATGACATACATCCTTAGACAAGAGGCATGTGGAGTCAGAACGCACACTCAGGGCCTGAAAGTAACCTCAGTCCTTCAATCTGGCAGCCTTTGACTTATCCATGCTGTAGCTTTAAAGTGTCTGACTGTGGGTTATTGTCTAGAGCATGGTAGTATGCCTCAGAGGAGTAGGGAAAGGCAGGGCAGGAACCAGAGAAACTTACTGAACAAGCAAATCAGCCTTTCAAGAATAAATCAGGATCTTGCCTGCAAAATCTTGCTTCAACTCCAAACTGCTTAGGGCAGGCTGGGTAACACATCTTGATTTGTTTGAAGCACAGCAGTTTTGAGCACAGTCACCAATCCCATCCAAACAGGATATGTTCTGTGAACTTGTGCCTGGGCACTGCCCTAGTGATTCGAGGAAGGCCTGAATTAGAGACTTGAGTTTAGGAAGCCTGAAGTCAGCGGGGGATGCTACAAGCCCTTTGTGAAGGCAATGAGAGGGGTTACAAAACCAAACTAGAAAGCTAACTAGTATCCATTACATGAATGCAAACACACCTTAACTGTGCCTTAACACAGCAGTATGATCAAGGAAAAAGAACTGCAAGCAAAACACCTAATTATTAAAATGCTGAATGATAAGTGTTTGACTACGTTGCAGCCCCGATGTTTAGTACCTCATACATGTGGTCATTGTAGCCCACAACAATTTCAGTGAAATTCAAATCTATGATAGGCCCAAAGTACCAACATGATGGGTCACAGTTGTGCAGCTACCTCAAAACATTGCAGCAGTCTTTCGTCTGTAACCCTAACTACAGGATTCCAATTTAAACTTTGGACGATGAAGGACAACAGTTCCTACATCCCATTTCTTTGTTTCATCTTCAGTTACTATTACACAGCTACCAATATTAATTCTTTATTTTGCCTGGCCTCATATACCAACATCCTCAGGATACTAGATAACATGAGATAGCAAAGGGTTACAAATAAAACTTTACCTGAATACACCAAAGAAACATTATTTAGTATCACTACTTTCCACTTTTAGAAGCCTGACAATCAGTGACTGTCTCACAGCATCCCTGGGATGCAGGAAGAAAAAAAATCTTACTTTGCAGTTTGAAAAGAAAAAGAGAAATACAAGTGACGTGAATGCATGCCCAGAGCAGGTCAGTCGAGAAGCCGGATTACAGTCATGACCTATGATACAACATCACACTTCCTTTCTCCATTTTATTTCAGCTTCTCAGCTCTCCTACAATGGGAGGAGGGGGGTTTGAAAGACAATTTTATGCAAATGTCCTTTCCGTAAGACACTCATCCTTTTCCTCCCTCCCTCCCAAATCTTCTTCCAATAAAAAGCACAAGGTTGCCTTCCCACACAACCAAGCATGACCCCTCAAACGCGACCTCTCAAACCCAACCCACTCTGCAATCAATCTCCTGCCAGTTCCCTCTTCCCACTCCCAGTGAGGATCTGAGCCAGCCCACACCCTCCCTCCCTTCACAAAGCAGGGTCCTCAGAAGCCAAGTCAGGGGTGAGTAGCAGGACAGGAAAAGACATGCTTGGGCAAAGACGGAAGACTGAGGATTGGTTGTCTTGGACACAAAGTTCATGGCAAAACCTGTTTCTTTGCAACCTAAACTGCCTTCTGGTCCCCCTGTCCGGAGAGTGTTTCCCTCCATGCTGATCCTGTCCAAAGTGCTGCTGCTCCCATGCAAGACTCCCTAGAAATCAGCTGCCTTCCCTGGAGGCAAGCCAGCTGCACACAGGCTTAACCAAGCAGTATTTTTCTGACTACATACTCAGATCTGATCTTGCACAAGTTCCTCTACAGTTCCCTTTTCTCTCCCCAGCGCATGGCAACAGCCTTTAAAAACACACAGAAATGTGGAATGGGTGACAGAGGGCAGGATGAGCAGGAGGACTTTATGATCTGCACAGCCTACACTGATACCATGGAAGATATGCACTTGGGAAGGCACTGCCCCCACCCCCAACCTCCTGTTACCCAGACAGAGCCCACCAGGCTTCTTCCAAGACTGTCTCCTGAGCACCCTGGGCATCTATTTCAGACTTTACAAGCTACAGTGGGTGCAGGGGACTCTCATCCCTAGAGCATGTGAAAATTGACTGGAATGCATGAACTAAAGCCTGCACAGTCCAGTGACTCCCCCAATGGCAAATCTCCAGCTGTGGAAACCCTCCCCAATCTCGCCTCCTACTTTTTTCCCCAGTCACTGGGAAAAGAATGTGTTTCTTCCAGACATTGGAATGCCCAATCCTTAGCTTGCACATTCAAATAAAGGCATTTATTCATTTGCTATTCCTGTCACACGAATACCCCAGCATCTGGTTCCTTCCCTCTCCCTAGAACACATTAATGTAACATTAAGACAGAGAATTTAGTCTCTGAAAAGTCAAAAAATTGAGAGTCATGGTTCCCATGGCAATGCTGCTAACTCACAAACGTGTCTGTCATATACCCAGTGGCAAGGTCTTGAGAAACAGGAACTCCAGCTGAAACCCCAGCACTCCCATCCCCTTTCCTCCAAGCAAGTCATGTAACCTTTATGCTGTTCAGGGGAACTTTCTGCAACGTGGAGATAATATACCCAAGACCTGTTGCGCAGAGTAACTCACACCCAGACTTTCCTGAAGCAAAGGGCATGAAGAGAGCAGTGGCTGTGTTCAGACTCATGGCATATGCAATTTGCCCTTGGATTACTGTTTAGACATTATTTGTTCATCCTGACACACAAGCCAAGCACCAGTAGTAAAGGGCTAAGTTGGGGTGGGATGAATAATGAAGTCATTTGAAAACCACAACCAGACATTTAGCCTCTCGTGATCAGTTCGGGCAGAGCAGGCACACACAAAAGAATCGACAGACATAGTAGTGATAATCATTTTGTGCGTCTCCTTGTGGCAGTTTCCATGGCTGTGGAAACCCTGACTGAGAATTCAATGGGGAGTCAGTTATATATATGCAGGTCAAGCCAAAATACAGAAGGCCAACTTGGAGAGCTCTACAAGAACTATTTTTACAACGTGGAGGAGGTCAGGAGATCACAGCCCACTCAATGCACAACACTCCTCATTTTTACATAAATAAAGCACTTTCCATCTACATTTACAGAGTACTAAGCAAGGAAGACAGCAGGAAACTGCTTTATTTTCTGCAGGTCAAGTATTGACTCCAGATATCTGAGAAATATCTGCAAGAGGGGAGATCCAGGAAGAACGAGGTCATGGAAGTTGTTAGTTTAAAAGGTTTGATTTCTTTGCTCTGACTTTCAAATTCTCAGATTATGCATTTCAGAAGGACTCCCAGAGATACAAACAGAGTTGTAAACACAGCAGTTACTTTCCTGGGTCCACAGGCAGGACAGCTTCACTGTTTCTGCTCCTTAGATTTGCCAATCAATAGCAGAACCAAGTCAGCCTGCTCAGAATGGACCCTATGGTAACTAAGAAAGCCTCGCATTGAGAACAAAGTTCAGCCAAAATTTAGCAGAGGAAAGGGCCAAACACTGGAAAGAAGTTTTTGGTCAGAGAACAGAAGAGAAAACTGCATGAGGTTTTCAGCTATGTTCCTCATAGACACCAGGGGCCAATTCCCAAGACAAGAGTTTGGGTGACTTCGGGAGGTTTATGCATGCTGGGTACCAACCTGCACAAGGTTTTTACAAAACCCGAGATGATGGTCAGCACCAGTGTAAGACCTGGCTGAACTCTCAGCACTCTTTCCCAGCCTAGTTTCATCCCTACTCTACTAACTATAGACACTGAGGGCAGAGCCCTATCCCCATAAAGCTGCCTCAGTGGTGAAGTAGTGCAGTTCACAGACATACAGATATTTTGAAAACCCATGACAGCCAGTCCTCAATCACAAAACCTGGATGTCCAGGCAGCTGTGGAAGCCTCCACTCATTCCTGCTTCTTGTACACTTCTAGCACATGGCTGTCCCCATCTCCAGTGGTGGGCAACACTATATTGCAGTGGGCCTGTATCCTCCAGCTCTGACAGCTACAGAATAATCACCGACAAAGGTACTTGGAAGTCAACAAGAAAGGTTTCAACTGCACGTACTCCTAAAGGCTCGGTGCCTGTGAATGTATCCTTTACACATCTAATCAGCCTGCAAAAATTGTGCAAGGTAGAATTACCAGTAGTAGAGTCAGGGAGATCACAGTTCAACAGGGCCTCTCTGTACTAAGCAGTGCACAAACACACTGGTAGACAATTTCTGTCTTCAGAAGTTCAAAGCCCCACCAAAGGCAGGAGAGGTAACACAGCTGCAGCATTTAAGTTATTTGCCCACCATCTCAAGGCAGGTCAGTAGCAAAGTCAGGCACAGAACCCAATTCCCTCCTTCTGGGGACACACCACGTCCCCTGGAAAGCCCCACCAAGGGAAAACAGCAGGCTCACCAATTCCCAGGTGGGTGTTGATAGAGGCATAACGGGCTGTGCCAGTCAGATTCTTGTTTTCCCGGTAAGGGATGTGCTGGTGGGTCCGGGCGTCTCGGTACTTCTTGGCCAAACCAAAATCAATGATGTATACTAGGTTGCCCTTTTTGCCGAGGCCCATAAGGAAGTTGTCTGGCTTTACATCCCGATGGATGAAGTTCTTGGAATGAATGTACTCAATACGGCTGATCTGGAGCGGGGAATAAATAAATAAAGAGTTAGATAAGCACAAAACAAACTTATCTTAACTGCATCTGTTAAAAATAGTACCATGTTCAGGACAGTGGCCAGTCAGAGCAGGGAAAAGGACACTTCACAGAGAATACAGCAAAGGAAAAGACACCCTCTGGAGGCTGCAGAATCTGGAGATGGAATTCAACCCTGCACACCAGCCCAATGCTCACTCTGGGGAGGTCACCATTCACATAAGGAAGGATGGGAAGCAAGTCTGTATGGACTAAAACTTTGAGCCTGAGCACTGACAGCTGTCAACTTTCAAACTTAGCAATGCTGGCAAAGGAGGGGGTCCATCCAGAAGAGCTAAGGGTCTTAAACCCAGGGCATGGGCAGTTGAATTGAGATAGGTAGTGAAGCCAATCAGTCATCAAGCAGGCAAAAGTATCTGTGTGCAACACCAACACAGAGAGAGCAGCAGGAGACAGAAAAAGCGGTGGAGATCAGGAAAAGCCATCAGTGTCTAGGTTCCAGGCCCCCAGCTTCATCAAGAAATAGAAAGCTAGCAGCCACTTGGCACTAAATGAAGAAAGCTTGGGATACAGCAGTTCTCAAGCAGAGGGGATGGGAGGGAAAATTAAAAAAAAAAAAAACAACAAGAAGGCATGGAAAAGGAGAGTAGGCACAAATGCTTCAGAGGAAACTCACCATCTGGTCTGCCAGGAGCAGAACTGTCTTGAGACTAAATTTGCGGGAACAGAAGTTGAAGAGATCTTCCAGGCTGGGCCCCAAGAGCTCCATCACCATCACATTATAGTCCCCCTCTGCTCCACACCACTTAATGGAGGGGATACCCACTGGAGAAAGAGAAAGATTAAGCCCATGAAACAGAGAATAGATGCTCCATCCCCTGCTGAGAAGATCATATGTAACACCAAATCATTTCTTTCCTAAGGCACTCCAGAATAATTTCCTTCTTCAACCACTCCCCCGGCCCCATCTTTTCCTCCCCATCTCACCTCCTCCCTGCATCATCTTGTAGAACTTGCTTTCAATGTGGAGCTGGGGATGCTTGGTTTTGACACATTCCAGTTTGATGGCCACCTCTTCACCAGTTGCAATATTGGCTCCTGCACAGAAATGAGAAGTGAAATGAAGATTGCGCAAGCTTCCACTGAAGTTAAACACTTTCAACAAGGCCTGTAAAAATGCCAAAACCTTAAGATTTGCCCTGAAGTTTATTCTATATGACAGAAATGAGATTCAGCCACTTCATGCAGTTTCCAGCGCTGCCATTTGCAAAGACAAGCCCAGAGAAAGGCATGTGGATAGGAAACCAGGTCTGATCCAGCAATCCTACAACACATTAATTGCCTTGTTATCTCAAAAAGCGACAGACTTTGGGAGGTCAATCTGTACCTATCAACAGTACCTAAACTGAGCATAAGCTTTAGCTGCCTCTGATCATACACCTGGCCCCTGAATGCAAGTCACCCCCCCAGGCAGAGTATCTCTTCCTTAGCAAAATTACTGGTTACCTCAGTTACATCATTTCAACAGAGCCAATTAGTTCAGGAGGAGACATTACTAAGATTCCCAGCTATCTGTTTTCTCCACAGCCCTGACCTGTTCAATACAGACAATTTCTAAATCCCCAGCTTCTCCTTCTCCTGAGGGCTTCAATAATACCTTTATCTTTTGCCAACACAGAAACATTTGCTATATCCTAAATTAGAAGCGTGAAGAAATAAACTGAATCCGGTCCTGAATTAAGCTGCCCGGACACCTTTGTTGAAGGTATTGCTAGATACTTTGTGATGACACTAAACCACCACCTCACACACTTTTCTCTGAAAACAACTGAGCTGCCAACCGTGAAAGCCAGCACTCTGGTCCCAAAGTGCACTGTCAAAGAAGGAACAGGCTGCTCTTTCTCTTGTACTAGCTGAAAGGATTCCAGATGTTTCACATCATCCTAAAATGGAAAGAATGAATATCTGTACACAGGTCACGGGAATGACACTGAAGTCTTGCTTCTCTGCCCCTCCCGCCATGCCTGCCTCACACACACACACACACACAGACAGGCCCTTCCTCCTATCTGGAACTATTAGAAGTTGCACTGAAACACAGATCAGAGAGCAGCTCTGATCATGAGCAGCTTATGAACACTGTCATAAAAAAAATCACCCCAGAACATGTATGCCAAACATGAGCAGGAGTTAAAGGTGGTTTTACCATAGCTAGTTTTAGTACATCTGGCTAATTTGTGCCTCTTGAACCCTGTGATAAGACTTTCAGAGTCCACAAGGACAGCTGCAGATAAATCTCTCAATTTATCCTCTTTCACACACCTCCTCCAGAGCCAGGGATCAAAGGGGAAAAAAAAAAGGAAACATTCACACAACTGGATCTCTTCTCCCCCTGGATCCTAAGGATCTCCTGTTGAAGAGTTCTGGCTTATACACAAAGTTAGCTGAGAGCTGCCTGCTAGCAAAAAGACGTAAATCTAGATGCTACAGTGCCAGGTCGAGACAGACAAGCTGCTAGGAATTTGTAAGAGAGCAAGAAAAATGATTGGGGCCTAGAGGGATTGATTTACTAAGAAAGATTAAAAGATCTAAATATGTAACAGAGACAAGAGATACAACTAAGAAGGGTGGGGAGGAAGAATGGGACATGACAACAGTCTGCAAATATTTGAAGGCTGTAAACACTAAGGAGGGAGAGGAATTATTTAGGGTGCTCTAAGGGAGGGGAAGAAAGAGCAATGGGATTAAATTAATAAGGATTTTAACTCAGGATCCAGCAGAAGGGATAGGAAAAAGCCATCCTGAGAGGTAGAGCCATTTGTCCAACAGTTACGTTTGAAAAGACGCTGCCATTTTCCACTTAAAAGCTGCTGGCCAAAAAAACAAGTCTGTACATTTCCTTCACTGCACCCCAAGACCCTTCTTACAAGCATCAGGAGTGCAAAGAGCAGGGAAAGGGACTAGCATCTTCTTTTTAAATTAGTGTTCAATCACTGGTCTTCAGTCAGCATGGAAACACCCAGGACATCCAAAAAAGATAAGAGTGCTTCCCTCCCTCATTCCCTTCTCTTTCCTCTGTCTTTGTGAAGACTTTCCTCCAAATCCTCGGAAGCAGCTCCCTTGTCCATATCCCAGGGGACATTTTTCCCTCTCCTAATCCATCTGCTGACACACAAGTATTGATGAGTCTTTCTGACTTTTGGCAGCAGCAGCATTAGCATTTTGAATGAGCCCTGCCCCCGGAAGTTGAACAGTAGAAACATGAGCGAGTTCTGATCTCCATGTTAACCTGGGTGTTTAGGAAGACGATGATGTATCCATCTACTAGGCTGTCTGCAGATGGAGAGTGTTATCTGTGGGCACATAAAGCTGGAAAAGGGAAAGCAGGGGTAGGCATCAAGAAGACTTAGATTCTCCAAAATGTGAATATGCCACTCATGTTCAGATGGCTTTCAGCCCCACACTCTCCACAGCTCAAACACAGGCATTAGTCTCTTAGAAAAAGAAGATACAACCCTGTGGCCTAGAGAAGCAAAAGTGAAGTCATAGGATGGTTTGGGTTGGCAGGGACCTTAAATGTCATGTAGTTCCAACCCCCCTGCCATAATCAGGGTCACTTTTCACTAGACCAGATTGCTCAGAGCCCCATCCAATCTGACACTGAACACGTGGGGCATCTACAGCTTCTCTGGGCAACCTGTTCCTGTGCAACACCACCTTAGCAGTAAAGAATTTGTTCCCAGTATCTAATCTAAACCTGCTCTCTTTCAATTTAAACCCATTCCCCCTTGTCCTGTCACTAAATGCTCTTGCAAAAAGTCTCTCCTCATCTTTTTTGTAGGCTCCCTTCAGCTACTGGAAGGACAAAATTAGGTCACCTCGAAGCCTCCTCTTCTCCAGGCTGAACAATCCAAATTGTCTCAGTCTTTCCTCACAGGAGACATGCTCGATCCCTCTAACCATTTTCATGGTCCTCCTCTGGCCCAATCAGACCTAGTGAGGAACTATTATTATCTGAGGGCATCACTGGCTGAACACTTTAGGCTTGTTCCCTCCCCAGACCCTGCTGCATCTACAGGTTGCTCCCTCTACCTGTTCTTTGCTAGAGACCCACCCAGACCTAGGCCCTCCAGAAGTGAGGAGGGAATTCAAGGGCAGGAATCTCTCTGGTCCTTTGTTCCATGCTTTAACCACCATCTTTTTTTAAAGATTCAAGCACAAAAGCAACAGTTCTCTGCTCTCTTTCTAGATTGGAAAACACCATGCTTCAGACAAATGCAGTGGAGTCTGCAAGCTTCAGCCACTTGAGAGACGCATGTAGGATTGGGGATAATTCCTAACATCCACCCCCAGTCTCGCTCCGCTGTGGGGGCTGCACAAATTCAACTCATTCATCATGAGCTCTTTGAGACGGGGCCCCGGGGACAGAGGATGTCACTGGCTGAACAGGATCCTTTCAGAGTGGAAGCCTGACTGCATGTCTGATACAATAAACACCACCCTCCCTGTGCATGGGGGCAACAGGCAGGGGCCCCCACTCTCCCCACCGCCTGCTCCCCTCTCAGCAGCCTGGCGAGGGAAGAATGGAGGGCTGGGAACAGATGGAAGAAGGCAGATAGGACGAGAGAGAGTTAACAGGCCAGGAAACAAAGGGAAGGCACTCCCCTCCCAGCAAGGGAGGAGCCTGCCACCAGGAACTGTCCCCAGCCAGCGCAGGTCCCAGCATGCTTTGTCTGCCCAGCTCCTCTCCACCACCAATGTGCATCCCGGCCTGCCGATTCCTACCAGGTCCAGCAACCCTGCCCTGCCTCTTGGCCAACACCTCTGACAAAGCACCTCTCTCCAGTGGCCCAAAGGTCTCGGCAATTCCTCTGCAAAGTGGATTTTGCTCTTCTGAATGAGCAATTTTAGACGTAAATGGGTTAGCCAAGGCCCATCGGCAGCATGATCTCATTTCCCACCCTCCCAAATCAATGCGAGGAGAATATCCCCCCAGCACATCTATCCCCCAAAGCATGCATGGAAGGAAGGCATTGTGCTTTAAGCCCCAGCTGAGGATTAACACAGGCCATCCTTTGTGTCTACTCATGTAGAAATCCAGGTTTCCTTCTGACAGAAAAAAACCACAAAAACAAATCCTGAAGAGCACAGCACACAGCACTGGTTACAAAGCAGATGAAGGCAGTAACATCCTGAAAGAGAGAAGCTGAGGATAAACCATACAGCCCCTGCTCATCCTCAGAGACAGACAAGGCTTGTCTGTCCCTGCTCTGTCTCCACACCATTATCAAGAGAGAGAACTGTGAGGTGAGTCTGGTGCAGGACAGAAATCCTTGTGAATGAGTCCTTCTGTCTGCAGAGCAGGCCGTGAGAGCACAGCATGAGCACAAGCGTCCTACAGACGCACCATCAGAGACTACATGCCCGATCCCTCCAGGCTGGGGAGTCACCCAGGCTCCAAGAAGTCTCGCTATCACTGCTTCAAAACATGCTGGCTTGCACCTCAATGAACATCACAAGGGCTTTGATACTGCATTCAAGTAACTCGGTTGAATCCCACTGTGCTCACCACACTAGGGCACTAGGGCTTCCTCTGCCTCTCATGTTTGGTTACAGGCAAGGCAGGTACATCCCCCTCACCAAAGCCTGTTTTCCACACCTGCTTTGCACAGGTGGATGACCTGTTCCGTGGTGCAGAGGGACACAGGATCAGGCTTTTCCATTCAGTACCTCCTTTCTTTCCCCATGTGTACCTCTATATGTTTTGCATGTCCTGACAATTTATACTGTGATACAGAGGGTCTGGAAGGCTTCAAGCCCTAGCATAGGTGGAAAATGCTGTCTCTGGGCTATCAGACACTAACTGGCTGGAGGGTCACAGAGGAGTGGCATACAGGAGTAGGCAACAGTAAAGGCAGCACACAGTGGAATTGGGATCCCAGATCCATTATTTATCATCTTTGTTCATGCTCTGGATAAAGGTGGCAACAAAGCCTGTTACTGACGATTCCCACTGGACACTTAATCAAGAGAGGCTGCCAACACCAATCAAGAGAGAATAATAAAGCAAGAGGGAACTAGAGGTAAAAGCCAGAGGTTGAAAACACACAGTGATTTACAAGCACAGGAAAAAGTAATCTGAACTAGAGGTATTCAATGAAAGAGACTAAGTGAGGAATGGGAAGATGTTGAAGATCCTAGAAGAGGTCTCCTACAATACAGCTGACAGTGCACTAAGGCCAATCCTGCAACCCGATAGCATTGGTGATGGGGGAAGCCAAGGAGACCCAAAGCAGCCTATGCAGGCGCATCACATTACAGATCACTCGGGGGTAGTCCTTCATTGCCAGCCACTGGAAATGCCACACCTCAAATGCAGTGCTGGCTCCAAGCTGCTCAGCAGATGGGCAAACTAGGAAAAATTGAAGGAGCAGCAAAAGTGAGGAGTGGTGGATGTACTGGGAAGCAAAATACAACTCAATTGAGCAAATTAACAGTCAAGGAGCACATGACAACCATCTGTAAGTACCCGAAGTTTGCAGACACCAAGGGAGAGGGCAGCCGTTCTGCTGGCCTGCAGGACTACAGCTAAACAGGTAGTGGTGAGAACCAGACAACAGGTAAAAGCCACACCAGCTCTCAGGGAGGGATCGATCAGGCTAGTGGGTAGTCTCGCCACCCTGGCCCCACATGGTTTGAGCCAATAAAAACATGAGCAGGCAAAGCATCAGGGAACATATCTACACATCAGCACACTGGCTTGGAAGAACTTCTACCCAAGTGATCTGCTGCGGTAACAGGAAACCTTCATGGGCTCTGTCCACTGAGCTCCTAGCTCAGGTCATTCCAGACATTAACTCTAAATCCCATTACAGATCTAACAGATCTAAGCCCCAGGACTTCAACCACACCAGGCTCTCCAACCTGTTTTACACCTCTTGGTCTCAGACCTCTCTCTTAAAGGTTCATACCCCTTTTTCCACTACCAATCTTCCCAAAACTTTATTCCTTCTACCCTTGAAGGAACAACTATGTCCTCCATTTCCACCACCCACTCTTTACCGAGTTTATGCCCACACACCCCCAAGCTCAAGAAAAGGAAGTGAGAATGCTGGAGTAGCATATATGACAAATATGTCCCAAACAGTCCAAATCTAAATCAGTCTGACCAACCACCACTGTATTTCCAGTACTTGCAAGGCAAAGCTGAGCTCATCCCACTGTCTTTGCCATCAGAAGACTGGCAGCAACTAGCAGTATTCCTTGAAGCTCTTCTTCTCTTCTCCACCCCCTCCAACCTTACATGGTGCCCACAAATACCAAGAGGCAAGCAAAATAACCCCAAAACAATGACACAGTTGAGAAAAACAACCTAGCAGGTAGAAGGACAGACTTTCACACTCACCTAGGTAAATGTCTCCAAACGAACCGCTGCCAATCTTTCTGCCCAAACGGTATTTGTTCCCTACTCGAAGCTCCATGGTTCAGTCGTGCTGAGAAAAGAAGCACAGAAAGCACAGTGTCAGAGCAGAAACAGGAAGTGAATCATGTAACTCTACAGAAGAGACCTCCCCACTTCACCCAGAGGCTGGGTACAGTTTTAAATCTTGAAATACACCACATTCTACATGGCCTCTATCACTTCTCCTGATCTTCTGAGCAACCACAGACAGCATGAGCTAGAAACTCTGTAGGAACACAACCCTCTCCAGTATGTTTTCCATGTTCCCATTATTAGAATGAAGAAGGATTGAATCTCTTCCCCATCATTTTGTTCAGAGACTGGGGAGGGTGTCAGGAAATCCCTCCCAAGAAGGTTTCAGTGGGTGATCACACCACACCACTGTAAAGAGGTACTGCTCCTTCTACCCTACAGTACCTGGCATCAGGAGAGAAGTAACCTCATGAGACACCAGAAAGGAGAGACATCATAAAGCCTAGAAGAAGGAGTTGCTCTCTGGCCCAACCCTAGTCCAGCACCTAAGTGGTGGTGAAGCACAGGACCCAAGAGCTGCAAGAGACGGACAGACTGCCAGGAGCAAGCAACTCCATCACTCGTAGACAGAGGCTGGCACAGGGGACAGGGAGGAGACGTCTCACTGAACTGAGCCCTTTAAGGCATGCACTGACTAGGAACACCACTTGCTTATCTCCACACACTTGTGCTGATGGAATCACAGCCTCCTTTGGTCTACGTGAGCCTCTCCATCTATGTTGCCTACCTAGGTGTGCCGGCTGTTTGTTTTTAGCAGCTTGGGTCTTTCCTCATCCCTTTACCTGAGGTGATTAGCTAACCCTTTGACCTGATATACCCCATCAACATGCCCAGGCTTAGCCTCCTCACCTTCCACACAAAACCAACCAGGTGGAAGGACCACAGCCACAGAGTTTGTTTTCCCTGCCAACCGCAACTTCTTCTGCCAAACACAGTTCCAGGAGTTCACCCTTAACAGTCTCCTATCCCTTGCCCCTTCTATGGCCACCAACTTATTCTAGGAACCATGTCTCTTCCCAAGACAGCCAATGTGCCTCCTTTTGGAGGGATTTGCCACAGTCCTAATTTATGCAATGCCACATTATTAGCGTACAAAATGCAGACACAGATCCTGTTGGGGACAGGAAAGGTGAGGAATGATTCATGTTTTCACAAGTGGGTGAGAGGAACTTTCCCTTGCTTGGAAGGAAGCATCACTGAAGGAAAGAAAGGAGGAATAGCTTTGTGAGAAGTACAAAAAAATAATCCCAGCTACAGGATTCTGGGCATACTATAAACCCAGAGCTGCTTCTCCTGCCCCAGGAGATGGGATTACAGAAAGAAGAATGGATGGACTGCAGAGATGTACAGGGAAATAATCCTATCAAGGCATCCAGGGGACATTGTGAACCCTGAAAGCAGAGCTCCAGTCACCAGAAACCACACACAAAACACTTAAGAGGTGGAGTCCCCTCACCTAGTATTTACTTATGCATGTGGGTTTCTGTGCATCTAAAGTCGACAAAACCCCGTGGCTATTTCTGACTTTCTTACTACAAGGAATGTAGGCAGAGCCTTGGGAACCAAACCAGGAGGCAGGCATACCTGGGTGAGGGCACAGCAAACAGACATGATTTTTATCCGCTGCCTGCTGTTCTGTGTAACAACATTAACATACATCTGACTTGCTTACACTCCTACTCCAATAAATGATCAAAGGTCCGTGTCCCCGGGAACCCGCCACACCACTGTCAAGAAGACAACTCTTGAACCTCCTTCCTTTATGGTGTGTTTACCCAGGCCTCTGAACCCTGAACACTTCCACTTGAGTCCAACTCCCAGCTGGGGTGAGCACAGCTGAGCAGAGAGCGGGCAATAGGCCCTGGTGGGCTCTCCTCCACACCAGGGCACAGTGGGTATTGCTCTGCAACACCACAGTCCCAAGCCTAATTTGGTCCCACCCCTCTGGGACAGGCAGGAGCCAGGTTAAGAAGGGTTTCTCACACATCGAGGCAGCAGTCCTTCTAGCTGATTAAGCAACAGGCTCCAAAGGGGAATCTAAAAAATGCTCCAGGGCGCGGGGGTGGAAGCGGGAAGCAGGATAATAGAGTAAAGAAATCATGGTCTCGCACAGCTGTCTTTTTTCCTTATCTCCCCCCCAACACACACACACAGATACAAGTGTGTGTAGAAAACCTGAGTGGAGGATAGCCAAAGAGCAACAGCCTGGATTCATGGTCGTGGGGCAGGACATGCACCCCACTCCCTCAACAACTGCTCCAGGAGTTCAAACACCTATCACATTTGCTTCTACTTCACACCCGTACCCCTACCACCTACAGCTTCCACCTTATAATCTGATCTTAAGTCTACTGTTACAAAAAGAAAGAAAATTCTACATATAAAATATATATTCTTATATGTGAAATTTATATTACTCCCTATACATTATTTATATGTGTAAAATTTAAGCCATCCCTCCTTTCCACTCCCCCCAACAAGCTTAACCTCCCCAGCCCTGCCACTCTTCCTGCACTCTACAGCCAAGGCAGCATTCCCAGGGGCTGCAAGGCAATCATTTAGTTAAACCATTTAGTTTTCCATAAGGGATTAACACACATACAACCTCAAAGCGAGTGTGTGCTCTGCATGAGCGTTTGCATACGTGAATATCCAATACTACACAGCCTCAGAAAAATAATAATACTACCCAGCCATCAGCGCTGCTTCCACAAACACACCATTTTGCACCAGCCCCTTTTATATAATATAAAATACCCACGTACAGGCACAAAGGCCATTATATAAACACATGATAAGAGTTGATATCACACTGCTGTGCCAGCAACGATGGCGACCAAAGATGCAGGGACCATCTTGGGAGTGGGGAGGGGGAGGTTGGGGGACAGGAGGGCCACCTCCATCCCATCCGAGGGGGTCAGGAACGGGAAGATGCCCTGCCTAGCAAAGGCCACGCAAAACCAACCCCACGGCTCCATAATGGAGGCTGCCGATCCCAGCACCATTCCGGCTTTCAGGGGAAGTGTAGGGAGTGGGGGCTGTTTCGCCCATAGACCATGGAGGCTTTACATGCCTTTTTTCTTTTTCTTTTCTGGGAGGGGGGGGGTGTGTGTGT
>JAWWEE010000040.1:50632639-50653694 GCA_035221455.1 Xenops minutus | reverse complement strand
GGCGGGGCGGGGGGGGGTGTGTGTGTGGATATAAGGAGGAAATAAAGGAAGAGGCTGGCAAAACAGTAATCTGAACTGGCTCAAAAACGGGATGGAAAAATGAAAAAAAAAAATTACGTTTCGATTGAAATGCAAAACAGCAAGCCCCTCCAGACCCTTTCACACTTACAATAAGGAGAGCAGCAAATAAGATGGGGGGTGGGGGGAGAGAAGAAAACCCACGCACAGAGCATTTGGACTACATTTGAGGAAGAAATAGCCACAACAGGAAAACAGGGAAGGGGGGGGGGGGGGACACACAAAAAAAAAAAAAGAAAAAAAAAGAAAAAAAGAATGTCCCTTACACCCCCACCCCCTACAGGCAAAACACTACGCGAGGACAGCCGTACCCGGGCTGTTATTTTCCCGGGTAGGTAACAAAAAGCTGAACTTCTCCTCGGCCCCCCCACCTCGGCCGCGACCCCCGGCCCTGCCGGCCCCACGGGAGCGAAGCCCGGCCCCACAGCCTGCCCCCCGGCGCCGACACCCCCCGTCCCCCGCAGGAGGGGGCACAGGGCGGCCCAGCGGGCGGCAGGGCCGGGGGCTGAAGCCGGGACCCCCAACACCAGGCGCCCCCTCCCCGCCCGGCCCCGCGGGCAGCCAGGCCGGGCCCGGCCGGCGCAGGGAGGGACGGAAGGAAGGAGGGAAGGAAGGAAGGAGGGCACTGGGGGCGCCCCCGCCGCGCCACCCGCGGGTGTTGGAGGGCCCCCCTGCCCGCCGAGCCCCCACAAAGGGGCTTTGTGCCCCGCGGCCCCCCGGCCCGCATCGCGCCCTGCCCTCCGCTCCCCGCCCCTCCTCCCTGCCTGCCTGCCTGCCTCCCTCCGCGCACACAAAGAGCCGGAGGGGCCGCCTTTCCCCCGGGGTTTGCGCCCCAAGATGCGGGCGGGCGCGCCCCATACCCACCCTGCCGGCAAGGGGGCCGTGTGGGGATGCTGCTCCGCCGGCTGTCAGGGGGCCAGGCGGCCGCGGCGGGGAGGATGACGGAGGATTGGGGAGGGCTGGTGGCGGCCGTGCCCGGCGCGTCCCTCCTTCGCTGGGCTGGGCTGGGCTGGGCTCGGCGCTGCCTGCCGCCTCCCTCCCTCCTTCCCTCCCTCCCGCCCGCCCGCTCGCCGTCCCCTCCAGCCGGCGTGTGCTCGGCACAGCCCGGCGCTCACCCAGTTTCCATTGAGCCCCGGAGCCAAACCCACTGATGTCACCCAGCGCAGCCCAGGCCCTCCTCCTCCTCCTCCTCCTCCTCCGCCCGCCGTTAAAGGCGCAACCGCCGCTGCCGAGGCCTGCCCGGCCTGGGCCCCGGCGAGGGGGGACACACGGACACACAGACAGACACACACAGACAGACACACAGACAGACACACAGACACGCTGGGCCTCGGAGGACCACACCCCGCTCATGGTTTCTCCCCATGTGGGCGGCCCCACACGAGGGTGATGAGACACGGGTGGTGGGAGCCGCCCGATGCCAAGCGAGGGGTCCAGCAGGGAGGCCAGCGAGGCATCAGGGCCACCGCAGCCCCACAGAGAGGGTCAGAGGGCTCCCTCAGGAGCAGGAGCACACCTCGGGTGGGTGGAGCACCTGCAAGTCCACGTGGGTGGCGAAGCACACACGTCAAACATAAGGTGGGCACACAGCGGTGCGTGGGGCACCCACCACCAAATAGGGGCAAAGCTGGGGGTAGCCCCCAGGCCACAGTGTGTCTGGGGGCCAGGTGGCCACAGCAAGCCCCAGAGCAGCTCCAAAAGCCACCGGAGTCAGGGGGAGCAGCCATACACCAAACCTGTATGGGGGTGTAGGAGCAGACCCCAGGACGGGGAGGTATTTGAGGGCTCTTGAGAGACTGGTGTTGGGTGGGCAAAGGAGAATGGAGGTGCTGCTGTGAGCTCTGGGAGCAGGACCGCAGAAGAGGCTGGAGGCCAGTGTAGGGTGAGTGGGAAGCAAACAGCAGCAGGACCTGTGCAGTGGAGCTAGAGCCAGATGCTGCCCAGTTTCGCAGGCACCAGATGCCTCGTCGGGGTCCAGGAGCTGCTTTGGCACAGTCATCCCAAAGTCAAGAACCGTGGTTCCTGCAGGAGGAGATAAGCGTGATAGGAAAGAGCTCAGGAGACCCCAAACCAGGACAGCCCTTGGGTGCATCTAAGCCAGGCCCCCGATGCAAACTTCCAAATACACAACATAAGCATGGTCTGTTGGCACCAAGAGGCCCAAGCTGCGGTCATGCTGGCACCTTGCACTACAGAAAGCAGTTGTTGCTTCAAGTCATATCAAGATGGTGGGCTGCAACAATCTGAATCCTACTGCCAGTCATTGCCTGCACTGAGTTAGTGGGCCATTGAGACCTGGGAATAGTTCCTTGCTTATGCAAGCCTTTGGGAACCAGTGCTGTTTCACTCTCTCACTGCTGGGCCAGTTTTATCACAGAACTTCACCTCCACTTGGAGAAGTTAAAATTTAATTGAGTTTTTCGTAGTAATGACATTTCCTTACACATGCTCCATTGAACCTCTGTCGTTTCACAGCTTATGTAACAGTGAGCAGATGGGAAGGCAGGTAATAAAGTATGCAGCCACTGCCAGATCCAGCTGAGGGTTGGGTTGCCCTCCTTCCCTGGATGGGTGCACATCAGTCAAGAGGGAATTTGCTGGAGCACAGCATCACACAACTTTGCTGTGAGTGGTAGGCTCACACAGGCATTGAGCTAGGTGGGCTCAGACAGAGAGCCCAGGAGAATAGATCTGAATCAGAATTCAGGAGATGCAGCTCTCTCAGTATGGCTGGTGGGAGCTGAGTTTGGGATGACACTGCCGGGCAGACAGGTGCAATGTCTGGGGGGACGGTGGCCACGCCAGCTCTCCCCCTGTTGCTGGCTGAGTCAGCAGGAAGGAATTTGAAGAAATCCCAAATGCAGATACAGCCCTTGGGGATGAAACTGGAGTGCATGGACACTCCAGCTATCTTTATTTTAATCATTTATGGCTTAAAATAAGAACTCTTTAATTAGAAACATTCCCTTAATTGAATTGTAATCAAGTTTTTAGTGCTCCTAACCACATGATCTAATAACACCCACCTCTCTTCAAGCATTGCCTAGTTACACCTCTTCTTACGGAGTAATTTTTGTTATGGAGCCTGAGCCAGGGGCTGCTGATTTTGGCTATGTTTGTAGCAGCCAGTACTGCGGGGCCTCTGTCTGCGTCAAGGATGTCAGTGCTCCAGTGGTGAAACAGGCAACTCCTGCCCCAGTGTCTGAAAAAGGAAGGTGTTATATACAACACAAGCAGCAGGACCCCAACTAGAGAGAGGTTGGGGTTGGGTTGGGGAGGGAAGAAATTTGAGGGACAAACAGAATCCATGCTCACAATCTGTGCTGGGTCATCTCCATTCCTCTCCAGTGATCAAACAGGTGTGCAGCTGCAGGCACAAGCATCTTTTCCTGTCTGTGCAGCTCTCCAAAGATAAACACCCCATCAGGTTTAGCCCTGTATTAGGTACCACAATACAACAACCAGTGTACACTCAGACTCTGTTCAAACAACAGCACCTGGAAGGCTGTCTAACCTCTTGGATCCAGCAGTGAGACGCAGCTGCACTTGAAACCTTATGCTAGGATGACACCCATCAGACCCCAGGAGGCCTCACCTCATGCTGTCTGCCTGGTTTGCACAGAAGGGATCTTTGGGTTTAAGAGCATGGAAGAGAGTCCAAGCCCCTTAGCTGAGCAGCTGGGGGACTTGCACCTGGGACACCTCGTGTCTGTCTACCTTTCCCACAGTTCAGATATGGTCAAAGCATCCCTAGATGATACAGGGCATGCTGCTGCTGAAGACAAGCAAGCAGAAGATGAGCTGCATGGGACTGCATTTGGCTACATTGGCTGCTGTCCTATTCCCATGGGAAGGCCCTTGGGCTGCTTCAGTCCTCATGCTGGAGAACTATAGAGGGAACCCATGGCAATGAGTTGAGCTGAGTTGCATGGGTTGGTGTATCCAAGGGGGCTGTACCTCACTGGGCACCCAGCCAGCCTCACCACTGCCCACCATGTCATTTCTCAGGTAGGAAAGGAAAAGAAGGTCTAAAGTTGCCCTGTTTATTCACAGTGTCGTGGCTGGGTGGCCTTCCAGAGTCACAGTATATGATACTCATAGCACTTAATAAAACTCATGGGAAAGCTGAGCTCCAATGACCCAGCAGACCTCAGAGAACTGCCAGGTCGCATTTGGCAGCTCTTCCTGATCCACAGCAAGTGGAATCCCATTTCACCCGCTATCTGGAGAAGGACACATTGCTTTGAAGACCTAAGTCACTTCGCCACAGAGAGACTTGCCTGTGCTAGGGAAGTGTGAGTAATCAGGGAAAGAGCAGAGAAAACTTTGACACTGTGCTGAAGTTCTGCTTCTGCAAGGCCAGTGAAAGCAAGAAAAGATGAGAAGTGAGAACGAACACATTGCCACCTGCAATTCAAGAGCAAAGGTACTTGAAGAGGCAGGTAGGTACCTGTGGCTTGACACATCCAACAGGGCTGACAGAGTTCTTCAAAGCACTAACTCACAGTTCATTCAGAATATGCAGCCCCCAGTCCAAAAACAAAAGTCCATATTCATGGGGTCTTTTTTACACAACATACACTCTAATTTCTCAGTACTTCTCAAACAGTAATAGATTTTTCTTTTCAATACTCATACCAAGCAAGAGGGTAGTGTTTTAGAGAAGACCCAGCATTCCTGGAGGGAAGGTCAAATGCAGCCTGCAAAGTGGGGATGCTGATCTGAGTGCTTTGCCAGAGCACTCTGCGTTTTAAAGCCTTTTCTAGAATCAAGTGCAAGTCCCCATTCACATGCAGAAGGGAGAAATAAATACTCCTGCAAATGAGACATGAGGATCCCAGGATAGTGCAAGGCTAAAAACAAAGCAAAATGCCAAAATAAATAAAACATAGGTAATAGCTACCTCTGAAAAGATTGCTTTGAGTGACCCGCTCAGCATCCGGTAGGAAATCCACAGCAGGGGCAGAGATCCAGGCCAACACAGAATTGCCTCAACAATGAATCACTCCTTTTTCTTCACACTTTTGGGGGGAAAAAAACCCCAACAACAACAACAAAAAAGAAATGCTGAGTCCCTGCAAAGAGCCTTTTTTGTGACACAGCCCAGACTCATCCAGAACACCATCTAACCTGTGTGCTGCAGGTATCCTGTGGAAAATAAATCTGTGGCCACATAATTAAAGACTCAACCATAATTCATATGCATGAGGACATTGAAGGGCAGTTGTACAGCCAGCCTTGGTGATGACATTTCTCAGTGATGAGAAATGTGTATTCTGATACAGAGTGCAGCAATTGCCTGTTGTCCTCTGCAAGGAGCAGCACTAGAAAGAGGTGAGATGTGCTGTTGGATGGCATCTGGGGTAACAGCACAGGAACAGTAAGGCTTGGGAGGAAGACTTGGGAGAAGTCTTTTGTTAGGGCACAAGAGAAGTTTCTGGTCAGGGAAACACAAGCTGATATGGCCGTGCTCCCTGGCTCCCTTGTCCCCTCCAAGCTTTCCCACTTTTGATTTCCTTTCTTAAGGCTTGTCATGAAGCCCTGGTCTTTGGCCTCAGCCAATGCCCCCTCCCAGGTCCACCTCACCTGCCTTTCCTTGCTTCTTCCCCTACTGTACCCCCAGGCCCAGTCTCCTGCCCAGACAGTACCAGGCTGGCTCAGCTGTGTGTCCTTGGCCAGTCAGCCACAGCCTTCACACCACATGCTGTCTGTCCCACTCCACGCAAGCTGCTCCCTATCACTAGTCCAAGCCTTTCTGGGTAGTCAGTTGGTGGGAACTTCCCTCCATCACCAGTCCCTATCTGTTACTAGAAACTCCCACTCCTTAGGCAAATGGTCTGAGTGCTGCCTGTCTCCCTCCTATCAATACCCTCTTCCCACCCCTTCCCATCCCACTAACAATCACCCCTCCTCTGCTCTTCCCATTCCCCATCTCACTGCCCCAGCCAGCCCTGCTTTCTGCTCCCAGTTCTCCTGCTCAGCTGTCCCAAGTCAATCCAGCAGCTCTCATTCAATAGCCCTTTGCCAACCAGTTCCAGCATTTCCCTCCAGCTTACAGTCTCATTTGCTTTTCCCCAGATTTTTGGGTTTTTTCCCTTGCTTTTCATCCCTTCTCTAGTCACATCAGGGGCTTTTCTCCACTAGGCTTCCCAGAAGGCATAAGAGAAGTGTCAGGAAGTACAGGGCTGAGGAAAGCACTGAAAGATTCAGACAGTGCATGACACATAACAGCAGGTTGCAGCCCTAAAAGGAAAAGCCCTCCCAGTTTCCTTTAGCACTGCTCCTCCCTGGGAAAGCCCGTATGCTGTCATGCGAGCCTCAGAAGCCAAGAAAGGGTTGGGCAGGTTAGCAGAGGTCGAAAAGTTTGTAGCTGTGAAGCTGTGACAAGTCTTCTTTACATGTTGAACAAAACCATGTAATTTGTCCATGTTGGTGGGGGAGAGCAGTGGTGCTTCAGGGACCTGGCAAAACACAGCCTCCATGGCACACAACCTGATGTCCTGCCCTTGCTTGAAAGCCCATAAGTTCCACAGCTTTCAATCTGGGCCATATATATACTTTCTGCAGCTCAGGAAACCTAGTGGTAGGCCCACATTTTCAAAAAAATCTAAATAAATGTGCCCAATTCCAGCTGAGACAATCACTTTCTATGGAAAAATTCTGCTCCAGTGGTGAAGCTTTGACAAAGTTATAATCAAGTGAAAACAATAATAAGCAGAAGTATCAGCAACCTTAATAATAGCAGCTGTTCCTGGCCACACCTGTAATTAAGGGCATTTACTGCTTTTTTTTCCATACACCTTGCCATTTTTATCCTTGTGGTATCCCCAGCCTCTGTCAGTTTGCAACTGACTCTCTTTATTACACACTGGCTTCCTTTGGTTTAAAAAAAAAAAAAAGAGTGGACCTAATGGGAAAAGAAACAAACAAACAGGGATATTTAAATGCACCCTCAGAGCTGTGTAAGGCCAGGGTAGACACAGTAGACAATCATAGGACAGGGCCAAGGTTCTTTGGGAGGAGCTGGACTCCAGGATGAATCAGCAGGATCTTGCTTGAAGACATGTAAACATGTAAGCTCATTCTGTTCACCTGCATGCTGAGTGCTCCCTGGGCACCAAGGCACCTGAGTGTCTAGAGGCTGGTGGAAGAACCTGGCACAGCACTCTGGGAAAGATGAACTGTCACAGGAGAGGCACCATGTCTGTCTTGCCAAGTCTTGTGGATTCCTTCTCACCTTGAAAGCAGCATATCTCCCTCTAAAATACCCCAACCCTTTTTTTTCCTTTTTTTTTACCTTTTTTTCTTTTTTTTTCTTTTTTTTTTTTTTTTTCCTGAGAAAAAGAGCCATCAGATAGGGCAGCCCTGGCCCATCTTCCTGAAGGGGTGGAATCAGGCTGCTCTGTACCCTTCTCCCTTTCTGCAAGGCACTGGCAATAGCTTTAGGCAGCATTGTGAGCTTCTCAAAGCCTCTATGAGAGGATGTGCAGCCCAAGGAGAAGGGAAACAACCTTGGGACTCAAAGACACAGCCCTCTCTCTGTCTCTCTTAGGAACAGCAGGAGTAAAGCAACGGAGAACTGAGAAGCCACATTCAGCCCTTTAGGGAGATTTACAGGTCAGACCAAATGAAATATAGGACTGGTCAGGTGGGAGGTGATGCAGCTGTGAAATGACTTGTGTTTGGGAGGCTGATTGGAGGAGATGCTGGTTACAAAAGTACAGATCAGAGGAGGTTCCCCATTCTTCTTAAAATAAGGCCAAAATAGTGATTGTGTGAACTGCAGGCTGGTCAGACTCATTTGGGCCCTGGAGTACACGTTTTTGGGCACATAAAGGAGAAGACAGTGACTGGCAACTGTCAGGGTGAATTTACTGAGGTTAAATCATGCCTGAACAACCTGATCACCTTTGATAAAATGACTGAATTTATGGGTGAGGGGAGAGTAGTGGAAGTAATTTATCACCAGTTCAGCCAGGCTTTCAACACTCTCCCACAATGTTCTAATATACAAGTAAAGGTGGTGTTTTCTTATTAGGTGGACAAGCAGATGAGTAAAAAATGCTTGGCTAGTCAGGCACAGGGAGTAGTTAATTGTTAATGGGTTGTACTCTACCTAGAGGCTGGTACCAAGTGGGGTGCCTCAAGGGGCTGTCCTGGGATCTGTCCTGTTTAACATGGCTACTGATGACCTGGAGAAGCTGATGGGGTGCACTTCCACCAAGCTTTCAGGTGACACCTAGTTGGAGGGGAAACAAGTCAACATGCCTGAGGACGGTGCTGCCACCAGAAGGATATAAACAGATGAGAGGGATGAGCTTGCAAGTACACTGGGAGTTCAGCAAGGGTAAATGCACAGCTCTGCACCTGGGAAGGAAGGGACGCTGGGCAGGATGTGGCTGGGGACCTGATAGATGCTGAACAGCTGTGTGGGAAAGGACTTGTAAGTCTTGATGAAATACAGAGCCAAGCTCTTCACAGTGGTGTGTGGTGGGAGGATGAGAGACCACAAGCACGAGCTGAAAGAAGACAGGTTCAGCTTGAATACAAAGAAAATCTTTCTGTCCTCAGAAGCAGTCAAGTGTGAGAAAAAGTTGCCCAGAGAGGCTGTGTAGTCTCCATCCTAGTACTTTAGAAGACCAAATAAAACTCTGAGCAACCTCATTTGACCTCTTTGCTGACCCTTCTCTGAGTAGGAAGCTGGACTAGAGCTGTTCTGGGGTCTCTTTCACACTGAATTATCCTTCAATCCTATGATGTACAGTTCCCCATTTGTGTACAGCATGTGTTCGTGGTAAGTGTGAGCTGCAAGCCTGAGTCCCATGTGAAGGGTGTAGCTGATGGGGGACAAGGTATCACAGATACAATGGGCGATGGGTGACGAGCACACCATGGCAGGGGAACAGCTGGGGCAGTTGCTCCAAACACCTGTGACAACTGTGCCAGCTTTGTACGTTCCAATGAGCTCACTGAGTGTCACATGTGCAAAGTGAGCTTGCAAGGAGCTTGTGATGTAAGCAGTGGGAGCATGGATGCATGTGTCAGGGGAGACAACATGTGGCTGTAGTAGTGAAATGTGTGTGCAGCATGCAGACACTGCAGGCTGGTGGTAGCAGTGTCTGTGTGGGCTTGTTAATCACAGCAGTGCAAACCGGTAGTAGCTAAAAAGCCTCCCAAGTATGAGCGCCTCCCATGTGGACTCTGGGGGTGAAGGAATGGGATGTAACACAGGCGGTTATGAAACCAGCTGGCCTGGTGAAAATAATTCACATACTGCTGTGGGAGGGACAGGAGAGATAAACAATGCACTGGAAGACAGGAGGGCAGGGATAATGGCTTAAAATCTATCTTCCCAACATGCCCTGGTGGATTAGTTCAGCATCTCAGCCCAGCTCCTCTTTAATTCTTATGCAAGGGGTTTCTCTGGAAGGGACAGTCTGTCCTCGCCAGCTGAACACCAGGCACAGGGCACTGATTAGCAAAAGGCCATCTCACCACCCGTCCCACACAGCAAAGGGTGAGAGGCAGCTGGGACTCATTCCCTGTGAGAACTGAGGTTGTGGATTTTTGTTTCTGCCTCACATCATGCTGTTGCTCATCACTGACTGGAAGACGTGCTCATCGGAGCCTGCCATGGCCCCCTATTCACTTCTGGCTGTGATTTGAAAGTGCTGATTTGTGTCTGTAAGGCCTCAGGTAGTCTATTTTTGGGGCAACTCTGTAGCCCAACAGCTCACAGTTCCTGCAGCTGGATGTCTAGAGGCCAGGGGTGTCTGAGTTGGGAATATGCATAGCACTTGGTCTGTTAGAACTGCTGCTCGGAATTGTAGGCAGTGGTAGAAAGGCAACGGGCATTGTGTACGTACCTAGGGAAGTGCAATGTCCTAGCAATGGCCTCACTGCAGCTGCAGATGCAGGATGGGCAGAGAGCTAGTCTAGGAACCGCTCCTGATTCATTTATCACTTGCATTGTCCTCAGCTGTACAGGGAGATGACAGATTAAACCCCACAGTGGAAGGTTAAATTTCTTCTTCTGCCACTGACTGCTTCGTGATCTTGGACAAGTCACTTTGCCTTGCTGTCAGTTTCTTCTGTCCCCCTTTGCTTGCATTCTGGCTGAGAACAGAAGCTGTCCTTTCTCTTGTGATTGCAGCAGCAAGAAGAATGGAGCCATGGAAGATGTGAGGACTCTGAAGGCTTTTCCATGGGATAAATCATCAAATAATTACAAGGACTCAGAAAATCACACATTTTTCACAAATTACTCTTACATTTTAACAATGGACAATGCATTTTAAGCTCATAAGACCTTATGAGCTCTCCTGCCACAGGAGAGCTGTGTCTCAAACAGAGCTGCAGGGAACACACAGCTTCATCCAGCCGGTATAACTCCACCAGTGCACAGCTGTTCTCACCCTGACTTGTCTCTTCTACTCACCTCAGACTGCTCTGTCCCATCAGCACCCACCAGCTTGCTGAGCACTGCTAGCTCCTTGGGCACTCCAGCACACCCTATTATTTAACCCTGCCACCCTGGGTGCAGCCAGTCACTCTGTGTCTGCAGCTCTCTGCTCCAGAGCTGTTTATCATCACAGCTCTTCCCTGCTTTCCCCACAGCCTCATGCAACAACCTCATGGAAGGGTCGCATAAGTTTCTCTGTTCAAGGCAGCCTCCTTGCTAGTGAGCCCAACACTGTACCCTGGAAAGCAAAAGGTATAACCCAGCAGCCTGGAGCTAAATGATGGCTCTTTTCTGCTTACATTTAATCAGATCCTTCTGTGTGGTACCAAGTGTTCTGCTATAGGTCTGCCTTGCCTGTCATGTGCTTTTGCACCCACTCTCCTACTGATTCATTATTCTGTCCCTGAGAGAAGCACGTGCAGGCTGCAGGTCATGTTATATATATCTTCAAAGTCTTCTCTGGAGTTCCTGCAGCAGCTCATCCTCCTCTGTTCGATACCCCAGGAGTGGTGCACAGGCTGGTGTTGGGGCCCTGATAGACACACAGAGGCTGTTGCTGGGTAAGCATCTAATCACCTGTCAGGAGCAATTTCAAGCTCCTTATTCTCTTGGTTGCCATTTCTGTAACAAGGCTTTGTGCTCTACAGGCCCTCAGCTGACTCTTTCAGTGACTGTACTGCTGGGACATTCAAAGAACTCTATAGATGTACTACAGCCAGGGACTCAAATATTAACAGGTCCCAGGTTTCAAGACATGCTATTTCAAATCTGGGGCCAGCACTAAAATAATCCTGCTAATTTCAGAGGCAATTAAAAATTTTAAAGCTCGAATATCCTGTGTCTCTCAAACTATTTCAGGGTGGTGTTTGTGTTCATCCTGAATTTCTTTGCAGGCATCAGGAGAGTGAAATCACATCACTCCACTTTACCGCTTTTCAGGCTGACCTGACTTTGACAGTGAGTCACTTGGGGTTGTGTGCCTGAGCTTTCCAGAAAGCAGAGGCATTTCCCACACTAAATGCTCCCTTCTTGAGGGGTCATGGTCAAAGGTAAGCATTTTGCTGATAGCCTACTGATTGCTCTGCTGGTGTAACTTTCCCCAAGAACTGGAAGCAGCCCAGGAGCTGAGGCTCCTTACGGTTTGCAAGCTAGGCTGCTGTTAGCTAATATCCCAAGGGAATATGAAAAGGTTGGTTACCTGAAGAGCTTTCAGGGCATTGCAAACCCTCTATTTGACGGCCTTCATGCTATCACTTGCGTGCAGTTTCACTGTCCCTCTTCCACCATGGGAACATGCTGGCCTATGATATGGGAGAGGCAGCAGCACCCTGCTACAGCCATAGGTTGTACGTGTCCCATCAAGGGACTGAATAACAGGAAAAAGAGGAATAAATCTCATACACTGAGCACAACCAGGCAGGGGCTGAGAGACAACTGAAGGACAAGCAGGCAGCAAGGTGGCAACCAGTAGGACCTGACTCTGAACAAAGGTCGTCTCTGCCTAACTTCCCAGGGCTGGCACAGTTTTGTAGGCTTCTCCTCAAGAAGAAATCAAAGTGGTAGGACATATCTGAACTATTTTCAGAGTCAGTGGCTGCTCTGTGAAAACCACGGCCTGGCCGTCAGGTGGGCTGGCCCCTACTGCAGGTTATGGGTGCAGCATTGGTGGGTGCTGGCCCTCTCAGAGCCTACTTTTGCTCTAGATCAAATGTTTCCTCCCCTGACCTCCAGCTGTACCCCACAGCACCGCCTGGGGAGTTGGCCTCAGCCCCAGCCCAGCCCCACAGGGTCCCCAGTGCTGTGGGTGAGCCCGGGGAGTCAGGAGCTGCAAGAATAGTGGGACCTATGGGGAGGAGCACAAGTCCTGTGAGGAGTGGCTGAGGGAGCCAGGGTTGTTTACCCTGGAGAAAGGGAAGCTCAGGGGAGACCTTATTGCTCTTTACTACTGCCTGAAAGGAGGTTGTAGCAAAGGGGGGGTCGGCCTCTTCTCCCAAAGTAACAAGCAATAGGACAAGAGGAAATGGCTGCAACTTGCATCAGGGGAGGTTTAATTTGGATAGCAGGAAAAATTTCTTCACTCAAAGGGTTGTCAAGCGCTGGAACAGGCTGTTCGGGGAAGTGGTGGAGTCACCATCCCCAAAGGTATTTAAAAGACGTGTGGATGTGGCACTTAGGGACATGGTCTAGCGGCGGACACGGCAGTGCGGGGTTAGCGGCGGGACTCGAGGTCTTTTCTAGCCCGAGCCATTCGATGCTCCTGTGACGGCGGGCCCCGCGGGGATGCCAGCCAGCCTTGCGTTCAGCTCTAGATGGTGCTCTAAGGCCGGGCAATGCCCGAGCTTCTCCCGGACCGCAGTGCCTCCCTGCGCCGCGTCCTGCGGGCGGACACGCACGGCGGCTGCGGAGGGCAGGACCCGCGCCCCGATGGCCACGGCAAGAGCAGAAGCCCGTGCAGCCCTTCCGAGAACTGGCTGCCATCTCAGCTCCTCCTGGGGTGGCATCCCCCGCCCGTGGGACCCCGTGCCAAAGGTGGCTGCATAGACAGACTGCCTCCCCCGTCTCCCCATCCCTCCGCTGTCCCCTCTATGTGCCCCAGCTGGCCCTATCCCACCCCCTGCTTTCAGCACCCCAGCAGGCTGCTTTCTCTGCTCCCCTCCTCCTGCCCATGCAGCAATAGACCGTCCCGGCTTTGTGGAGTTAGCGCAGGGCTGGTGCCTGCGGGGTTTTCCAATAGTGATGCTCCATTAGGGCCCAGCTCTGCTCTTTATCACAGGCAATGCCAAAGTCCCATTGACTTCGGGGGGGCAAGAGCAAAGCCTTAATGGCCTGGGAAGGTAAGGCGCTTTTTTACTGGGTTGAGGTTTTTTTGGTGACATTTAAAATCATGGCCACTGTCCAAAAGCTGGGAGAGACCTCGGGCCCTCCTGCAAAAGTCAAGGATAGCTGCTAAAGCTCAAAGCAAAGAGTGGAGGCATTCTTGCAGAGGATGTGCACAGCTGCTGGGGCAGTGCCATGTGCCTTTCTCCACTCCTGGGCAAAACCTGGATGAAACGCTGCTGTTTGAAAACTAACACGTTTCTTCAACACCATTTCCTAATCATGGAAATCCAAACCCATTTTCTCCCCAATTGAGATTATTGTTGTGTTTCTTGAAAATATTTTTAGTTGCAGCATGTATCAAAATGTTTTGCTGAGCAAGTTTTGTGCAAGTTGAAAGGTGCCAATGATGATTTCTCTTCAAAAGGGTTATCCAAAAGTGTCACCAAAAATAAAACATGAAACAAGTTTCTCAAGTGTCATTTCAAACAACAACATTCATTTGAAAGCTGGCAAGAGTGACAACAGCGTGGTTAGTTGTCATGGGGTAGAGGATCTGAACCAGTGCCTGGATCTTATTCACAGGGAAAAAGTCCTTCCTCTCCCCATTATGTTTCTGGTATTTTAAGAGCTTTCAATAATGAGCCAAGTAAGAAGTTCAGAAGTAAGTCAGGAAAGAAATATAGATTGTGGTCAAATAAACAAAGAAGCAATGTCTTCCTCCTGAAAAGCAAGCTGCCAGCCCCTTGGGATTAGAGGCAGGTCCTGGGGAAGTGGTCCTTCTATCAGATCCTGGAGGAGGGAGGAAGCCTGGGGACATCATGCTCTCTCATACAATAGAGGTATCTTCTCTGGACAGCACAGGGCAAGGAGGTGTCATCTACCTGACAGGTGATGCTCCACATACTGTATGCAAAAGGTAAAATACTCAGTGTATGATTATGAATGGCTTGGAGTGCTGATTTGCAGAATCCTTAAAAATGTTGAGCCTTCTCTATAGCAAAGAGCTTTCCAAGATGGATTATCTTGATGGCTTTTTACAGACTGTGTAAAGGAGTCCCTGGCATATGGCAGGAGAAGACATTTGTTGAGATAGATGCTGCTGCTGGATGGCATTCCTGTGTATGTTGTTGGGTGTTTATGGGATGAAGCTGTGGTGTAGGATGGATTATGCCCTCATGTGTGGCACACACATGTAGGTTCATGCAGTGTGTACTTGGGCACAAGTGCTCTCTGATTTTAGCGTGCAGGTACAGAAGCTGTGTATCAGCAAAGCCTGTGAGCATGTGTGCAACTTGCAGGAACAGTCACTAGAGTGACTGCACCATGTCGTTGGAGGAGCTGTGTGTGGCAACATCAGCACAGCTGCATGAGGAGTGTCTGATGGGCAGAGATCTACCCATCATCTCTGTTCTCCTGCACTCTGGCTGTTCCTCTGCTTCCATCTGACCCCTCCCCTCAGCCCCCTTCTCTCTTCCCTCTAACAATCTGACAGCATGGAAAGCTTTCTTGCACTTTTATTGTGAACAACAGGTGGCTGGGTATTCCTCAATGCCTCAGTGTCTTCTCCACTGTGATGCCAATCATGACATGAAAAGGGCCAGCAGGTTCACACGTGGAGGGGGCTGGAACACCAACATGGCTGCATGATGCTTGTTCCCTCAGCTTTATTGCAACCTTTTCCCATTTTTTTCCCCGAGACCCACACCAGTTAAAGTGAAGGGTGGCAGTTCTGACCTCTTTGTTGCCTCAACCACTCCAGCTGTGCATTCCCATGGCCCTGGTGCACCGTGCTTGCCTGGCATCTCTGGGCATTTGCTCCTTGGTGATGAGTCTCCCAAGATCTAATGGGATGTGGGCACTGGGTCCCACAAAGCACTGCCATCTGCCTTTGATGGATGCTGTACATCAGTGAGGGGGGTGCCCAGCCATGAGGGTTCCCTCTCTCCTGAAGGCCACCACCCCAGCTTGTGTCCTAAATGCCCATGTCCTCGCACACAAAGTCCTTCTCTCTCGGTCCATTAGTTTGTTTCCACTGCCATGGCCAGTGGCAGGCACACGATTCTGAAAGCTGTATTAAAAGCCAGGTCAATACCAGCCCCTGCTTATTCCCTCGGGGGAAAATAAGTAAATAATGGAAGAAGGGAGTGACTTCATTTCCTAAACCAGCAAACCTTTGAAATTAGCACTGAGAGAGGCGCCCCAGCTCCCGAGTGGGGAGCATTGGAGCTCTGAGAAGAGGCACCTCTGCCTCTGAAACCTGGTGTATCCATCATTTCAGCAAAGGCTCTGAGGCAAACTGCTCTGGCAGATGGGCTCTGGAGTTGAGGATTGCTACAGAGCAAGGAAGAGGATGAGGTACTTAATGCCTGCTTTGCCTCAGTGTTTAATAGTGAGACAAGTTGTCCTGAGAGTACCCACCCCCTGAGCTGGAAGACAGGGACAGGGAGCAGAACGAAGGCTCTATAATCCAGGAGGGAGTGTTCAGTGACCTGCTACACCACTTAGACATTCCCAAGTATGTGGGGCTGGGTGGGATTCACCCAAGGGTACTGAGAGAGCTGGCAGAAGAGCTCACCAAGACACTATCCATCATTTACCAGCAGTCCTGGCTAACCACGGAGGGCCCAGGTGGCTGGAGGTTGGCCAATGTGATGCTCATCTACAGGAAGTCCCAGAAGGAGAATTCAGGGAACTACAGGTCTGTCGACCTGACCTCAGTGCCAAGGAAGGTCATAGAGCAAATCACCGTGCCATCACAGAGCACATACAACACAACCAGGGAATCAGGTCCAGCCAGCATGAGTTTGGGAAAGGTAGGTCCCACTTGAGCAACATGATCCCCTTCTATGACAAGGTTACACACTTAGTGGATGAGGAAAGGCTGAGGATATAGCCTACCTGGAATTCATTAAAATCTTTGACACTGTCTCCGACAGGATTCCCCTGCAGAAACTGTCTGGCTTGGATGGGTGCACTGTTAGCTGGGTAGAAAACTGGCTGCATGGCCAGGTCTAGAGTGTGGTGGTGAATGGAGTTACTCCAGTGAATGGAGCAACCTGGGCAGGACAGCTGTTCCCTCACAGAATCTACATCCTGGGATGAGAAATGGCCGTGTCTGGGTCTAGATATGTCTTACTAATCTATCTGTGCTCTTTCTCAAATGCACTTCCATATTGCCTCATTTTCTCTTTCTCTTTTCCTCTTTCTCCTCTGCCACCTGCACACTGTGTTTGCTTCTTCCTCTCAGTCCTGCTATTTCCTTTCTTACCCTTCTGCTTCTTTCCCTCTTCTTGTTGCTTCTTGAACCAATCCCAAATTGATATTGAGATGTTGTTTTTCTGCTTTGTAAGTCAGGGACTGGGTGGGACATAATTTCTTCAGCCATTTTCCCCCATAGCACAACCATTGGGTGCCCAGAGCAACTTCCTGAGCTCCCTGTTTGTCCTTCTGCCCTCATCTCATCTGCAATTTTGAAGGGGTCATTCTGCTGCTCCTGAAGAAAAAGGCTCACAAGGTTTTCACTTCTTTTGTTAAATGACAGCAAAGTGATGTCACAAGTCTTGCTTGGTTGATGTCCTCTCTCATTTCCCCTCTACTTGCCTCTACCAAAAAGAGAGGCTTTAAGGTTTTTTTATGAGTTTTTTGGGGCCTTCCATCTAGACCAATGTCTTCTATGTCTCTGCCTCTTGATCAAGGATATCTGTAACCCTTTTCTGGGCAAAATTCTCACTATCTCCAAAGCAAGCAGGATTTTTTACCCATCCTACTTGTAATTTTAATGCAAATGATTCCCTCCATACATACATTTTGTATGACCTTCTTCCTGAACAAATTCTCTTAGGCTCTTATTTTGGGTCTTTCTCAGAGAGGCCCAGAACAAGGGAGCCCTTGTGGTGGAGCTTCCAGGCTCCAATGCCATACAGCAAACACCAGCACTAATAACCCTCATCAATCTCTATACCAGGCTGCAGCCATAGGGTCTGTCCGTTGCTTCTGAACCTCCCCTTGGAATATTAGACTTTATTAAAAATAAATAGTTACAAATTCAGTTTTACAGCTGATGGCATCAGGGAGAAGAAAGGAGGAGGTGAAAGGAGCAAGTGGAGGGTCTGCTGTCCAGTCAGGTCGCTTGTCTGTCATCCCAGCTATGCTGTGCCAGGGAGCAGTCTGAGTGTGGCAAGCACTGGGCCCTGCCTCCTCCACCAGGTGTTTCAGGAGAGGAGCAGGATGTGTTTTTCAAGAGGATTGGGAGAACTGGGTCTGAGTCTGTGGAGCTGAGCTGCTTCTAGAGGTGACAGACACCAAAAGCCAAGGAGAATGAAGAGTAGGCTATGTAAAGCGTCCTTGTCTCCTAGCTTTGCATTTGCAGTGGAAGAATATGGATTTCGTTTCTCCTTCTGGTTTATATACAAAGAAAGAGTCATGTGCAACAAGCAACAAACATGCAAGTAAACCCCACTCCCTCCAGGAGTCCTGAACTCTCCCTTCCATCCTCTTCTGGTCAGTGCTTAGGTAGTGCTTCTCTCCTAGTGACAGCCACAACCCTTGACAGCCATGGGGCCTACCCATACTGAGAGGGGACAGAAAGTCTACTGTTTCCTCAGCAGCAGAAGCACTTGCTGCTGATCCCAGTCTGTCTTGTTGAAGGCAGGGACTCCTGTCACCTCTCCAGAGACAAGAAACCAGGCCCGCTGCTTTCCTGTCTCTGGACACAAGCTGCATACCCGGGAAGAGTAGTATATCTTCACTCCTCTTCCAGGCAGTATGACTTCATGGGAAAGGGAGTATATCAGAGCAGCTCCAGGCCTCGATGTACTCAGGGGCTGAGAGGCAGTCATGGGAGGCATAGTTTGCTGGTCAAGGGACTTATCCGGTGTACGGGTGCAGAATGGAGGAGACTGTGGGCAACGGGTATGGAATGGGGAGGCTGGACGAGTTAGATGGCTGACTCCCTGCGGTATGACATTGTGTCTAGAGGCAGAGTTGCCTGGAGCCGCTCCAGGTCTAGGTGGCTTCCAAAATCCATCATCTGGATGATACCTCCCTCCTCCTTGGTGCTGCCCCCTAACACCACACCCACTTCATCATCGTCTTCATCTTCGTCTTGACTGACAAGTGCCAGCTCATTCTCATAGCAGAAGGCACTGGGAGGTGGGGGAGAAGGTAGGATAGTCATCTTGCTTTCTTGTAGCTCCCGGGCTGAGCAGCGAGGTGTGCCAGCTACCTCGTAGGTCTTGTGAAAGCGTGAATAATCCACTTTGTAGTGGTTCTTCTCCTCAAACACAACGGGTTCAAAACGATGACCCCAAAGGATTTCACTAGCAAGGTAAGAGCTTCGTGCCTGTGTGGTCATGGCTGTGGCTTCCACCATCCCCTCCAGAATAACCACAATCTCAAAATTCTCTGTCTCCAGCTCCTCCTTGCCAATCCCATAGAGTGGACTCTCCTCATCAATCTCATGAACAATAATAATGGGTGAGACCAAAAATATACGATCAAGACCCACATCATAGCCCACATTTAGGTCCCGCTGGTCCAGGGGGAGGTATTCCCCTTCCTCTGTCATGTAGGGCTTGATGAGCTGGGCTCGGACATGGGCCTCCACGATGTGACTCCTTCTCAGGTTGCCCACCCTCCACATGAGGCACAGTTTTCCATCCCGCACAGAGATGACCGCATGATGACTGAAGAGGAGGGTCTGGGCCCGCTTCTTGGGCCTTGCCATCTTGGCCATGATAGTGCCAATCATGAAGGAGTCAATAACGCAGCCCACGATGGACTGGACCACAACTGCCATGATAGCCAGCGGGCACTCCTCAGTCACGCAGCGGAAGCCATACCCAATGGTTGTCTGTGTCTCCACTGAGAATAGAAAAGCCCCTAGGAAGCTGTTCACGTGCATGATGCAGGGCTTTAGGAGAGAGGGGCCACCTCCCACTGCTGGTGCATTGAGGTCACCATGGAAGAAAGCGATGCACCAGAAGAGGAAGCCGAAGAAGAGCCAGGAAACCAGGAATGCAGCCGAGAAGATCATAAGCATGTACCGCCAGCGAGTGTCCACACAGGTGGTGAAGATGTCGGCCATGTAGCGCTGAGACTTGTTGCTCAGGTTGGCAAAGTAGACGTTGCACTGGCCATTCTTCTTCACAAAACGGTTGCGGTGCTTCCGCCGGGGAGCATGGCCCTTCCCGTTCCGGCTGTGCCCGTTCATGCTGCCCAGCGCGGAGACCTTGTGTCCATCCTCTTCCGTTGAGACAATGCTGTACCTGGGAAGAGAAGAAACAGGCATTTCCATCAGGAATGTGTGAAAAGTAACAGCAATCACTGGGACAGGAAGGGCAGGAGGCGTGGGTGGCTCACAGGGCTAGAATACCACTCTGCTGAATTACACAACAGCACGTTTCACTGGTTATTGCACCATGATGCCTCTCTGACCAAACTGGTGGAGGTCAGACGCAATATTTGCTGAGTCTTGCTGCCAGGAGGTTGTGTCTGACAGGGCAGTCGTGACAGGGCAGTTGTGACAGGGCAGCAAAGCAACAGAAGCTTGTAGATCTGTGGTGCCTTTGTGGTCAAAAGGGATACAAGGCTTTGAAACCTGACAGCACCTGGGATAGCAAGGAAGACTGGGAGCAAGGACCCACAGCCTGGCCACATTTTGTCCCTGATTTTATATAAAGCTGGCAGTTTCTATTTTCTTCTCTGCTTTGCTCACTGATTTCATGGTGTGTGGTGATAATGTTTATACACTTCCTGCACTCAGGACAATTCTGTTACCACAGCAACATGTGTGGCTTCCAGCATCCTGCATCCAAAACCAAAGGTGTAATTTGGAGATCAACAGTCAAAGTGCTGGCAGTTTCCCTGCCAGAAGCTACACATACGCTTTCTGGAGACATTTGCCTCTCTGGCTTCCCTCCCTTGCATGTGGCTCTGATGCTGCCCCTCATGTGATGCTGTAATAGTTACAGGTATTCCTTAAAGATGTGGTGGCAGAAGATGCTCCGACCACTGAGGAAATTGAGCAAGTGCACTGAACTGTCAAGACAACTTTGCCCTCATGCCTGCTGAGCTGCAGTCTCACAGGACTGTGTAGTGTCTCTCCCCCACCCTACAGTGTTGACATGTCAGCTGGAGTCCACCAGCATGGGCTTCAAGACACCCATCCACATCTCACAGTGAGGCAGGCTCTGGTGGCTGGAGTTGTAATTCCTGGGGACATGTGGCTACTGCAGCGCTGCTGGAATGCGTAATTTCTGGTCCAGCACCATGCAGTGCTTTGCTTCTTCTCCATAGTGTTCCCTCAAGCACTGCCCCTATGTATGGCATGTTTTGGTTTGGAGAAGGAGAGAGGAGTCATAGCCCAGAACAGGAAAGGGAAAGCCCCTGACAGGCAATTTGAGAAGAATACACTAGAAGGCAGGCTGAAGGTAGGGCCTGAGGGGCCAGATGAAGAGAATCAGGCCACCCAGGGCAGCAGCAGTCCTCGACAGGAGGGTTACTCACCTGTTGACTCGGATGCTGCCCATAGCTTGCTGTGTCATCAGGCGTCAGGGGGCCACGGGAGCTGGAAGGGCACGGGAACTCATGCAGCAGCACTCACATGGGACAGGATGGCTCTGGGTTTCACCTCTGGTGAGCTGGGATTGGCACTGCCATTGCAAGTGCTCCTGGGCATGTGCCTGGCAGAGAAGG
>JAWWEE010000040.1:50573453-50632349 GCA_035221455.1 Xenops minutus | reverse complement strand
CAAAACTGGGTTGCATGACCCGCAGCCCCTGCACTCCCCAGCACCTGCTGCCAGCCGAGGAGCAGAACTGGCTGGTCACTGCTCTCCAGACCAAGGGCACAACAGCTGAACAGCTCCCAGGGCCCTCACCCTGAGCCATTGTATTATTATTATTAGAGCTTACACCAAGACAAGAGCTCAGCCAGGCTAAATACCTTGTGCACAAGGGCTAACACAGCATGGATATGCACAGCAGCCCCCAGGGATCCCCATCAGCCCAGCCTGACCCAGAGGGGATTTACTTCCAGGGTGTCCAGAACATCCCCACTATTTCAAAGAAAAGAAGAAAATTAAGGGGTAGAGCCAAAACCGAGAACTGATAGGAAAGAAGGGCCTAGGGGGAGCCAAGGAGAAGCTGGTTAGAGCAAACAAACCTTGTGGTGTGCCCTGTGTACAGCATCCAAGGAGCAACTCAGCAGCAGAGTCCTGGAAGGATGTCCAGCAGATGTTATGTCCCAATCCAGTCCTCCCAAAACAGAAAAATGGGAAAACCAAAGACTCCAAAGCTCACCTATCTGTCTGCCCAGAGCTGCTGGGAAGTGAAATGCAGTGAAGGGGTAATGACTCACAGATTAGGAAGGGCTTTGTACACCCATGCTAATCCTGCTCTGTAGCCTTTGGATTACAGCAGCCAGTGCAGAGCGTGGGATACAGACAGAGCCAGCTAGTTTGATTACTCCCAACCTCACTGATGAGAAGCCAGTGATTGCCAGATATGGGACAAATCCAAGAATATGGGGGTCAAATCTAAGGTTTAGAGCTGCTTGCAAGTGGTCACGCACAAATAGGAGAGAGGAACAAGCGATGTCTAGGATGGAAAAGCTGGTGAGAACCATCCTTGTCTCATCATCAGTGCTGCAGAATGAGGCTTCCTGTGGCTAAGGGAGCCCACCAACTTTCCCCAGTTAGGAGCACAGACTGGAAAGCAGAAAGTAAGCAGCTCCAGACGTCACCTCTAATGGGATGAAATTTAACCAGCAGCTTCTCCTCCTGGTTACTGAGGCAGTTTAAGCTCTGTGGCAACACAAACATGGTTGTTCACATCAAGGAGAAGACAACCTTGTAATCCACAACTCACCTTATAGAGGTAAAAATGAGCAGCTGCCCAAAATTTCCCATCAGGGAAAAGCACTTTGGCACTGAGCTCTGTCAGCTCCCAACCTCCTCATGGCCCTAGTCTTTAGGGAGGATCAGTTTGGCCAGATACAGGAACTTTTGCTGTCAGCTGGGTAAACATACAGCAGAACCTGGTGTTGGTAACCTGAATTAATCAGAAGTGTTGATGTCATGAAGAAAGGTCACCTCATGCCCAGATATGGTCCTGCTAGGATAAAACTCAAATGTAACTCCAGTGATTACATGGTGAGTTTGGACTGCAGGCTCCCACGTGACTTTGGATGGTGACAAAGGCAGGTACACCCCTCTATGCCAGCCCCAGGAAGGAAAGGAAGGGCATCCTCTCCAACTGGCAGTTTCCTTAGCCAGCCCACATATGCCAAGTTCATCCTTAGCCAGCACTGACACCAATAGTCGAGGGAAGGCACTGCCACAGCGCACACCTATGAATACTTCACAACTTCCCAGAGGTTTCTCACCACCACCAACTCTCTTTCCCCAGCTGCAGGAACAGCTGCACAATTTCTAGAGACTGGATTCGTGGCTCAGGCAGCAGCCAGCTCCAAAACAAGAGGACGGAGGAACTAAGGAGCTTCTGCTCACTGAAACCATATGCAACAGCACCTGGATCTCTGCATCTCACCTTTCCAACCTCTCCAAGAAGGGGCAAAGGAAGCAAGGTGAAATACAAGGGCTTTGCTTATTGTGGCTGGTACAGCTATGGGAAGGGGTGAGCACCCTGGTTAAAAGTGCTGCATCCTGTGCTGTTGTGCTTCCTGCTGGCTCCCACACAGGAGCTGGTGTGAGCTGCAGCTGTGGCACAGCCTCTTGCACAGAGCCTGCCACAGCTGGACCATGCAGCTCAGAGCCTGGGCAGTGTTTGCTGCTGGTTTCACAGTGCCCAAACGGTGTATCAGCAGCTAAAGTCACACCACAACCTGCAACTGATACTTAATCACAAGAAAATTATCTCCCCAAAGGATAACAGCTACCAGTCTGAGCACACACGTTTGAGAATGGAAAAGGAAATGCTTTTATTTACAGCAAATGACTGCAAGTAGGAGATCCGTGGTCTCGGTCCATACGCTCATCCATAGAACTCACACAGAATTGCACTCATAGATCTTTTTCTGCTTACAATTTGAAAATTTTGCTGGTAGATTCAAGGACCTCAGCAATAACGGGCAGAACCTTCATTTCTGAGGCAGGAGCTGCCTGATGGAACCATGTGCACCCATTATGAGCTTGTGGGCGTTTTGCTAGGTGAGGTCTGTGCTGGCCTTCACTGTCTCCAGGCAGGTCTGCTCTCAGGTTTTTTTTCTCCAGGTTGGATCTCTCCAGTTCTCCTTGAAGAAAAAAGATCTTCTGCTTCAGCCTCTCCATGTTTGTTTCTGCATTCAGAGCCCGCTGGGTCATCAGCTGGAGATGACTCTTAGTCTGCTGGACTAAGGACTCGAGCCCTTGGGCTTCCCTTTTCCGTTCGGCCAGACTGGTCTTCAGCTGCTCCTGCAGGCTGGACACCATGCACGCCTGGGTGTCCAACCTGTTCTGGAAGTTCTTAAACATTCTTCTGACCATGGCATTGTCCTCCCTGAGTATGTCATTCTCATGCTTGAGCCTGCCATACCACTCCCTGAACATGTTGTATTCCCCATTAAGCACAATATTCTTCTCCACGAGCACAGTGTTGTCCTCCCTGAGGCCATAGCAAATCTTCCTGAGGACAAAGTTCTCCTCCTCGAGTGCCAGGTTCCTACCTCTGAGCACTTTGTTCTCCTCCCTGATCATGCTGTTCTCCTCCCTGAGTATGCCATAGGTCAGCTGCAGGGGTGGGAACTCCCTGTCCCCAGTGGCCTCCTTGTGCAGCATGTGGGGCTCTGCTCCTGTGGTGCACTGTGGATGCTCCACATAGGGGTCACTGGCATGGGCCTGTGGGGCAGTAGCCTCCATCACCAAGTGCTGGTCTGCACTACTCTGGAAAGAGTCATGGGAGCCACACTGTGCTGTACTGGCTGTTTGGAGAGCAGGTAATCTCTGATGCCCAGTAAAATGTGGGGTTGGGCTGGGCTTCTTATCTCCAGACAAGCTGTTGGGCATTACCTTGTCTTTGTAAAATGGTTCCTGAAACTCCTGACCTTCCTCCTCAAGCTCCAGTGTGCGCTTGGCTAACTCCACTCGTTCATCTTCCACTGTATTAGAGTGCCTGGGAGTTACGGAAAATGGGGTGGATTCTCCCAGATCCTCTGTCTGACTGTCATCTGAGCTGTCATTGCTCTTGCTCTGGGGCGAAGAATGCCCAGAGTGGCCAGAGTACCTGAACTCATCACTGTCATCATCATCATCTTCCAAGCCTTGAGATTCTGGTAGGACCCTCCCCATTGGTCCAGAGACACCATGTGGCCATGACATTTTTCAGGGTGCTCTGGGCTGCAGCAAATGGGAGAATCCAAATTATCCTCCTGGACGCACTGTCAGGTGACACTGACAAGGAGTGTGCCACCTTCTGCAGCTTCAGTGATGCTTGTGGCAGAAGAGGCAGCCACCAAAATCCCTCTGTCTAGAACAGCAGAGTGTTCAGGAGGGAGTGGAGGACAAGACACCTGGTTGTCTTGCCTCCAGGGGACTACTGGAACAACCAACATTCCACGCTCTGTGATGTCACCGAGTTCTGAGTTCTGTGGCTTCGGAGTGGTCAGGAGTGGGGGGGGGGAGGAAACAATCATTTGTTGACCTGACTCTGGCTGGGACAGAGTTAATTTTCTTCCTAGCAGCTGGTACAATGCTGTGTGTTGGATTCAGAGAATAATGCTGATAACACACAGATGTTAAGTTAAGCTAAGTAGTGGCTTACTTTAAGCCAAGGATTTTCCAGTTTCCCATATTCTGCCAGTGAGGAGCTGCACAAGAATCCAGGAGGGACCATGGCCAGGACAGCTGATCCAAACTGGCCAAAGGGATATTCCATGCCACAGAACATCATTCCCAGTATATAAACTGGGGGATTTACCTGGAAGGGGCTGACACTGCTCAGGGATAGTGGGTAGCGAGCAAGTGGGTTGTTCATCACTCATTTCTCTTGGGTCCTGTTAGTCTCTCTCCTGCTAGTTATTATTACAATTCTTGTTATTAATTTGCTGTTTGGTTGGTTGGGTTTTGTTTCAATTATTAAATTGCTCTTGTCTCAACCAACAAGGTTTACCTTCTCTTTCTGATTCTCCTCCCCACTGGGTCTGTGGACAAGGGGAGGGAGCCAGAGGCTGACTGATACTTAGTTGACAGCTGGGGTTAAACCACAACAACTGCAAAAGCATTTTTTTACAGCAGGATAGACTATCCTCCTGGCTGCAGAACCAACCCCAACTTGGGGATGCTGCCGGTGGACAGAGAGCAGGTCATGAAGCCACCTGAGACCTCCAGCATAAAGGAGGGACAGGGACCATCCAGCCCCTGGCAAACAGCATGGGTCAGAGGGGACAACCCTGCCCACAGGGTACTGAGACTTTGCCAGCAGCAAGGTCAGGCCACTGGCATTTTGGTGCCAGGGCTCACCCTGGACAGAGGCAGGAGATACCAAGAGCACTTTGGCCAGAGGCATCACTCCAAGCTGGATGGCCAGTGAGGGGTCCACACAGTGGTGCTGCCAATCTGATTCATCCCCTGCTGCCAGCTGGCACAGGGAAGTGTTAGTAATACCGAGTGCCACAAACTCAGAGAGGCACGAGCCAGGAGACAAATGAAAATAAACACACTTGCCACTTCCACCTCAACACACCCCCACAGTGCTTGGAGCCACCATGGGAAGGACAGACAGGCAGGCAAGAAGCCCTGGGCTATCACACTGGGGCTGGCATTCACATTAGACCCCTGAAGATGCCACATTGGGTCACTGTCCCTCCTCAGCAGCTTGTGGCCCAGGGTCACTGCTGACATCCCTGCCTGTAAAATGGATGCCACCAGCTTGACAAGGCCAGAGGCTGTACCAGGAGCCCAAACCCTACACAAAAATGGCTCAAATGCCTATGAAATGGTTCCATTGCAGCTTGGAAACACAAACTGGATGAAAGGGGAAGGTTCAGAGATGTCTCCAGCAAAAGGGGGTGACATTCATGTTCTGAACAAGCACTGCCTGTCACATAGAAAAGGGGGTGGAAAGCCTGGCTGACGACAGAGATGTGAATCCCAGAGCATATTCAGGGATCTCCCTTGGAGCTTGCTCTGCCTCCTGGGACCCCCATGTGGAGGAGGAGGCTGTGGGGTCAGTGCTGATCCCTAGGGAGCCAGATGAAACCACGTTGGTGGGTGCAGCATGGGGCACCCTGGGAGATGCAGGATACTGCAGTCCAGAGAAGTGCCTCTCCATCCCTCTCCTACCATGTCCCTGGTGCATGTGAACACCCCTGTATTCCATAGCCCAAAGAAGCCCTCCCAGCGCTGTGGGAAGCTGATGCAGTGTAGGCATTATAGCCACTGCCTTGCAGCACAGAAGATGTCAGCCAGGTGGGTCTCCAGGGGCCAATATCCACCACCAGCCTCGCAGCGTGGGCTGCCTTTCCTTCCTTCCCAACAACTTTCCCCCTTCTGTGTCCTAGATTGAGCATTGCTGGGGACACCACCATGGTGCTGCAGTCATCTCCACCTTCCCGTGTGACACTGTGCTCCAGCAGCACAAGCCATCACACCAGCCCACACTGCCACTCCGGTTCTGCTCTGACCCCAGGCAGACACAGGGGGATGGGTTGTTGCTGTCCTTTTCTAGGGGATCTGTGGGCCAATAATGTCAAGGCACTTGGTGCTGATTCAGTGCCTCCATCACTCCATCCCCAGTACGTGGTGCAGTGCCACACACATCCCAGTCTTTCTCCAGCCCCTGCCAGAGTGGATCATATATTGTCAATCCTTCTTTAAATTTGCAGTGGAAGAGTCTCATGAAACAGAACAGAAAAGTCCATGCTGAAGCACTCCCCCACTTCTCTTTTTTTAACAAGCATATCTGGTGCTCTGGGACGTACACTGTGAACGACGATGATGGAAAAATCCCAGAGTATTTTTACACTCTTAGTCTTTGCTTTATCTGGAGTTGTCTGGCAAATGCTTCCCTCCTGTCTGTGGTCAATACTGCAGCCGCTGGTTGCATTCTGCTTTGTGCCTTTGTCCCCATTACAGTAGGCTGTGTAGCACTGGCTGGCTTTGAGATCAGCATCCACAGACCCATCCTGCCAGCTCGGGCACGGTGACAACGCAGCAGATGAGCTTCTCACCTCTCAGGGAGTCAGGATGGAAACACCCGCAGCCGAGAGGGGCCCTCTTTGCCTTTTTGCAGAGCCTCGCAGACCCACGACATTTGGTTTGTCCTCTTCATTCATTTTGTAACTCTGTCTCTTTTCTTATTCCTCACAAATATTCCCAGGGTTCATGCCAGGGCTCATAGGACAAGTCGGTGCCATGGGGCTGTCCTGCCACAAGAGTCAGCGGCCGAGCTCTCGCTCCTCTGTGCCAGCAGGGCTGGGTGCCAGGCACTGCACGGGCACACACGAAGGCACAGTCACCGTGCCGGAGAGTTTTACCATATTAAAAAGGCAAGTGACATATGGAAGGTGAGGGGAGGAAGCTGTAATCAACTCTATACCATTTTTATATACACACTTCTGCCTTTTCGTTCAATAATTATAAATAGATTAAGTGCCAACAGTCCCCATCTGCCCCTCAAGGCGTGATCCGCTGACCAGTTTCACTCTCCAAAAGAAGATTTTCTTAACACACCTCTGCCCGGTTTATATTTTGGGGTGGAGTGAGAAGAGGGGATGTTTTTAGCCCCCTGTGAAGCTCTGGAGCCTGAGGATGGGTAATATGAAAACAAAACAAAATGATTTGAAGTTAAACCATCTCAGTGTGTGACTCAGAGCTATTCATAGCTCCCTGAAGCCAGCTGCAGCAACGGAGCCAGAAGGATTCTGCCCGTATTATTATTCCAATTACCATCTGAATTAAAAGTTTGAGCAGTGATCAGCCCACATGCTGATGGGAGGGGGAGAGAAGAAAGCAAAGAGAGAAGGAGAGAAAGAGTGAGAGGGAGAAAAAACAGATAAAAATGGGAATCACACAAAGGTCCCCAGGATGACAAAGTCGGGAAGAGGCACAGAAAGGTGACAGCATCACCTCCTGCCAGCTCCCACACCACCCCGGTGATCCCTGCTCCCTTTGCACCGGCCGGGCAGCGGCACTGCAAGAACAGCTGTCTGCTCTCTGGCATCTTGGACTAGATGGGGGGATACCCCATAGTGGGGCTAGTGGGACTGGCACTGACCTTCACCCACTCTTCTCTGGCCTAAAAGGATCTGGGGGGACAAGACAAAGGGGCTGGGGATTGGCTGAGCAGGATTGTAAGGAGAGGATGCTGCTGGAGCAGCAGCTGGGGAGAAGTCCCTTCTTTTTCTTGCTGAGTGAGGTAGGTGGGTGTTATTCTTTGTAGCTGGCATCACAGTGAAAATTAAATGCTCAGAGGGCCTCTGGCCTTTCCTGGGTGTTTTTTTGGCCAAAAAGGAGCAGAGCTTTTATGGCAGCCAGGACACAGACCACATCCCACCTGCTCCCAAGAAAACATGGGGGCTGATTCATGCCCCAGCACCCTGCCTGCCAAAACCATGCACTAGACCCCGAAGGGTTGGTGCAAAACCCACAAGAACTGAAAAACTGAAGGCGCTGGGGTGTCCCTGAGGTCCTTACATCCCAAGTGGCTGCTGCGCATTTAGGTCGCCTCCTCCAGCTTTCCAGCAGGACTGCATCAGTGAAAAGGACATCTCCCCTAGCCCCTCCATCCCAGGTACTCCCTTCACTGAGCACCTTGCCCTACAGGAGCCATGATGAAAAGCCATTCCCAGCAGCATCCCTGTGCCTTGACATCTCTGCAGCACAGAGTCCCTGGCCAGGAGAGCTGCCCACGCAGGGCCTTGTGATTGTTTTTGGTTTGTCAGAGGACAAGGATCATTTTCAGTGTGCAGGAAAAGGGAGGCAAGGGTGACTCACGTCATCTGCCTGCCAGCTGCAGTTGCACTCCTGACAGGGCAGTACCTTTGCCAAGCACCCAGCAAGGCAGGTGCCTGCAAATGGGTCAGTGATGATGACAACAACAGTGACAGCAGCAAAGGGTGAGCAATAACTAGGGCAAAGCCTGCTCTGCACCAAGCCCCCAAGTTGACAGAGGTGGCAGCCACTGCTCCACACCTGGCTGTGCCAGAAGGGCTGAGTTCCCAGCCTGGTCTGGCTGCTGGGCACTAATCCACCAGCGACAGGCAAAAAAACAACCTCCCCTTAAACCCTTTGTTGCTATGCTAACAAGGAGCCCAAGGAGCCCAGCAGAGCCACCATTCTCCTGAGAGGGTCCCAGCTTTTCCCTTTCAACCATGTCTGCAAGGCACCAGAAACAGAGTGGAGGGATCATCCCAGGTAAGCTGCAAAACGACTTTCCCACAGAGAGCAGGTCAAGTATTTCACTATAGGTCTGTTGGCTTTTATTGCTGCAGCTTGATCTGTCCTGTTTAACAAACGCATCTGGGAAGATGTTAAGCCTATGTGCTGCCCACCTCGTGCAGTATGAAGGACCATTGCCCCTTCCTTCACCTGCCCCTGGCTACCCAACACAGCAGGGGCTGCCATTGCAGAGAGGATCGGACCAGGGGGAGAGTGTTGCAAAGCGGGACACGGTGGCTGCATTTGCACCCTGCTAGGACTGCCATATCCCCCCCGCCATCACCACGGGTTGCTGTCGTACCCCTGCTCCTCCGGGCTGCGATCATCGCTCCCGCTGCCATCCTGCCGGCTCACCTGCCTCTTGGCTGCTGGCACTCGGTGCTGCCCACAGCTTCTGCCTGGTCACCTCCACCCAAACACCAGGCTCTTTCTTGGTGGTGGAGACAACAGGAACAGCAGAGGAGAGGACTTCTGGGGCCGCCGTGTCTAGTCCCGTGGCAGGCACCGCCTCTTCGTAATGCCATCGAGCTTTTCAGAAGGATGAAGCGCCTGTCTGTCCAGCCTCTGGGATCCTCAGTGCCCTTCAGCCCCCGCACTCACCATGCTGCTGGCAGGGCTGATCTATACAGCTCTCACAGGGCTGTACCCTCCCCTATAGCAGAGTTGCTTTTGACATCCACTTTGTATAAGACTTCTTTCAGCTGGTCCCTCTGCACGGCTGCTTATGCAGGCTGCCAGCAGAAAGGGAGCAGGTGAGAGGAGAGTGGAGAGCAAAGCTGAAGATGGGAAAGGAGAACCGACAGTGGAGAGGCAGTTGGGACAAGGCCAGCAGCTCATCGTACCAGTGCTGGTGCCGCTCGCCAGAAAGGGAAGGAGGTGAGGAGGGAGGCAAGGAGAGGTGTCAGGGCCATTTCATTGAACCTTTTGCAGGGGACAGAATGAGGGATGCTGCCTCCCTTGTTTTTGCACAGCACCAGGCTCCCTCTGAAGTGTTTCGGGAGGAATGTTGCCATAGAAATAAAACAGCCGTCCAGACTGTGAGGGGCAAACCCATTGCCATGGTGGCAGGGGCTGGCACAGGCATGGGCAAAGTGGCTGCAGGAGTCCCTGGCTGGCAACATGGGGCAGTGTCAGGCTGAAGGGTACCTTGTTCTCCACCCTCCATTCTCTAATCTCCAATGACAGCAGCGGTGGTGCTGCTGTGCCAGCATGGCTGGTGCCAGGAGGTAGTGGGGTGGGGATCTCCTCCCCAGATAAACTGGTGGGAGAATGCCAAAACTGTCCCAGAAGCAAGCTGCCTGCTGCCAGGCTCCCAGGAGGACAGGCATGGGTCTCTGGGGCCACTGGGGCAGGGTCACATTTCAGCCAGCTCCCATTCCTTGTCTGCCTAGGCTTTGACACCACCTTCACTGCTGGAGAACAAGCCTGAGAGATCTGAGGGAGAGAACCACATCCAAGGCAGCCCCTGCCTGTCCCAAGACAGAGAATCAGCATCTCTCACATGAAGAGTCTTCAAGATCCACCATCCCCATTCAAGCCACCTTATTTGGGGAGGAAAACCAGTGCCAGCGCCTCCTGGGGCTCCATGTGAGACCCCTCTATCCTGGTAAGGGGCACGGAGGCCGTGCTGTCATGGAGCACGAATTCAGCCTGACTCAGTTTCGCAGCACTGCGAGGCAAGCGCAGACGGCTGCACTCAGTCCTTGCCATTCACAGAAAAACGAGCGCCAGTGGCAGGCTGGGAGCCGCGTGGATGAGTAAGGGATCGATTGCTAAGACGCCAGCATCCATCTATTGATTCCCGGCCGCACTGTCGGGTTAAGCCAACCCAGTGCAATCATGAGACAGGACAGGGGAATTTGCTGAGGGCAGATTGCCATTAACTGCTCCGCTCCGGGTCTGCACTCATGTCAGTGCACAGAGGGCGCAGATATCCATCACCGTGTCCTCCTCCCCATTGCTGGCACCCTCCCGTCAGTGACACCACCCCAGGAATGCAGCTGCTCCCAGGGTGGTGGCTACTGGGTGAGCTTGGAGTGGACAAGTGGCCAGAAGAGCCAGTGAGGACCCATTCTGCCACCTTACTCCATCCTTCCCCAGCCACCTCCTCACTTTCTGACTTTCCTTGAAAACCATAGTGGGGGGCTGTGAGGAGCAAGGACCACTGCCAGCCCCCTGCCAGCACCACACATTGGGGCACTTGATCTAGGTACCCAAATCGAAGGAGAGATGGAAGAGGAGAAAGGTGGAGGAGAGAGAGCCCCACTACCCTGCTGACCAACCCTCTCCAGCTTATCCTGTCTGTGGCCACCCTCACCATCCCTCCTCTTCCCCACCACCCCTTGTCCCTACCAGACTCACGTTTCCTTCCTAAGACACGTTTCCCCCTGTACTTATTATTATTGTTAGTGGCTACAAACAGGGGTGGCCACGTGCCAGGGTGTCTCACGCTTCTGTGGGTGCCAGTCTTGATGGTGAATGGAGAAGGGGCACATTCACATGTCCCTGTCAAGATGTGTTCCCCATGCACGTGCCAGTCTCCTCCCAGGCTCTGGGTGACCCCCAGCCCTGGGCTCATCTCCATACCTCCCACCCGTCTGGATGCCTCCTCCTGAGAAGCCAAGAAGGGCACAGAGCAGGGGGGTAGAGGGTAGGCTTGAAGCCACATCACCTTTGCCACGCATCCCCCATCTGTGCGGTCACTGTCTGCCCTTCACAGCACAACCCCCCAAAAGGGGGAATGGGAGAAGAGAGAGGCCTCAGTGTTTCTGTGTGCTTTGCCATGGATGGTGCCAGGACTGGGCAGTGAGGACAGGATCTCCAGGCTCTTGGCAGAGGGATTTGGTCCAGTCCATGTGATTTTCCCATGAGGGAGGGCCTTGTGGGCTAAAGGTGGCACCAGAGATAACCCAAAGTGACCTGCCAGCACCACACAGACTTGCCTGCCCATTCCTGCTCTGGTGGGGATGCTGACCTTACCAACAGGGAGTAAAGGCAGAGTTTCTCTGGCACTTTGTGCTCATGGCTTCCTCCTTTCACCCAAACCCAGTATCCAGAAGACCTTTTGCACTGTGCCTGTCTGGGGGATGTTGGACCACCAGCAGCAGGATCAGCCATGCTGGGGTGAGGAGAGGTGGAAGGCAAGGGACAGGGGAGTAGGGCTGGAGCCCAAAAAGCTCCACGGACAGCAGGAGAACCAACACATCCACTTCAGCCCTATTTGCACCCGAGTGCTTGGAGAACAGGTCTCCAGCTGCATTCTTCTCTGTGAACTGGCTGGGATCACTGCCCACATGGAGCAGGGCAGAAAGGTGAGAAAGACCCAGCCCGGGGCAAGAAGACACTGAGGAAACATGGGGAGCCACAAAAATGAATAAGTTACCTGCGGAGCGACCCAAGTCAGGGTGGCAAGGGGCGGGGAGGGAAGTTGGGGAGGTTTGGAGGCAGGTGCCCACCCTGCCCCTCGGCCCGCAGCCTCCCCAGGAGCTGTACGTGCATATGCCATGCACACAGGCAACTTTATTATTCACTGGCACGCTCGCACGAAGCCACGCATCTCTCCCTAAGTTATATTTATAGCTGTTCCTCAGAGTGCACGCCAGTGAGACAATACCTTATTTCCCTCGCGGGGAGAAAGCCCTTGCGGGTCTCATGCCGGCGAGGGGAACAGCGCGCCCCGCACCGCGTCTTACCCGGGTCCTGCCGAGGGCTGCCGCCTGCTCCAGCCGCGCCGAGCCCGCATCAGAGGAACGGGGAAGCGGACGGCTTCTCCATCGCACCATCCAATGTCTCAGCCGGACCGGAGGACTCAGGGAGGTCTTTCTGCAGCCCTCGCTCGCCTCCAGCTTAGGTTTATTTTTTTCCCCCCTCCCGAAAAGCGACTTCTCTGCTGCGACCTGCTCCTCTCCTAACTCTGCCCTGCCCACGCCAGCGCTCTCCTCCTGCCTCTGCCTCTCAGAATTTTTTGCTCCCAGGAGCGTCCATCCCACGGAGTGCTGATGTGCCTTCGTGGCTCAGCGATGGGTTTTAGGTCTCCCCCTCCTGCCTGGCTCCCTCCCTCTCTGGCATTATTTGCCCATGCCTCTCACTGCTCCCCTGCTCTAGTCCCCAGATCCCCCCTCTCCCTTCCACTCTTCCTCCCTTTGCGCTCCGCTCCCTTTCCCTGGCTGCCTCTCCCCCTCGCTGATTGCTATGCAGTCTGTAGCTGAGAAGTCAGTAACTCTGTGGTAGGATCCAACAGCTTTCCGCTACTTTAGCCCATCCTCACATGTGAGCTCAGAGCTGTGGAACCACCATGGGGGAGACAAGAGCAACCATCAGCAGCAGGAAAGGGATGGCAGGGCCACCACATGCCCCCAAGGAGGTGGATCCTCCTGCTGGGCTGGTGCACAGGGATGAAATACCCATTGTCAGAGAGGCTTTTCCCCACCTGGATTTGGGGTGCTGGGCTGACACCTTGCCCTAAGGAAGGACCAGGCTCTCCCAGTTGATGCAGAGCACTTGCTGTGGGGCATTGCCTCCCCACCCTACAGAGCTGGGGATTTCCTTCTGGAATGGGTAATGCTGGGGACAGGAGCGTGGGCATGGAGGGACCAGCCTTCAGGGCTCCAGGATGGTACACAGCTGCCCTGCCAGGAAACCTGTCCAGGAAACCTCCTCTGGGTCTCCATGGCCAGCAGCATCTCAGAGGCTCTGAAGAGGTCACTTCTTGGTGGCAGGGTGAGAAGACAGGGGATTCTACTGCAGTGAAGCCAGAGGCTGAAGAGAACCCTGACCACACAGGCACTAGCTGTAAGCACGGGCTCCTGGGGACAGCCCTGCTCCAGGCTGGTGTGGCTTGAGGACGTGGTTTCCATGTTGGTGTCCCATCTGCTGTCCCCAGTGTTAAGGCCTGTGCTGAAAAATCAGAAAGTATCAAAAAAAATCTCTTTTTGAGTCTCCTCTGGTCTCCAATCCTGCAGTGATCATGACCTTCCTTCCCCAAATCACCCCAAGATCCCCTGACACACAGGATGCCCCCTTGCACAACACACTGTGGGGCCTCCTGTGCCCCACTGGCACCAGAGAGCACTGCCATCCTGAGCACAGCCTGCTCCCACCTGGCAAAGCCACCACCAGGGAAGCAGAGGGTGAGTTTAGCAGCTCCATGCAGATGAGCAGCTGCAAACAAGGAGCTCATTCCAGTGCACCTGTGGCTGCTCCCTGCTGCTCCAGTGGGGAATTCTGGGGAGCTGCTGCACCTGGATGGAACGGGACCGGCCTGTCCATGCCCTCTGTAGCTGTCCCTATGGGAACCTCGTGCAGATTCATAGGCGTACTTGCTTTCCCATGTGGCTGTGTCCCAAGAGCTACGGGCCAGCAGCTGCCCTTTTGCCCTGTAGCAAAGCATACCATCCCTCTGGAACAATGGCAGGTCTTTCTCCTCCATACAGTGAAGGGATGAAGATGCTGCTGAGACATCTTGTTCCTTTCTGGAGCGGGCAAAGCCACCAAGTAACCACACATCCCTGTGGTCACCTCAGCTTCAGGCTGGGTTTCCTCTTCTCTGCCTTTCGCTCCTCATTGCTGGCTCCCTCCCTGAGACCTCGCCACGTTCCCCTCTGCCTGTGCAGCAGGAGGATGAATAGCAGGAGGATGAATACCATACACGTCGTGCATGGTATGGCAGCCCGGCACAGCCAAGAGGCATCTGGCACTGCTGGAGCCATTGAGAGGGACATGGGGATGTCACATCGAGGATGCCACTGGCCCCTCACTGCCCCTGTGCCCCCGAGATGCCGCGCCCTGACCGCCCCATGGCCACCGGCCCCAGCAGCGGGGTGGCTCACACTCGCCACCCCCGCCCGTCTCCACCAGCACTGTCTTTAATAAGAAGCGTGGAATATTTTAGCACCTATGGAAAAGCCACCACAGACGGTGGTGGCAGCCGTTGCCAGGGAGACGCTCCCAAAAATAGCCCCACTCCGCCAACCTTTCCCAATGCTGCTGTGGGGATTGAGGGAGGCAAAGGGATGGAAGGATGGAAGGGTGGAGGGAAGGATGGGTAGAGGGATAGATGAAAGGAGAGAAGGAGAGATGGAGAGATTGATGTTTGGAGGGATGAATGGAGGGGTGAATGGAGAGGAAGGGAGGGAAGGAGGGAGGGAGGGAGGGAGGCAGAGAGGGAGAGGTGGGTTGAGGGGGAAGCAAGAGCTCCTGGAAAGGTGAGCAAACACTGCCTGATCCCTCTCCTGCCTGGGGATGAAGACAAGTACTACCTTTGTGCCAGCTGCCCCTGCTTGGACATCTATGGTCCCATGTTCCAGTGACACCAGCTAAGCCAGCAGAAACCCTCAAGCCTTCTCTGCCCTGGGCAGTTCTGTCTTTGAGTATTTAAACCACAGAACAAAGTTGTGGACTCCTTAACACCTGCCAAGCTCCCTCTATGATCCTCCTCCAACCATCCCAGTCTTGTCCCCAGGGCTCCAGGACTTCCCCAGCCAAATCAACCTGGTCATGGGGGCAGAGATGGTGAGACACAGAAGTGGCCCATGGTGCTCAACCCCGCCAAGTTCCCCAGCCCCTCCGGGAATTCTGAATCATTTCCCTCTCTCGGATGAATCCCTGAGGCTGCCCACTCTCCCAGGAGGTCTGGATGCAGCCTGAGCTACATCCTGCAGCAGAAATGGAGGGGGACACCCAGCCAGGTAACCTGGTAGCAGGAAACAAATGTTTTAGTGAGAAGAAAACCCCCTTTGTCCCTCTTCTCATCCCATCGTCATTGCCTCGAAGGACAGGCAGAGGTCGGGAAGGGCCCTGGATGGAGCTGCTGCTGCCTGGCCCAGGGGCTCTGCAGGAGGAGCCTTCCAGACCAGCAGAGACAGAGAGGGAAACACCAAAAATAGAACTAAAGGGGAGGGGGGAGAAAAATAAACCCAACAACCCCAAATTCTTGGTTTTAATGCCAAATCTCAGCTCAGTTGCCTCCCTGTCACCCTGGCGACATTCCTTGTGGTCACCATGGAAACGAGAGGCATGGAGAGAGCATCACCGTGCAGGGTGGTGGCAGTACCCGGCATTATTTTGGGAGGCAGGGAGACACCCGGCGCAAGGCACTTTGTGTTGTGGCAGGGAGGGAGGAGGGAAGGTTTATTTTTACTTGCTCCCACTTCATGTGCCAATTTTTCCATCTCTGAGGGCCTGGCTGCCCTTGGCCTCCTGGCAGGTTTCCCATGGCCCTCATGTGTGCTGCACAGGGATGTCCTATGGGAAGACCTCAACCCCACCACCATGTCCTAGCCAGGTGAGCTCGACTGGACTGCTCCCATGAAGTCCCTCTGATGGTCACCTCAGCTGGTGATTCCTGGTGCCACAGCAGGGGATAATGCCAGGACTTGGATCTCATCAGTTCTTCTTGGGAAGGTGCAAGATTAAGAGAATAAACCTTTGCCACCCACAACAGCCTTAGCCCTCTGCAGTGGGCTTCTTTCCCTGGGTGAGACAAGAAGCTGCAAAGAGGAGTGCAGGGACAAGAGAAAGATGAGGGCTCTCAGATGTTGCACTACAGAGGCTTGGAAGGGGATCTGTTGGAAGAGAAGACCCCAGATCTCTTCCTTTCCCCAAACTTTCCATCTCTGCTCCATGGTTCAAACCTCTCTCTGTCCACCTGCAAAAGGACCTGGGATACCAGGGCCCTGCAGGGCCACCAGGGCTGGGGCATGGCTTTCACAGCACCCACATGGCCCTGCAAAGCCCTGCTGAAATCCCCAGCGGTTCCACTCTGATAGCTGGAAACACAATTTCAGCCAGTCCCTACCCTGTCACTTCTTTGCCCATGCTCTCCTTTGATCTAACCCACTCTTCTCCCACCACACCAACCTCTGCCTCAGTACCCTGGCAGGGCCATCCCCAGTCTCATGGGGCCAAGCAGGTGTTTTCCAACACGGACTGTGAATCCATCTGGAACAGCCTGATGATGCAGGTGCTGGAGCATCACAGGGAAAACACAACTGTCAGCCTAATGGGCAGGGAGGAAATGTATGCAAATGTATTCAGAAAGGGATCTGGTGGTGCTAATAGGCTTGTTAATCCTCTCAGAAAGCACCAGGAATAATATTTTTATACTTTAATCATTAAGGATTTTACTCCAAGCAAGCCTATAAGGACAGAAAGATACATGTAGGAGACAGCCACGGGTGATGGCTGGGGACAGGGAGGGCAGCAGCCAGAGCCAATTTTGGGGCGAGATCAGGCAGGATCACACAACCCAAGAGTAACCAAATTAGACCCACAGCCAGGTATGATTTGCTCTAGGGTGAGCTGACAAATTAGAACATCTATTTGGTGGTATTGAAGCAACTTATTATAAAGCTAAATAAAATAAATTTATTTAATTATATATCTTTATATTAAAAATGTAACATTTACTATACAATTATTAGATACCGAATATCTAATTGCTGGGTCTTGTTGCAGATGTTCCCTCACTGTTACCATGAGATCTCCCTGTGTAACAGCTTATCCAAGGACAAGGTTTGTGCAAACCAGGCTGGTCACCCAGGGCTGTTCTCAATTCTGTTAGAACTTTCTAACAGTCACCACTGAGCTTCTTTCTGCGAAATCTATAAAAACCAGCAGCACCCATAAACTTCTTTCACTCAATGTGTGTACTACATTGTTTGCAATGCACTTGCAGGAATCCAGGATTAACATTTTCAGTGAAGTTTGTTTCCAACCAGCCCTTGGGAGGATCTTTTCTTTCCTCTGGCGCTGGGCTCTGGGATCCACCCTGCTCCAGAGGTGACACCTGAAGGCAGGGGCACCTGGTGGGGCAGCCACCAGGGAATGCCTGTGCATGGGCTGCTGTGGAAGGGCTGCGCTGCTTTGGCAATTCCAATCCCTCCCCGCTTCTTTTGCTCCAGGAGACGTGGTGGAGCACTGGGGAGAAAGTACTAGGGGTGGGATGGGGCCAGGAAGGGCAGAGGGCAGAAAGCTGCCGGCGGGGAACAGACCAGGGGTTAATGCATCCATGGCCAGCTTCCCCGGGCAGCCTGGCCGTCGAAGGAGGGTGTGTCCTTGAGGACAGACGACGGGAATCCCATCCCAGCCGCCTTTCCCCCTTTAACCACACTTCCGTGTGTAACTTGAGACAAGCTGGGGAAGGAAAAAGAGGAAGGGAAAAAAAAGAAAAAGGGAAAAATAGCGCAGTAATTCCCGCCTCCTCCTCCTCCTCTCCCTCCTCCCCGGCCAGGCAGCAGCCACGTCACCGTCACCCAGCGCTGGCTTCGGGGCTGCTCAGCCTGGGGCTCTCCAGGGCACAGACCCCAACTTTCAGCCTAAAGCAGGGAGAGGAAGGCCCTAGCCTGGGAGAGGGAAAATCCACCTCCGTGGAAAAGTATATAAGGGAGTCGTCCAGCCTGGCAGGGGGAATACAGGCAGCGGGGAGAGGAGAGCCTGAACTTTGCTCCACAGTAAGGGAGAGCTCTGTGCTCAGGGAAAAGGGAAAGTTGAGCCGGAGGAGAACATTCACTCAGTTGAGGCTCGGGGGAGAAAAACCCCCTGCCCTTGCCCTCCCTGCCTGCAGAAAGCACCCCACTCCCTTCGCCCCAGAGGAGACCCCCCAGCACCATGAACATCTTCCGCATCCTGGGGGATGTCTCCCACTTGCTGGCCATCATTATTCTCCTGCTGAAGATCCTGAAGTCCAAGTCCTGTGCCGGTGAGTGCTCCCACGCCCCAGGGAAGGAGGGTGGTCTTTCTTGGAGGGCAGCTCGATGCAGGGTGCAAGCAAAAGGGGTGCTGGAAAGAGTAGTGATAGCCCATACAAACCAGCAGCCCTCCCCACTGGGCTCTTGGAGGGAAGTCATCCTCCTGCTCTGGGAGGTGTCCCTGCCAGAAGGAGAGGGCTGTGTTGGAAGGATGTGATGTGGCAAGGCGCAGAGCCTCAGGCAGGTGTTGGTGTTGGGATGGTGGAGGGCAGCGAGGCCAGAGGGAAGTGGAAAATGAGAGCGAGACATTGTGGTGGCACCAACAACCTGGAGCGAAAGCTGCTTGAGGTTGGAGGTCCTGCCAGGGGTGGGCAGGTGCCAGAGGCTGCCCTGTCCTGGGGTAAGGAAATTAGGACAACAGCTTCCTGCAGGAGGATTTTGCTCGGCATTCATAGTTTCCTTCACAATAGATTTTGGGGTTGGACTGCAGGGGGCTGTGACCATTATCACTGGTAGAGAAATGGGTGGGCGTGACTGCATCTCCCTGCCAGCAGGGACCAAGCTCCATCAGTGTCCCTGGGCTGGCCCCACAGCTCTTCCCTTCTGTGTTATGTGTCACATCAAACAATTCCTGGTGAGGTGGGCAGGCAAAAGGGGGAAGTGAGGGAGGAGAAAGGCCTTTTGACGACAGTAAGGACTGAATTGGCAGAAGCAGCAAACATGCCCACTGAGTGCCAATCCCTACAGGCAGGGCTCAGTGGCATCAGCAGAAGCCTGCCCTGTTACCTGGGAGACTCCATCCAGTCATGGGGTAGGTCTACAGCTACATCAGCACCTACACACCAGACCTGGCTCACAAAATAACATACATATATACAAGGGCTTCCAAAAAAGGCGTAAGGGGAAACTACCATGCTGTGTGTCCTTCCCTTCATCTGCTTTACCTTCCTTTTGTCTCCCTGCCATGCAGGAATCTCTGGGAAGAGTCAGATTCTTTTTGCCCTCGTCTTCACAACTCGCTACCTGGACCTGTTCACAAATTTCATCTCTGTTTATAACACTGTGATGAAGGTAAGGAGAGGGCAGTGCAGCAGCAGAGGTTCCCCTCAGCTCACCGTGGTTTCTGAGGGACATGAGGGTATGTGGTCACTAAGTGAGGTTTTCAGCCAAGAAAGGTGGATAAAGATGCTTCCTTTGGTGTCGCTGGCCTTCCATTGATGAAAAAAAAGCCCTTGTCACAGTCAGTGAGTGATCTGAGCCACACTTCATACCACTGAAACCAGAATGAGACTCTGTGAACCAAGTCTGGGTGTTCTTGCACAGCAGGAACATTAACAGAAGGCTGCCACCAAGCCAACCTCTTCACACAGAGCCCCAGAGGGACTCAAACCCGTGTGAGCCTCATGGTGGGGGAAGCTTTACCTGACCACTAGAGTATCCCCAGCAGAAGTCAGTCCTTAAGGCAGTACAGGAAAAGCATTCACCACTATCTCACCTTGGCATGGCCCCACCAGAACCAGGTTTACAGACCTCTGGCAAAGCCATCCTCTCTTTAAGCACAGAAGGTGCAATTGCAGGTGAGGTCTTGCCATGTCACTTCTCTCCCCCAGGTAATTTTTTTGATATGTGCCTACGTCACCGTGTACATGATCTACGTGAAATTTCGGAAAACATTTGACAGCGAGAATGACTCCTTCCGCCTCGAGTTCCTGCTGGTCCCAGTCACAGGCCTGTCATTTCTGGAGAACCACAGCTTCACCCCTTTGGAGGTAAGGAAAAGCTGAAGCAGGAAAAGGGAAGCAGCAGCCTTACACCAGGCAGCAGAGGGAGAAGCATTGTAAATAGCTGAGATTTTTAACAGTAAAAGCAGGTAGGAAAGGCAAAGTTGGCAGGCCTTGAAGATGTTCAACACTGTCTCCTCTCAGTCCCAGCACAGCAGGCTCATTTTCCCCAACTTCAGCAGCACTGCTCATCCCACTTGCACATCAGTGCTTTGCCAAACAAAAAGCTTTGAGTCTTAACACATATTAACCAGCACCGACTCCCCACCGCCTTCATTTTGCACCTTACAGATACTCTGGACTTTCTCCATCTACCTGGAGTCCGTGGCTATCCTTCCTCAGCTCTTCATGATCAGCAAGACAGGAGAAGCAGAGACCATCACGACACACTACCTTTTCTTCCTGGGCCTCTACCGAGCTCTCTACATTGCCAACTGGGTCTGGCGCTACCACACAGAGAATTTCTACGACCAGATCGCTGTAGTTTCCGGGGTGGTACAAACCATCTTCTACTGTGACTTCTTCTATCTCTACGTCACGAAAGGTAGGCTAAATACCTCAGTATAAATCTGAAATGTTCATTCAATGCTCTCGCAGGATACAATGGAGCTACAGCTTGCCATGCGTTAATCCTTGCATGACTTTATTGTTTGCTGTATTTGTGATGCACATTTTGCACTTAAAGTCCAGTTTATAAAACATATCTGTTGAACACAAGTGGGCATCACTGCTCACAAGGCTTTAGAAGTGCATGTGAAACACAGCACAGATTAAACCAGGGCTAAGCCTGATTTAACCCCACCTTGGGAAGTTAACAATTTGATACATTCAATTCTATATAAATTTTAAAAGATTATGAATCACGCAAAAAAAAATAAAAATGAGGGGGAAAAAATAGCTGCAGGCAGACAATGTACCTGAGAAAGCAACTGCAGACATATGGAGATATTATTAAGCCTACTTTTCCTTTGATGGGAAAGATGTAACATTGTCAAGAACTAATTCTGTAGGAAGATGGGCATCTGCACAAACAAGACACTCCTGCTTTCCAAAATCAGATGCCCCTTCCAGTGCTGTGTTTTGGTAAATGGCTACACACCAGAGCTAGCAAGTGCACCAAGGGCATAAATCCTGGTAGAACACACTGTGGTTTGCTGAGGCTGATGAACACTTTAAAACATCTTTCTGTTGAGGAGGATGGAATTAGATGAAGTTAGCCGAGTGGACAACTATTTTCTAGTCTGCCAAAAGCAGTAGTGATGGCCCATGTTTGATGTGTCAAGGAGTGGATTTTTGGTAGCTTCATGCAATATACCTGCTGATAGAGAGGTGACAGGAGCACTGAGCAGGTGGCTGGCCTTGGCAGATTAAGACTTCCTTCTGTCACGTAGTATTTTTGTAGCCAGAAAATTACTTTGTAAAACTGCCCCACATCAATTCCTCTTTTTACCTCTTCTAAATTAATTCCCATTTTAGCTTCACTCAATTCATGTGCCCTGTGTCCTTCTGTATTTTGTGAGAAACCTATACCCTTCTGTATTTGGTGAGAAACCCGTACCCTTTGTAGTTGTGATGATGGAACAAAAGGGGGAAAAAACACAACTGCTGGCTTTCAGTCTCACACCAGTAGTGACAAAGCTGCAAAATTTAGATGATACAGGAGGCAGAAGAAAATGCATTTGTGCCTGGAACATCACAGCAGGAAGAGAATTGCCTTTTTTTTTTTCCTTCCTCTTTTCTTTTACACAAATGTTCTGGATCATGGGAGAGAAATAGTGTCTGAAGATATGCAAATGCTTTGCAGTCATTTATGAGAGCCAACAATATTATAGCAGGTTGCATCTCTCTTACATTCTTTCAAAAAACCCAACTTTTCAAAACATTTCTAACACTGAAGAGTTCAGAGAAAAGGGCAGCAATACTGCAAAAAGGAAAAAAAAAAAAAGGAAAAAATGTGTTATATAAAGAAATGTATTAAATAAGACTTCAGAGCCTATACCAAAGCATTGCAAAGGGATTTTTATAGAATGCTACTTCTTTTTATCTTGTTTTCAAAACTAGATGGGCTCCTTTCTGTTTAACACAAGGACATGAAAGGTATCCCGAGGAAGCTTCCAGCTCCCCAGTTTGTATTTCACAGAACAGCCAGGACTGGGAGCAGATGGGGGAAGGAGAGGGAGAATCATCTAATCCATGTCCCTGCTCACAGCTCATTGTTCAAGATCCTGTCCAGTCAGGTTTCTTGGCTGTCTACAGGATGCAGCCTCTCTGGGCAACCTGTGCTGGTGTGTGACCACCCTCTGTAAAACATTATTTTTTGATGTTGAAGTGGAATTTCCTATTGCCCCTTGCCCTGCCACTAGGCACCACTCAGCAGTCTGGGTGTGTCTCCTTTATTGCTCCCATCAGGCATTTGTACATATGGGTAAGATCCCACTCAGCCTTCTCAAGGGTGAACAGTCTCAGATCACAGCCTGTGCTTACACCAGATGCTCCTGTAGTCCTTCTTGACTTTCTCCAGTATGTCCTTCTCTGCTTCTGAGAGCCCAGCCTTGAACCCATCACTTCAGCTGTGGCCTCCCCGAGGCTGAGTAGAGAGGAAGGACTGCCCTCCTGGTCCTGCAGCTCCAGAGGCCGTTTAGTTCTTTGCCACGAGGGCACGCTGGTGGCTTGTGTTCAACTTTGTGTCTACCGACACACACCAAGGCCTCTTCTGCCAAGCCACTGTACAGCTGGGCAGCTTCCAGCACATACTTGTGCCTGGGTTTGTCCCACCCCAGGGGCAAGATGTCCATTTGCCTTCACCGATTTTTGAGAGTTCCCCCCAAGCCCATCTCTCCAGCCTGGCATGGTCCCTCCAGCCCCACCTGGTCCATCAGGCACTCCCTTCTCTGTGTGGTGCGTTGTTAGCACATCACTGCCCTTCCCTGTGGCACCCAACAGAGACAGGCCCCAGCACCCACCCCCAGGGCACATACCCGTACCAGGCTGTCAGCCACCCCACCACTGACCAGGAATCGATCCAGGGCAGTCGCTGCTCCGTCCATCCCATCTAAGCCTATGGTCCTCTGGTATTTCCCAGAGGCAGCCCTGCCATCCCAGCTTTTACATCAGATGGGGTGGGGCAGCCTCAGGAGGGTCTGGCCACAGTATTAAGGCCATGCTCTACATCAAAAGGAGGGGAAAGCACTAAGAATAGCACATCATTTAGAAAAACAATTAAAGAAGGTCCACACATGAAAAAAAGGAACTGTGAAAGAGGAACATTTTCCTTAAGCATAAAGGAGAATAAAATAGCTGTGGAATCCCCTCTTAGCAGAAATTTTGTAGTGGTTGCCTCCCATTTGCAGTTTGCAAACCTGGCACCCCCCTATCCCATGCTCTAAATAGCAATTTAGAAAAAATAAGGAAAACAGTTGAATTCCCTGAAGTTCATTCATTACCTTTTCTTTTTGCAGTCCTAAAAGGAAAGAAGCTAAGTCTCCCCATGCCTGTTTGAAGACATTCCACAGACAGCACAAGAAATTCCAAAGACGAAGCTTTTAAGATCACAGCTTTCCTTTCCTGGCCCTTTTTGACTAACGGATGGCTCAGTCAAGTTTCAACCTGGTGCCAGGAAGATGACGAGGCTTGGAAAGCTGAAATGCTTTTCATCCATGAGACTCTTCCCCTCCATTTTTTTATTTCTTCTCACTTGAATTTGGTGCTAGTGTAAGTAGTGCTGGCCAATACTGAAGTAGTGCAAATTATTCTCTCCTGACTCTTCCCAGCATCTACCTCCAAAACACATCTCTACCCTGAGGCAGCACAAGGAGTACAAGGGAAATTGTCACTCCCTTTAGTCCTCTGGCAAGTACCCATCATAAAGGAACCATGGTACTATTAAGTCTGATAGAAGAGACAAAAGCCACTGACCTATTTCTCAGGTGCCCACATCTGATACAGCAGATGCCACAAACTGTTATTTTAACTCTGTACAAACTAACACACTCTGGAAAATTAACTCTGCCTGACTCTTTCTCTATTCAGGTCCTGTAACATTCAAGAAAAACACATTCCCTTTGAATGATATGAATCTTCCAGTTCCGCAAATATTCAAACACACCCCCCCTTCACTTTCAGTTCCTCATATCCTACAGAGGGAAACAATTTCAATTAAAATTCAGTGGGCTGCCAGAGGTGTTTCTATCTCCTTGAATTTGACTTTTAAGAACTGGGAAGAACAGGGGCAAAGACAGCTTTACATTCCAAAAATAAAGACAAAGTTCACAATTTATTGACAACAGTGTATTTATTTATACCTACAAAAGAAAACAAGATGGTATCAAAAGGACAATTTACAAACTAAGAATAGTAACATAGCTCTTAGTATCCTGTGCCTGAACACCACAGATCTATGAATCTATCAATTCAAGTCTTCATTAATACAATAGGAATGTGTTCAGAGACCAGCAGTTGTGTGAAACAAGACGCTGGTCCCACACAAAGCCACTAACCCTTCCATTGTTCAGAGAAGTCCAAACAGTAAATTGCTTCAGAAAGAGGGAGGGGAGGAGACACCCAACTCATCTTACACTCCCACAAACTTTTTACAGATTGAAAACAATGCAAACAACACTAGAGACTAATGCTTTATCAACAAGGGCCCTCCAGCTGGTATATGGAACAGAGCAGCGAGCACCAGGTGGGACAGGGGCAGCACATGCCATGGTGCAATTATGCACTCAACAGTCTGGTTGACACTCTGAACTGAACTGAGACCCTGGACTTCAGCTGACCTCTATGGCAATAATGCACTGCAAGACTTGGCATTGATGTTTACACGTGCACAAGTCCTCTCCAAAAGAAGTGAAAGCTATAACAGACTATAAGGCAGCTTTGGTGGTCCAGAGACCCTTTTTAAAGCCAGTCAGTGAGATGTCTTACTCCCACACCCCTCAAACACATTTCTGCATTCAAACTCTCAAATTTGAAACAAAAAAAGGAGGAAAAAAAAAAAAGCTCTACATTTGCTTGTGAGGGAGGCCAAAGACAAATCAGTCAGTGCCTGGATAAACAAAATATTTCTGGCTTTCACTTAACACAAGGAAAGGAACTTCCTGCCCATGCACTTGAATTATAAAGTGGGATGAGGGAACTTGAGGTTCTGGTAGATCTCTCCCTTCTCCCTGTTAGCAACCTACCTGTGTACTGCATCAAAAAAAAAAAAAAAAGACAAAGAAAACACAGTCATCCCCCAAAATTTTACTCTGGGAAGAAATTAAATCTAAAAAGAAATCATTTCTGTATAAGCAAGCTCTTCTCCAGGGCTATAAGAAGTTCCACTCTGCTACAGAAGGAGTGGGCTGCCTTGTTCATCCATATGCAAGAACGCCAACAGGAAAAAACCCACAACCCCCTGCACTCTCATAATGCAAAGAGTGTGCCTCAAACAAGGAGATGTATCCATTCTTTTGTCATGTTATCAGATCAAGAGCAGCCAACTCCTGTTACCATCTACTGTCTCTGAACCGTCTGGTATTAGAAATAACAAGTCAACAACATGCTTTACTAAAGGGAGGAACTCCCCTCACACCCACCTTAGCCTGTAAAATAAACAAGTTTTATTTATGTATTTACTAAAATTCACTCTTCTCTAACATTTTCTAAAATACTACCTACCTGCAAGAGCTCAGCTCAAAGGGACCAATGGAGCAGGGAAATGCACTCAAAAGCCAGAGAAAGCAAGAGTCAGAGCAAGATACAAAAGAAATAAAAGCTTCAGAATCAAGATGCACTAACCAGCTCACCGCTTACCTCATGGAAAGGAGATCCCAGTCAATCTCCTCCTCCTTTCCTCCCCTCCCTTGCCCTCCCCCCCAGCCCACCCTATTCAAGCCTCTTAAATTTTTAAGTGTGGAAAACTCTGCCACATTTTATTGAGCATAGTGGCACTCAGAACATTCCCCATGGCAAAAGGGAGTTTGTTTGTGAAGAGCAGACAAACAAGATACACTGTTCATCACTTATTCAGTTTCTGGCATCTCAAGACTCCTCACAATAAACCAAACAACAGGAATTTAAGAGCAGAAACCAATTTAACGATAACCAGGCCTCGCGTGTTTGCGATGCTGCAATTTAACAATTGTAGGCAAAGAACTTACTTGACTAAGTATTTTAGCAGTGGTACCCACAGCAACTACCAGGTTTTCAAGTATCAAATCCAAGGCAGGTTTGGTCTCTGACACTGGATTTTTAATCCCAACCTCCCTACTGCAGATTGCTACAGGTACTAGAAGATGGGGCTTTCAGAGCTGTGGAAAATGACAACAAATATACCTAAGGCATTACTCTGAACACTGCCAGCTCAGACAAATGAGCAGAGTTTTCCTATAGAAAGTCATCTATGATAGGATTACAAGAATAATAGTGAACTATTAAAAAAAAAAAGTAAGATTAGAAGTGAGCATTGCTCCCTTGCATTCAGATTAAACTAAGTGCTTTTTGGCTCCCCAAAGTTTCCCACCTCTCTTGATACTTCCTGAAATTAAGTTAACATGTTACAGAATAGAAACTTCTTCCCCTCAAAAGCAAGTTTTCACACAAACCTTAGACACCAAGATGATTGAGCTGGGACCTATCTGCCTTATACCCATTTCCTTTAGAGAAAATAAAATTTCCAAATTTATCAACATGCAAGACAAAAATAATAATTTTTCCAGTCAACTATATATATCTCTTAAAAAAAAAAAAAAGAAAAGAAGAGGACAGGGTTAATAATGTGGACTGGGGGCCATTTTTGATGGGTTCAAGGGATTTGAATGGTGAATTCTAAGTCTAACCTGCATGAGAGACATCACAAGGGGAAAGAAGAGAAAGAAAAGGTTCCTTTAAATGCAAGAGGTCTACACTGGTCACCAGCAAGTGGTCTCATTTGCGGGGGGGGGGCGGGGGTGGGGGAGGGGGTGGGTACTGATAGGTGGCAGTCTGTCCCATATAGCCCATCACGTTAGTGGCAGGGGGCTGCGGAAACTGTTGTGACATGAGCGGCTGTGGCTGCTGGCCCGAGCGCCCCACCATGCCTGCATACTGCTGTTGGGTAGTGCTCTGTGAGGTTCTCCCAGCGGTGGCAGCTGTGGTGCTGGCACCATAGCCACTAGCACTGTACTCTGCAGTGCCATAGCCACTCGTGCCATAGGCAGCTGCTCCATAGCTCCCTTGAGTGTAACCATACTGGCTCTGTGCTGCCCCAAAAGCAGAATTTGGGCTCCCGTAGGCACTGCCATAGGTCTTGTTGGCTCCGTTGGCATAACTGTCAGCACGCTCACGGTCTCTGAAGCCACCTGAGTCTCTCCGGCCCTCTTTCACTCCCCGGAGCCTCCTGTCACACTCTTCCTGGTACATCAGGTTAGGGTTGTTTACTGAACTGCTCGTTCGGTAACGAGAACGACCTCCTGGCGATGGATATATTAAGATTTAGTACCATGAACAATTCTTAAACAATGAACTCTGGTGCAATTACTCAACCCTTTCTCCCCCTTCCACATCCTCAATTTTGCCCACAAGGAGCATGTTCTTCTGACTACAACTTCCCTGCGCAGTCATGCATATGCTTCTTCATTTTGTTCAAGGTGTAAACAAACATGAAGTTCAACAAGGATTCATTATGTATGTACTTGGGGACAAAGAAACAGAAGAAATTCAGGACCAACTTGGAAATATAAGGGTACTTCTTATTCCTTCAGGGAATGGGAGGAAAAATAGCCACTGAAGGCAAGTCAGTGTAAACCTTTACTGATTTCAATTTTGCACATGCATACACACACACGCTGTTGCCTGTGCTTAGGTAGGAGCCATAAGGAATTCATAACTTCAAAAAAAAATCAGCTCTGAGGACCTTATCAGGAAAAAAAAGAAATTCTACAGCTCAGGTAAAACAGGGGACTGCCTCTCTCTTGGGACAAAAATACTACACCTACATAATGTGTTGTGACCTTGAGTACAGAACAGCTTTACTACTAATCTGTTTGCTATCTCAGACTTGCACTTACTACTTCCCTACCCCCTTTTAATCTTCCCTCCCTCAAAAATGGCAAACCTATTCCCTGTGTAGCCCTTCTCCCATATGCTTTTACCTCCACCACCACCTCCTCCTCCTCTGTGGTCCACAAGCTGCATCAGCTTTGGATTGATGGCTTGATTGGCTTCTTCCAGCACTTTGATAAGCTCCCTGGCTTGTTTCAGGTTTCCTGGTGTGAAGAAGGTGTAGGCAGTACCTTTGTTGGTACTACGTGCAGTACGGCCAATACGGTGCACGTAATCTTCGGAGCTGTTCGGATAGTCGTAGTTTATCACAAATTTAACATCTTCCACGTCTTGTGAAGTGCCCAGGAGCGAAGCACAGTGAAGGGGTGGGGTTGAGGAAAGGGGAGAAGAAGAGAGGACGTGCCAACGAAAGGTGGGGAGCACGAATGCAGGTGACAGTAATAAGAAAAAAAAAATACAAAGTTAGTAATTGCATGGAATAAATACAAGACAGACTCATCCCAAAAGAGTAGAAGACTCAAATTTAAGACCACCAGGAACAAAGATCATAGTCCTGAAAAAAAGGTCATAATTTTAAAGCAGCTTTGCCCTGCACTCAAAGCCATCCTCCCCAGAATGCATTTCTCTGTCTTCCTTTGTCAAAGACACTGATGTTTGTGAATAAGCTAATTCTTTTTTTTTATTTTTTCTTTTTTTTAAAACACAATCTGTAAAGTGAAAATGTTACCATCAGACAGAGCAAACTGGGGTGGAAGAAGGGCAGAACTGCCATGGTAAAGCTTTTACTCTGTTGGGAGAAGTCTAACAAAAAATAACAGTAATGAGATCACTTACCTTCCACTCGGTAACATGAAATAAAAGACAATCTTAAAAATATTTACTTTTACAATCCTAATAGAATACAGTGAACTAATTTCCCTAGCCTAAAGCTTAAGGCACTCCAATTACATTAGTATTATTCAGCCAACTCATTAAAAATTATGCAGACCTAGAATATCTTAACTCAGCTTTGTAGTTATCACCAGAATGCATTGCACTAACATTTCACTGTGCTGCTCTGTCCAGTTCCGGCAAGCTTGTGTGATTTGAACAATCCTGAATTCCGTTAGCAATTCTCTACTTCCAGTGTCAGATGGAAGCAGGAAACAAAATTATCAAAACAATAGGCAAAATATTAAATTTTAAGAGATCAGAATTGCATGCTTTGCAAAAAGACAGACTTTGTAAGCTTGCGGGACAGAAACTGAGTAAATGTTAGTGTAACACTTCAGTGAAAGCACCTTAAGTACCAAAAGCACCTATTTACTACAATAAACAGTATTTTTGAATGCACAGTTCTACAGCAAGTGCCCTAACAGCTCATAAAAAAAAATTTAAAATCTGCATTTTAACAAGAATATTCTGAAAATATCCAAGATAAAACACAGATTTTTGTGATTTCCTTTCCTCTTTTTTTTTTTTTTTGTTTTGTTTTAAAGAGAGAAACATTCTCTGTTTGTTACCAGACCGATGCACACTCCCTCCTCCTGTGGGAAACCGCTGCAGCCGATCCCGTCTCTTTGCCTTTTATTTTTGGCGGCCTCCTTTCGAAAACTCCGCCCTCTGACACGGGACCACTGGAGCGCGGGGAGCATGCATCAAGGGTCCGTGGCAGCGAGAAGTCCCCACACACGCTCGCTCTGTGAACTGGCTTAGACGCTTCTCTGTAGCCCCATTTGGTTGTGAAGCGCCGGAGAACCTGGGTTCAGGTAAGTTTCAGGTCCTCCAACGCTTTTTGTCCCCTATTTGGGGTTCTTAGGGGCAATTGTCAAAAAAATGAAGATACAAAAATTACATCCAAAGGGTCAGACTGCATCTATTGCCCAGACTGCATCAATTTCAAAGAGGTTGTAGGAAAAATAAAAACATGAGGGTTGTACTGACAAGAGGGGGACTTTATGTCTGTTTCTTATTACAGCAAAGGGGGGGGCTCCTCAGTCTTTGCTGACTCCAAAGTCCTGAATCACACCAAAAAAAAGGGAGTGAGAAGGCAGGTTTCACAGGGGGCTGCGCGAGTCTCCAGCTAGGGTCCTTGATGCAACAGTTTTTTTAAAAAGAAAATGAAGTAAAGAGAGGAGTACGTGTGACAGATTGCATCTTCACAGCCGGAGTGTAACTAGACTGACAAACTCCAGATTACATAGTCCTCTGTCAGTCCCGTTTTGCACATCCAGTAGCAAGTGACTTCAATTACCAGAGAGGACAGAAGGATGTGCTTTCCCATCAGAAAGCACAGGGAATTGTAGCTACCAATGCAGACAGAACTGACTTGTCTGGGGAGGAGCAGGAAGAATGAGAAGGCAGGAAGAGGAAGATGCAAGGGTGTTTTCCAGACTAGAAAGTGATCCTGGTAGAGCACGCAGCTCGCTGAAGACCAGAGCGCGTACAAGACTCGGCTTCTCCAGTCTAGCATGCTCCAATGTGTCTGCATACACAATCTTCCTGCACTTTTAGAAGATAATGCAGCAGGATCAAGAATTGAGACTGTAAATCATTTTTGACAGCTACTTGGGAAATATACCCTTTGTCAGACCATCAGAACACCCAATGGCACAGACAGTCTCCAACTATTAATTGGGACAGACATAAACTAGCAAACATGCTAGTCTAGAGAGCAGTTTAGACCATCATTGTAGATGTGCCCCCACCCCTGCACTGACAATGATCTGCAGCTGATATCAAAGCTTCTGTTAAAGAAAACAAAACAAAACAAATTCAATGCTTTTAGTTTAATAGACTGAACAAAAAAAATAAAGTAAAAAAAAAAATAAAAATAAAAATCAGTGCAGAGAGAGGACCTCACTCCAGGGAATTATCACAAAGGAGTTATTATGGGACTCAGAACTTACCTGGAAGAAGCTTTTTTGAAACCAATGTTCCATTAGGAAGAGGGAAAGCCCTGGTGACTCAGCCAAAAGGCGCGCGCCCCTGTTTTATGTTATTAAGGTAGAAGCCTTCACTTTCCAGGATCTTGGAGGAAGTCGTCCAGAAGTTTGCCAGTTAAGTGACTTATTTTAAGCAGCAAACTCAGGGCCCCAAAACAAGCAGAGATGTTGTTCAGTAACAAGAAACAGACTCTGATACCTTTCCCCCTTCGCTCAGGTGAAGTGGAGGATGGGAAGTGGGAAGACTGTTTTCTGAAGTGTTATCCAATTGAGTCGTTTTGGGGGGAGTGGTTTGGATTTTTTGCGGGGGGTGAGGCTGTTTTAAATGTCTAGGCAAGATGCACAAAGAAGCTACCAGCACACAGCAAGCCTGTTTAAAAAATGCTGCTAGAGAAAGCAGCTCTCTTTCATACCAACTGGTTTTAAGCCTCAGTCCCTTCTCCCAACAGGCCCAAGTTCTACCTGCACAGGTCCAGACATGACCCTAGAGGGCAGAGACTGCAGTCCATATAATCACTTCCTGAGGAAGTGCTGGACATTTTTTGGGGGGGTGGGGGAGGGGAAGGCGGGGAGAAGGTTGTGTGAACAAAGGCTGCCAAGTTTAGTAATGGTCTGCCTGTATTAAAGTGACCATATGATGCATAGCACAGCCACCCTTTCAGTGTATGAAGAGAGCTCAGGTAACTGAGGCTTTTAAGAAAATAGATTCTCTGAGTTAATCTGCACTGATTTGCAGTAATTTTGTCTAAAAGTTACTACAATGAGACATTGATCCCCAAGTAGTATATCTTCTACCAAACTCAGGGTGGGCAAAGTATTCAATGTCTGCTATTAAACTCAGAGCATTTCAGAAGCCATACTCTTCTTCTAGGGTGGGCAGATGTGTCAGGACTGTGCTCAGCACACCATGTTTCACAACACAAATATGCTTATTATAAAAGGGGGCACAACTGATGCATCCAGACAGATCATTTTCATACCACCAGAATAGAGCTGTGTGATTTTACAATTACACATCTGGGTAACAAGATGTTAAAGGCCATATATCATCTCAGTGGTCCCGCCTAGAAGGAACACAGAGGAGGGAAGGTTACATGTCAAGACCAAAGATCTGGAGCAGTGCTTTCTCAGATGTGAATACATCTGCGGGGTAAGCATGCATGTACACTGGGGTTGGTATGTTCAATCTGTGATGTGTCATACGGGGAGAATATTAGCTATTTGCTGTCGAAATGCTCTCCCCACAACTTCCTACTTGAACTTTATCTGACACGCTCTGAACTGAGAGCAATCCATCCCTACTATCCAGCAAAAAAAGCTGGATTTGGGGAAGAAGTGAGTGTGGTGGAAGGGTTGGGTTGCATAATTGGACGTCTCTTCTCCCTCTTGGCGATCGATTGGTCATGCCTAGGCCTTGCTGCAGACCAAAGCCTGTTCATTAGGAGCAGGAAGAGACTTTGAATATGAAAGAAAAAAAAAAGATTAATGTTAAAAAACGTATTTCACATGTGGGGGAAAATCACGCTTTGAATTTTTTTTTTTTTTTTAAAGAAAACATTTTTCAGTCCAAAGAAGAAAAATATGCAGCAGTAGGCAAGAGTGGTCTATGTGTACAAACCTAGCCCACGAGATGCAACGTCGGTAGCAATGAGGATAGGAGCCTTTCCAGAACGAAACTCTGTAAAACAAAGCATGCTATGAAGTAAGATTTTTCAAAACGATTAAGTTACCTGAGCTTGATTTACACTAAATGCTCATTTTCCAGAAGTTAGGTAAGATGGGTCCAATCCAGAAACCCCAGCAAGTCAGGATATAATGCCTCAACTATTTTTCAAAATCCAACTCTCTGGGTTAACCAATTTTCCATTGTGTTTTGTCAAAACTAACAAACAAAAAAGGCAAATACGAGTACTGAAATTAAGAGTATAAAGGTAAAGGAAGTTCTTTTAAATGTATCTACTGGGTCTGGGGATAAAAAAGAAAAGAAATACTAGGGAAAAACACATCTCAGTAAATTAGGTACAGCAGCCCAAGTTATTCTCTGCTCAGTGATGGACTCACCATTAAGCACCCAATCTCGTTCTGGCTGACTCTTGTCTCCATGGATACACATAGCTGGCCAACTGCCAAACAGAGATGTACATTAGCAGAGATAGAAAGTACATACATTAAAGACAACACGAAGCTTTACTGGCATTTTGTTTAAAATGTAAAAACTGTAGAATTTGATAAATATTTTATTCCCTGCCATCCTCTGGCCTCTATCTACCCAGCATGTGTACTGTAAACCCATTACTGACATAAACAACTAAGCCAAATCACATTTGCCACATTGATACAGTCCCAATCAGTGTATCAGGATTCCAATATACTAAAAAAGCTACACCGCTAACAAATATTCTCTCTTGCATTAATGCTTTGATGGACTGGAATCTTCTGGGAAACAATGACTGAATTCAGCCAAGAAAATAATGGATAAGATGCTTCCAAGAGTAGCATCATGAACACTTAAACCTTACTGCTTTTGATTACAATTTCTGTTTCCCACTGGAAAAAAAGGGGGGGGAAGGAGGGAGAGAGGGAGGGGAGATGCTAATCACCCATCTCTGCGCATCCTTCGAGTGAGATCATCACATCGCCTCTTTGTCTCCACAAAGATGATAGTCTTGTTTTCCTTCTCTGCCATGATTTCTTCCATCAGTTGTATCAGCCTAAAACAGGCACAAGAGCCAAGATGTATATCCATGTGTACCAGAATACAGGAGCTCTCTCTCAACTGATGTTAAGGACATACATAACACACACCCAAATAAGTCAGTACCACACAGAATTTCACTAATGGTCAGAATATACAAAAGAGATTAGTTAATTACAGGACTTACTGATTTTGTAACCCTCAAAGGTTAAATACTACAGTTCACTATTTGGAGTTTCTGGCTGGTTTACAAAGCATCATGGATTTTTAAGTACGACCAAAGAACACGAAATGATAGGAAAATCAGCTTACTTATGGTCTTTCTCACTTTCCATGCATACATCCACTATCTGCAGGATATTGTGGTTGGCACTCAGCTCCAAGTTTCCCACATTGATCTGAACATAGTCCTGCAGGAAGTCCTCAGCAAGCTGGCGCACTTCCTTTGGCCAGGTGGCACTCCACATCAGAGTCTGTCGGTCAGGCTAAGAAAAAAAGGAAAATGGATTTATTTAAGGTACTGGGCTTGGAATAGGAAAACAAAGGAGGCTGTCCTTGTAAAAGGGTCACGCACCCTTATCTGGTCAACAATTTTTCGAATTTGGGGCTCAAACCCCATGTCCAACATTCTGTCTGCTTCATCCAGTACCAGGTACGTACACCGACGAAGGTTGGTCTTTCCAGCCTCAAGGAAGTCAATCAGGCGACCTGGTGTAGCAATGCAGATCTCCACACCTTCAGAACAGAATAAGGAAAAAGAGTAAGGCTCTTCATTTGAATGTCAACTGGTATTTTTAGTCAGAATGAATCACCTTCCAGAGCAAAATTGTTTTTAAAAAAAAAAACACACACCACCCTCACTCGTACCCAAGATTGAGTCATTTCAGTAGAAGCCCTACTTTAATATTTTTTTTCATTCTGAAATTATTGTTACAGTGTCATTAGAATAATAAATGCAGTACAGAAGCTAAAAGCTTACTGTCAGAAAAATATCAGTGAAGAGCTGTCCAAAAATCAGAAGTAAGATAAGCTTTTACTCAATCCTGCCCCACCTTCATCCAAAATTACGCAGTCTAGAGAGGTGTCTCGAAAAATTAGAGCAAACTCCAGCTACACTTCCCATATTAATCAAGCATGAAGTGCTCCTCTTGTTCTATGGGTCAAAGTACTTCCTTTTTTTTTTAATATATAAAGCCAAAGCATAGGCTTTACTATTGAGCAATTATGCACTAACAGTGAAGGCAACCATCCTGCTCGTATTTGTGAGCATAAAAACAGAGTTCAAGTATTCATAAACTAATATCATGTTTGGCAATTCATACAGTGCTTAAAAGGATGACCTGGTTTTCACCAATTCACAAATCTTTCAGGGAGTATTTCAGTGTCAGTGAAATGTCCACAGAAGGTAAGTTTAAGGAAGAAAAGGGCATGACAAAGGTTTTCTTCATAAGCAGAACATGTATTTTACAGCACTCTAGAAAGGTGTGCAAAAACTGAGCTAGCTGATCCTCCCAAGGACTCTTCATGTAGCCTGGGACTCTTCCACTGAAGATGCTACTTTTGATTTGGAGTGCACTATTCTTGGAGAGCTATCCCACAGACTTCTACTATTACTGTAGTTTTCAACAATGAATCTGCAAATTGCAGTGGTAAGTAAAGTTTTCTGATTTCTTGAGTAGATCTCTCTATGTAAGCTTACCTTCTTGTATCTTTTCACATAATTCTATTACATTTTGTAATCTGGTAAAGATAAAAGCCATCACACTCCTGCATTTGAATTTTTATGTAACTGGCCCCTGAAATGAAGGTTAGGCCTCTTAAGCACTACTGCACTACAGTGTTGCTGTACAACCATGGCTCCTCATCATTCTCAGCCCCAATCCCTTGCCATGTGCAGAAAGGCAGTTACAGAACATTAGAGGGTAGGTGAACAGAAATAAGGCTTAGTGCTTAAGAACAATTAAAAAAAATATAAAAAAGGCTCCGCAACTAAACAAAAAACACACCCCTTCCAACCATGTAAAGATGTTTCTATACATTCAGAAACTAAGTCTGATTATCTGAACAAACCTAGGCAGCAAACTTGAAATCGGTCTTTCACAAAATCGTTCCTTAAACTTTCTGGTATTGCATTTCCTCAAAATAACCTGATCTCTTTCTGGAAAGTTTCCTTTTCCCCGTCCTACATCCTGATGACCTTCACAAGTGGGAAATTCAAAGAGAAAACAGAAAGCAAATCCAATACTCAAGTCATTATACAACAAAGAAAAGAACTACCTCACAAACTCTCATTATAACTAGAGAAAGAGCCAGCTGCTCATTCACCCCCTTCCAAAAAAATTTTAAGGAGAGTTGTACTTTCACAAAGGTTTTACAAATACCACTTCCTCCAGAAACTGCAAACATCCATTTAAAAATTACCTCTTTCTAGATCTCTGATCTGGGGACCTTTGGGTGCTCCTCCATATATGCAGGTACTCTTCAGTCTTGAACACTTGCCATAATCATCAGCCACCTGCTGCACTTGCTGGGCCAACTCTCTAGTAGGTGCCAGAACCAGACACTGCAAAAGGGATTAATTCAGGATAGTCAAGCTGCATACATATCCCTAACTTAAAACCATAAGCTAAGTTGGACCATCTGCTCTTTATTAGCTAAAGCATTTCAATATCTTTAGACTATGTCAGCAATCACACAGAATTTCCACTGAGGGGGATGTTCACATTGTGACAGTAAACATTCTTCTTCTTACTATTCTGATACGCCAATTAAATGAAGCACACATCTCATTAACGATGCCATGCCATACACACAAAAAGGAAGAAAATCAACAAGCACTTACAATTGGGCCATCCCCTCTCTCCAAATACGGCTGATGGTTGATGTGAACAATTGCAGGCAACAAGTACTAAAACAAAAGAAAACAGTATTTTATAATATCTGAAAAAAACAGGATTCTGAAAAAAAAAAATAGATACTTGCAATATAGAGCAAAACAAAGTTTTCAGAGCTGCTGACCAACATATCTACTTTGACATGAGCACAAAATATAGCTGCTCAGCACCACAGAAAGGAAAGCTCATGTCAATACGGAGTCTAAGCAGAACCTAATCAATGGTTTTCATAAAGGATAAAAATCCTTTTGAACACTGCAGTTTAAATTAACATATACCTTGAAGACTCAACCATTTTTTATTTCAACTTGCATAGTTAATGAAACACATGTGCCAAAGGGAACATACTGTTTTTTAAACTGCAAGGTAAGCACAGACCAAAGAGAAGTGACTAAGCATCCAAAACGGAAGATAAACACAAAATACTCTGTGTGTAGTCTGTGAAGTACATGCTGTGTCACAAACAGCCTGTGAATACAACAGGCTAGCTGAGCTGAAATTTAAGTGCCGCCCATGATGCATGCAATAAAGCAAGCTTTAAAAACACGCAATCATCTGACTTCATGCCAAGTAGCACTGGCAAGCCCAAAAACTACTAACACATACATAGGTAATTTCTGCAGTGACCATGAAAGTTAACTAAATAAATAACAGGAAAGAATACGCACTGCCAGAGTCTTCCCAGAGCCGGTCTGAGCAATGCCCACCATATCACGACCGCTGAGGGCTAGTGGAAAGCCTTGGCACTGAATTGGAGTGGGTTCTGTGAAGTTCTGGTCCATCAAGGCATCCATCACATACTCTACAGAATTTCAAATGAGAAAAAATTTCTTAAAGGATTACTGAGGCTTCAGAAGACCTCTAAGAAAACAGAGCCAATAACAGTTTAGGCCTGTTCTAAGTAATGCTCGTGATCTTAAGAAACAGGAAAATACTTACGTGGAAAGCTGCACTGGTGGAAAGCAAACACCGGCTTGGGGCAGCCCTCCATTCCTCGAATTGTTATCTCCTTCTTCCTTCGCAATTCTTCAACTTCATACTATTTATGTGGAAAAAAAGAAAAAGCAAATGCCAAATGTCAGCAGGGACTTAAAGTGCATGATTCTAACTGCTAACTCTCTTCACACCTCTGGATAATAGCTGTGTTAGAGAACTGAATCGAAACAGAGACCTAAAAAAAACCCCAAACTCGCTTTCCTTAAGATATTAAGACTGAGTTATTGTACGGTTTCTGCAATATTCAGAGGAATGAACTCTCTATGTAGTCTAGAAAGACCAGTATCTCTGTCTTCTTACAACCAGCCCTTTTTAATAAAAAGTATATTGCAGAATATTTTTAGGAATTATGCTGTATCTAGAGGCAAGAAAAGACCAACAGCTTCAAAAGCAATTAGAAACAGAGGATAAGAAACATGTTTTATGTTGTAATGCTAAGAATTAAACAAATTAAATAAGGCCTAATATACTACAAATTGAAGGCAGGGCAGCCCCTCTCCTTCAATTAATACATTCCATAGGTGGCCAAACACAGAGCTCTTGCTGGACAACTTGCAACTTAGAAATGTTGCTTGGAATTGTTTCAGAGTCAGCACTTCCTTCTGCATGAAAAACACATCATAATTATACCCTAAGACTCCACAATTTTTTTCTAAATAATTGAACTCCTTCTAATATTTCTGAAGTATGTATGCACATAATTTTAGGATTGGAAAACGTAGACAAAAATAAAACACATTATCTTCCAAGTCCAACTGCTCTTTGCAACATATTTCCATAACTCGTGACCTTATTCTAATGCTCGTTAGAAAACAAGAGAGAGATACACATTAATACCAAACATGCACTTTATCCAAAGCAATAGATTGACTATTTGTGAGAATCTCTTGAGCTTGAATGAAAGGCTAAAATGAGAAAGACTTCTGGTGAAAATGTGAAAATCCTTTTAGCTGGTTAAGCCAAAGACAGCTACAGCAGCTAACACTAACTGTGGTTCAGTAGTTCAAGCTGTTGTATCTTTTAAGAAGTCAATTCCTCCTTTGATTACTTTATGCCATATGAATATATCACATAAGGATTTTTAAGTCTATGTAACTGGATAACAACATTTTGTTTGTTGTCTCATATTAAGAACAAAGCTCTAATTTATAATTATCAAAAAAAAGTCAGACAGGAGGGGAAGATTACTGTATCTACAGAGTAAACACAAAGTAGTGCATCCAGTTTTGAGCCTCCAATGTAAACAGGACATTGTTTTAACAGGGCATGTCCAATTAAGGGGGAAAGCTGGAGGCTGGAGTATAGGCGGTATGATAAAAGAGTTGGAGCACTGGATTTATTTAGCTTGGGAAAGAGCAGGCTTACAGCAACCTTTAACTGCTACTTTCAACCATCTGACAGGTCACTGTAGAGAAGCTGTTGCAGATAATTTTTATTAGGGTGGGGGGAAAATACCATGAGAGAAACATTAAGCCCTGAGACAGCCACCCAGAGTGGATATAAATTCTGCAATATTCAAACACAAAAGGACAAAAGCCACCTTCTCTAGTTCTGCAGTTTGCCCTGCTCTGAGCAGAGGCTTAATACAGAGATCTCCCCAAAGCTTTTTTCAGCCCAAATTATTTTTACAATAAAATACTACTTGCAAACGTTTCTCATGTATTTCTGCCACTTTTAGTTCATTATTTTACATTGTCTCAGGGCCTCTTCAACACTGTAACTCCAATTCTTTAAGTCTTATCTTCATGGACAAATTGCTAACTCAGACAAGCAATATGATGATGCATTATAAATGACAAAATATATCTTGTATAAAAACAACTACGAACAGAAGCATCACCATTGCTAATGTTAAATACTGAAGGTAACAAGAACTGGTATTCTAAAGAGTACACACATCAAACAAGCCTAATGAAGAGACAGTTCTATTACATGCTGTCCCAGACTTCCTAGGACAAGTTTTTCAACTTGTGACATTTTCTGTTGCAGGCAACATGGAACAGACAGAATCTGAGAACTTACTGGAGTAAGCCTGGCCACTTCCGGATGTTCCACGTAAAAATTCTTTTCAAACTTGGGCAGTTCATTTAAATCCCATTTTTTCTTACGCAAACGTTCCCCCGGATTACCAAATTTCTTTGGAGGAAGAGGACCTCCACGACTTGCTCCAAACCTGGGAATGTGAATGTTAGTTATTAAAAAAATTACTATTAATGATTCAAAACTATTTAAAACTTACTCTGGAATTTGCAGGTTTCTTAACCATTTCTCACTCTCTTCTCACCAAGCTGACACATGAGCACAATGTTCTAGCACAAGTCAACCCCCTTCAATCACTATGATGGTATAAAACTTCTGAAAATAACAAACCCGCTTTAAGTCACTTCTGAACCCCAAAACATCTTCTTGTAAATCACCCCTTTAAAATTCCGGTCTTTAGGACAGGCCTGTGGGTACACCTAGAGCACTTAGGTTGTCCCAAAGCTGCCAGTACAGTAACAACATGGTTAGATCACAGAGATGAAAAAACTTCCTAATTGCAAGTTCCTTTTATTTCTCTCAAGGTTAATTTTACCCAAAATAGCTACTTCACTATCTCCCCCTCTATGATCTCCTCTCCTTTCTTAACAAGAAGCATATCTCAAATGAAAAAACAAGAGTGATGAACAGAAAGTAAGTCAGTCCAGCCAAGCCTGTAAATCCATCTGTAATTCTGGAACCAATACAATAAAGAAAAAATAAATTAAAAAAACAACCAAACAAAAAAACAAAACAGCCTAAAAATTATTTTTAAAACACAGCCTAACAGGAAAAAAAAAAAGATGCCTAAAAAGTACCTGGGAAAAAACACATCCTCTCTTCTCAAATGCATTTTGTTGAAGACTCAAAACAATAAGCTAATGTTTACAAAAAGATTTCTAACTAGCAGAGCAAGTTATTACTCTAAGATTTTTTTTATCCAGTTAATTTCATACACTTCAAAATGTTAAGAATTAACTTAAATATCATAAATTATATTTTAAAATTCCACCACCAAAAAAGTTACAGCTTTTTCATTAGTATCACACAAACTCAGCAGAAGGTTCTTTTCCAAATGCTATCAGGTCAAATTTTGTCCTAAAGCTACAGCTTTCTCCTAAACATGAATTCATGACACATTTGAAACAGCTTTTATTTAGACAGCAAATCCAAAGTGTCTGCACCTTACCCAGGTAGTGTACTAGTAAATAAAAAACTGTTAATGAAACAAGCTGAAAGCAACAAAAATCCCAAAGCAACCTTCTTACAGGAGTAACTTGTGAGGGAAGGAAGAGATGCTAAAAAATAAGTAAGATCTGAATTATCTTAAGTACAAGACTATCTGTTCAAACATGAAATACATGTTCTTTAAGATCACTTCCTAATGCAAACTACGAATTAAAGTGACTAAGAGACCAAGAAAACAACTCAAGTCAATACTGTAACAGGAAGAAGGAGTTCAATTGTTGGAAAAGTTAATATAATTTAACTACTAAGTTAGTTTTAAAATGTTTGCTTTGTTGCAACTGTGCATTAAGCATCTTCCATTTCTTATAAGTATCCCTTATTTGCTAACTTGAGGTTAAAATGGCAACTATTTCTATAGCAAAGTAGTTCCTACAAAACCCAGTCTCACTCAAGTCCACCAGAGGTTCAAAAGGTCAATGAAAGGAAACATATGACAGGGCTGATTGCAAGACTGGACCCTGAACAGCTGAGTACTATGAATATTTGCCCCGCAGCTACTCAGAGGGAAGAATTTATGTATTTTACACAGAAATCACACATTTTCAGTTTTCCATTCTTGTACAGAATATGCCTGGATACTGACCTGAAAGACATGAGCTATACAGCAGCCCTTGAACACTGCCTGCTGAGGTTTACCTACAAAACTGGCAGTAACTGACACTTTAGATTCTGATTACAAGTAAAATGAGATTCTAATTCCAGTTAAACTGATTTAAATCTAAGAATATTACCCTGATTTGCCAACAGCTCTCTTTTCAAATGTAAATTCAGGCTGGCTCAAAACATTATTCTCTAATATTTATGATGCCATCATTTCTGGGACAGAACCGAGTAAATTTAATACATTCCAGAGCAAAACATTGTTGCTTTTCATCCTAAGTAGTCACTTACAACTTGTTCCTGACAAGAGGAATCCAGAAACTTGTATTTGATTAGTCTACAAAAGAATTACCAATAAAGCTACAAATGTTGGGTGGCTCAAAATTTCAAAGATTAGTTATGAAGTATGATGGTAGTTAATGGTAACAAATATTTTCACACCTTAAAAGGACATATATAACAAATTGAACCCCTGAAAGCATTAAAGTTTTCAGCATAATATGCCATAGAAAAGACTTCTCGTGCCAGTATCAAGAAACTTCACAAAGAAGAATGTAGGCATTCCTTTTACTCCTGCAGACCCCCAATCTAAAAGAGAAGCATCCACTATAATCAAAGACTTTACACAACACGAGATTATACTAATTTTAAGGCACATCAAGTGTTGTGCCAACGCTTTGGCCTGTGTTCTTTTGAAGTATCTGCAAATCTGCATACTCAAACTCACTGACTAAACTCCAAAAACAGCTGGAGTCTGATCTATCTCAGACTTGCCAAAGCGCTTACTCCAATGTCCTTGTGTTAAACTGAGCTGGAAATCTCATAGCTGAAAAACAACAGAACTCTCCTGCGAAAAAAAAAGTGAAAGTATCTTTTAATTTCAGAACGTGAAATGTGGGTGTAAGATAAAGCAACGATACAACTATCTTCCTCCACAGACGACCAGAAACTAAATGTTAAAGTGCACTACAACATACAGCAAAATATTCTTTAATCTCCTTGTGGAAAGGGAAAACAAGAAGAAAATTAAGTGGGGGAGAAAAAAAAAAGGAAAAAAAAAAACAGAGAGAAGACTTATTAACTGATATCTAGTCTGCCATATTAAGAATAACAGAACCCACACGGTATGTTTATTGCTAATCCTTGAGAATGGAGGCCTAACTACTCGTGATCTGACGGACAGAATAGGCCACTCTCCAAAATTAGTGCTAACTTTCTGTTTAAAAAGGCCTGGAACGAATGCCTCATCACTTTCAGCCCTTAAAAAATCTGAGCCTCAATCTAGTTATGTAGCATAATGCCATTGTATTTATTTATTGCTGTCATTCTCAGAAGAAAAAAAAAAAATCACACTAAATCAAACCTGCAAAAGCCATTTCCAAGCCAAACTTCCTTTACGTAATAGATTCAAGAATATCAAGTCCTAGGTCTCTAGAGTGTCACACAACTTCTCTTTTGCTTCATAAGCTTGGCAAGTGTGACCCAGGACCATATTCACCGGGACCACCCTCCCGAGTACTCAAGTCCTCAGCAGTTTCCAATCTCACTTCCTCTCACAATAAGCCTGGGAGCGCAGCTGAGAGAGATCTCTCCCCCACTGCCATCTCTCCAGTAAGTCTAGAAGGAGCAATGACAAGCAGAAGGGCAGAGGACCCAACCAGCCCTGCCAGGGCCGCCGAAACCTTCGTGGCTTGTGGGGAGTGGCGGGGCACGGGGGTCGCAAGGTAAAGAAGAGGGCTGGGAGAAAGTAATTAAAGGGGATGAGTGGGACTGTGGATACAGGCCTTACACTTGCAGGCAAGGCTCACAGTCACGCATGGACGACAGAAAACCTTAACAAAAAAAATTTTAAGGAACACTCAAAGCCCACCACCCCACCTTGTCGCCAGATAAAGCCTCCAGCTCCCCCCACCCCCACACGAGAATCTGTGGGGGAAAACCCCCCGAAGTGAGGGGTTTTCGCTCTCCCAAAGCCGCTCCTACAACGCACCCCCCCCCCTCGGGCCTGTGCCCATCCGCAGGCCCCCACCGCGCTAGTTCAGCTCCCCCCGCGACCTCCCGGCCCTGCCGAACCCCCCCTTACCCGCCGCGGTCTCGGTCACGGCCCCGGTCCCCGAAGCCTCTCATCGCCCCCGGAGGGGTGGGCGAGAGGCAGCGGAACGCCGGCCGTGGGGACGGCGAGGGGCTGGGGGTACGGGGAGAGGGGCCAGCCAGGGGCGGCTGCGCCTCGGAGGACTCGCTTTGCGCCACCTCGCCTCTTTGGTGGGACACAAAAGGAGAAGAGGTGGTCAGGGGGTCCGAGACCCGCTGGGCGTCAGCGGCCGGGACGGCGGGGCTCTCGGTCGGCTCCAGGGCCCGGGCAGTGTGGAGACACCAGCGTCTTCTTCCTCCGCGCTCCCGGCACAAAATGGCCGCCGCCGCCCGGCCCGCTCCGCTTACGTTACGGGCGGCCCGGCGCTGCGCTAACTGCGGCGCTCCCAGACACCTACGCCTATTCACGGAACCCAACTACGCCCGAAGCGCGCGTGGCGAAACACCGCCCCGCGCGGCAGCAGGCGGGCTGCGAAAGGTGCGTAGCGCTCTTTGCTTAAAGACGGGGCCCGGCGTGAGGAAGGAGGAACGCTATTCCCCAAAGTGTGCTGCGCAAGGAGCGCGCTCCGACACCCCTCCCGCACGGCGGGCAAAACCCGGGCCGAGGCGCGCGTTACGTAAGTGCGCAGCGTACGCAAGGTGCGTAACTCAGGGCGGCGCAGGGCGGGAAGAGCCCGCGCGCTTGGCGTAACATTCTCCCGCGGGCCTCGCAGGCAGGGCGGGAGTGTTACGCTGGTTGCGCAGCGGGGTTGAAGAATAGGGCCGGTCGCCTACGCGCCCGCGGGGGTGGCGGCGGGTGTGGGGACACAATGGCGGGGCCAGGACGGGACAATGGCGGGATCGGCCCCTCGGGCTCTGTGGCCGCTCCGGCGGGTCTAGGTGTTTCTTTGTTAGTTTAGCGGGGAGATCTTGACGCGGCGCCGGGCCCGGAGCAGAGTGACAGCGGCCATGATGATTGCTGTGGTCAGAGCGCCATTAGGCCCGGAGAGAACTGCCCAGCTGAACCAGAGGCTCCTCGCTGAACGAAAGAATAATCCATCCATGAGGCGATTACGTGGCACAGGCCATAAGTTCTGTTCGGGGCCGTGTCTGGTGGATGGTGGGGTCACACCAGCCAGACCCAGGCCCGACCCAAACCAGGGCTGCCCTATCCCTGGTGCTTTCTGGGCTGTCAGGTTATCAAAAAACAGGTATAGTGGCAGAAGAGAAAATGAGTCTCCTTTTGTTTCAGACCCTTGAATAAAAATAACAGACTGGAACAGCACACAAATTACCATTTCAGTTTTACACACCGTATGTGTGTATGGCATACATGAGAAAGGCAAAAGAAATCTCGGTGTTTTAAGTATTGGAAGAAACTTGGGCCTTCCTAAGCGGGTGGTGAGGAGTAAAGAGCCACTGCACACACTCACTGACACTGGGTACTTGGCCACTGGATATGAATGCCTGGTGTGGGAAAGACACATGCAAAGGACTAGACATTGCATTAAATGACAATGGCTGATCCATTCCTGGCTCTCCCAGATCCACCAGCCTCCCTGCCTTCATCTCTCTAGACTTTTCTCCACGGTGAAAAACAGTGCTTTTCCTCAGGAAAAATACCAACTCTCTCTTAAGAAACCACTAAAGGAAGCCAAGCCCTCTAGGTCTGTCACAAGGAAAAACCTGGCTACAGTGTCAAGCTTCTCTTGGATAATTCTCTGACCAAAGCAGAGACCAAAGTTAGACTCATTCTAATTACTAAAGGACTAAGTAAGACCTTCCCTTATATATATAAATATATGAATTGTTTATTTTAAAACAAGCCATTCCATGAGCATCCGAGGTATAGCAAACTGAATTGTTTTGTCCCCTGATGCCCCATTTCTCTCTTTATTCCCAGCTTCTCCTTTTGCCCCCCCATGACCTACATCTCTGGCTAAGTCTGTGCTTGTGCTGTCTGGCTCCCTCAGCAAAGCCGAATCCTAAGTGCCTTTCCCTCACTGTAAGTGCCAGTGCCAGCATTTCCCTCCTATCCAGCCACTGGATCTGTTTTATTCTTTTTAATACTGATGATGATAATTATAATAATAATTAATAGTAATCTTTAGTATTCTTACATTAGAAAAATGACAAGTCGATTATATAAAGTTTGTTCCTTTAGAGAACTAGACAAAAGGTTTAAAATGTTGAGTTGTACCTGGATTATTTCTCTCATGAAAGATAAATGGGAATATTGAGAGGAGAGTTTAATTCAAAGCACCCAAAAATAATCAGACTTCTGTTCTAGTTCACAGTCTTTATTTTTAACTTCAATAAGAACAGTTTTAAAACATTCTCTCCAAAAAGTAAAAAATGTGAAATAAAAATGTAAACATTATCTAGTCAAGACAAAAATGCCTAAGAACATATTTTAAAAATTACTTGTTCTTCTACAGTACATGAGAATTCATCAAGTTCCTGGGCTGTTGCTTCTCCCACTGCCTTTTCCATCTATTTATGGCAATTTTATAACAGAGTTTATTCCAGTTCTCCATTTCATTCCATTAAATTCTACCACTTAGACATTCTCTTTGAAATCAACTAAGAAAGAGTATATTTAATCTCATGTGAAAGGACAGCTTTGATTTTCACAAAACATAGGAAAAGGATTGAGAGAATAGTTCACAAGCTTATTTCTTAAATCTCTGTCTGCTGAAAGTTCAATTGAAAAATGAAGACCTTAAATGAACCGAATTCAGTAAAACTGAACTGTACAGAGTTCATCTCAATGTTTTCCCAAAATATCTCAAATAGTTCCCAAAAGCTAGAAGTGCAGCCATGCAGTTGGTGGCCTTTCACAAATCTTCATCCCAACCACCCAGCAGTACCTTTACATCATTTTTTACCTATTCTTTGGCATCCCCAATCCCTCCAGCAGTTATTGCAAATGTGGCTTCATTTTCAGGCATCTCAGGGCTGGCAAAAAACAAACAAACAAACAAGAAACTTGTGGGTTTCTCCATGTTAAATGCAGTTGAGAAACAGTCCCAAAAATGCTGTAGGTGTAAGCGACCTGGAATACTTCAGTGGCTTTATAACTATGTGTAAACTGTAGAACATGACCAATATCATCAAGATCACAAAATGTGAAATAATTGTGTCAGGAAAACTTAGTAATTTAACAGCTCTGGAATTTTTCTGCCAAGGGACCACCAGTCTTACCAAACTATTTCATGGTTTTCTTGAAGAGCTGAACATCGAGTAGGATTTATGATGAAAGATTACATAATTTAATGTATGCAATGTGAAAGACAACTTTAGTTAGTTGTTAAGTCTGTTAATTAGTTTGTCCTTTCAGATTTTCTCTGAACTTACCATTCATAAAGTTTCATCACCTTGAATTTTGTCACCTTATGGTTGCTCATAACAGAGGTTCCTTGCCATGAGTGAAAGGTGATTTACCTGTCATATATCTTTGCAATACGCAGCTCCCCTCTCCCTTTCCTCAAACTGATCCTGGTAGTTGAAGCATGAGCAAGGATGTGGCCCCCAATGGGCTTTTTTGGGTCTGCCTGAAAGCTGAATTAGCAAGAAATTTATGGTGATTCACTGTGCAAATTCCAGAGGTTAGTCCTGTGATTAACTGCCAGACATGGCCTGTACTCAGTAATGAATAATAAATAGGTAAATACATCAAAAAAGGACTTTAACACACTGGCCTCTAGATAAGATGTTCAAATGTTCAGTGCTGGCATAATTTTCCTCTCATTAAATTCAAGAAACTCAAGAAATACACACTTTACACATCATATATAAGCTGCTCCAAAGGAAAATGGGAGGCTTTTTCAATAGTTTTTGTAGCTCATTCTCTTTGTTCATGTTACAGTGAAATCATATCAGACAGCAGATAAATGTAAAAAAATGTAATTGCGAAAGCTGAGAGAAACTTATAAGTGTCATCCATGAATGAGGGACCAGTGACCAATCTGAACCTTCATTTCAGTGCCACTTGCTCTATACAATCTCAGTTCTCATCTCTGTTAAATACGTATTACGAAATAGAAGAATTTTTTTAAAGAGAGAAAAAGCATCTTACGTCATAGTTGCTCCTGGGTCAGCAGTCATCTGATTGGTCACAAACACAGCCACGTTATATTCTGCAATAGAAAACAATGCAAAGAGGGTAGACTACATCCAATTAAAATTCCAAAATATTCTCCCATCCATGGTAAAAGCAAGGCTGCTGCTGAAGCACTTCAAATTTCAAATGAATGAGAAGCAAATATTCTTTATGGCTGATGGCTGCAGTTAATCAGGAGGCAGCCTGAATTTGCCCCTGCGTGGCTTCAGCCGTAATATGCCAAAAATGCGCACTTTTCAGAATTCCCGTGAACAAGTCTTTCTCAGTTCCCATCTTCTCTGTTGGCTTCCTGCCCTCAGCCCCCTCTCCCTCCCTTTCTCTGTTTGCCTTTTTTTTTTACTGCATGGAAAAAAAAGCATTTACTCATTCCTCATCAACATTTCTGAGGCATTCCAAAGAGGAGGAACTCTATTCATCCTGTAATCATCCCTCAGAGCGTTGCAAAGTCTTGGGAAAGCAGCAATGGACGTGATTTTTTTTATCTCCCTGTGCCTTCATCCTTTTTTCTATTATTTGTGTTTCTTTTGTATTTAGACTGTTGAAATTTGGGGAAGACAATTTCTTTTACTGGATATTTGTCCAGTTCACAACCTATTTTCTCATTTAGAATTTGACAGTGAAATGTCCTAAAATTTTCACAGTCTGTCATCTTAAAATAATATATTATCATTTTGATCTTTTTGGTAATTGACAGAGGTGTAAAGTGAGGAAAGATTATGGGGCCTGTGCCTGATTGATAATACACTTGGACTACTAGGTGGTTGTGCTGCCAACAGCTACTGATCAGTGACTCCTATCCATGTCTTCCAAATCTTGCAATATTTCCCTTACCTTCTGATATTTTTTGGAGCCTTGACAGCATCTGAGCTAGTTTCTGTTGTCTTTCAGCCAACTCTCCACGACCACTGAAATCCACACGGAAAAGTGCCATTATGGAGTCAATGATCTGCATTGTAATTATACTAGATAAGTATAGTGAAAGAAATAGGCAAACAATCTGAAAACAGTAAGCCTACAAAAACAAGACAAAAAAAAAGTCTTGTACCAGTAGTTTGAAGATACCAGCTTCCTCATGGAACTTGGCTGCTACATAGTCAAGCAATTCCATCTGATGTTCACCTGGTAGGAAGGAGAGTTGCCAAGTGAAATTAGGATGAGAAAGAGCTCTGAAGGAACAAAAGCCTGCATTTTAAAATAGAACTTTAAATGTCTGCACTGTTTCTATTTTCATTGCCAGCAGTTTTAAATCCAGTGCCCAGTAACAATCTGCAATACCTAACAGTGCCTGTGCTTCTGCAGGCTCCAGTTTCCACTTGCCCATCTCACAAAACTTCTCTGTGAAAAGCTTCACAATTAAACTATCCATGAAGACAACTTTTTTTGTTAAGAACTGAAAAGCAATATAAACATTTCAACTTAATGTTGAATTAAATGACACACAAAAATTGTGGTAATAATATTATTCATGTTTATATTGTGCTTTCAAAGTAAAAGTCCCATTTAAAACTTCCTTGAAGTTTTAAAGCAGTGTCTTGTGTCAGAGTGTGTTGGAGCTATTGATAAACTGAGAACCATCAGAAAGGGTACCTTAGAGAACAACCACAGATATTGTGTCAGTTGCAATAATGTTCTTACTAGTATATGCACGTGCATACAGCACGTTGTCAAGCACTGCCTCGTGGTCAACGTTGAAGCGATCAGCAATGTCACGAAGACGGTCTGGTCGGCTGACATCAATCAGAGTTAAGGATTTCTTTTTGTACAAACCATGCCCTCAAAATAATAAAACTTCATTCCAAAATAGAATTAAGGCAGGGGGTGGTGGTGGTGGAAAAAAGAATATTTATTTTGATCCTAGAGAAGTCTGACTTTCTCTCTTCACACTATCCCACGTACCCTAAAGATAGCTCAGGGCTCACAATGATAATTGTTTTGTAATTTGTTTCGGGTTCGAGGGGAGGGTTGACATATGGATGTCTGTGTTCTAGGAATTTAGCTGTGAGCAAAACCTGTTTATACACAGTCTATCGCAGATGTGAAGTGTTAAAAATAGTGTTTAGTACTTAGATAAATTTATCTTGAATAGAGAAGCTGCTATCACCTGTAGGAGGCCTATTGGATCTTAAAAACAAAAAACCAATCAAACAAAAAAACCTCACAAAACTCATTAACACTAAACCCCAAAAAACCCAGACACAAACAAAACTCACTTAAAATAAAATCTGAATCCTAACTCTAACTCTGGATTACATCAAATGATAGAGGAAAAAGTCACTTCTTTGTGGGCCAGAATACACTGTGCTCCCCAGGATTTCTGTGCCAGTCAGAATATTTTACATATACAAAGCTATCAGGAGACTCGTACTTCCATACAACAAAATAAACTGTCATTCCAGTTCATTATACCCGTAGCTTTTAACAGTCAAAAAGATACAAAGTGTTTTCAGTATCAAGGAAGATAATCTTTCCACCTGTGTAGCCATTTGGTCCTGGGAGCTGAGCTGTCACTGCAGAGAATCATAGACGATCAAAGTGAGGAAAATATTTTCTTACTCCATCTATTTCTATTTTTTTTTAATTAAAACACAGTGGCTTATTTATATCATAAGGAACCACCAGTTTTAATCAATGTGGAAATCAGGAATATCTCAAGTCTTACTGCCATCTTGTGAATAAACTCAAGCCCCTTGTCTCAATGGAAGATCAGACAAGATTTAATAAATGGTGTCAAAACTGTGTTTTATTCAGTACCATAACAAAATCTCTATATTTTAAGGATCTTATTAATAAGTTTTTATGCACAAAACATCCTCTTAACCTTCTGTGCAAATTAATTGTATTGTTTTAGTACCTTTTTTTTCCAGCTGTAACTCATCTGATCAAAAATTCTTTGGGTATGATTTTTTCCTGATACACAAATAGTTACTGATTATGGGTTTAGTCTCTTCAGAGTGAATAAGCTAAAATATTCAATCTGGTTGTAATCATTCATGCAAAAGGGTATTACTCTGCTGACCATTATTAGGCTGTACTAGCCAGAAGAGGCCTTATTTTTCCAGAACATAGCATATTTCACTGTACAATATAAGGTTCATTTAAAGGAATTTGCCTACCCAATGTCTGGTAATTTCAGCAGCATTAATAGTTATATTGGTTATTGTTTACTACTTTTTACACATTGAGAGGTATCTCTGGGAAATCAGAGTCCTGCTGTGTTTGGCACTGCCCGACTACAGTGTCTGCCAAAGTATTTGTTTATCCAGTTACTGAGGGCCAGTAGTATCCCTCCAGTACCCTTTCAGAATGTCATATTCAGCAAAATCTCTGGAAACCAGGAAAGCAGAAGAGATACTGAGATATACAAAAAAGCAAAAAGAAATACTTCACCCTTTTCTGAGCAATGCCCCCCATCTACATGTGACCCATATGTGTGCTCTGCTTTTTCAGATGGTGTTTCACTGGGTTCTCTATTATCTGTTATCTTTCCTCTCCTTATGGCAAAACTTACATGGACATGGGCAGTATTAAAATGTAATCATTTATGTGAGTTCTCTACTCAAACACAGTTAATGGAGGTAAGAGTCACCAAGGTCTGTTACACTGTATTTCTAGAAATAAACGACTTTGACTTGTCTCTATGTGTTTCATTCTAATACAGTTGTAAAGAATGGATTCACAGAGAAGAAACATATCTCTCACTCTTTTAAGGCATTACACCTACCACAAAGAGTATGAGATAGCTGGGTTTTGCCTGTCCGGAACTCTGTCAAATAAAGAAAAGGAAAAAAAGTCAGGGTTTCTGTTTCCAAGTCTGCCAGATTCAGGCATTACTGCAGTTAGAACCACTCTTACTTACAAAATTCACCTCTATCTCTGTATCTTTTTAAACCATTTAACCTCATTTTATAAATCATATTCAGAAGAAATGTGTTACATGAAAAGCAAAATCTGAAATCCTTTAATTTGATGGCACTTGATTGCTAACATCATTTATTCCCCTGTGTGCAGAAGTTAAAACCACATGGCATCTATGGACAAGTGTTAACTGAGGATGGGTGGGGAAAGAAATGGTTGATTCCATTGACCTGGGCCAGTTTCATTTTCAGTAAAATGATCAAGGAGAAGCTTACAAGTGTATCAATCTCACTATATCAACCATGTTACTCCACAGTTTATCCTTTCTAAAGGGAAGAACACTGTGTTTTATGAACTCTTAGTGTTGTTGAAGTGTTAAGCACAAATTAATCAAGTGTACTATAATAGTAGCGTAAGTGTAATTTCAACAATCTTACATGAAATACAAGGTACCCTAAAAGTGCATACCTCCTGTGGCAATTTGGTTCCTGGAAAGGAGCACATTGCATCAGAACTTTGACATCTTAGTAATAGTGTTAATAATGCTATGTTGTACTGAATCAGCATGCCCCAAGTCTAATGATTACTCAGCTCAGTCTGCAAGCAAATGAAGAGGGAAAATGGGAAACACTAGAAGTATATTCTTTCTGCTTGCACTCATGCAGGTCCTCATCTTTGTGACTACAATGTGGTAAATTTGATAGAAGTAATCCATTTTTTGTAAAATTGAAATTTAAATTAAGTTTCAGTTCTTTGTTTGGTAATACTCATTTAATGTGGTTCTCTCACCTCCAAAGGCCTCAGTGATTGCCATGCTTTCAATCCCACCACCCAGAAGCTTACTGGAGAAAGGGAGAGGATTATGATACAGTTAAAGCCACAAAATCACAAGAGAAAAGTAAAAAAAGAAACATTTTTGCTACTTTAAGAAAAGTCACTTCTGCCCTAAAGCCTCTCACTTGATGCATTAAGTGTGGGGCAGCAAATGATCCCTGATTCATAAAGAATTAACTCTGTCTTAACCTCCCTTTTTACGTGCAAGAGAAAGATCTGTAGAAATGACAACAGGAAAGAAAGAAGAGAGAAAGTATCATTTGGAAAAATAATATTCCATAAAAATATCTCAAGGGAGGTCTTGAAGACTTGTAATCTTGACCCGAGTCCTGCAGGTTGTTTTGACTAGGTAAAAAAACGACAATGTATTCAGGATTTCTGGATGCAAGCTCTATTTATTTACAGTGACTGTACACAGTCCAGTTTCCCCTCAGAAAAGGAGTTGGCTTTGTTGCTTACTGATGCAGGTATCTTTGAGCCAACACTAGTTCCAAATGCAAGAGGACCTCCTTGTCCTAGTTGAGCATTTATTCCCTTATATTTCTGTGTCTGATTAAGGACAATAAATATGATTATTGGAAACATTTGGATGAAGGAAAGATTTTGGAGGTAAGCTTACTCAAATTCCTGGCTGCCAGTAGAAATATGAAATACCATCTTCCGTTTTTCACTGTACTCAAAGGCAGTTAGGAAGCCTGGTTCCTAAGGAAGACCAAAGAGATCATGAGTGGTTTATTTTAGCTTTAACCTGAAATTAAAGTGCAATATCCCACTGAAGTATATTCTCCCCACTCTAGCCTCAGTCACACAGGTCAGGTATGAAAATACTATCTGGTTGTTGTGAAGTATAAAGTATTATCCCATTAGAGTGAAAAACAGAATAATTTTCAAAATTATCTTGATGGTATGGTGGAAGATCTGCTAAGGAAAACATTGCACAGCATTTTGAAGAGGCCAGGATAGATTTAAATGCTCAGGAAAGTGACTTACAATAAGCTTGTTTGCGGCTTCTTTAATCTTGTCCACTTTGGCCTCTGAAAGCCCTTTTACATTGCACAATGCTCGTCTTGTAGTCATCTGGATTCCTTTGATTGTGCAGATCCCAACTGACTTCAGCTTCTTAATATCTGCTACATTCTGTAAAGAAATTTCCCTTCTCTGAGTACTCAGACAGTTAACAACTAGAAGGTGAAGTAAACCTTTGAGACATATTTTACTATACATTCATATGCACTTGTGTTTTTACCAAGAAAGAAACAGATCTACAAAGTAAACTCTTCATTCTGTAGTTTGTGACATCAACAAAAGAAAATTTTGGGTAAGATTGGTATGAGGGATCATGGTGCAGAGAATTCCTGGTGGCTTTGAAAGAAAGATGTCAAAGTCCAGTTGTATTTACTTGTCCCTGTTCAGTGTCTGTTTTTCTAGATACAAGTCGGTAGTAAAGAAACAGAATGGATTATTTCAGACAGCGTGGAGCCCATCCTAGGAAACCCTATAAAAGTCAGTCTGTCCTTCGTCCTTTAGCATGGATAATCTGTAAACCATGTTATCTGAGGGTGGATAGTTGGCAGCTGATTTATGAGGATCATCAAAAGCTGAGTTTAACTGCCGTGCTGTTTTTGTGTGTTCAAAGTTATGTCCAGTTTAACACACATGGACTGACACTTTGGGATGGAATGACCTACTAGAGTTTTTCATAAATTGAGAACAGCATGACTTCAGACAGCACCCTACTGACACATTTTGCCTCCTCTCACCTCATTTTATGATTTTGGCATCACTGGAATTTAAAAGCAAGAACAGATTACTCACAAGAAAACTTACTATGTGAAAGGTGTGGGATAATACATCAATTTACCACTTCCTGCCAAGATTTTTCTTTGAAAAAACTATGAAGTGGACGTATCATTTATTTATCTAGAGCGTGTGGGTGCATAGAGCATAAGAAGGGAGGGGGGTTATGTGAGAAATTAGTCATGTTCATTTGAAAGCTTATTTCTCATCCTGTGATTTGTGTGTATGACACTCAGCAAAGGCTGAGGGGTCACAGCACCTTAATTCCTACCAAACACCTTTAATCATTGAACCACAACATCAGTTCTGCTATTCTGACTCTCTTTGTGGCCACACTGTCAGATCTAGTAAATATTTTTCTCGCTACTCCTCAGAAAAAAAGTCTAAATCCACAAAAATTATTTCTTCAAGTTAATCAGTTTAGCAGATATGGGTCATTCTATGTTCACACAAAGCTTTAAATGACACTGCTGAGAACAAAAGCTTCTCCTGAGGGGTGGGAATAACCATTTGGAAGAAATAATAAAATGAAAAGGAGCAGAACACCCCCATTAAACCAGAAAAACAGCCTAAGCCATTATTCTTTATTTTCAAGGTCTTTCATACGTTTGTATCATTCTGTGAATGCTGTGCTTCATTTAATACTGACAGGTTCGTACTGTCAGTACTTCCTTCCAGCTCAGGTCAGCCTCTTTCATCAACTTGTGAAATTTTTACTGCAATAATTTGTGTATTTTTCCCGTGTTGCCCCATAGTTAGAGTTCCCAATCATGTGATCTTTCTTCAGAACTCTAACTGCCAATAAAAAAAGTTATCAACAATCCACTGCTGACACCCTTAGCCCAGTAGCTATAGTGCTGACTAATGATGACTCATTGTGTCTGTGTCCTTCCCATCTGTATCTGCCTGTAGTCTTTTAAATTAGAGTTAAATCTTACATTACTTCAAGCATATCCAATCTTTTATTCAGCTCCTATAACTGAATATAATAGGATTCCGATCCATGAGCCAGACTCCCAGATAAACATAAAATAACAGTAATTCAGATAAATAGGTGATGTTTATGTGGCAATTACGATGATGGTAACAATGCTAGGAATTCATATTTGATGAAGAAGACTAATCACTAATTTCTCTAGCTACTAATATTTTCCTCACTCCTACTCTACCCCCTTCACCAGCAAGCTGAAAATAGTATAGCAACAATTGTCACAGTATAATCTCACAGGCACCAAAAATGCAGGAGTAATTACAAAGATTGGCAGGAACAGGAAATAATCTATCACACAGTTTTCAAATAAATTAGCAGGCAGTTGGTTTTTCAAGAGTGCTAGGTGCTAAATACTTTGGGTGTCTTGCCACTTTATTTAGGAATCTGATGTGAATGAGTTTTTCTAAAAATTTGTCTTATCACCAGAGGCAAAATTTGTCTCCACATGACTGAGTTAGAATTTAGTGCAAGGAGGAATTTCAGTTATTTGCATCAACGTGCATACAATTTTGGAAACAACCTTACAACTTACATCTTTACATGGACAAATCTGTCTGGTCAAGTGATTGCTAATACTTACAATTCCATGCTTCTGTAGCAGGTCAATATCCTGAAAAAAGGATTCCTAAAAAAAATAGCAGAAAAAAATTAGATTTTGCTTTTTCTTGTTATTAAATCTATCTCGGTCTCTGTCTGTTTCAAATTTGTAATATTTATTGGTTTTCCCCAATAATACATAACTTCTTGGACACCTGAAGTCAGTAAAGCCATAGTGAGCCAAAAATGCCTTAACATTTCCTACCACCTTCTCCATAAAGTGTAACTTCATAGACAATGTGAATGCTGTGCTAATAAAATTTGTGTTATCATCATCATCATTATCTGGAATTTTTCTTCCAGTTTCTCAGTCTTTTCATGCTGATGACCACTCCTCAGAAGCATAAAATTCACTGATAGTCCCCTTGCATTTCATATAGAAGCATAAAATATAAAGAAATAATGATAATCCCATTAAAAACTGTGCATAGCTTTTGAAAGGTTAATCAAGAGTCCCTGAAGAGCCAGGCTGTGCAGGGACTAAGAGAATGAGATTTTCTTGGTAATAGACTGGAACAAAATTTTAAATGCATTGAACTCCCTGATGGTCTTTAGGGATCTCCTGTCCCTCCACTGATTTCTTAACACTACCAAATCACTTTCAAAAACATTTACTGCACATATTTTCCAACCAACCATAAATTTACCTCATCATCCTGGTATCCTGGTTCTTCTTGGACTACTTGATCCTCCATGGCCTTCATCGTGAAAGAGCAGGCAATGAAATATTGATCACTACTGGGAAATGCAAACAAAGACAGTATTGGGGAAGCAATAAATGAGTAAATGACTGTAAAAGGACTTTTAGGAAGTCCTTGAAACTTGTCAGTATGTAGTCATATGTAGATTTAAACTTGGATTCTGTTTCCAACTCTTCATTATCTGACCTACCAGACCAAAAGGAGAAAATCTACTGCTTTACTCTCAGATGAACCAGTTTGGCTAGAAAGGGCATCACAGGTATTAGGAAAAGAGATCTCATTCCCCTGTGAGAATCTTGGGTCAGAGACAAGTTTTGGAGGTGGGAACATTTGAAATGAATGATTTATCATTTTTGGAATTTATTCTGGTAAGAATGCTAAAGGCAGTCTGTATTTTTATAAAAGTCAGCATAGTTGCAGACAGAATGGGTAAATGGAAAGGTTATGCAACAGCTCAACTTCACCATCTTTATGTGAGAGAAAACCCACAAAACAGTCCTACTGAAAAGGCTACAACTCCTTAGTGATATATCTTGACAGTAGACTATTAAAGCTATATTTTTTTCAAAGTTCTTGCTGAGGTTCAAAATGACCAATAAATGCTGAAGACATGCAAGTAATGCCTGTAAGGAGTATGCTTGCATGAATAGAATAAAAGAAGGGCAATGAAAATCTGACGCTTTTATTATGCATATACAGAGAGCTCATTTCACATTTTTTCATGGTTAACTTGCCATGTCAGTACTCCACCACTGCTTCACTGCCTTCTTTATGTGACTTTCTATAGGCAAAGCCTAGAACTGGAACAGGCACTTAGTGATAGCATGATTAAATAAGAAGCAAAATATGACCTCCTTAAATTTTATGAATGCAAGAAAAATAAATACAAAGTAGTTTCTTTGAAATATGAGCTTATAACCTCTTGTATAATTTTTGTGGGTTTGGAAATGGTTAAGTTGCCTCTGTTTTAATTGTGAGCTTACTTTTGCTATTCTAGCTATGGCTGATCAAAAGTTTTGTAAACCACCTCATCCAAATGTGTGTATATATTTACTTGCTCATCCTTGTTAATAAAATCCACAAACTGTAAGATGGGCTAAGTCTAACGGAGGTCAGGATAGTTTAGGCTAAATATCTGTAAAGAGCCTTTTTGTCAGCTTCCAAATGAATACTTAAGATCTTCCTAATTTGTTTGTTAGAATCTTGTGTATACAGGGGCTGGGAAAAGGAGAAACAAAATATCAGAATTTTAGTACTATCTTATTTGGTTAATATTTAAATGGAAATATTCTTATAAAAGCAGTTGTTTCTGATAGTGTCAGGATATATTTCATTTCTATTTCAGAACCCTGACAATTATGCAATGACAAATCATGCCTTCGCATAATGACAGCAAAACATTAATTAAAAAGCAAAATATTTTTAAAAACCCCTTGGCTTCAAATATAGAAGAAAAACGAGTAATGCAAAAGGTATTAAAACTACATTACAATCCCCTTCCTCATTGAAAACACCCTCCAGAAATGCACACAAGCCTGCACTTCAATCACACTCAGCAGGTCATGGGATTGTTGTGCTACTCCCCATCCTTGGGCGATTGGCATCTCACAGCAGAAGAACGAGGCAGACCTAGACTTGTGCCTTCCTGCAGGCTACGAGGGAAAAGGGAGAAATTATACCTCACCCTACTAAAAGGCTGAGGTAGGGCCAAAATCCTCCTGCTCAGTGGAGGGTCCTGCTGCTGGTGTGCTGGCGCACCCGGAGGGTTTGTCACCGCCACCTGCAAGGAAGCATTTGAAAGGGTGAAAGTGAGACAACAGAGGCAATCCATGAGGAAACACCAGCAGTCCTGAGCCACCTCAGGTGCCCCTGGGGACAGGGGTGCTGCTGCGGCCCTTGGGGTCGGGCTGGCCAAAAGGGCCGGGACAGCGGCCCGAGGAGACCCGACCTGCCCCAGGGGCACCCCGAGGTGTGACCTCACGTCTCTTGCCTCGGGGGAAAACAAGCGATTAATCGCCGATCAACACAGGGAGTGATCTGGGTTTTCCTTGCCCAGCCGCCTTCTCACGGGATGCGCGTTTGTGCCGCCGAACCGTGAGGCACCGCAGCCCTTCCCTCCGCCGCGGGAACCACAGCAGCAGCGGTGGGGCAGCTCCGGGCAGGGCAGCTCCGGGCAGGGCAGCCCCGGGCAGGGCAGCTCCGGGCAGGGCAGCCCCGGGCAGGGCAGCCCCGGGCAGGGCAGCCCCGGGCAGGGCAGCTCCGGGCAGTGCGGCGGGTCGGTGGGTGCAGAGCCCGGGGAGAGCGCTCCGAGCTCCGCAGGCACAGCCGCCTGAGGGAGCGGACCCGCCCGGAGACCCGCCGGGGCACAGCGTTGGGACCGTGGGGAGAGCAGGGGGGAGCCCTGAGGGGGGACCGTGGGGAGAGCTGTGAGGGGGAGC
>JAWWEE010000040.1:50539482-50573353 GCA_035221455.1 Xenops minutus | reverse complement strand
GCCCTAAAGGGAGGGCCATGAAGGGGGACTGTGAGGGGGAGCCCTAAAGGGAGGGCCATGAAGGGGGACTGTGAGGGAGAGCCCTGACAAGGGTGCGGGCGCCTGGCAGGAGTGAGGACTGTCCTTTCACTCACCTCTGCCCCACACTGAAATACGCCTTAATCACTGTCTTTAATCACTTCGTCATCTATGATTTATCAACTACCATATTCGCTGTGTCTGAGGAATACCGCATTGCCCTTATTTTACAGCTGGGAAAGGGCAGCCTTAGTTAAAACCGTGGAGTGGCATTGCTTTGGAGGGTATTCCATTCAACATGCTCTCCCTTTGTTTTTCCAGGGTGCCACTCACACATCTTCCTAAACAAGGCACACGGCGTTTGTGGATTGGATGCCCAAAACCCGTCAGAGAGCTGGAAGAGAAGTGACTTGCCTGAAGTCACAGGACAAGAAAATGAGGCTGAGTCACACACATGACTTAATCTGCCATTTTAAAAGGATGGAAAAGGTGCTTTTTAGGATATGAACACTTCGAGATATCTGCAGTCTTCTTGGAGACAGTACTGGGAAAGAAATTGCCCATTTTAGCTTGCCTGTGGTAGCACAGTCAGTGTGGGACTGCATGTCAAGGAGACATCCGCGTATTCCTGTGAGCAGGAGGAGTTCCTGGCTGCCCCTTGTGTGGGTTTGAAATGGCAGAAGGGATGGGAGCAACATCTCAGCCTGTTTCAAGGTGTTTGTGAAAATTTACCCACCCTTTGTCCGTGGGAGGTTAAGGGCACTTTTTCCAGGCTGTTTCTTAGCCGAGTCAGGAAACCAAGCAACAAACTCCACAGCCCCCAGCGATCCTCAGCAACACCACAGGAGTGCTTGCAGGGTCCTCATCTGAGACCAGAAGTCTGATCCTGGGAGCCCAAGGCTTGGCCGTACAGAGGAACCGGCTGGCACTGCTTTTGCAATCTGCATTATTCCGCAAGAGCTATTCCAGAAGAGCACTTAGGCAGACAGCCCTTTAAAGGGAAATTCCTTCACAAAGTATGCTTTTATTCCAGAAGAGAATGGAGATGCAGAGAGTGACCCTTCTGGTCCTACTGAGCAGCTCTGCAGAAGCTAATGCCTCTATAAACAACCTTCCCTTCATTATCCTTTTAGTTCGGAAAACAGTTCTCAGTTCAATGAATGCACAGAATCTGAGGATCATTTCCCACTCCAAAGTGCTACTTTGGGCCATACATTACATTCAGCAACCTCAAAATGTTGTGTGATCATTAATCGTTTGTTTTACTTCCAGCTGGTGTTGTGCAATAACCCCACATATCCCATCCCATTACACACCATCCAAGTGAGTGGAGGCATGCTGGAGTCTGCTCCTTCCCTTTTACAGGTTCTGCTGCTGACCAGTGCACCTCCAGCTGCAAGTGAGGTGCTGGCAATGAGACACACCACCGTGATCTGCTTTTCCTCTCACTTGAAAGCTTGCACCAGTCTGGACAAGATAAGACCCAAGTCAAACCATTACCATAAAAGTATTAAGTATCCAGAATAGGGAAATCATGAGGAGTTTGTTGTTGTTTCATTTCCTTTTGAGGTTTGGTTTGTTTTTTGGTGTTTTTTGCCTTTTTTTTTTTTTTGATTGCTTAGTTTTGATAAATATTTATGTGGCTCAGAGACTAAAGTCAAATATAGGAGCTAATGCCTTCTCTGAACTTAAAAGTTGGCAGTTTGCCTATTCTTAACCAGGATAAAATGATCTGATGTCTGAAATCTTCCCAGAATTGCAGAATGCTTCTGGGCAAAGGTGCAGCAATTGCTTCATATTCTTCACCTCTCCCTTCTCTAGCAGCCATTTTTTGGATTTTTTCCTCTGTAAAGCTGAAAATGCATGTCAGGGGTGGGGGATAGGGATGGAGAGCTGAAGGGAGAGGGAGAATACTGAATATTTCAAAGACAATCCAAGTATTAACAACGTAAAAACTTTCTCATGTCTCCTACAGGAAAGGAATATACAGAGTCAATGGCAGCACCACTTTGGAAGTTCTGATAGCTATTATATTCCCAAAACTACCCAAATTCACAAATCACGATAGCCATGCAATGCTGTCTGACTTTAGCTACTCCCTTAGTCACATCATAGTGAACAATCATTGCTTCCAAAACAAAATCTGCCAAATAACCTCTCTGTGAGGAAGTGCAGAGATTGCATCTCGGTCAGTGTCAGGGAAAGGCCATGTTGTTTAAACATGCCCCATGGAATTTACACAAACTCACACCATACATCCCAACTTGCCCCTCTTTCTTCACACCTGAAAGCTCTTTTGAAAATCTGTTAGCTAATGGGTTTTACTAGCAAGGGTATACTAGACTAGCATAGTCTAAAAGCATACCAAAGTACCAAAAGAGAAGAATAGCAGAATTGACTTCAGTTTATCAGAACACAGTAGCATGAATCCACACAAATTCCTCCTTATCTTTCTGCCACTTCCCTCATGAGAGTCCAAATCCCTCATTTATCTGCAGTCTCCCTGGTACAGTTCCTTGAATTCCATGTCCATCCTGAGAATATGCCTGAAACTCCCTCTGCATATGTGGGGGTAGACACTAAGATTTTACATGAAGGAAACAACCCTGCCTATGTTTTTCTTCTTTTTGGTCAGAACTCAGATGAACTGCAAAAGCTGTATGCCTACAAAGGGTCTCAGGATAGGACTGGCAAAATATCAGATCAGCCAAGCATTGTTCAGACTGGAGTAACAGGAGAGCTCTGTTGTTAAAATGGAATTACTGGAAGGAGTAGAGACAGTACTGAGAGGCTGAGTTATGTCTCTGTCACAGTCTTAAGACCCTTAGAAAAGCCTTGACAAAATAGTCAATACTACAGTGTTGGGATGATCCTGCATTATAAAGACACAGATTTTGCTACCTCTAATTTACCTTGAGTTAATCACTAAGGGCATGTTATAGGATTAGAGATCTCCCTTCTGTTTATCAAGATGTCCTGTCCAGACTGTGGTTCAGAATTACCACAATGGAGGAAATGATGAATTAGAGGACTATGCCCATTGATATTAAAGAGGTGCCAGGTCAAGTCAGGACCACAACAGATTATATGTGACTGGAGAAGAAGAGATGCTAAATATAGAATTAATATCAAAACACCAACTAGAGAATTTGGAAATAGCTATTTTTCTAAATGAAAAAGAGTAATCTGTGTGTCAACTATACAAGCACAATAAATGATAGCAGTCCAAGCACCACATGATTCACTATTTTAATAGGAGATTGTGAAATTAGCAATTCTTAATTTATATGACTAGGAATGATATGATAAAACTTTAAAAAAAATTAAAAAGGCAAACTGGGAAAAAAAAGGCCACTTTTAAGCTTTGCAAAACCTAAACCAAGTTAGGGGATTTATGGAGACACACATCAGTATATCACATGTGGTCTATCAAAAAGACAAAGGAGATAAGAAAAGCTGTCCCTTTTGAGAATGCACAAGGAATTTTTTATTTAAGGTAAAAAATAGCAGACTACTAATAGAGAACAACAGAACTGAAAGGAACATCAAGAGATTATCTAGCTCAAAGCAGAATCAGATGTTTGTTTGCCTGGGGAGGTTGTGGGTTATCTTTTGTCTTGAGAAAGAACCAGAAAATTTCAGAGCTTGGCTATCTTAGCCATTACCCTTGTTTTCTTCACATTTTATCTGTAAAAATATGCAATATATTTTGAACTATCTTCTAGTTTTAAAAGTTCAGATAAGTGAGATTCTAATTCTTGCATTCTTTTTTTCCCTACTCCAAAAGAGAAAAAATGCCAGCATATATAATTCTGAACATTTCTAAAAAAAATGCCCAGACCTGATGGCTTATGTGGCAGCATGTACAGCTTGCTTTTACCTGCTCATTACTTTTGAGGCTAAAACTCTCTAACTATGCAACCCTGTATTGCCACTCTTAAGTAATTTGCCATAACCTTTGTACTGAATTTGCAAGGTCTCAGGACTGAGGCTTGTCGGGTTTGCTTTGTTTGAACTTCTCTTGACCCTTCTGTATCTTTTACTTGGTTAGTTATGACAGCAGTTTCCATAACTAACCAGGTCTATGGCTAATTTGTTTCACTTCTGTTTATCTGTGTGTGGTACAGCCATCATTTTATATAAATAGCATTAACAAACAGTTCCTCTGTGTAGAAAGAAAGTTATGACTAGCACAAGGATGCAGCATAGACAAATACAGGCCTGGTGCAATAGCAGAGGCCTAGAGCAAGGAAGGAGAAACCACCAGCATGAAGATCATATTCTCCCAGCAAAGTACTTCAGGTACTGACAACTTCCCATATCACCCACACCAAAGAAACACCAAGCCTAAGACCCACAGGGGCAGTGGAAGGATGAGTGAAATACAAGGAAAAGGAGTAGAATCCAAGACATGTATATGTTACCATTTTATAGAAGTACTCTAACTGCATTATTATTCTTTCTGTAAGTTACATCTGGATCAACAATCAATTGACTCTCAAGATTTCAATTATACTAACAATAAATTCCTGACTTTATACATAAGGTCTGCTTTCTCTTTTCCCATAAGCAAGCCATTGAATGTAGCATCATATCATGAACTAGTGGCTGACATACTCACTTCTTAATTTTACTATTAGCTGATCTACTACTTAACTATTAGCTGATAAATTAGAAGAAACTTAAGGATTTCCTGAGCTAATGAGCAGATCAGTAGCAAAATGGGCAGACAGGGATTAAGTGCATGTCCTAGTTGCAGCCAAAATTCAGTCCTTTAAAAATCTATCATTTACTACATTTCTAACCTATGCTAATAGTTATTTTGAAAATATATCTTTTTAAAGCAGCTTTTTTAATTTTTGACATTTCTTTCTGCTGACACTTCTTTGAGAGGCTGGTGCTGTGATTTTCTAGAACTTATCAATCTCTGCACAAAAACCCCTATTGAAAAAAATGAAATGCAGCCGGTAAAATATATTGCTCTGAATCATGAAATGTGTACTTTTGGAAGTACAGGTCTTTTTTTAAACTGTGAGAGCTTTCTAAACAGCTGTTGCAAATTCCAAAATAACTGCTCTTGACTAACTCCACATACATAGATTTTTGTTCTGGAACAAGTGAGCCTTGTTCTACTTCAGCTTAATATTAACTTTTTGATAAACAGAAGTAACAAACTAATTATGAAATAAGACTGTCCACATATATAGCTAAGTGGGAGTAGTAATTGCAGTTACATATATATTTTTTCACTCGAATTGACCTCCAAGATCAGATAAAATTAGGATGAAGAAAGCAATGGTAGAATTTATTTGATATGAAACTTATAGGTCTTCAAATTTGGTGACAATGCAACTGATAAGCTTGCATTTAAATTAAAGCTCAGTCACAGGCCTGGTTAAAGTCCATGGGTGAATATCTTCATTTCACTAAGTAAACCAGAAGAATTGACTAAATATTCCTCTTCTCACAGATTTAATGGGAAGTCATTCCCCAAGAGAATGAAGTACATCTACAGAGCATGGCCTGACTCCCTCTCTGCCCTAACTAATGCCTCACGGCCCAGCTCTCAGAGTGAGACAGAGCTTTGCTTTAACCCAGCAGGACATTATGCTTTGCATTTCCCCTATTTGTGTTTCCGCCGTGCTTATCTCAACAGTAAAAGAGAAAAGATGGGATCAGGCAGCTGGTAGATGGGGCAGAGAAACAGGAAACGACTGCCTCAATATGGTGTGGGATCAGTTTTGCCATTTGGTGGACTGTCACCATTCCCTCAGACAGAGGGACTTCTCTGCAAATCCAGGGGGCAGAATTTGGCTGGCAGCAGGTGAATACATTAGTGCATGAGAGAAAACGAGGGAAGCAACAGGGATTATTGCTTTAGCAGGAAGCTGAGTCAGAAAACTTGATTTAACTGAAATAACCCATCAGAAAGGAAGTTAAAACAAGCGAATTGCTCATGGATGCATCTGCCATGATGCAGAACACAGGACTGTGTGTGTATTCTTGACACCAAAGAAATTCTGACTCCGAATACAAACATGTTGGAAGCACTGTAAATACTGTCTTAACTGTTATGGCCAAAGGAGTCAGTGCTTTTCTAACTTGTTCAAACACCAGAACTGAAAATTAGTCTGAAAAGGACACGAAGCAAAGCAGCTTGATCCACCAAATACAGGGCAGCAGAGTTTTCAGGGTTACAGCTAAAAGAAGCATAATTCCTTGAATGTTCTTTTTCCCCCTTTAATGCATTCCAGCTCACAGAAACTGAGTGCTTCTTTTGTCAAGTAGGGGTGAATAACGACTCTGAGTACACTGCTCTGTTTTGTACTCAGGACAGCTTTTTATTGGCATGCTTCAGAAAGAAGAATGTGTTTAAAGTGCAGCTGATAGAAGATTTTAAATTTCTAGGTCACAGTGGAATTCACTGGTCACATCAAAGGATGGCCTTTTACAGGAAAAACATTTTTAAATTCACATTTGGAAGAGGTTCAGTACTAGTATTTGAGACATTTCTTAATTTAAAAAAAAAAGCCCCAAACTTTGAAGAGCCTCTATTCGAAAAATTAATAATTTTCACAGTTTCCACATCCTTTATGACTTTGGAAAAGCTATAGTTTTCTAGCTTAGCCTCTCAGTTGCTATCGGCTTTTCTTTTAAATCAATCATGTTGTAGTACAGAACATGCTCTTCTTTTGGCCAGTTTTCTACTCTTGGCTTTGCCTGCTGCTTCCGCAAGTGAGTTTTTGTGTAAACCACAGAAAAAAACCCCCAATCTTGCTCCATTTATATTCCATATGTTTGCCAAACTAGTGGCCAGAAGAGATCAAGCAGTATGTTTTTTCAAATCCCAAAACTTGGGTAGGCATTGAGTGCATCACCGTACAGTTATTTTTACCTTACTATAATATTTAAAGGTCTCGGGAACTGTAATTGGCTTTAAAATACTGTGTTTCCTTGATTCTGCTACACACACAGCCTTCATTTTCAGTAATGGTCCACCTAATATTCAATCTCGAACTTTTAAACTTCAGAATTCATTAGCCTGATTATTCTTGTTTAATCCCTTGTTCTCCTTTCCTTGGATTATCATGGCTTCTTTATCAGCCTTATTGGAAGTGAGTTTCTTTATTAAACATTTCTCTGTCCATATCTGAAAAAAGGCTTTTAATCTCTCCTCCTCATGTTTTTACTGAATTGATGATTATAAATGACATATCTGTGTCTTTGAAACTCTGTGCAGATGAACAACTCCCACTCACTAACAACTCCCACTGGGGTTCAATATACCCCAGTACTTCCTACTGCAATCTTTCTTCCTGTTTTGTCTGTCCCTCATTGTTGTTTGTCCACTGTATTATTAAGGCACCACTTCCTGTTTTAATATCCAGGCAATCCAAGACAGAGGAATAGGTCAGAGTTTCTGATACCAAATTTCACACATGACCTCTGTTCTTAGGGCAATGAGTATCAGAGGAGAAGGAAATCACACGACACTCAAATATTTGATTTCAAAATAGCATTCAGTGTTGAATTGTAGCCATGAGATGTCCCTAACTGACCAGCCACTGTTCCCCACACCCAACTATTACAGTGCTTATGCAGCAAAAGAAAATTGAAGATAAGAACCCAAAGAGAGCAACAACAATCTTTCACCCCAGCCATTTGTAAGAAATGACTGTGTGGCCTTGAAGAACTCTCTCTCTAAAGTAGAAGCACCTGCAAATCAGCTCAGGAGTCTGAACTGTCAGGGTGCAGGACTCTTCTGCGTGTTGCTTCAGAAGGAATTCAAGTATATTTGATAGGAAAAAAAAAAGACAGGGAAGGAAATTCCAGACACAGGTACAATAAGTACACAGTATATAGTTTGTCACCAACACTATATTGAAATATCCAAAGAACAGCTGGCAAAGGAAGCTTGTTGAGAAGGAAATAAAGCTGTAGTCTTTATAACTGTCATAATTATGAGACTAAAAATATATCCAAAGCACGAATGTTTGGAAGCTGTCCTCGCCCATAGTTCCATACAACAGAAGTTGTTTCATCTCTCTTGGAGTACCTGCTTCCAGCAAAAGGAGCAAAGTCCTCTTATCCATTCTCAGTAAGGCAAAAGGTTTTAAGGGGGGGCAAGGGAGGGACCTTAATAGCTTAGGGACAGAATCTGTGCTGAAAAACTGACAAAAAAGCAACAGTAAAGTGTGCAAAGCAATCTCACTTCCATACTGCCTCTACATGAGCAACTGCCCCTAAGAATTTTTTATTTTTCTTTATTGCAGGGCATATGTGGGTACCAACAAGATCAGCTATGTCAGCTGGACCGAGAAAAATTAACTCAATCTAAGACATCATCTTCTATCCTTCTCCAAACACTGCTTCAACTCTCTAGAATGAGATGCTATTTTTAGTATTCTAGTTGCAAGCATATGTTAAGACTACTTCCAAATGCTTTCCTTCTTATCCTTTTTAAGTTTTGCATCTTGGGTGTGGAGGTCTGAAATATTAAATACTAGCAGTCCAGACTCACTTTGCCTAGCAGATGTCAGTGAACCCAAGGAATACCTAAGGAAGTTATTTGCACTAACTAGACACACAAAAGAACATATATACACAAGCAGCTGTGATGGGTTCCAGCTGTCTATGGTTGACAAACACATACACATCTATGTACACACCCTCTCCTGATTCTCGTATGGTGAGCACATAACATAGCAAACGTCTTCACAACAAGCCTGCAAATTCTTAGTAAAAGAAATAGTATTTTACCTTATTTTCACTGTTCTACACCTGGGAAAGCCACTGGTTTGTATTTTAACTGTTTAGATTTAGAAGACTTTGCTCATTTGATCAGGTTGGTACTTGCTAAAAGCTTCTCCATGTCTCAGTTCCTTCAAGAAAAATGAAAGACAGAAAAAATTTCATTTACCACATTGGTAGTATTAATGCCTTAGTTCTTATGTATTCCCTTTAAAAAGTCTAGCCCATCCCCAAGTGAAATATAGCTGTTTCTAGGGCAAAATGCAGCAGCCACTAGTGCTAGCAGCACCACGTTGCAGTCATGGGAAAAGGAATAAAAACATCCTCTCCTGCTGAAATGGCAGTAGAAATTTCAGGGTCATAGAAGGCAATTGTAGGCTTCCAAAACGGCTTCAACACCAGGGTAATGCCCTTATCTAGTAAAAAGTATCTGATGGAACTATTCCATAAAACTCACAGCCAAGTCAGCTGTCTCCAACAGAAACAAGTTTGGAACACTTCTTCCCTCAAGATTTATTGACTCCATAAACTGCTTCAACAAAATTAACAAAGCACAACACACTTGTGTGTTTCAATCTGCAGATCTGGGTAAAAAATGGTTCTAACATCACAAGGTTACTGTATTTTTCTGAGCCAGTTTTATAAGCAAACAAATCTCTCCCAAATATCCCCTCCCATGATTCCTCAATGAAATGTGTTTCCCCCTTGCCACTCCACAGTGACAAAGCAGCACTGGTAAAGGGGGGTTTTTCAAACACTCTAGAGGCAAGACCCTGCTTGTGGCAGGAGGAATGTGACTGGCAGCATGGCAGTATCTCTGTGATGATACTTAAATATAAGCAAAGACAGGGTTCCAAAGAATAAAAAGTGACCTGGATCCCAGCACCATTGCTCTAATAGTGTCTATTAAAAGAAAAAAATAAACCACATTCAATTTACCTTGGTCAAGAGAAGCAGAAGATGTTGCTTCCACTTATTGACAGACACAACAGCACAAACTTTCATTACAAAAATATGTAGAAACCAGAAGCTTGCAAACTGAGTAAATCATGTGTTATGCTGAGATAAGTAATCTGCAACATGAGTAAATATAGAAGAAAACATTTGCTATATGTAATTTCAGACTGTAAGAAGAATAACTAATCTCCTGCCAGCTTATTTTCAAAGGCTCTAGATTTTAACAGAACAGCCAGGCTTGTGACTGATCACCTATTTTGATCTTCCCACCTCACCTCCCCTCCTCACCTCCAGGTACAATACCAGAAAAATCACAAAATGTTGAACAATATAGGCATTGTTCTTACCTTGAATTTAAGAGCAATATAATTCAGTTTATTTCCAAAACATTTGTAGAGAAATAAATTACTGACTCCATCAGCAATGGCTTTGAATATCTCACTGGCTTCTGTACCCAGTTCAGCATTTCCAGCCTCTGATTCAATGCAGCCTCTGTTATATTTACCCACTACCTTTCCTTCCACCGTTGATGCTTTTTCCATGCCACTTTCCTCAAATATCCTTATCTTGTTTTGTGTTTTTTTTTTCATTTCCCTTACTTTCTTTGTTCTCTGTGCTTAGAATCTTTCATTTATTTGTGTGACAAATAAGCATTAGTTCCTTTCTCCTAACCCACTAACAAAAGACATGTCTAAAAATCCAATTAATCCCTATTAGACATTTCAAAGTAATTTGCTCTTCTCTATCTAAGTACAGTGGTAATGCTGTTGCATTATAGTCCATCATCTAGGTCATTCAGGTCCCAAGATATCAAACCAGGAATTAAATTAGAGGCTCATAATTAAAGAGCAAAAGCTTAAGTGCCAGGCACCTGCAGTTCCCACTGCCTGCAAGATAAATGCTTATTTTGGAGCGTTTTGGACAGTGTCACTACTTATCTAGGTGACTAATCAAATTAGGACATTTGTTTTGGATGCTGCAATCCCCACTTTTTACTGACTTTGTTATCCTTGTTTGCAGCCCATTGCACACTGGCTCACCTGTCTCAACTTCGATTACAAGATTTCCTGTGTTCTACACAAGGCTTGACATCCTGACATGATCCCTGACAACAAGTTATCACTACCAGTTGTTTAATCTTGGAACTGAAGTGGCACATTACTTCAGCACCAAATGAATGAATGAATTGTGAGAACAGCCTGTCTGCTGACCCATGAAAACAATTTCGCTTTCTTTCGAGCTGACAAGACTTAAATCCTCAGAGACTCAGATTTTCATCTGCTTTTATTTCCAAAATGAATCAAATTACACAGATGTGTGAGCTGGGAGGCAGTTTCTAAATATGACGTGCCTTCCCTCCCATTACAAAGATGAGATTCCTCACAGTATTTAAGTACTTGATGCATAGTCAATGTTAAGTATAATTTTCCCTATACCACATTTTTCCCTTCTTTTCCATAGGAAATGTCTGTTTTATCTTGGATCTTGTCAGGAGAGTACAATATAGGCAGTGAGTGTTGGCTGGGGAAATAATCACCTTCAATGAGCAAAAATCCCTGAACAGCAAGGGAAGTGCAAAAGGTGCTTGTGGGGCATGCGTTTGAAATTAGGATGATCAAACACTTGCTGAGGACTTCAAGAAATTCTTTCTAATTCGTTAAGAACTCCTGTTTCATGTCATCTGACAAATTGACTAAAAAAGCCTCTCAAAAACCAAAACCCAAACTGATAAACCTGTCAGTAAGATGAAGCAGAATACACTGAAGGCAGGCAGCTCGATGTGCAGCTGCAGGGGGAGCTGCAGGTTGAGCTCTGGGCGGGGAGAGCCCTAGGCAAAAGGCTGTGAACTGGTCATTGTGCCACCCTTTGCACAACAAAGGGTCTGGGGACCTGTGGCCCAGCCAGGAGACCGAACACTCAGAGTCACAGGCTTAGACTATGAAGGGATAAAGCTCAGCGTTTCCTTTGTTTGGGGTCCCTCCTCGGAGGCACCAGCTCAAGCTGTTTCTTTGTTATTGCACCAAGATTAAGTTATTTTAAGGATGTCTGAGACTCTGCTATGGGAAACCAATGGTCAAGACAATAATGAAACTTCGTCTGACTGTGTGAGTGTGGGATGTGTAGGGAGTCAGGTGAGGCACCTGTTGACTCACTGGAGTCACTTGCTGCAAAAGGGCTTTGGTCTGAGCATGACTGACAGAGTAGCTCCTGGATGGCCAGGCAAGGCAAGTTTCCTTAAGAGTAATGACTACTTTTAATGAAAGCTTTGGTTTCTGTGACACATCCACTTGCTGGCCACACATAGTTAGGAATATGTTTTTATCCTGCATTCTTGTACGGAGTGCTTACCACTCCTCTCTGCACTGCTTGTCATCTTGAAGGAATCTGGGGAAGGGAGGCAAAATGAAAAGCACAGTTCCTAAGTTTAGAATCCAAGATTTAGTTTGTTTTATTTAAAGTTTATGCAGAGAGAGCACCCCCTGATTGAGGCTCATTTTGCTTGGGCATCCAATGCATATTCAAAATTTATATTTTCGGGGTTCACTTTCCCTTGTGGAGTAATGAAGATCCTGCTTTACTGTGGCTGAGCACACTGGCACTTTACAGCTACTTACATGACAACTGTAGAGCTGTCAAGACCACCTTCTACCTGATCCCAGTATGTCTAATATTTGCATCCCTGGCTACACCAGGGAACAACCCAGAATTAAGACAGGAAACCAACACCAACCATATCTCCCATTTACTGCTGTAAATACTACCATACCTGGCCTTCCCAGGTCTCAGAGGAATGGCTTCTAAATTGGTGTCCTGGGGTAGAGCAGACCATGGGTCATCAGTCATCTGCATTCCTCAAAAGCCTGAAAAGCAATCTCATGAGCTGGCAGCAGATACCCAGGACTGGAAAGAACTTTCTGGGCCAAACAGTCCATTGACACGTTGCTGCAACCACCACATTATCTAAAGACCACATTACTTCCAGCTTTGCCTTTGATAAGAAGCTATCCACTGGCATAGCTTTCTGACACAAAAATTTAGTGTAGAGTAAGACCTATATAGATCAAGGCATTATGAAGAGAAAAATGACCACCTGGGTTGGATACAAAATTCTTTTGATTAGCAGGATCTAGGGAGAATGCTTACATTGGTATTCTTATGACTTTGGTGACAACAGATTGTTCATCTTGATTTTTTCTCATTCCAGCTGGGAATAGTTAATTTAACTTCTTGGAGTTGATAGCATGTCTAAATGAAGGTATGGAAGTAACAGTGAAAGAACACGGAAGAGAAAATACGTAGCACTTCTCTCCCATCTTCATGGCACGCTATACACATTGAGCTTCACCGTATTTCACTTGTTTGTATGGACAAAGCACAGCTGATGTCCACCTAAGGCCTGAGATAAAATCAGCTTAGAAAGGGATTTAGAATACAGGCCCTGTGTGCTCTCCCCTACAAACAACACAGCAGCAAAGCCCAAAGGCTGACCATCTTGTCTCCAGCAGCTGCCAGCTCTGGAGGGTTACAGTAGAGCACAAAACACCAACTCCTACACAGAGATCCTTGAGACCCTTTTCCTGGTATTCCCTTTCCTTGCATCCACTCATCAGGAACCTACAGGCTGGAAGTTTAATATTTCATCATTTCCTGGAAAGGACATTTCAAGTGACCCATGGAAAGAGATGACTGTGAAAGTAAGAGACAAAGAATGAAAATATAGATGTGGAAGCAAGCAAAGAGTAGCCAGGTAATAGGAACAGAGTGAAACAGAGCTTAACAGAAGCTTTCACTGCTGTGTGGGCTGCACGTGTTCTCTGAGCCTTTGGTCTCCTGATCATCAAGGGCAGCCTTCTGGCAAACTCTGTCAGGAAGACTGGCTGAACTACTTGCATATTTGTGTAAACTTTTTTAAGTGAACAGTGTGTCCAGAACAGTGAGCAATGATTGGAAAACCTCCTCAGAGGCCTCGGAGGTTCACACACAACATCACAGCTTCATTTACATTTTCCCTGGTTTACTCACTAGTACAGATAAAAAAAGGCCTGAGTAAACAAATGTAAACATGGAAAATGTATATGTGTGAGTTCAGGGAAGGAGGGCAGGAACTGGCTTTGAAAGACAAGGGATAACTCAATTTGCAGTCTACACTGCATTTCCTGACAGGAGCAAAACTATTCTCACCTATCATCCATTCTGAAATTGCATGACAAAGCTGTGTCTTGCACTCATCAGTACTGAAACACAGTCTTGGGAACCCAGCACAGATTCAAATATACAAGGCTTGACTCAGCAGTGAAGAGGAAAAAACAAGGTTTAAGGGAAAAAAAATGACAACTCTAAATACTTCTGGTTAAGAACTCATGGACACACTGTTCTTTTGAGTAACAAAGTCTACATTTCAGCTAAAGTAATGACTGCAGCTTTGGAGAGCTAGTAATTAAGGAAAGAAGTATATGATTTAGTAAAAAAAAAAAAAAAAAGATGAACACATTTCTTCTTCCCCCTTTCTTTAAAGGTCATGTTAGCAAAATAGAACAATCAGACAGACTGTTAGCGCAGATATTTAGAACTTTTAGGAGGCAATAAAAGCCAGCTGTGAAAAGTGAAAAAAAAAAAATAAGGAACCCAGGAATAAGTAGCCAAAAGAGAGAAGGCAGAGGCAAAGTAGGTGAAAGCATATTCATTGGGTGATAGAGGGCAGACAAGAGTGACTAGAAATCAAACCTGCACTTTACTGCATTTTATTATTTTACTTACGTTACTAAGAGGTTTGCTATCAGAAGATAAAAGCATTAATTTTCCTGGCTATCACTTGGGGGTTCAATGCAGGGATACCATCCGTGACACTCTATTATCCTCAAAAGTTACAGCACAACTAATAGTTGGATATTAAGATTCCTGCAAGAATTAATTGATAGATGTCTGCAGAGTACTCTGAAAATCTCTGTTAATAGGATAAGTATTACTTTCAGATTACTCCTGTGGGGATGGGTTTCTCCACCTCTTTTTGCTGTCCCTGTGTTTTCCTTGCCTAGCTGTAAGCACTGGAATGAGGGCCTCCTGGTGGTGGAATATGCGGCAGTCAAGCAGGAGGAATACAAAGTGGTGAAACGGCTGTTCTTTTATCTCTTCAGTTGGTTGTAATGAAAAGAAGAAACAGAGAGAAAAAGATGTGTCTGTTATGTCAATAAAATATAGGTGATGTATTTTATATCTAATATACTAAAAGAAGGGACATCATTAAGTGCAGAGCACTGAGGCAACAGGAATTACTTCATTACTTAAAAAATTATTTGGGCAGGGAATTAATTTCAATATGCAAATGTGTTATTTTATAGGTTTTAAACTCAGTCTCATTTAGCCCACCAGGCAATGTAGCAAGTTTCAAGCAGCAATAATTACAATAAATGTTCTCTTTGACCTCAGAGTAAGCTTAGAGTAAGTCTGTTAAACTCACCAGTCAGTGGGGTTTCCCTATAATTATAGATATAATAGAGAACAATAATAATCCCACGGTGTATGAAAAAAGGCAAGAGAAACACTATGGAGTTAAAAGCAGCTCTGAGACCACATAAGCTGTCGATTCTCTTATCGCCTGTGAACCAAAAAAGCTGAAGAAGATGCTCCAAATTAGGCTACTAAGAACGGCTTGGGTCTATTCCAAAATTTCCACATTGCCATGTGCTGCAGCCCTATCTTCATCATGTCAATCTCCCAGCCTTCCACCAGCGCTCCCAAAGATGTCTTCATGAGAATATACACAGCTTCCTTACACAATGACTGTTACATGCAGTTCTTGCACCATTTAATGAGCTTCTGCAGGACCTAAGTGATCTCTAGTTATTGTCCTGGGACAAAGTGTATGTGCTGGGCGTTCACTTGCCCACAGAGCAAGAGGCACAGAAGGATGCACAGTGCTATAATGAATCCCATAATGCTTTTAATGTCGCTCAAAATCATACGTCAAACTACCCGCTGGCAAGAGAACAATGCAATATATCAAGAGGCAATGCTAGAAACAGCAATGGTCAGTTCTTTTCTCAGTATCTACCTGATGTAAGTGGAGAAACAACAATGAAAAGGTGCTGCCAGAATAGCCCAGGAGGTTGGTGCAGCAAGGAAATTCCACAGCATTTTCCAAGGAAATGGAGTCTGGCAAGAAATGAAACTTAGTAAAACCATGCAAAAGAAGAAAGCTTCCTTAAGCAAATCACAGCGAAAATCAGACACTGAACCTCTTTCTTTTGGTTTCCAGGAGAAGGTGTGTGAACTCTCATTCACAGCCCCTACCAACTGTGAGACTACTCACACAGGTATTACCCACCGAATGGACAGCAATCAGGCACACACAGAAGGAAGCATTCACTCCATGTGCCCAAGGCCTTCAGCAGAGGGGTTGGGAAGCCCAGCTTTTTCCAAGTCCCTGCTCCACAGAAAGAGGCTGTCAGAGAATCACTGTGAGACCCTGGATTCATGAGATGGTTTAGTTTTACAGTAACTTTAATGCATTACTACAATACTCATCCTGCTCAGGCAACAACTGTGCTGAAATACACAGATTTCTTCTAGGAAGGTAAACATTAGTCCCCCTGTGTTACTGACAGGGCATGTCCTGACCAGAGCTTCTTGACATGTCACTGTTCACCATCCCCACCTGCATCCACAGTAAGAAACCCCTTAAGTGTTCACAAAGGAAACATATGTGCTTTTGAGCACCTCAGGGAGATGCATCTCTCAACTGGAACTCTTCAGGTCTGAGGATTTTAAAACTCACAAATTTTCAGTTCATGTAACAAATGAAAAAAAAAGGAAAGCGAGGGTTAAGATCTCAGTCCCTTGCTATCCTGTGGGGTGGTTGGCTCTAGATTAGCTAGTTTTTCTATTCAGAATTCTAGTTCTACATTCCCTCAGCTTTCCTTCCAAGGTTCTCACCCTCATCTCTCTGGACCTTCATCTTTCTTACCCAATATATGCACTCACATACAGATATTAAGTGCTGACAGGAGTCACAACTATTTCACACAGACCTTGCTCAGAATGGCAAGTTTTTGTTCTACTTTTAATGGTATTGGTTTCCCCCTCATACACTATAATCACTTCTCTTGTTGCAAAACTCACAGTGTACACACTCTGGTACACTGGGTCAGAAGGCCCCTGGTTTTATACCATGTGTCCTTGCAAGAACCAGGCATTGCTTAACTGGACTACCAGAAGGTACTGCAGCACACCAGAGATTATTCTTGTCTCTAGACACTGGGCTTAATTGTGGTATCTTTCCAATTTCCATTCCAAGCAAGTAATTTTCTGGTTCACTTCAGGCAGGGTGCCAATTAAGCACTCTGAGAATGAAAGACTGTTAGATATATATTTTTTTCCTGGAGTATTAATACATGTACAAACCAAAGTAAAAGGTTGGTGATTCTCTTCTTTTCTCTTCCTTTTATCTGCCTGCCTCCCCCCCTTTTTTTTTTCTTCTACTATTATTCCCTTTTAACTAAAGTTAGCATCTTAGTATCTCATTAATCTAAAATTTTGAGGAAAGCACCAGGAAATCTTCAATAGAAGTTCTTCTAACAATGAAGCAAGATTCAGATCACTAAGTTCTATAATATCGGAGAATTATATGTTAATTTAGGAGTGACTTTTTGCCTCTGCAGTATAAAAATTACTGGTGATATGTGCTACATACCCCTGCTTTCATTCAAAATATTATCCAAACCAACTGCCCCAGCCGCCTCCCATGGAATACAAGCCAGCAAATAACACAATAAAACTAAAATTACTCCACCACGTGCCGAAAGGGAGCTGCTTGGGGAATCCACATCCCTGGAGGTATGCAGGGAAAGACTGGACGTGGCACTCGATGCCATGGTCTAGTTGGCACGGTGCTCAGAGGCTGGCCCCGCTGATCCCAGAGGTCTTTCCCAGCTTCCCTGTGTTTCTGAGTGACCCCTCTCTCCCCGCACCGCGGACTCCGCACCCCAGTCCCGCTCCGCGCTCTCCCCCCGCGCCGTGCCCTCCATCCCCGCAGCCGGACCGCCCCGCCGGATCCCGTCGCCACGGCAACGCGCCGGCCGCAAACCGCTCCCGGGACACGCGCCGGATCCCGCCGGGATCACCGGGATCAACGGGATCACCGGGATCAACGGGAGCAGCGCGGCACGCGGAGCGGTGCGCCCCCACCGCCCCCCCCCCCCCGTAGGTCGATGGAACAGCCCGGCCCAACCGCCCCCGCCCCGCGCGGCTGACCCTACCACTGCGCGCCGCGGGGGGGCCCCATCGGCTTCTGCGCTCCCCGGGCCCGCTGCGCTTTGGGCAGAGAGATGCCGGGAGGGAAAACGGGACAAAGGAGCATCCCGGTGCCGGCCCGTGCAGGGAGCAGCGCCCCCAGGAGACACCCTCCCGGCTCCTCGGCAGGCCCGTAGGGTGGTACGGCCCCTGCCCACCCGGCGTGGCGCGGGGAGTAGCGGGTGGGGAGGGGGACGGGACGGAGGGAGCACGGGATGGGAATGGAGTAGGGGTTGGGAAGGGAATATGGGTTGGGAAGGGAGTAGGGGTTGGGAAGGGAGTAGGGGTTGGGAAGGAGCACGGGTTGGAAGGAACATGGGTTGGGAAGGAGCATGGGTTGGGAAGGAGCACGGGTTGGGAAGGAGCATGGGTTGGGAAGGAGCATGGGTTGGGAAGGGAGCACGGGTTGGGAAGGGAGTAGGGGTTGGGAAGGGAGTAGGGGTTGGGAAGGAGCATGGGTTGGAAGGAACATGGGTTGGGAAGGAGCATGGGTTGGGAAGGGAGCATGGGTTGGGAAGGAACATGGGTCAGGAAGGGAGTATGGGTTGGGAAAGGAGTACGGGATGGGAAGGGAACACGGGAAGGGAGAACATTTTGGGAAGGAGCATGGGTTGGGAAGGGAGAACAGGCTGGGAAAGAGGACAGACTGGGAAGGGAGCATGGGTTGGGAAGGAACGTGGGTTGGGAAGGGAGAACGGGTTGGGAAGGAGCACAGGTTAGGAAGGAACACGGGTTAGGAAGGAGCACGGGTTGGGAAGGGAGCATGGGTCAGGAAGGGAGCACAGGTCAGGAAGGGAGCACAGGTCAGGAAGGAGCAGAGCTGGGGTGCTGTGACACTTCTCACCATCCGCCCCCCGTCCCGGCCCGGGCAGGTGTCAGCAGAGGTGAGAGGGAGGTGCTTGTGGAAGGGCCGGCACTGGTGGGCAGCCAGGCATTCCCCAGGTCACCATCTCGGCCCCTCTGAGAGCTGGGGGGGCACTGCCTGGGGAGAACGGGTGGAAACTGGGAAGCTGGAAAATGGGCAGCTGGAGCAAACCTTGTCCACACTGACGTGGCCACCTTGTCACATCACCGCTCCTGTCCCACAGCCTCAGGCCAGCCGTGTCCGTCCTGCTCTTTCAGGAGCCTCCCTGTACGCCCGGCCAGCAGCACATGATGCCTCTTTTTGGGAACTCCTTCAGTCCGAAGAAGACCCCCCCTCGGAAATGGGCCTCACTCTCCAACCTGCACTTGGTGAGTCCTGGTGCCCGTGGATGCTGCAGGAGCACTTTGCTTGGTGGCACGGGTAGGTGGCTCCTGCTGTGAGCACCATAAACCCTTAAAAGAGCTCCCAGCTTCTTCTGGGAGAGGAAAAGGTTCTTCACCCAGAAGGTGGTTGGGCACTGGAACAGGCTCTCCAGGGAAGTGGCCACGGCACCAAGCCTGACAGAGTTCAAGAAGCGTTTGGACAACACATTCAAGCACGTGATTCTTGCAGTCCAGAACTGTTTCAGTGAAGACTTCTCACCAGTGGTCTCCAAGCCTGGGGCGATGAATGTGTGTTTGCATGGGAAAAAGTGCAGGGATGGTAGTGAGAAAAGCCAGTCCTTTATTCCAGCAGTACATGACCAAAGCAGGATTCCAGGCTCTAGGGCCATTCGGACCAGCATCTTCCACTGGAATGCCAGTCACTAAGAAATGGGAGAGCAGGGGGTGCCTTTGAAATTCTGTGAAGTGCTGAGTATGATCTTCTCCCCACAGCTGGATAGGTCCACCCGTGAGGTTGAGCTGGGCCTCGAGTATGGTACCCCCTCCATGAACCTTGCTGGCCAGAGCCTGAAGTTTGAAAATGGCCAGTGGGTGTCAGGTAGAGTGCAGCTCAGCTTGTTTTGGTCTGAAGTAGCTGCGGTTGGCTGACAATCCATATTTTGAGCTCTTTCTTTCCTCCTAGAAGCAGGAAGCTTCACGGGGGATCGCAGAGAATTGCATCGCTTGCGCAAACGGAACCAGCAGCTGGAGGAAGAAAACAACCTCCTTCGGCTGAAAGTGGATATTCTGCTGGACATGGTGAGTCTTTGCCCAACTCCAGCCTGCCCATAGCAGCAGAGATGCCCAAGGGAAAGGTGCTGGGATCGCTGAAGGAGGCTGCTCCCATTGCACCCCACTTTCTGCTTAACCCTGCTGTGCAACACTCATGTAACGGTGAAGGGACTGTGGGAGTGAAGCCTGATCTGCTCTGTGAGGAGAGAGGAAGGTTTCCCCGCACCAGAACTCATAGTGAATGCTGTGGCTGAGGAGAGGGGTTCCCCTGCAAGTGCTGCGTCTCCTCTTTCCCTTTCTGCACAGAGTATGGCATTTTTCTTACCACTCTGGCCTCTGCCCTAACTGTGAAACTGAGTTATGGCCACCCTTTCTCGTCACAGAGGATCAAAGTTACCATCTACTGTCATGAGGGGTGTGACATCTGTTCTGCGTTTAAAGATGTGGATGAAAGAATTCCCAAGCCCTAAATAAACAAAAATTCATCCTTACCCAAAGATCACAGCTTTCATGCTTAAAATCTGGAGAGACTTTCAGTGAAATAGAACATATGTGTATTCTCAGTCTATTAAGTGATTTAGCCTTTGTCAGTCTGAACAAATAACTCATTCCTTTATTTTTCTATCTTTCTCTTCCTGTGTTTTAAAACTGGCAAGTGGCTTTTGTGGCTGGAGCTCTTAGCAGAAGCCCTAGCTGCTCTCCAGGTTTTCCAGGCGGTCTCAGTGAAGTGTGACATGGCAGCTTCCCCCTTGCTCAGCAGGAATGAATTCCCTCCTGCAGGTCCTGGCTTGCAGCAGTAAATCTCAGTTATGCTGTGAAGTCAGAGGAGCCTCACAAGCTTTTAACTCACTCTTGTCATCATTTGCTGTGCGTTGCAGCTCTCCGAGACCACCGCCGAGTCCCACCTGATGGAGAAGGAGCTGGAGGAGCTGAAGCAGCAGAGCCGGAGGAGGAAGTGAAGAACAGGAGATGGCTGGAGATTGGGCTGGCTCTGGGTCACGGCCCACGGGGTGCTGGGGCTGTTTTGGGCCTCCCAGCCATGTGTGTAGGTACTTTGCTCCATGGGCCCACGAGTGACGAGATGCCTCCAGCCTTGTGGGGTGCCGCGGGCGCTGCCTCTGGCTGGTTTGGCACCGCAGCGCTGCTGATTTTAACACAGTTTCCCTCAGAGCACTTTACTTTGCCACAGTTCCTCTCCGCAGCCCAGCATAGGTACCCTCCTCTCGTAGGCAGCTGGAGAAGGGCTGGTGGAGAAGATCCCTCCGGGAAAGGGCCGCTCCTGGCCTTGGGAAGGCAGGGACACCCCTGCCCCTCCAGCCTGGCCCCCCCGGGGAGCCCGCCGAGGCTGCCTCGGGCGAGCAGGACGCTGGAGCTGCTCCTTCTCGAGGGTTTTGCGTGTTTTACATAAAGCCTCGCCTTTAAATCCCGGTTCTGTGGGTGTTTGTGGCGGGTCGCGCCGCGCTGGGGGGGCCGGGTTTGGGGGGGGGCCGGGCGGCCGTCGGTCCTCCGCGCCGCCAGGGGGCGCTGTGCGTTTTGGGCCGGGCGGTGGGCGGTCCGCCCCGCTTCCGGCGGCGCTCCGGCCGCCGCTGCTCTGCGTGCGGTGTGGTGGCGATGGCGGCCGCGGCGTCCCTGTCCCCCGAGGAGCTGCTGCCCAAGGGCGGCGCGGGCAAAGCCGACGAGCTGGAGGACGAGCTGGAGGAAGAGGAGGATGACGACGAGGAGGTAGCGGGGCGGGTGGCGGCGCGGCGGGCCGGGCGGGCGCGGTGACCCCGCGGGGCCGGGCGGCGGGGCCTGACGCGGTGGTGCCGCCCGCAGCTGGACGAGACGCTGGCGGAGCGGCTGTGGGGGCTCACGGAGATGTTCCCTGAGAGCGTCCGAGCGGCGGCCGGGGCCACCTTCGACCTGTCGCTGACGGTAGCGCAGAAGATGTACAGGTGAGGGGGCGGCGGGAGCCCCTCGGAGCGGGCCCAGCGGGGCGCGGCGCGGCCCTGCCGGCTCCCGCCGCGGCCTTGGCCGCCCGTAGCGCCGGGCCGGGCCGCGGGCAGCGGCAGGGCCGCGCTCCTTGTTTCTGGGCGGCGCGGGGAGGCCGAGCATAGGGTGCCACCCGGGGGTTGACTGGGGGGAAGGCTTTTGCCCGAGGTACAGAAAGGAAACGTGGGAAGGGAAGTGTCATGCCAGGAAGGAGTGGCTAAAGGATTCTTAGTGCTAACGTTCTTTCTCCTTGCTAGGTTCTCTAGGGCAGCTCTGTGGATTGGGACCACCTCCTTCATGATTCTGGTTCTTCCTGTCGTCTTTGAAACCGAAAAACTGCAGATGGAGCAACAGCAGCAGCTGCAGCAGCGACAGGTGAGGCAGGAACACCCCCCAGCCCTCTCTCGTGGCCCCGCAGAGTCGGCTGGGGGTGCTTGTGCCTCCCACCATGACCAGCTGCTGAGGGAGCTTGGGGAGAGGAGTGCAATCTGCTGCACACTGTGGCCTCACTCATCCCACCAGGTGCTCCAGCTGGACGTTCCAGTGGGGCAGTCCTGCCGATTCCCAGTGCCAGGCTGGTGGCAATCTCTAGCAAGCACAGCCTGGCTTTCTCCAGCTGAGATAGGCCCTGAGGGGCTGGAATACAGGCTGTGGTGGGGCACTGACCTCGGCTGGGGCACCACCTGTACCTGTGGCGGGGCAGACAGGGTGGGAAGCTGTTCTGTGTCCTTGAAGCCCTTCAACCAATTGTTTTCCTTCCAGATCCTCCTTGGACCCAACACGGGGCTTTCAGGGGGAATGCCAGGGGCCCTGCCTCCGCTGTCTGGGAAAATCTAATTTGTGGAAGCAGAGTTGGATTCATATCAAGTGGGAAGACCTTGCGATTATGATATCTTGAACTGTTGATTTGTTGGGTCAGGGCATTTTTTTGTTTTGTTTGTTTTTATTTTTGGTTCTTCTTTGGGACGTTGACCTGTTCATAACGGGGGGGGGGAAGCCCCCCCATCTGGACCTGATGACGGTTCCTGTCTGCATCCCCCCTCCTGTAGAAATCATGAGTATTTCCTTTTATTCAATCAGTACGCCATAACCACTTACAGACTTGGACTTGGGGAGCTTCTCTGCCAGCTTCCTTGCCCCTGCCTGCCCCAAACCACCCCGGGGCACAGGTCAGGCTTTGAAAAGCAGCAGAGAGAACAAATTCTTTCCTGCCTGACTTGGAGCTGAAGGACACCAGTGGCAGGAGGAGGAGTGACTTTCCCAGCAGAGGAAGGAGGGGTGCAGGTGGCAATCAATACCCCATGGAAAACACTTTGGGAAGATGCATCTGCAGAAACACTTTTACTGTAGCTCTGTGTGTGTGTGAGAACTGAGGGAGCAGCAGACCAGGTTTGAGACGATCACATCCACGCAGATTCTCTGCCTCATAAAGTAGAACTTCAGATATCAGCTGCGTATTTTTTTGTATGGAGTATTAAATAAATCCAACCTGAGCAGTGTGATTTTAATAGATGTCCTTGAGGGAGGCTCAGTTCTTTCAGAGCTGTTGGGGGCTTTGTGGGTAGGGACCTCTCCATTTCATGCACGACCTGGCAATGGGGGAGGGACTGACATGGCTTTGTCATCTTCATAAGGGTGAGGAAGCCTTGCATGGCTTAAGGGAGTTCTCAGAGAGGTGCTCAACACAAGTGACAGATGTTCAAGGTCCTTAATTCACAGAAAGGTGGTGGTTTTATAACCAAAGAAAAAAAATTTATTTATCCTTTACATACTTTGTTACAGAACAATTCAATTGAACATACAGAAGTGATAGGACATTTATATGGAAATGTTTTTTTTCCCCATTTTTAATATTTGGTTAAACAAAATACATCTCTGTAAACAAACCCAAGACAAGGCTCTAACAAAATCAAACAAGCAAGAAAACAAACAGGGGCTTCCCCACTCCCGAGCGGTGGGACTGGACCAGCTCACCCACCCTTGGGCACAGCTGCCTCGCCTCCCGCGGGGGTGTGATCATACACTTTCCCTTTACCTGAGCAGCTGGATCACACTGTTTTCCCCCTCCATGGGAAAGCAGCTGACGTACAAGGAGAGGAAAGTAGCCCCAAAGTATTTTAAAACATCTTTGCATATTGTGCACTGATCCATTGGCTTGCAGTTTCCATGCAAACAGGGTTTTTCTCCAAAGTGCGACTTCAATTACCGTAGAAAACGTTGCTGTTGAGATTTTTTACCCTCTTGAAGAAATGGCTTCAAGTCAGGAGCAGAATGCCTGCAGGCTGCACATCCTGCCTGAAAAGTGTTTAAAAACTCTGCCAGCTGGTATTGGTCATTGGAATGTGTTAAGAAATAGGACTTTTTAAAATGTAAGAGCCATTTGCCCTTTACTGTGGGAGGCTGTGCTCAAAGGACTGCAAAACAGTGCTTGCCAGATGTCCAGGAGTCAGTGAACACCATTGTCCTGTCCTCATGTGGCCTCTCTTCTCTGTTGGGAAGGTGCCATTTTGGTGGTCTGTCAGCTTCAAGCACTCACTCATGCATTTGCAGAGCTCTGAAGAGAAAAGTAACTGAGAAAAGATCGTTACAAGCTCTCCTGTCACCAGCTCAAACATGGGTAATGAGACTTTCCTGCACGGTGGAGCAGGACCCTTTGAGCTCTGTCAGGTCCCAGAGGTTGCTGTTCAACTGAGACATGTAAAGGGGGAAACAAACAGCAGCTCAGCCAGGAAGTGCTAAACACAATGAAGTCTCTTCCAAATTCAGTGTTCCCTTGTCCTGCCATGGAAGGCATGGCTGAGCAACAGCTCACCTGGGTGACTGGGAAACAGCCGGTAGAGATTCCTCTTACAGTCTCCATGTCTAGTCACTCTTCCCCACAGAAGGCAGGGAAAAGGGATTCATCCATTAATGGAATGTTTGTTGGCCAATGCTCAGAGAGGTGGGTTCAACTACCAAGCCAGGGTGTCTCTAACATCTGAAAGTTCTGGTGGACCCTCTGCAGCTCCCACACCAGCAGCTAGTAATTATAAAAGGGCAAAAGTGACTGTTCCGAAGGCTTCCCTCAGCCCATTTTTATTTTATACCTTGAACTCTTTCTGCGATGTTTCACATGACATTCGTGACTATGGGCTTAGACTTCTGGAGAGAGGAAAATAAAAGTGAATTAATTTCTCTCAAAACCTCTTAAGCTTTATTCCTCTCTCCAAGCAGCCTCTAAACTACTGGGTGACCATGCAGAAACCCAAAATAGGTGTTAAAAAATAAAAAAACCCAACACCACAGCACAAAGAAACCCAAGCAGACTACAGCCTCTCTCCAGTCCAGAAATCTGATACTCCTCAGTCAGCCTGTGCTTGCTGTTTCCATGTCATCTTAGCCAGCCACATGCTGCCAAACCACCACTCACTACGTACATAAATCCCTGGAGACACGGGAAGAATCCTCTAGCTACCCGAAGAATTTCTTGGAAGTTGACACTGTTTTTATTATTGTTTCCTAATTCCTGGCACAAACCAGCCCTAAGAAGCAGAGGGTCGTGCTGAGCACCGTACCATTCCTAGTGTTTTGAGTGTCCTGAGAGACCCTTAGGAAATGCAAATGTCTTCAGGATGACCTGTTTTGGATGGAGAGACTTGTGAAGAAGTGGCAGTGTGCTCTGCCCCTGCCCCTCAGTGGCAAGCCCCAGAGGGAGCAGCGTCCCACCATATGTGGCATTGAACCATATGGGGAAAGAGAGGCCAGAGGTTTCCAGGCACCCTCACCCCCAGCCCAGTTTTAAAGAGCACGATGTCTTCCAGCTGGACAAAGAACACACAGCTCATCCACCCTGCAATTAAAGTGATCGGATTCCAGTTTCCTCCACTCTGCCCTCAATTTTTCCCCACCCACCACCCCCAATGTCCTGCGCCATTGCCCTATTGCACCAAGGAAGGAAGAGAAGAGCCTAACAAAGGAAATTCCAGACAAGAAGAGTTGGGGCACCCATTATCCAGGTTTTAGGACATCAGGAGTTTGGTAAAGAGGAAGAGCTGTAGTGGGAGGACAGAGTTGGTCCAGGTCACATGTCAGCTCTCCAGGTCTGATGTGCTTCCACCTCCTCTGGCACCACCAGTAGGAGTTCACAGTTCTTTCCTCTCAGCTGGTGTTTCAAAAATTTCCTGTCATAAAGAGAAATAGAAATAAGTGTTACTGAATGTAGAACTCTGTCGTCATCTACAACAACTAAATGCAACTATGTAGATGTGACAAGAAATGGCAGAAAACCAACCCAGCAGTCTTTAGTTATTTTATGACAGAAAAAACCCCCACAAGCAATAGATTCAACACACTTCTGCCCAGAAAGTTCTCTCAGAATCAGACAGACATAATCTTAACCTCACGAGAGATAAGTCTATATAGATGTCACTTTCCAAGGTAGCAAAAATAGAATTTAAACAAAGTTCAATTTCTTCAGATTTCCAAGATCAAGAATCCCACTGTAATTTGAAATAATTCCAACAAATCTGGGAACACTTACAGAAAAAAACACCTCATCATTTAGATGTTCTTGTCACAGGTTGTAACAGCAGTGTACCACCTGGTCATTTGACATGGGGTTTTAGCCCCTTTCTGCTTCTAAGCATTTTCTAATACCAAACTTAAATTACTTGCAATAAATATGAAAGTCAAATCAATGTTTTCTCTGATACTTTTCGCTCCAGATTTCCAAAACTGACAATATAGAAAGGGCTTATTTATTGCTGAAGAACAATACGCCCAGGATAAAATCCACCAGAACCTCTGCACAGCAGTACTATAAAAACACCCCAGTGTTACTTTATCCCAGACATTCACAGAAGGCTGATATTTCCTTTACCAAGCCTTTAATGGCATGGTCAGCACTGCCAATACTGCACATGTGCAATCCCTATCTCAGAACATGTCTAGTCAAGACAGCAAAGCTGCTAGTAGGATTGACAACATACTGGGATGGAAGCTAAAAAGCAACCAAGAGCAGGTGAGACTTTTATGCAGTATTTACAATGACCACTTCATGTTACTATTAAAGAGGGAAGGGGAGCCAAGCCAGAAGGGCAGCATAAGTTTACACAGGAAAGTGATTCCTAACTAACAGCTTTTGCTGTTGTCAGGGATACAGCTGCACTTTTAGTCTGGAAAGCCTTTTGTTAGGAACAGATTGTTACTGAAGAGGCAAAGAATTCTGATACTCTCACATTCGAGGAGGGAGCAGAGCAAAGCACATCTTTTTGCAGGTGTCACCCACTAATACCAGACTTGGCCTCTACCTTCACCACTAATGACAGAGCCAGACATGTAAGATGCCAAGCTGGGCTCTCCTGAGCTCAGAGATTGTCACTGCCAACCAAAAGCATTTGCCTAGCTCCGCCCAAATGGGGCATAAATCCAAGTGGAGGCACAAGACCCTTATTACTCTCAAATATTTACTATTGAAGGTCACACATTTATGTTTCAATTACTACCTGTTTAAGGACAGATTTTTCACCTCCCACAAGAAAAGATTTAAGGAAATCCTACCTGAGCTCACTTTCACCTCCAATCCACTCGGGCACCTTGAGCTTGGAGTCAAGGTTGTAGTAGGTGCCTCCCACCTCCCGGACACAGATCCAGTGCTGTCGCTTGAGGGGGAGCTTCAAGGGACCCCAGCAAAGGCTGGAGGGCAGATTCATGATGAAACCCATCACATTAGACAGGGCAATGGCATTAACATCCCTGAAAGAGTGCAGAAAACAAGACAGCAGTAAGATTATGTTCTAGTACTTTCACTTCAATCTCTTTCCCAGATTTACAAAAGCAGCCACCTCCAGAATTACACAAGTTGCCAGTACCTGCGCTTGTCCCACCAAACTGCCTCGTAGCCTTTGGTCTGAAGGGCTGCCATGATCACGTTCACATCATAGTTCCCGTTTCCCAGCATGCTCTTCTTATGGGGGGTCACCATGGTGTTGGGAGACAGCCTGCAAACAGAACAGGGGACTGCTCTAGCAGGCGTTTGCTGAACCTGTATTCTACAGCCACAAAGGGGCTACCTGCTGTATAACTTGAGGCCCCTTTCAGGGGTTTTGTGTTTAAACACAAACTATTTCATCCCCCACCTTATCACTCATTAAAGGGGCTGAGGGGACTAAGTAATGCATTAGGAATAACTTTAGCCTCCAAAGATCCTACCTTTGATGTGAAGAGACCTCAAGGGTCTTTCCCACTGCTCCCTTGAACTGGTATTTCTGAAGGAGGCTTCAATTATGATTTTTTCCTCAATTCACAGTGGAAGTAAATGCCAATTTGCCATTTTAGGACAATGGCTATTACAATTTGAGAATTCAACAGTCAACACCAGTCTTGAAGACTGGATGAGAAAAAGAGGCAGAGGAAATTGGATACAGAAAAGATTGTTCTCCCACCCACCCACTGGTAAATGAAAGAAGTCTTCAGCCACAAAACTGTGAAGACATTTGGTGTTGGGAGCTTTCTAAAGCATTGCTTTTGCTAGATGGTAAAAATATATCTGTCGCTGTAGGTAACTAAATCGATAATCCTGTTGTGAACAAATCTCTTCAGCTTTGACCTATAAGTTTGCTTAGACATCACTTCCATTACTACAGCATCTAAAACCACAGAACTACAGTCTATTGTGTTCATCTAATCCCAGAATATCCAGAGTAGGAAGGGATCCACAGGGATCACTGAGTCCAGCTCCTGGCCCTGCACAACCCCAAGAATTATACCATGTGCTTGAGAGTATTTTGCAAACACTTGTTGAACTCTGTGAGGCTTGGTGCTGTGACCACTTCCCTGGGGAGCCTCTTCCAGTGCCCAACGACCCTGTGGGTGAAGAACCTTTTCGTAATATCCAACATAAACTTCCTCTGCCACAACTTCATGCCATTCCCTCAGATCCCGTCACTGGTCACCAGAGAGGAGAGATCAGTGCCTGCCCCTCCACTTCGCCTCGTGAGGAAGCTGTACAGGTGCCATGGGGTTACACGCAAGAATATTAGACAGCCTTTCCACGAATTCAGATAATGGATGTGAGACATAAGACATGGAGATGTGTGGCAAAAAAAAACCTGTTAGCCCCTTTTATAGTTTTATGTTTCTCCCACCCGCCCAAGAAATATTGAAAGAAGGGAACATCATGATGGGATGTATTATTATGAAGATGACAGCTGGAAAACCAAGTAGGGGGGAACCTAGGAGCAGAGAACAGCAAGGTCATGCAATGCCAATCCAAAGAAAGTCAAGCTTGAGATCAGTTCTGTTGTGATGAGTTGCTCTTTTGATTGGTAAGGACTTCATTAGTTCCACTGGTGTAAGGTTCAGATTTCATACCCTCCAAACACCCACATTTCACCTGCCTCTCCCTCCTGTTAACTCCATCCTCCCAAACTCCTAGTGTTCCTGCATGTTTTTCGCTTGGCCTTTAGCACAGTGCATATTCTGCAGGCATATTTCATCCAGTGAAAATCCCTCAGCCCTTCTGCATTCCTGCCCTAACAGCATAAGGCATTTGACAATAAGCAGAAAGCAGTGGATTGAGTAGGAAGTTTCAGACCAACTGAGGTCTGAGGACAGGTAGCTTTTGACTTCAGCTGTAAGTTTTCCTGCACTGGAGCAGACAGCAGCAGAACAGTGTGGGAAGTGACTGGACTACAGAAGGGAGAAGAGTCCACAACCCTGTGCTAAGAGGAAAAGCTGTTAATATCCACCACGGGGCATTTCCAAGGAAGGCAGTGACATTTTCAGAGATACATGGTTTCCAGTCTCCAAAGCTCTGCTGTATTTTACTAATCACAGAGATGCAACTGTAGCTTGTCACAGCACTTCCAGCATCTCCATAAAACAAGACCATTTGCCTGCAACTAATTCCTCAAAATCATTGCTTCAACTTACTAACTCATGAGCACCAGCAAACTAGGAAAGGCTTAAAATAAAGAGAGCCATTTGGGTTACAAAAGCACCCTCTCCTGGCACCACATTCCAGACATAAATTTGAGAGATGAAAGAACACATTTATTTTTGTTCCTTCACATAACTTTCAGAGCCCCAGAAATGAGAAGAAGAGACCAGCAGAGGTGACACTCTTAAAGAACTGGCATCTGTGAACAAACTTGCACCAAGAACCACCTCAACGTCTCTACCCACACACCTAAGTCGGGTCCACAATCATCAGCTGAAGGATACTGACTAGACAAGGAATTAAGTTGCTTCCCCAAAGTTTTGGGTTTGTTGATTTCTTGCTTTTTGGCAGGGGGAGGTTGCATGGGGTTTTTTTGGTTGATTGATTTTTTTTAGCCTGGACACTGAGCTGAGAAAGACTGTCAAAGTTGGACAGAAATCCAGGTAATAATCCTCCTGATCTTTCTCAGTCAGAAACTTTCATCAACATATTGTCTTTACACAAGGGGCTTCAAGATTCCTGTATGCAGCTGTCTTTCCTAATCAGGTCTCAATACACAGACTCCAGTGAAGTGAAGAGATTTTGTTTTTATCTCCATGCAACCCTTGGAACATTCAATCTTACTTCCCACAACAAAAGCCAGAGGAACATCAAAAAGGTATTTCTTGTTAATAGAAATAATAGGAAATAATAAGAAAAGGGAAGGACTACAAAATCAGAAGGGTGCCTGGAACAAGTTTTGGCATACTCTTAAGATGATAATCAAGACTACCCTGGTCTTCCACAATAGGATGCAGCAAAAGGGAAGCTAATGATTAAGCAATGTGGTTCAACCATTCTCCAAGGGAAGTGGTAAAAGCTACAGAAAGCTTAAGTTTATTTGTGATTTCGTTACCTTGCCAACACTGGGTTTAAAAATCACACCTCAACATTATTGTAGCTTATTAAAAATATTCATGAATCCTTTATCAACAAACAGAATGTGATAAGATACAGGGAGGACAACTGACATATAAAGGGCAATTAAATCCATGCTTCTCAAAGGCAAATGAAAGAGCTACACACAAGTAGTAACCCAACAGAAATGGAAAGGCAGTGGCAATACATATAGCTTATAACTCATCCATTTCCAAGAAGAATTTCCATACTACCACGGGGCTGAATCAATCTGTTTATCTTCATCTGAATATTAGGATGGAAAAACACCAGGCTGAAATCAAAAACAAACTCTCCCTTCCATGGCAAGAGGTCCAACAAGAGTAACATCCCGTCTCTTTCTGAGGTTTCATGCTGCACATTAATTCTGTCTCACCAAACCCAACGAAAGCCAACTAATTAGATCACACTCCTTCTACCACATGAGCTGCTTTTGTTTGCTTCAGGCCAAGAGCAATCCAGCTGTGATTAGGATTCTGACAATTGCTGCTCTGGAACAAAACCATAGTGTCTTTACACTAGACAAAGAGTGCCTTGAGCCTGCCATGGACTAGCTCCACTCCACCAGCAGGAGTTTTATCTACGACAATATTGTAAATAGCATTTCAATATGATATTTGCTATCATCCATTACCACATTTCTTTTGCCAAAGACAGGCATGAGTCAAGCACCATTTCCATAAATTTGCCAGTTTTCAGGAGAGCAGTAACAGATGCACAGCTCCCTTCTCATCAGCACAGGATACCATGACTGCCTTGTCCTACAGTACCTGCGTAACCACTGCCATGACATGTGATCTCCTACCTGTCATAAACACAAGATGCTGTCAACTGCTGGTAACAGGTATTTGAGCATAACTTATGTAATTTACAATATCTGTTGGTTGAGTATCAGAGGAGACCCCTTTTCCTACATGATTACTCAGCTCCATCAATGAAAGGTCATTAGAATTTTTAAAGGCACGCACAAGAGAATTTCCACAAAGCATTGAAACAGCGTAAAATAAACACTAAGCAAAATATGAGCTATTGCACAGGCCACATTAATAATTTACATTCATCCCTGTAAAACTCAAAACCACTTTATTAATTATTGGAAGCTCTCGGGAAACATTTATCAACACCACAGAAAATGGGGATCCAGCTACTGAAATTAAATCCATTTTGAGAGAGTACATTTGAGGGTTTTGCTGCATGGAAAAACCCCCAACATAACATTTGATGAATTTCACTGAACCACTTGAATAAGGAGTCACTCATTTAGCAAACCACCTAATTTCCACAAAACTTAGAAGTGTTGTGGTACTAAGTCAGTGAGTTTTAATGATGACTCATTTGTCATTTGTGCTGCCTTCATTCTCCCAAGGCAATCCCCAAATCTGTTATTATCATGAAGATAACGTATCTGTACAAGTCGGGCAAAAATATGCAAGATGGGTAGAAAACACATTAAGCTCAGTAGGGAAGAAGACAGCAGTCCAACCACATGACAGCATATGCAATAAAGCCCTTGGACCCAAAACTGGCAGAGAGAATAGGTTAAGAAACAAAAGCCCTTGGACCCAAAACTGGCAGAGAGAATAGGTTAAGAAACAAGTGAAAAGAGAAGGAATTTCTGCATGGATAAAAAAAAAAGAAAATACATTCCATTCAAGACAGTGAAATAGTCTGAACCCCTCCTTTTATTTTCCCAAATAAGACCTGACAACTCCTCCAATCAATAGAGGACAAGGGGAAGTTAATGCCAGTACAGACAGCATCCTACCTCTGGAAAATCTCCTGCAGGGTTTCCCTGGTGAAGGCGTTGCTGTCCTGGAAGACATTGTTGAGGGCATGGAGGGCGCACAGCTCCCTACGCTGCTTCTCGTGGTAAATATGCAGTGGTGGTAGCTGGGGAGGCTCTGGCGATTCTGATTTGGTCTTGTCACCTTTCCATGGCACGCAACTCATTTTCTCGATGGATGGATGTGGAGTAGTGGGTGAGAAATGAAGGAGGCTGAAGTTTCTGCCTTCACAGTCACAACAGCAGCCCACTGCTGCTTTCTTTTGTGGGCTAACAATACTTCCAGCTCACAAACCCACCTCTTGTGTTTCAGTTTATTCAATAATTCCCTCTGATGGCTGGTTTTAAAAACCACATGAAGGTCTGCAACGTATTTTTCCTCCCTCCTCCCATACCCCATAAAATGTAATACTTCCCCTCCCCTCCACAGAAAAAAAAAAAAAGGAAAAAAAAGTCAAAATATACAATTTCCCTTAGTGTCAATGTACCAGCTGGAATTTATCACATCGCTCCTTTTCTTCCATCTCCTTTGGTCTACTAAAAAGGTACCCAAGGCAGGTGAGGCCCACCCCCAAAGGGCCAAAGGGGAGAAGATGAAGCCAGCGCCTGCTGCTGCCTATGGGCACACAGGGTGGTTAAGCACTTATCAGCTGCATTCCTCCATTCCTTTGGGAACCACTGAATCCTGGCAGGAAGATGCCAAAGGCTCGGGAAAGGACACCGCTTCTTGCTAGGCCACGAGCAGCCCAAGTCCAGGTAGCGGGGAAGGCGATTCCTCACAGGTCACCCTGCGCTCCGACAAAGGGAAGTCTCCGTTAGCAACGAGAGGAGGCAGCACAAAGCCCGTAGGAGGAAGGGAGGGAGGGAGGGATAAAGGGAGAGGGGCAGGCGGGACCAGCCCCACGGCCTGCCCCGCACCTTCCCACCCCGGCCCTCCCCACCACCACCACAACAACCACAACAACAACAACCACCCGAGGGGCGGCCGTCGCTCCCCACAGCCGAGGCCCAGCGACCCCCGCAGCCCACCGCGCTGAGGAGAGGCCGCCCCTGCCTGAACCCTCACAGCCCCTCGGGGCTCGCGGCCGGGCCGAGGCGCCCGCCCTTCCCTTGGGGAGGGCCGCGAGGGGCCCCTGCGGGCCGGGCCGGGCCGGGCCGGACCGGTCCCGCCGCCGCCGCCGCCGCCGCCGCCTCCTTCCTCCTCCTCCTCCTCCTCCTCATCCTCCTCC
>JAWWEE010000040.1:50506771-50539045 GCA_035221455.1 Xenops minutus | reverse complement strand
CCAAGGCAGGAGAGGCGGCAGGACCCTCTGCCACGCCGGGCCGGCACAGCCGGTCGCACGGACCGAAGAGGCACCCGGCGCCCTCCTCCCTCCTTCCCTCCCTCCCGGTGCCATTGGCTCACACCACTGTCCGTGAAAAGCTCCTCTTTCTCATTGTCTAGCCCGAGAGAGAGCCCACCCCCTGGGGCGGGCCCTGTGGCGGCAGCTTAGCCCCGCCCAGCCGCTCGCGTCTCCTTTTCCGATTGGCTATTCCGGCTGTCCGTCACGAGGATCAGCGCTCCCATTGGGCGGCGGGCGCGGGAGCGTCGCGCGCGCTCTGTGTTGTGCGTGTGTGTGTGTGGAAAAACAAGCCGAGCTGGCAGCGCCGCTCCCATTGGCTGCGCGCGCTCCGCGGGGGCGTGGCCTCGCCCGCCGTCGCCGTGGCAACATGCAAATCGAGCGGGTCGGCTGGCGCTGATTGGTGGGCACCGCCTTGGCGGGCCGGGGGCGGGGCCGGGGCGGAGGAGCGGAGGGCCGGGCCGGGCCGGACAGGGAAGGGAAGATGGCGGCGGCGGAGCGGAGCCGATCCCCGGTGCCCGGGGGCTCCCCGGTGCCGGCCTGTATGTTCGCTCCGGAGCCCGGCTCCCCGGGCGGGCGGCCTCGCGTGGCGGTGGCTGCCTGTCCCCTCCGCGCCGCCTTCGACGGCGAGGACGGCGAGGCGCTCAACGGCGAGCCCGAGATCGACCTCACCAGCAAGGTAGGCCCGGCGGGGGGGCGGGCGGTGGCGAGCGCCATCACCCCGCCCGGGCCCCGCTGCCCTCCTCCTCGGCGGCCGCCCTGCCCAGCCCGTCCGCTCCCCGCCGCTCAGCAGGGCGAGGGGCTGCGGCCCGCCTGCCTCCGCCGGAGTGAGGGGCTCCCCCGAGGGCTGCCCCTGCCCCAGCACCGCCCGGGCCGACAGCAGAGCCCGCGGAGCCGGGAGGAGCACAGCAGAGTTGTCCCGTGCCCCGGGACAGCAGGGTGCTGGCAGGCTGCCCCGCCCGGCGCCGTCCCCGTCCCGGCTGCCCGGGGTTCTCGCCGGCCCGCAGGCGGTGCAGCATCCTCAGCAAGAGCAGGGTTTGGAGCTGACAGCTGCTGCAGTGCCCCGCTGGCGTTTGCCCTCCGCACTGGCTCTCTGTAGTTATCTCTGCTGCCAGTTGTGCTCCTTCCTGGGGCTTTCCTCACAGTATTAGAAGAAGGTCAGGGCTCCTAACTTTGGGCTCGTTGACAGGGGGGCCTGGTTCTTGCACACAGGGTTAAATGAACACAAAAGGGTTTGTTCACCTTGTGCAGTTGCTTTCTGGGACCTCAGTGACAGAACTGTGTGGTAGTCTTATTTCTGTCAGAATCAACTTGCAGGAAGGTACATTTTAGTAATATGTGTGTGCCAGAGCCTGCCACAGACTACATTAGCTGCCTTTCCACACTGTCTTCTATTTTTCTCCCAGCTGGCTGATCTCTTTAACTGCATACCTTTTACTGCTACAGTTTTGCTGTAGCGTGGTGCTGTCTGCCACACTAAAGTCTCCTGAAAATTGGGTTGGTCCATTTGTGATCCAGCAGTCAGCATAGTTGGTGTTTCCTCCTAGTTTTCTGCTATGCCTCCTCTTCATGCTTTCAGCTGAAGTTGTTCCATGGTCCTGGACTTTCTTACTCTCTGTGCACAGAAAAATGGAGAGAGAGGAGTTGTGGTGTGTGGACATGGAAACATTTTTTTTTTTTTTTGAGGGGATGACTGGATGTTTTGTAGTGTGGTTTTGTAGTAAAACAAGTGTTATGAAGATGTCTTATAGTAAAGAACAGAAATCAAACCTGCAGTATCTATTGAGCCACCTGTTCCCGCCTTAATGAGCTGGACAAGATTTTTATACAGGATGCCAGTATTGATCTGTGCTTTGTCTTGGACATGACTGATGTGGAAGAGTGCCAAGGAGGATGCCAAGGACTGCATCACTGATTCTTGACAGCCAGGAACCTGACCAAAACACTGTCAAAGAGAGAAGAATGCTTTTCTCCCACAAACTCCATTTGTGGTGTCAGTCTGTCTTCCATTACTAGAAATCTGCAAGCGCTATGGAGATGGTAGGTAAGCATTTTTTTACCTTTTTTTTTTTACCTTATTATAATTTACTTTTCTGTCAGCACTGTGCACCTGCTTTCTTTTCCCTAGACCTTTCATTCATCCCCATATTGTATGAAAGCTAAAACTGTGAGCTCTGCTCCATCTCTCCAAGTTAGTCTCCCACTGTGTACTTAAAACAGCAGTCCCGTATGGTGAGAATGCAGTAGCTAACCTGTACCCCCTTGATCCCCTTTTCTCTCTTCCCAGCTGAATTGCTCCCTTTCAATCCATGTTTAAAATGGGAACTCCCACTGCAGTCTGTTTGTTTGCTAGTTGGTACCTCTGTCCTGGTCCTACCCACCCCCTGGCTGTGTTACTTACTTTTCTCCCAGTCCTCTCCCAGTGCATTCACTGTAAGGTGAGCTCTTTTTAGAGAGGAACACTTTGGGACTGAGTTATCAAGTGCTCCCTGTCAGCTGATCGAGCAAACAGTTCCATTTATCAGCACAAATTCATCTTCATGTTGATCTTAATGGGTGTTTATTTTCCCATCAGTGCCAACACACTGCAGCAGTAATCAACTTTCAGGTCAAAAACCAAATCACACAAGACTATTAGGGAAACTGATACTTATATTAGATCTACATTGACAACAGAACATTAATAGCACTTGAACTGTGTATGTCCACAGGGAATAGAAAACAAAATATGCTATTACAGAAGCTGCCTTTTCTCTGACTTCCTGATGGCTGGTGGTGGCCTTCCAGCCGTGCAAAATGTCAGGCTCTGTTTTCTAATAAAGAGCAGCACTAGGTACCACATAATACTTGGTTTGCCCTTAATATTTACAGTTTGTCTGCTTTATGAATATAGGATGCTCTTTTGGTATAAGGACTGCCTACATTAGTGCTGGTATAACCTGAGCTCAATCTTGCTGGTCTCTTGAAATTGCTGGTAATTAATGCTATGGCCTCTTGCTTGCTGTTGGGCAGTGCAGAATGGCCCAGTCCAATCTGTCCCCCAGGAGTAAGCTCAGGCAACTTTATCTTTTACCCACCTCTGGTGTTTGTTAATCCCCAAACTGATCAGAGGAAAGGTGGGCAAAGCCACCTCTCCCCAGGGATTGGGAAGGGGCTTTAGAGAATGGCATTTTAAACTTGTGAGATATATTTCTTTCTGCTGCCTTAAGAATAAAACAGTAACCGATTGTTACTTTTTTGCCCTGTAGGAAATCTGAGGTTTGCTAGACCAACACGGCTCCTACTGATAACTGCTCAGTGCCTGGCAAAGTGGAAAGAACAAAAGTGAACGTTTTTGACTTTATGAAAACCTCTGAAAAACACCAATACATAGTTCAAGCACGGAGGGTGAAAAACAAAAAAAAGCAGAGGGGCCAAAACGGAGGGCCTCTCTCCAACCAAGGAGATAGGAAAGACCAGGCTCTCTCTGCCCAGGAAGCTAAAGAGATCTTCAAAGGAGCACATCAAGTCTTGCAGTGACCCAGGAAACTGCAGAACTGGCTGTGGCTGCAGAATCAGTTAAAATTACTGAACAGCATAGAAAGCTGTGATCCGTGGAAGCTGCTATGTGATGTACACATAGTTCTCTTGGTGTCCCACTATGTCATATCAGCTGTAAGCTTCATCAACCCCAGAGTAAACTTTGGAGGCAATCTATCATTGGAACACCCTTTAGCAGGACCTTTGCATCGAAGTGAAAGCAGCAGGGTGGGGGAACAGTATTTTGAGCTGATGTGCATGAGCTGGTGTTGTTTGAGCCCCCCAGCCCTCCTGCCTGGCAACATGAAGAAAGGGACAAGCTGCTGAACTGAAATGTTCCTTGGTACTTGTTACACACCCTTCCTGCTCACACTGCTGAAGCACCTGAACTCCCAGAAGAACAAAGCTGGTGACGAGACCTGAAGACACGGAAGTTAGTGTGCCCCTGCACTGGTGGCCTCTGTTATTCTACTGACCTTTATGTGTGTGACAACCTATTTAATAGATTTTCCCTGACCTGTGCTGGTGAACTGGCCTAAACAGTGAGCCTGTCTGCTGTGCTTCCAGAAATTCCTGAAAGTACCTGCAGGGCAAAACAAGCCCTGCACATCAACACACATCCTTCCATTCCTGCCTGGATCAAGCCTCTGAATGGTTGCTAATTTCCCTCTCAATGCATTTACATCCGGTGGTTTCCTTCAAGAAGAAAACAAAACTGAAAGAAAAACTAATAAAGGCAAAACTCAGTCTTCTGTAGAATGAAATGGAAAGACTATGTGGCCTTCCAGATCAGAGTGCTTTAGTACTCTTTGTAGACCATGCCAAGTAGTTAGAAGGCTTAGATAGGGCACGAGTCCAAAAGGGGCACGTGAAGGTGATTGCCTCTCTTGTAGCTGTTGGGCCCTTGCAGGCACATCTGTGTCCTGTGGGATCCCTTAATATCTGAGGAAAGCATTGCTTTGGCTGCCTTAAACCTTCTAACCAGCACCTGCTGTCTGCCCTCCAGTTTCCAAGATGCATGCATCATTATGATTTTGAAAGCTGCTTAAGCATTATTTATGGGGGTTTGGGTTCCCTTACACTCTGGATTGTCAGTAAAGGCCTTTATCAGCTATGTAGTGGTGGTAGTAATAGTAGTATTAAAGGTAGTTTCTCCCTGAATACACATTGTTTTAGCTGTGCTAGTGAGTCAGGCTGTCTTACAGAATGTTGGGCAGGCATGTGAACTGCTGTAAACCATATGTTTTAGGCAAATCTAGCACAGATTTCAGACTGGCCTTAGTACGTAGCTGAGGGAAGTGCATCCTCCGGGGTGTCATTTTGGAACATATATGGAGGGACAGCTAGTGGAGATACAGATGTTATTTAACGTTGTATTGGGGTGCAGGTGTGCCTACCCATAGGATTCTTGGTGGATGACAGCCTTTACAACTCTTACTAAGGGTGTCTTTTTAATAGAAATGCATGTCTCAGTCGCTCCAGCTATCGAGCCACTGTACCAGGATGCTCGCCCACCTATAGATTTGTAACCATGGAGGCAACCAGAGAGGAAGTAGCCTGAGTGATGTGAGGTCTCCTTGGTCTGTCACTGCCATGCCACCATTGTGGCTGCTCTGTGCCAGTGTCCTCAACTGTACTGTGTGAGCAATATGGGATTTTGCCAGAAATGGTGCTACACCATTCTGTTCTGAGAAAAATCATTTCTGAAGCACTGTCTTGTTGTCCTCGTTTTCTGCTTTTTTTGTGTCTTATTTTTTCATTCTCTTGATGTCTCTGCAGGGGAGGGCAAAGGAAGTTGTGGTTATTGCAATAGCTGCAGTCAAAGCTTCTTGGTAGCACAACTGCTGACTTGCAGAACTGCAGCTCTCCACTGGTGAAACCTCCAGATGTGCTCGTACAAACTGCTTTCTATGTTTGCCCCTCAGTGCTGTAGTGTAAAGTACCTAAAATTCGCTTAGGAGTTTGAAAATCATGCTTATTCATGTTCTCTTCTTTCCATCTACCCCTTAGAAAACAAAAGGGGAGATAAATACTTGAAGGGCTTATGAGATGTTCTAGATTTTGGTGCCTTGGTGTGCTCTGCAGTGAAGTCTGGCTGGCTGCTTCTGCCTGTCCCATCATGTTTCAGGGGAGCAGCAGCACTCTATGCAGCAGAGACTGTGGAGTACCCAGCTAAGGAATTTCTGTGGATAAAATATCTCCTCCCCTTTCTGTTTTCCTTGCATGGAAACATATTGGAGTGTTCACTTAAATGTGGCTTTTAAACATTGGTTACATCAAAATGAGATGCTTGGTATTCTTACTTGCTTTGAAGTGTATCTTCCAGCATAAATGAACTTAGCTCAGACAAACAACCTTGTGCAGTGTCACAAGGAAATTGCTGTCAGCAAAACTGGTTTGAAAAACAAAACAAAACCAAACCACCAAAAAGCAGTACTGAAAAAAGAGCCCTTGTCTTTCAATAAAGCACATGGATTGATTGTCCTTGTAACTGAAACTGATTTTGAAATTGTTTGCTTAACATCTACAAATGGATATTTAATCTCTTTCCAGCTGGTGATGGTGAGTCCAACTTCAGAGCAGTATGACAGTTTGCTCCAGCAGATGTCAGAGAGGATTGATGAGGGATGTGGGGAGACCATCTATGTCATTGGGCAAGGATCAGGTGAGTATAACTTCCTCAGGAAAACAACAGAAAACATTAAAATGACAAGAAAAACCTGGTTTATCTAACTGCTGCTGAAGATAATGCTTACTTTTCCAGAATAACTTGGAAACCTCCATAAAGTGTAACAGAATATGTGGGACAGATTCTTTTCTCTTTTTTCCTGCCAGGAACTCTCATGTAGTGGAGCTAAACGTATTTTTTGTATAAAGTCATACAAGTTCTTTTTTGGAAATAAGGCATATCTTGTCTGAGCACACCAGAAAAAGACAAAGGGTCTAAAAGTATAGTAAACAGTTTTAGTACAGACATCCTCAATATCTGTGAAGGTCTTGTTCTGTCTGGTTTTGTTCACTGTTCCATTGGAAATAACATTTTCACGCCACAGGAATGTATCAGAGATACTTCAGATAGCCAAAATATATGCTGCCGACTTTCTTTGTTAGTGTGTGTCTGTACTATGGAAGGAAAGGTTTTCCTTTTCTCAGCAGGAGGCCTTTATTGCCACATCAGTTTATGCATGACCACAGTCATTTGCCTTTGCAAATTTTAGCAGATAGTGTGGATTACCTTTTTGCTCTATTCTTTTGAACATTTGCATCTGATGCTGGTAGAAGAATATTGAATGTGGCCTTGCTCTGAAATAAAAATTTCTGAATGTAAAATAATTGGCTATTGTAAGGCTAAAGGCATGTTTCAAATAAATATACTAGATATGTGCTGGATATGAAGTTGTCATGGTTGGACATTCACTGTGTCTGACGAAGAATGCAAAACGCGGGTTGTGAGTGCCAGACTTGGCTGAGATAATTGAGGGAGAGAGCTGTGTTACCTCAGAACTATGTCTTTTTAGGTTTTCTTGGAGTCTTGCAAAGCAGCCAACATAGAAGGGGAGCCAGAATTAGTTGGCCAGTGGTCATGCAGCCAATAAATATGCTCCTCCAGGCAAGCTTCTCATATGTAGTCCGAATCGTTGGTGTTTGGGATAATCACATCTGCCTGGTGATCTAGCTAATCGGGCTAGTACCTGCTTTTTTTTTCCTAGGATACCTTGTGAGGGTGTTAAGTGGTGGTGGTTGCAATGATGTACTTAGAAGTAGGCATTTGTTTCTTAAAATACAAGCTTAAACTTCAGACTTCATTTTGGCTTGCTGCATAGTCAATGAAGATGGGGATATTTTCAAAAGAGAAAGAATCTTGGTATCCCTGCCCTTCACTTTGATTTTGATCATCCCAGATAACCAACTTGGCAGACTGAGAAGTGAATGAAGACTGCCAGGAAGCTCACTGCTTCATCAGTGGGAACTCTTCCGTTTCTCCCTTGGCTCTTACCCTCTCCTGTCCCCTACTTCTTGTTCCCCTTCTATGACCCAAGACTTCAACTGTGAGGCTTTTTGTTTTCCTCACCGTCTCAATGACTTCTCAGTCAGCTTATGAGTTAGGCTGAAAATCACCCAGTAACTGCTAGTTTTAGAGCTGTGCAATAGTTAAAATGCTGATTAGTTCATGCAGACTGCAGTTACTGCTTACCAGCTGATGAGTCAGCCATAACTTTGGTCATTCAGGTGCAATGTGGCCCTCCACCTTTGTTTGTTGTTTTGTGAGATTTTTCTACACACAGAGGAGATTCTGGCCTGAAATCTGCACCTTCACAGCACCAGGGTTAGGAGAGAGGCTATGGTGGCCTTGGTACTGTGTACATAGTTGCCACTGGCTTGCTCAGAATTTTGGCTCCTTGCTTGGGTGAGGTGTTCAGAGGAAGCAGTGCCTCCTTTTTTTTTTTTCTGGTCCTGTGTGCTGTCAGCATTTCTTTCAAGTGGCAGGATGAAGGCAGTGAGACATTCCAAAAACATTGTTTTAACTGGAGTATGTGGGGGCTGAAGAAATGGCTGTGCAGGCCAGACTTGCAAAAAATGTCTACTTGGGGTGTGGTTTTATAAAACAAGCTGTTTGTTTACATTGGTCCCACATTCACTGTTTAATTGTGTTGATATTTCAGTCAGAGCATTCCTTTTGTTAATGCTTTACCCTTTATTGCAATGCAAAAGGAGGTATTTTATCTGAAGGACATAAAGTACCTTCAGCATGTGAAGTAAGGAAATCAGACCAAAATGTGTTTTTCTTGTCAATCCCTAAGTACAAAAAATCATAAAAAATATGTTAAAAATTGTGCATTATTTTAAAACATATATAAAATTTGCAAAAACTCCTCTGGATGAAAGATGGTGCTTTTCTAGTTAGGACTTAGAGTGAAGACCATCTCTTCTTATTTGGGGCAAAAGATGCTTATTTTGTGTATGTGGCTGACATCTCCAGTCCATGTGTAAATCCTGATCAGTGTGAAGGTCCCAGGCAGACTGATGGTGCTGCTGGCTCTTGCAAGGTAGTGCTCACTGACTGTTCTCTCTCTGCTCAACACCACACCAGATGGGACTGAGTACGGTCTGAGCGAGGCAGACATGGAAGCATCCTATGCCACGTTGAAGAGCATGGCAGAGCAGATCGAGGCAGACGTGATCCTCCTGCGGGAGCACCAGGAGGCAGGGGGCAAGGTGCGCGACTACCTCGTTCGGAAACGTGTGGGTGACAACGACTTCCTGGAGGTCAGGTGAGGAGCTGGGTGGAGACAGGGTTAGTCAGCAGCTCAGCTGCATTTTTGCCCTGTGAGCAGTCCATGATGCTGAGCCAGCAACGCTGGTTGGAGTCTGGGTGTTGTAGCTACCCAACAAAGGGAATGGAGCCCGACCACTCCTTGCTAATGAAATTGCCTTTTTGTTGTTGTTGCCACCTGTTCTCTTTGTGAACAAACTGTTGGTGGAAATTTGCCTGTGTTTAGTGGAGGGCTGTTGCTGTCTGGGTGAGGGCTTCACAGTTTGGGGATCTTTTGTATCTCAGAAAGTAATCACATGTGTGCATGTGGCAGTATATATACGCATATATGCACACTGCTGGAACACAGTACTTTTGACTAAGGATTCAGAATAAGGAGAACAGTCTATTCCAAGACTGATGATCCAAGCCACCTTTTACTGGACATATATTAGTTTATGTAACATGACTTGAGAGTCTGCCCAGACCTGGATGGAGTGGATTTCCAACATTTGCCAACAGCTGTAATAGCCACCTTGATCAGAGTCTAAGAAGCAGCTTCCTGTAGGAAAACATTTCATTGTTATTTGAACTTTCCCTTCTCTAGGAACAGCAATTTCAGGTTTTGTATTCTACTTAGCACTTGGTGGTATTGCCACATGAGAAACATGAGAAAGGCCAGAGGTATTCTAGACCAAGTTGGCATTTAGTCTTCCTTTTGAATCGCCACAGTGTATATGTTGGATTGCAGAGACAAGGAGTTGGAAGAGAGACATTCTGTATGGCATCAAGCAATGTCAGGTTCAGTTGACTATGTTCTGGACAGCAGTGACATGTTTCCACAGTCTTCCATATCCCTGTCCTTAGAGCCTGGGATCTCTGCTGTTAATAAATAACTGTAAAAGAATCTCTGCTCTGCTTGTAAAGGTATAACATTTTTTAATCTCTGTTTAAAAAAAAAAACAGAGAAAAAATTCAGTTATTTGCAGGAGCAGTGATGTTTGGGGGCTTTTGACTGCTTGTTTGTTTCTTCAGGTATTGTGTTTTACTAGGTTCCTTTTTCCTTTTCCCCTCCAGGGTAGCAGTGGTTGGCAACGTGGATGCAGGAAAGAGCACATTGCTGGGTGTCTTGACTCACGGCGAGCTAGACAACGGTCGAGGCTTTGCTCGGCAAAAGCTCTTCCGCCACAAACATGAGATTGAGTCAGGCCGCACCAGCAGCGTGGGCAATGACATTCTGGGCTTCGACAGTGAGGGCAACGTGGTGAACAAACCTGACAGCCACGGTGGCAGTTTGGAATGGACAAAGATCTGTGAGAAGTCCACCAAGGTCATTACTTTCATTGACCTGGCTGGTCATGAGAAGTACCTGAAAACCACCGTCTTTGGCATGACCGGCCACTTACCTGATTTCTGCATGCTTATGGTATGTATCGTACCAGCTGGAGTGGGGCTGTTCACAGCTTTAACAGCCTTGACTTCTTTCCTACTGAGAAGTCCCTGTGGGTTTGTGGAGGGGGACAGCATCTCACTGCTGGAGAGCAGAAGCCTCTGTGGCTCTCTCTCCAGGACTCTGAGGCAAGTGCCCCAAAGCTGTCAGTCCCGGACAGGCCAAAAGTTTGTGATTCTTGAAAATGGAAAAAAATGGAAAGATTTCTGAATTCTAGAAAACTATATTAAAAATGGGGAGAAATTAGTCCTTTGCCAGTGTCCAACAGCATTTGAGATGAGCTGGGTCTGCTCATACAGTCACAGTGACACATCTACAACCTAACCACAATCTACTGCTCATCTGGCACAAGGCCTGCTCTGTAACCCAGTTTACTGCAAGAGGAACATTTACATCCCTGCATCTTATATCCCTGGTGTAGGTTGGCAGTAATGCCGGGATTGTTGGCATGACCAAGGAGCACTTGGGCCTGGCACTTGCACTTAATGTTCCTGTCTTTGTTGTGGTGACCAAGATTGACATGTGCCCTGCCAACATCCTGCAAGGTGAGTCCTACAAGCTCTCTCCAGGGCTGTTTCTTATCTCTGTATGTGCTACTGTCCTCTGCTTGGGTTCAGGAATTACTGCTAGAGGAAAGCTGCTTTGTCTGATTTTGACTGCATCCTAAGCACCTTCCATCAGTCCTATCCTTTTTCCCTTGCCCATTTTGCAGGTGTTTCACTTGTAGTCACCATTTCAAAATTACCCATGTTGGGGGGACTCAGCTGGCAACCTGAAAGTGTTTGCTACACTAAGAGGAGCAGCATACAGTAGGGGTTGGGGCTTTGCTTTCCTTCTGGATATTTAATCCTGGAGGAAAAATCTGGAAGTTCTTTTGAAAGCTGCTTTCCTCCTTGCCCATAGTTTGTGTGTGATCTTAAGCTGTGATTGGACTTGTTCTTCAGCAGCTTTTAGTGAAGGGGCAGCTGCTTGTTACATCCGGCTCACCTGGACACTTTTCAGGTACACTGGCATAACTACAGCAGCTCCTTCCTCTGTCTAAACAACCAGACAACACTTAATAAATCATGGTTTGAAGCAACTGCATATGTGGGCTATGGCAGCAGCAGCAGGGGAGCCAGGACTAGGCACAAACAGAAATGGCAATGAGTAGTAGGGGTTAGTGATTTTTCTTTTTCTTAGCAGCAGTTAAAGCAGCATCTCTAACCCCAGCAGTGATCCATTAACCTATGCTTGATGTTTTTTCAGTCTGTGACGAACTCTCACCTTTAAAATTCTCTTTAAGCATTTCTCACACCTTCAGGAACATTGTAGTTAATTGGAAGAATGTGGGTTTTTTTTCATAATCAGTCCTAAAAATCAGGGAAGTCAATGCTCCTTGTACTGTCTGTGGTTAGTACATTACTTTAAAAATCCTAAATATGTTTCATGTAAATAGGTGCATATGAACAGAAGATAATCTGGATATCTCTCTAGTAGTTATTTAGCAAATAAATGTAAGGCCTGACTATCAGATAGTAACTGGGAAGGAAGGAGAATATTTGGCTCAGTGTATGGAGAGAAGAGCTGCTCTTGGGAGAAGCCATTCCTGTGACATGCTCTGTTTAAAGTAAATAGACACAAGATTTGACTCAAGTGTATCTGTGAAGACCAGATGGCATGATTAGATATTTGTGTTTCTGTATCCAAAACATTACTTTCCCATAGGCAATTATTTGTTCACAAAACCCCATCTAACTGAATGACAATTCTAAAATATAAATTATTTGCTCTTTTCAGTCCTTACTACCGTTTTTTGGTTTTTCCTCATTTATTGTAAAGTACTTTGCAGGAGACTGTTTCTAGTGCATCAGGTAATGCCCCTGCTGGCTCATAAATATGAGGCTTAGAAAATACGTGAAAAAGAAGCAAAAGATGAAAGTTGGGAGCCATGAGATTTTTCCCAAAACGCTGATTTCCAAATCTGGTCCACCCACACTGTCTTAGTCTATGATGGTGGTCTTAACCTCTTTCATGCTTCTCAAGCCTCCTAGGGCAGGTTGACTTCCAGAGGAAATGTATTGATGTTTGTTTGGTCAAAATTGATTTCTAAATCATGTGTTCTCAGGTATTTTCCTTCCTGAGTCATTTAATTCAGTATGAAAAATCCTTTATAGGAAGAGGAAATACCTTGTAACTGCTTAAAGCTACTAATAGACAGCTATAAAATGTCTACTTCACAGCTTTGCACTTGCAGATGCAAACTTGTCTGTCTGTTCGTGTATGGTGTCGCTTGGCAGCAGGCTGGCATGAAATGGAAGATGGAATGGCTCCTAGGTCCTACCTGGGCTGCAACAAACTCATAGTCTCACCTTTAGCCATCTTCTCCTGTCTCTTTGTGGCCAGAGCACCCGTCTCCCTTCAGGGAGAGACTCCACAAAAGTGATTTGTAAAGACGGGAGATGCTGCCCTAACAATATTCATTTCACCCTTTAAGAAACCCTGAAGCTGTTACAGCGACTGCTGAAGTCCCCAGGGTGCAGGAAGATTCCCGTGCTGGTTCAGAGCAAGGATGATGTCATTGTAACAGCCTCCAACTTCAGCTCAGAGAGGTAACGGGAGTAGAGGAGAATCATTTCTCTTTCAATCCTATTTGGAGACTGGGTGAGAAGATTCAGAAAGAGAGTCCCATTGTCTAGATGTGTGAAGGTTGCATCTGCCTTGTGGTGTGTTGATTCCATAAGAGTGTGTTGATTTTGAGGTTGACCTGCTTGTGTTCCCCTCTCTGAGACAGAAATGAGAGGCTGCTTCTCGGCAGTCTGCAGAAGACGGCAGGGCATTCAGCTTCCTTCAGTCCTGGAACCTTACACGTTTTCCCAAATGTCATTAGAAGGCAGAGGCAATGTTGCAGGTTTTCAAACATGGGGTGTTGTGCATCTGACTGCTTGCCAGGCTCTCCCTTCCCAGCACTGTGTATTGAATTCAGTCCCAAGATTTTCGATGTCTCCCTACATGCAGAAACCCAGGCAGGAAAGTGAACTAACTCCGTTTTCATCAATTTTTCTTTACAGGATGTGCCCGATTTTCCAGATTTCAAATGTTACTGGGGAGAATCTAGACTTGCTGAAGATGTTTCTTAATCTCTTGTCTCCACGGACCAGTTACAGGGAAGAAGAGCCAGCAGAATTCCAGATAGATGATACTTACTCTGTCCCGGTAAGGGGCCTAGTATTTGGAAGAATGCTCTGCTCCCTCTTTCAGGTTGAAGAATGTATCTTCTCTGGAGAGGGGAGTTCTAGAACTATTCTGCCAGCCTGCTTAAGTAATCTCAATTACTGTTTTTATCTTTCTGTGCATAGGGTGTAGGAACAGTTGTCTCTGGAACGACACTGAGAGGCCTAATCAAGCTAAATGACACCCTGCTGCTGGGGCCAGATCCTCTTGGCAACTTCCTACCTATTGCTGTCAAGTCCATCCACCGCAAGAGAATGCCTGTCAAAGAAGTGCGGGGAGGCCAAACTGCCTCCTTTGCTTTGAAGAAGGTGAGATGATCTGCTGCAGACCCCCACAACAGGAACCACCCTCTTAATTTTTGAGTGCTCTCAGATATCAGCTGCTATAAGACTATTTCTACAAACCTCAGCTGCCTCATTTTGCTGTGGAATAAAATCCCATAGAACCTCTGTGGATTCCACATTCTGGTTATTCCTCCTGATTGCTGGCAGGCGATAGCAGTGCCCCTAGGTAATGACAAATAGTGTTGAAGATATCTAACAAAGCGGAGGCATTGCAAGAAAAGTCTCCTTTTGTGCTGAAACTGCATTAGTATCCTGGGTAGTGTATTTACACTATTCCTCTTGGATTGTAGGACCAGCTGCATGATTTGGGATTTAAAAATAATTAAAATTTGATGTGCTTCCTCTTGCAAAAAGGTTTCTGTCAATAGAAGCTGCATTGATTTTAAGGGGATATAGTTTAAGCTACACCACACTTCATGTGTTCAGGCTTATCGTGTTGTATTAGCAGACATTGTGATTTTGGAGAGATCATCTGCTTGGGTAATGTGTAACCAGGATGTATGTTTTGCTTTTAAAGGAGCAGTGAGGTAAATGTGTCAGTGTCCAGCATTCCCAGCACTCTAACTAAAGTTTCCTTGGAAACTTCAGCTGAATTTGATTTTTACAACCTTTACATAACATCATACACATAACGTACTGCTTAACAGCTCTCGCTTTGCCTTTTGGTGAGCATGAGAGAATATCTGTGAAATCCTTTAGGACCCTTCTGGATGCAGTCAACCAGAGAAGTACATTTCTTCACTGGAGAATCTTGCTAAGGTTGTTTGTGTCTCTGCTTTCCAGATCAAGCGCTCTTCCATCCGGAAAGGCATGGTAATGGTGTCACCCCGCCTGAATCCACAAGCATCGTGGGAGTTTGAAGCAGAGATCCTGGTGCTCCATCACCCCACCACCATCAGCCCACGATATCAGGCCATGGGTACGTGCCTCAGTGTTGTCTCGTCTTTGTTTCCCAGTGGTAACAGTTTATATCAGCTCTAGCCTTAGATAATTTTGCTCCTGATGGCTCTGTCAATCTGAATATATGCCATAGTTCCTGGTTTTGCCTTTCCTGGCAATGTCTGAGAGGGGAGGGAGCTGACAGAGGAGAGTGGAGGCGGCTGTAAGATAAAAAGGAGATGTGCGCCCTCAAGTGTACTTGGAGCCTGCTGGAGCTGCATCTCCATGGTGCAAAGATTCTTTGCCTTCAAATGCTGATGGACAGACTCATTTTGGGTCCCACCCTCTAGCTAGGCTGCTTGGTGTGTAGGATTCTTTTGAGGGTGCTTCAGGACATGCACCATTAGAAGACAACTGTTCTAGGTCATGATGTTTTCATTTTGAGGACTGAACAAAGGCAGCTGCATGACCTGCATAGTCTTTGCTGTAGGGTAACGAGCTGCCTTCAATGTCTGTCTGAAGCTCCTTCCACTAATGGCACTGGCTGTTGAAAGCCTTTGTGCATTACATTTGCAGTGCATTGTGGCAGCATCCGCCAGACGGCCACGATTCTCAGCATGGACAAGGACTGCCTGCGGACAGGGGACAAAGCCACAGTGCACTTTCGCTTCATCAAAACCCCGGAATATTTGCATATAGACCAGCGGCTGGTCTTCCGTGAAGGCCGCACCAAAGCTGTGGGTACCATCACTAAGGTAAAGGCTGAAGAGTCCGACTTGGTTTTGCCCATTAGCTACTTCTTACATTGAGAAGCCAGCAGGAGAATCTGGATAACTCTGGAAAATTGAGGGAAGAGTCTGTCTTTCCATTACAAACATCAGCCCTTACATGGGTTGTGAATGACAAATGTGGTTTGTCATGTAGTGGGTCTTTTGCTGGTGTGAGTGAAGGAATGTGAAGGTGGGGGGTGAATCAGATGCATCTGGTTCTTAAGGCTCAGTCTCTTTCAGGCATCTTGTAGCTGGTTCCTTTGAGTCATGTTGTGGAGGGTTGAGTGGCACTTTGCTCCTGGTGAGGGTTCTGGAGGACAGCTCAGAGTCCTAAGGTTCTTTGAATAGCTGCTGCTGCATTCTTCTTGATGCCTATTGGTATAAATTCTCCCGAGGCTTTTTGTTAAAAAGCATTGAACCTTGCCAGATCAACCTAGCTGTTTTAATGCTGAGTTTGGCCTCTCCCTTTGCAATTTTGCAGTTACTCCAGACCACTAATAACTCGCCAATGAACTCCAAGCCACAGCAGATCAAGATGCAGTCAACCAAGAAGGGAGCTGTTACGAAACGAGAGGATGGTGCTCCCGCCGCTGGGACAGCAGCTGGAGGCACACCCGCTGGGGACGAGGCCCCCTCAACAGCTGCAGCACCATTGACACCTACTGTCCTGCAACCACTGGTAAGTGAGGAAAATACCACGCCATCCTAGCTGTTTGCATCCTGGTTTCATTTGTTGGAGGAAGAGCACACTAAAGCACAAGCATCATCCCCTCGTACTTTGAATTCACCTTGGGATTCAATGTGCCACAGAAACAAATAGAAATATAAGTAATCTCACAGCAGAAATCATAATTCTCTGATGACTGAATGACCCGATGGCTGACCTTTCAGCAGACAGTTGCTCAGGGTCGTAGGACAACTCAGGTTGGACCTCAGGAAGTGTCTAGTCAAACCTCCTGTTCTAAGTAGGATTAGCTGTGAGGTCAGATGAGGTTGCTCAGGGTTTTATCCAGTCATGTCTTAAAAACCTCCAAGGGAAGACTGCACAACCTCCATTGGCAACCTGTTTCACTGTGACTGTGCTCACAGAGAATATGTGTCTCCATACACCCAGTAGCTGAACTAATGAAGCATCGAATGACCAATCACAGAATGGGTCTCCAGTGTCTGAATGAGACGTAGAATATCCCTTCACTAGAGAAATTATAACCTGAGTATTAGGCACAAGTTGTCTGCCCTGTCAAAGGGAGAGGATGGAGACATTGAAGGAGAAGGAAAGGCTTATCTCTTCCTAGAGAAATTTATCCAGGTTGTTTTGTTGGTTAGAACCTCTCAGCTCAGCTTGTAATGAAGGATACCTAGTCTTTCTGGCCTGAAAGGAATGGAAACTCAATTCTAACTGCAAGCTTTGGGAGCTATTTATCAGCTTCATTACTGATAGAAGAAAGATCTTCTTTTAGTATACTTATCTAGTAAGTGAAAAGTTCAGGAACTGACTCTGTTAAGAGACCTGGTCAGTGTTCCCCCTCTTAATTCTAGCTGTATTAGTTGCTATTGGTCAAATTTCACCCTCTTTAGCCATGCTGGCTGCTGAAAAAGGGCCCTCTGGCAGGGAGTCTCTCCCTCTGCATATATTTGGGGCTTTGCACCAGTCCTACATCTCCTCCATGTCTTGTTGTAGTGTCACTGTGGGTTTAAGTAGTGCTCCCATCTTGCATTTTGTTTTGTCCGTTCCCCTGAGACTCTGTTGCTTTTGTTCTTGCTTACCTCTTCCTCTCTCTTCTTGCTGCTTCCCTCAGCCTGCCCTGGATGAAGAGCCCCACATCCGTGAGGGCAATAAGGTATTTGGCTGATTTCAAAGAGGAACAGTGGGTTTGCTGGCCTGAGGTTGGGAACAGAGTCAGGTTAGCAAGAGAGCTATGACAGGGGGGCGGGGGGCTCTCCTTCCATTCTGCACAAAGTCAAGGGAGCCTGAGGCCTTGATTTCCTGAATGCTGAACTCATGGCACCTGATGGCTCTCTTGGGGAGTGAAGCACTCAGAAAATTGGAAAATCAAATCCTTCTCAGCTTGAAAGGCAGAACTTTATGGTCCATCTGTCTCTCCTCCTTCCCTCATGGTGTGTCTGCCTTACCTCCTTCCTGCAGTGGTAGGAAGCTGATCAGTCACAACTGCCCTCCTGCTGTCTGAATGTGTGCATGATCCATCTGAACTCCTGTGCTGATACTCCGATTGAGGGGTCCCTTGCACTAAAGTCAGTCTTCTTGTTTTTCAGTCAAAAGTTGGAGGAGGAGGCCGGCGACGTGGGGGTCAGCGCCATAAAGTGAAATCTCAGGGAGCCTGTGTGACTCCTGCCAGTGGCTGCTGAATTTCTTATTCCTCCTTTCTCTGAGGAATTCCTCCCTTTCCCTTCATTTCTTATCCAAAAGATCCAGAGCAGCTTAAACCAAAACCCATCCCAGCTGATTGGCTGCAGAAGAATCGTCCCTCCTCCCTGAAGGAAGCAATGGAGAGGAGCATAATTTATAAGCTAATGAAGGTGATAAGACACAGAGAACTGAGTAACTGACACCTTCCTCCTCCACCTGTCGACACATTTTTGTACATCGTGGGCTTAGTTTTTATTCTTATTAGTTTTTATTATATTTTGTGTGCATGAAGATGAGAGGAAAGACTGGATAGAACTGCAAAGAGCCAGTTAGTTGCCTCCCTCCTCCCTCACCCCTTTCTGTCCACAGGACTTGCTGCTCTCCCCCTATTTGCTGTCTCAGATCCAGGGGTTATCAAACACCTGAAATTTCAGACTTGCAAAGGTTAAAATACGTTGCTTAGGATGGCTCCATGGGGCATCGTTTCCTCACCACTGTGGCCCTGTGCCAAATATGTTTCTGGATTCCCTTCCTCTTAAACTATTTCTAAGTGGATTTAATTTAATGTTGTAGTGACTGAAGTTTGAAGAAGATGGTAAGAAATTTCTTTACTTGGAGATCTAAGAGGGAAACAAATTGTAAAGCAGTTCTTGATGTTTAATTCAGGGATCCTGTGCTAAATACCCTTCTCAAATAATGTTGATAGCACTTAAGATTATAATTAGCAAGAATTAAGTGGGCAGATGTATGCCCATCCTGTTCCCCTTCCCATCGTGCTGCTTTTCCTAGTGTTTGTTCAGTGCACATTGAATCAAATCTAACCTGCCTCTCAAGGCTGCAGCATCTTAATTGACAGTATTAAGAATACAGTGCAGGAACACTCAGTCCGTCCCTTGAGCCAGAGAAAGCCTTCTCACTTCGACGGACAGAGGTCACAAGTGGCAATACACCTTTGGAACAGAGACACCAGGCTAACATGACCTTCCCTTGATTTTGTTTACTCCAAGATTTCCAAAATCTTCCTGGAACTCAGTGGCCAAACTTTGCAGTGGCAGAGGTAGGATTTGTCTTCTCTCCTCTTGACCAAAGAGGGCAGTGATGAATTGGTACCAAATTTATAGAAGTGCTTTTAGGATTGGAAGTACATGGTAATTTTTGTGACTTTTTTTTTTTTTAAAGATTGTATTTTATTTTAATGACAAATTCTTGCTTCTCCAGGAAGGCCCTGCAAGAATAGTCTACAAATTACTGTTACAATGGTTTTTTTAACCCTGACTTGTGCAAATGATCGATTACCTGCTTATTTTGATCTCCCTTCTAACCCTGCCTTTTTGCTTGGCTCCAGTGAACACAGGAGTTATCCTCTGCAGGCTTGTGGTGAGCTGTGGGAGCGTGGTAGCATTTTGAGGAGGAGGTGGCACCCTCAGCAAATCGTGGCTCTCCCCAGCAGGTGTGGTCAGCCCTGGTTTCTCTGAGGGCTTCCTCCTCCAATGAAGGACTTTCGTTTTAATTAGAGGGAGACTGTAAAGCTTCTGTCCCTCCTTAGCGGGTTGTTCCTGTTTCTCATTCTGGGGCACCTGGGTGGAGTTCATTCCAGTTCACCTTGTGATTCGAGGTGAGGCTTCCAAGCCAACCGAGTGACAGCAGGCTCAGGGGGGAGTGTGTCTCCCGATGCCAACACCAGCACTCCAAGAGCATTAAGCGGCACGGGAGAGGTGAGAAATGTGGTTTGGAGACGAGGGTACTTTGCCTTAGAGACTGCAGTGGCCTGAGCATGGATGGAAGGGGGTGGTCAGACAGTCCTTTTCCAAGCTATGTGCCTAAATACCAGCACTCTCCTGGCGAGGGAGGAACTATAGGCGGCTACAACACTAATAGCACCCGCATTGTGAGGGGGTGTGAGGTGTGGCTAAGCAGGACACGAGGGCCTGGTTGGTTTGTCTTCTGGCCCTGCAGCAGCATCAAACTGCATCTGATTTCACTGCCCTCTGCTTCTGAGGGGAGCAGGGAGCTCTAGGCGGTTTTCTCTTTCTCCATTCCTTGTGCTCCAAATGAAGGAGACTGCCGAGACCGAAAGAAGGTTCACTTCAATTTGTGCAAAGGAGGTGGTGTGATCTCTCTTTTGTGACCAGCATTTAAAGATCACTCAGGCTGGTGTGATCTATAAAATAAATTTTAAAGAAGTTTGTTCCAAGTTAAGGTGTGTCTTGTGCTTTTTGTCCCTTTGGAAAACCAGGCTGAAAGCCAGACAAAGCAAGTTTGCCTGGCACCAGTCTCCTTTGCTGGCTACAAAAGGAGGCTGCGTTCACAGTGATGGCAGGGGAGGGCATGCCATGGCACAGGAGAGCTGCTGCTGAGCCTCTGCACAGCCCTGACAGCTTTTACTCTGAGCAAAATTTAGTGTACCTCAGTAGAAATGGTTAAATGAGAGCAGTTATGTGGTGTGAGCTGTGTGGGATGTGTACAAGTGGGTGCAAAGAGCAGCTGTAGCAAATCATTTGGGGCCAGCTCCATCAGAGAACCTCTGCTGCAGGCTGCAGCTTTAGCACAGAACTTCCACTGCCTGCATTTTATTGTGCTCTCTGAGCCCTTGCTGGGATTTGCACCTCTCCTGTTTCTGCAAATACAGCAGGCCTCCCCAGTGTTTAAAATGAGCTTTTTTCTGCCTCCTTGGTTGATCTCAGAGGTTCATGAAGGCTTTTTCTGCTGTGCACAGCCCTTTCATAGGTAAGTGTTGGGCTGGGAGCTGGTAGTAGCTGGAGCAGAGGCCCAAACAGCCCTGGAGATGGCTGGTCCAGGGCCAGCACAGAGCAAGCCTGGACCTAGGGGGCCCTTCTGGAAGGAGCTGCATGGTACTCCTCAACACAAGACCTGCCTTCAAGCTCATCCTGGTTAAGCAGACAGGGTTGTGACCGTCCTCGAGCCAGTGTAATTTCCCTTTTTTGCAGCTGTCTTTTATGCTCTAAGTTGACTTCCTCATTCTGAAGAAAATTAAGTATTTCCTTTCTTCCTGCTCTTAGCTGTGGCTGAGTAATTTACAACTTACATTATGGAAAAGAGCAACGTGCAGCTACCCTTAATTGTGCTTTGTGTCAGGCTTTGTCCCTGCTCCCTGGCCTCATCTGCCATTCCCTGGGGCCACGCCAGGCTCTGCTCATGATAAGGCAGAGGATGAACTGATGCCCAGGGAGGGGCTGGAGGTCACAGCAGGACAGACACAGCCATGGTCCATCACAGATTTAAGTCTAGTAGAAGTCTCAAGGAATTTGAGTTTTGGCATCCCAGAGCCTGCTCAGTGACAAGGTGACAACTGCTGACCCTGGAGTTAGTACCTCAGGCTGAAATATAAGGATTTGCCATAGGACTACATAGAAGAAAAGCCAAAAGAAGAGGTTTTGTCCATCTACTAGCTATGCATCATTCCCAACAGCAAATTCACTTAAAAAATATCTAAATGTACAAAACAGGACAGTTTTGATATAATTTATTTGTCTTGGTCTTTTTTTTTCTTGCATAGGCATAAATTACAATCTGTTGATTAAAAAATAAAATGAACAAAACAGTGCAGCATTTGCAACAGGCTACAGCATCAAATACAAACTCCTGCCTGTAACCATCTGTTTCTGCAGGGTTAATTTGTAACGTGTGTAGGGCAAACTGAGAAGGAGGGAAAATAGAGGAGGGAAATGGAGTAAATAAGGAAAATCTGCTCCCACAGCTGTTCTGCATTTTTCCTGCCTCACCAGGCTCATCTTCTGCATCAGCTCTAGGATTAAATACCCTTGGGCAGAGATGTACATGCTGAAGCAGCAGTTTTATGTGCCCTCTTTTCTTTTGTAGCTCTGGGAAGTGTTGCAGAAATCCTGCAAGCTGCTGCTGGAGAGGCAGCTGTCCAGGCACTCTGTACAGGTGCTCAGGCTGCAGCCAAGCACTGATGCTGAATGTGGGGGCTGAAAAACCACCTCTAGCCTCAGCCCCTGTTCCTGGGGATCCTCACACAGACAGCATCGTGAGGCCTCTAAAACCAGCTAGAGAAGAGCATAAAGCCCCAGGATATGTTCTCACTGGTGTCTCCAGGGGGATTTACCTCAGAACAGCAGAGACATCTCCAAAGGACAGGGCAAGCTTGGCCTGTAAAGCCAAATGCTCCCTAACACAGAACCAACAGTTAATACCCCCTTGGAAGGAGCAGAGACTCCATTACAACTCCATTCTCAGAGAAAGAGATCCCTTTTCCCACCTCTTACCAGCATGCATGATTTACCACAAAACTATTTTTTCTTGGGCAAAGACCCTGTCTGTCCTGACAGTCTGAGCCAGAGACCTGGGAGCCAAAACAAAGGTTAGAAAAGGGGTTTTTCCCAGCCCCATGGTTATGTATTTGCTCCAGCAGCCAGAGAGAGGTGGGAAAAAGGGAGAGCTTCATCTCTGCTCTCTTTTTAGCATTCAAATAAATACAGGAGCTGCTCTGCTTAGCCCAGAACAGGCCTAGGCATTCATAAAAGCACAACTCCATGTGCGCAGGGCACTCACAGACATGACTCCAAGGCAAGCAGGCAGCTGTAGACAAGTTTAAAATAACTTTGGCTGCGGATGCCAAGAATTAAGGCTATGCTCAATATAGGAGAGAATTTATAGTCACTGGATCTGGCCACAGGTCAGCTTTCTCCCTGCAGTAGGGCCTCCCAGCTCTGCAGGAGGCTCCACAGGGTAATTTTAACCTGCTGGAGATGGGGCTGTGCCCTCTGGGCTCACTTCCCTTGCTTGGAGCAGGGAGACCCCTCCAAGAATGGATGTGCTGCCACCATCCTCATCCCCTCACGGTGGCACAGAGGGTGGCAGTGCTCAGCATCTCTGCCCAATGATCAATACATTAGGGCATGCTGAAGGGAGACACTTCCTCAGCCCCTTCCCCTCCTCCTCTATGCCTACAGTGCTTCAAGCAGAGATCACCAGAGCAGGAATCAATACCTGGTGCTCTCATAGTGCCAAGGAAAGGATGACACCAGCATCAGACAGGGCTGATATGCTAAATGTGAGCCCTTTAACTTTTCTTTCAACAAAACACAAGACAAAGGTGAAGGCTGTAAACACCATCCAAGAACATAAGCCAAACTACATGTGATGCAGGCAACCAGGAGGTGGAGGGGCCAGATGGCTCTGGCACTCCTCAGCCCAGGGGAGGTCTCTGTGCATCCTTTCTGCAAATCCCTGCTGCTGTGACTCCCCCCATCCACAACATGAGCACGGGCAGGGTTTACATGCCCACTGCAGGCAGAACTCCCCATCCTGCTCCTGCACTGTCCTCCACAGCCAGGGCTCAGAGAACAGAGCAATGCCTGTGAGGAGAGGTAGGAGGGAAAGGCAGCCCTTCCAGGAGAAGGGAGGTCAGCCCGCACCAGCCATCTGCCATCAGGGACCGGGAGCTGACAGGGGCAGCCCAGAGCTCTGCAGGTGGGGGATTGCTCTGCTGCTCCCCAATGTGCAGAAGCATGCTGGCACCTGCAAGCCCTGGTGCTTGCCCTGTCTACCACCCTGTAGAGCACTGGGGCAGCAGCTCCTGCTCGCTGCTAACAGTCAAGTATACACAGATGCAGCCACGGGCAAGAGGCCACAGCCACCCACTGCGGTCTCAGAGGACATCTGCAGCAGGTAGGGCAGGAATGCCTCCAGCACTCCACCAGCAGCAGTCCACAGAGGACTCCATCTCCCAGGTCCAGCTACCAAGCCACTAACAACAAGGCCCGTATCTTAAACAGCTCTGCTCATCTTATTCTAGCTTATCCTACTGTGTGTGCTATTCTCCTACTAAACACAGCTCTAGCCCTCTCCACATCTAAGCCACTTGGCCCAAGTGGCACCACATAACATTCTCCGGTTAAGTACAAATCGCATGGAAAAAGTATTTTTTTCCCTTTGTTACTACAAAAAACAAGAAAAAACCCCAACCCCTACACCCCAACTGGAAAATAACCCCCCTCCCCACCTCTTAAAAAAAAAATCTCCCAGAACAAACCCCAAAGGAGAAGCAGGCAACAGGAATTTTCAATAGAATCATCAAGCTTAACACTGGGGAGGCAGCCACTCTGGGAGGCCAACAGCATCACCAAGACCCAGCACAGCCACTGGCAGCAGGAGGGCTTGAGCAGAGGGATGGCAGGGCAGGCTCTGCCACCCACATGTACATTTCTCTCCTCCTGCTGCCCCAAACCGTTAGTTTTATGTTAATACTTCACTAATACTGTCTCATTTCCTCTCTGCTGGCCCACCATCAGAGAGCTGGAGATCTTTACCCAACCCAATGCCAAGGCAAGAGAAGTGACCCTGTGTGGACCTTGCACTTACTCTGGCAGCACCGAGCCAGGCACCACAGTCCCACACACCGTATCGCACCCAAGTCCGCATGAAGCACATCACAAAATTACACACCCCTTGCCCAAAGCCTGGCAATGCTAGACATACCATCAGAAAGGAGTGGGGCAAGAGGGACGGGGGGCAGCGCAGACCCGATAAGAAGTTAGCTTAAAAAGTTATAATGTCCAATACGCACAGAAAACAAGCCAGGCTGCGCTACGACCCACATGGGATGCTCTTGCCTCCCCACCCCAGTCCTCAGAAGCGTGAAAGCCTCACCCCTCAAACACCAGCTCTTCTCCTCCCCGCAGGGGAGCAGCTTCCTGGGGCAGCTGCTGGCGCATCCCGGGATTTCTGCGTGCAAAGTGGTGAACCAGAGCAACGCGCTCCTGCTGTCAGCCTGGCAGCATCCTCATCCTGCTCGGAGCCGGGGGTCAGTGCGCCGGCTCCCCGTGCACACGGAAGCGGTAGATGCAGGTGTATTCAGGGTGGCCCCAATTGCTCAGCACCCGGAGCTCCACCAGCTGGTATGTGCCCACAGAGTCACCCTTGGGGAGGAAGGGGAAGGAAAACCTGAGCCTTTGAGAGCTTTTTAAAGCTCAGAGATCCCAGAGGTCCCATTTTCTTCTCGGGGTCAGGTGCTTCAAGGGCCATTTTACTTACCTCCAAGTAAAATGTTTGGATGGGGTCGCCATCGTGGTTGTAGGTGAACTGTCCAAGGAGACGGCCCTCCTCCTCTCCTTCTTCCTTCAAACCCTGCAGAGGGGCAGGGAGGCAGAGAGGGAGAACCAGGGGTCATCAGAGAGGGAGACCAGAGGTGATGAGCACACCCAAGGCAGAAGGGAGAGGGAGACACAAGCCTGCTTGGCCTCCACTCCTGCTCTTCCAGGCCAAAACAGACATATGGGGACAGGGACCGGTGGGGAGGGATGGGGGAGGGAAGACCAAAAGTTACACCTGCTCAATCCCCTCTCTCCTTGTGTCCCTCCAAATTCTTTCTGAAGCCCAGTGCTGTCACTCTCCCCACCAGTACTGCTTCTTTCTCTTCTTCAGGGTAAGACCAACCCTTCCAGAGCACCCCACAGCCAAATATGGGCTTTGTTAGCCCTCCCTTCTTGTGCCCTCCCACCATGTCCCCCGGCTCCTCCCTCAGGTCCGGGCGAGGGCACTCACATAGACAGTGAAGTCCTTGGGGGCACTGGGGATGATCCCCTGGGGTGAGAGGGCTTTTGGGATGTGCTCCAGTGTCACAGCTGTGGGGCGGATGATGCTGGAGAGCCGGATAACAGCAAAGCCCTGGGAGCCACGAAATGCCCAGCAGTTCCCAGGGTTGACATCTGGCTGTGAACATAGAAGCAACACATCAGCAATGTTATCACCATCAGTGCCTTTTTTCTCCCCCTGACATCAGTCCGGCTGCTTGCTTGGAGCGACAGTGAGAGTCCAATCAAACCCCCATGAGAACCAGCCCAGCCAGTCCTCCCCCTCCGTGGGGTCTTGCCCCGAGGGTGCCCACCTGCAGGATGACACGGGGGGACTGTGAGTGGTACCACAGGGGGATGCCAAACAAGCTCAGCAGTGCTGTCCGTGTCTCGTAGGTCTCTGAGCAGCGGGTGTTGATGACGCTGGCCCCTGGCACAGAGAGGGGATAGCAGCAGGTAAGCTGCATGCCAGCACCCTGTGGTTCCCTCCCCAGGACAGCTGACTCATCCCCCACCACCTACCACCTACCTGCTGACTCCAGGGCATAGTCAACCATCCCCACGCGGTCCTCACTGTAGCGCTTCAGGGCCTGGCCCACGATGAGATGCACTTGCTGCAGCAGGAGCAGAGGGCACAAGAGGGGTGAAGGACCAGGACAGGCATCCTGCCCCCCACCCTCCTCCACCCTGCAGGGACAGAGAGGGCACACAGACCTTCCCACAAAACAGCCAGGGGATAGAACAGCCGGGGGATGAATCACCGTGGCAAAAATGAGAGGACATGCATTAGGCTGGGAAGCCTTGCTAGAGGTTGCTAAAAATACTCCAGAGGAGAGGAGCTCTGCAATGAAGGGGCAGTGCCCAGGCACACTGGGCTCACCCATCCCCAAAAGAGGGGCTGGCCCAAAGGGAGGAGAGTGGGTACCAGACACAACTTGACAGACTACCCAGTCCTCCCCAACATCTTCTGCTGGTCCCTCCTGCCCTCTCCTTCAGGATAGATGGGAGCTTTTCCCATCCAGAAAAGGGGAAGCTGGCTGGAAAATCCTTTTGGAGTCAAACCCAGCCAAAGGAGCTGGGACACTGCAGCACCACTGCGGGTCTAAACTTCAGAGTGCACAAAGTTTGCACAGACTGCAGGGACTGCTAATCCCAGCTTGATCCCTCCCTCCACTATCTCCACAGGGAATTGCCAACAACTCTTTCCAAAGCAAGCAGGCTCATTTTTTCCCCTTGGTGTCATTCTGCTTAAATGTTTTGCATCAAACAACTTGGCACTGCTGCCGAAGAATGGGGATAAGCAAGATTCTCCACCCATGGAAACCTTGCTGGCATCCACCCTACTTTCTGGGTCAAGGATGCACGAGCAGAAGCTTGGATTTTAAGACACCAAGAGCCTCACAGGCGTGCAGGTATCACCACCTGTGACCTCTTCCAGGGCAGAGTGCAGGCACAGCCCAAGGAGCTTCAGGGATGTTCCTGCCATGTGGGCTGGGATCAATATTCCAGCTGTAGGGGCTGTTCCAGTGGCTCTGCCATCTGCCAGGCACACATGCCAGCCCCTCTGCGCACACACACAATGAGGCACAGTCCCCAGTCCCACACCAGTGGTCACCATCATGTCCCTGGGGCTCAGGCCAGCACTCACCTCCTCTGTCACCCCTGCAGTCCCCCCGTGCTGCAGGGCCACTCCAATACCAGCCTGAGCATCCCGTGATGACAGCCTCCGGTCCTCCGAGACTTTGGCAAGGATCTTGCGCTCCAGAGCCTGGAGCTCTGCTTTCAAGTCCTCCCGCTGGAGGATGAGGCCAGTGGCACCATCCTGCTGGGACTGTGACAGGAACCGACTGATCCACACTGGGAATTGTGCTTCCACCTGAAATGGTGGGGACTGAGCTTAGCCCTGGGGCAGGAACCCTCGCTCTTCTCTCTGCCAAACAGGGTGGGGACCTGGGACTCACTTCAGTCCGCACTGTCTTCAGCTGCTCCAGCATCCCCTCCACATGCTTTCCCATCACCTCCTGGTCTGCCTTGAGGCCTGCCAGCTCCCTCCTCAGCGCTGCCACCTCCTGCTCCAGCTTGCCCACCTCCTGCTGGAACATCCCTCGCAGGCTCTCCTGGGCTGAGCTGTGCAGAGAGAAATGCAACACTTCATGCCAATAGCCCCAGCTCCCCTCTGCACACTGAGGGAAGAGGCTCATCCCACATTACGTATGTTCAACCCCATCTCCAGACCAAACTATTTTAATTCCTGTGGCAATGACCTCTTCTACTGCATCCTGCAGGAAAGCATATGCAGCTCGCCCCTCAGCTGAAGGGCCACGTTCCCCAAAAAGATGAAAAATGACAGTGGCAAACGTCATTTGCTGCAATTGCCCTTGGAGCCCTGCTCCCAGCCATAGAATGGGTTAGGCTGGAAGGGACCACAGTGGGTCATCTGGACCAACCTCCCTGCTCAAGCAGGGCCAAACCTAGAGCACGCTGCCTCCTGTGAGGGAGATTCCACAACCTCTCTGGGCATTCAAGAAATATCTGGATGCAATCCTATGCAACCTGTTGCGGTGTGTGGTGACCCACACAGTAAAGAAGTTCTTCCTCATATTCAGGTGAAACTTCCTGTGCATCAGTTTCTGCCCATTGCTTCTTGTCCTACTGCTTGACACTACTGAGAAGAGCCTGGCTCCACTCCCTTGGCTCCCTCCCTTCAGATAGATATACATTGATGAGGTCCCCTCTCAGCCATCTCTTCTCAAGGCTGAACAGGCCCAGCTCCCTCAGCCTTTTCTTTTAAGAAAGATGCTCTAATCCCTTATTTATCTTTGTAGCCCTCTGCTGGACCTGCTTCAGGAGCTTCCTGCCTCTCTTGACCAAGACTCCAAATGTGTCCTCACTGGGGCTGAGTAGAGGGGCAGGATCACCTCCCTCGACTTGCTACCAATGCTCTTCCTAATGCACCCCAGGATACATACCACTGTCCTTCTTGGCCACAAAGGCACACTGCTGGCTTGTATTAACACACCCACATATCCATCCCTTCTTTCCTCCCACAACAACACATCTCAGTCGCTCCTTTTGCCCCAAGCAAACCCCTCCTAAACCTCACTGTGGGGAATTCCCTTTGCTACCTGCCTGCCCCTAACCAAGCAGTGGCTCTGCCCATCAGCCAGCGTTACCTCTGCCACTCAGAGTTCAGCTCCAGCAAGCGCGTCTCCATCTCCTGCCAGGAAATGAGGAAGAGATAAGACCTCTGACAACAGTGGTGGTCCTGCCCAAGTACCACCACATGCTCATCCTCTTACCTGAGAGGCTTGTGCCATCTTCCCCAGGCGCCCATCCAAATCCCTCTGCACCTGGGCTCGGAAGGCATCCAGCTCACCCTGCAGGATGAGGAACAGGGTGGAATATCAGAGCCTGGCCCCGCACACCCCTATCTCCCCATGTGCCCCCCCACACCTCACCTGGAGGTGGCTGGCCATGTCATTGTGGAGATGCTCCTTCAGCCCTGCATCCCGGCGGCTCACCAGCCCCTCCAGCAGCACCAGGATGTCCCCTGGGGGTGGCTCTTCCCCTGCTGTCACTGCTGCTGCCCCCCGACGCAGCTCCCACCGTGACAGCTCAGCCTCCAGTGCCACAAAGCGCTTCTCCAGGGACTGGAAGCGAGCCAGGAGCCCGTGTGCCCCCTGTAGCAACCAAAACAGGGTGTGATGCAGCCCCCTGGGGAGGTGCCTTCTCTACAGGACCCCTGTGAAAAGCATCCCAGACCACACACTCCCCACAGTCAGTAGCATCTTATTCATCTGTTGCTTCCCAGGAGAAGGCAGATCTTCCCCCATTCCTGGGGCAGCCCAAGAGTGAAATGGCCACAAGCTGGGAAAGCCATTTCCACCACTGTGGAGTGACCATCTGCCCCGTTCTCCACCATTCCCCATCCCCTGGAAGCGATCCCTCAGCCATGGACCACACCATTCCAGCTCTCCCTACAAGGCACCCAGTCCCACCTGGGCCACCACCATGCCTTTGCTGAAGCTTACCTTGTCAAGCATAGTTAGGTCTCCTGTCCCAGGCACATCAGAGGAGGAAAACTTTCCAGCTCCCCACCATGGGAAGGCGGGCAGGCTGAGTGTCGACAGCCCATATGGATAGAAGTACCAAGCTCCTGGGCATGCAGAAGAATAAGATGGTTAAAGCCACTGGCTGGTAACGGTCCACAGCAGGGGACAGGGTGGACACGCAGAGACTCAGCCATCAGCATCCCCTGAGATTATCAGGAGGTCCCAGCACAAGGGAGCACTGAGCTGGGAGCCACCCCATCCCCCCAGTATGGCAGTAAGATGCTCTGCACTGCCCCAGATCTCAGGGCATCACATCGAGTCAGGCTGGCTCACCGTAGGCAGCAGCAGTGAGGAGTAGGAGGAGCAGCAGGAGAAGCAGGGACTTCTTCAGACGTGGGTAGCGCCTGGAGCATGGAGAAAAAAGAAGCACCTGTAGGACTGCAGCCACCTTCCACCACCTCTGAATGGGTGCCAGAGGGAAAGCAAAGCCCAGCTGGGCTTTGGCACAAGACACCCAACCCCACGTGTGTCTCCCCACTGGGAGGGTCCTGCAGGTTTTCCTCACACCTTCCCCATCTTGGTGTCCCACCCCCGTGCTCACCTGGAGAAGGGGACATTGTTCAGGCGGGGAGCTGTGCCGGTGAGGCGGTGCCAGGCACCTACCAGCCCTGAGAACAGCCACGTCATGAACCGAACTGCCAGCAGAGAAAACAAGCCTCAGGAGAGGTCCTAGTTGAGATGTCCCCTCCATCTCCAAGGATGGTCCCAGAAGGGGATAAAACCCCTTCACTGGATCAGGGAACAGCACACACAGCACTTAGGGAGAACAGACAGTGACAGTAAAACCAGCGCTGCCCCTACCAGCCCTCCACTCACCTGGGGAGGTAAACACCTGCCAGAGGAAGGAGCCCACCCGGGAGGCTGCAGTCCTCAGACCCGACCCAGAGCTACTTTGGCCTGAGTAAAAATGACCTGGAAAGGAAGAAGCAAGTCACCAATGGAGCCAGCATCCCAGGGCATCACCCAAGGCAAAGGCTTTGCACTGGGGGTGACATGCAGGGGGACTGGGAGCACCCTGGGTATGGTCAGCCCTGGGCTGGTCCCGCAGGGACACCTCCCCTGCATCCCTGCCACTACAGAGAGGCTGGTGTGGGCCTACCAGTGTAGTCATCTTCTGAGGAATACCCAGATGAAGAGGCATAGGTGTCATAGGTCTTGCTCTCCAGCAGCCCGTTGATCTTACTGGACTCTGTGTCCCCTGTGACTCTTCTCCTTCTGGTGGAGAGCTCCCCACCTGCTCCCAAAACAGAGTCCCCCTGAGAAATCACCCACCACCTCCTCCACAGCACCACCCAGTCAGCCAGCCTGAGGGGGTGGCAAACACCCGCCAGCTGCCACAGAGGGGTGGGAGGGCTCACCCCAGTAGGTGCCACTGTCCAGGTCATCATCCAGCATGGAGCTGCCCAGGGCAGCGAGGCCCCGGCTGCCCCCCAGGTAGGACTCGCTCATCATGGACTCGCTGTAGTAGGAGGTCTGGGTGCTGGGGGCAGGCGAGAGGCGCTTGGTGCTGCCCGATTTCCTCCTGATCGTCCTGCCAGAGGCCAGAGCGGGCTCATCAGACACGTGTGGCTATGGCGTGGGGCATCACAGTGCACCCGCGGGGGCGGGACGGGGAATTCACGCCGCTCCCCCGAGCAGCACCCCGTCCGTCGGCACCGGATGGCAGCAGGTTTCGCAGGGTGCAAGCTCTGCCGTGCAGAACGCCGTCCCGCCCGTGCCCGGGCAGGCTTCCGAGCGCACCGCTGCGGTTTTCCGGCGGCAGCTCCAGCGCACCTCCCTCTCCCTTCCCTCTCCCTCCCTCCCTCCCTCCCTCCATGCAGCCGGGGGCAGAGGGGCCGCAGGGGTGCCACGGCGCTCTCCCCCCCAGCAATGTCCCCGCCAGTGCCAAGGCAGCCGTGCCGGCCGCCCCCTCCTGCCAGCCATGCCCGCCCCTGCTTTGGGATGGGGTGCGCAGCCCCAGCCGGGTTTGGGAGGGGACCCGCCCCACCCCACCCCACCCCACCCCACCCCACCCGGCCGCACGAACCCGCCGGTGGTCTCCTTGAAGGGGAGCTGTGTGCCCCCCAGCAGGGAGGCGCTGCTGCTGCTGCTGGCGGTGGCATCCTCGGGGTCCCCGGGGTAGTAGCGGGTGGTGACAAGGCGCTGGCTGCGGCGGGACATGGCGGCTGCACGGGGGGAGGCCACGGCTCACCTGGAGCAGGGGCTGCCAGGGGACAGAGGGGACATCAGTGCGGGGACCCACCCGCGGGGACCCCACCCCTGTACCGGGGGGGGGGGTCCCGCACACACCGACCGCCCTCCCGACTGCTGCCCAGGGATGGAGCTGTCTCCCCTCTCTGCGCCATCAACCCTCCTCTCCCCTCCTCTCCCGACCCGGATCACCCCCGAGCTCCGGCCGGACCGCCTCCTGCCCCCGCAAACCCACCGGCAGTGGGGATGGAGCCCCCGCCGTCCCGTCCCGTCCCGCCCCGCTGTTCCGGCCGCTCTCGCCGCTCTCGCCGCCGCCGCTCCCTTTTGTTTTGCGGGGGAAGGCGGCCCTCGCCTCCCCGCCCTTCCCCCGGGCCCCCCCCGACACCGACACCGCCACCGACAGCGCCCCGCCCGCCGGGACGGGCACAGGCACCGCCCCCCCGCCCCCTCTTTATCGTCACTATTCATTATTATTATCGCTATTGACATTCTATTCTATTCTATTCTATTCTATTCTATTCTATTCTATTCTATTCTATTCTATTCTATTCTATTCTATTCT
>JAWWEE010000040.1:50452449-50506671 GCA_035221455.1 Xenops minutus | reverse complement strand
TTCTACTCTATTCGATTCTACTCTCTTTTTTTCTATTTTCATCGTTTTGGTGGGCGGCCGATGGCGCGGGGCTCTCCCCACCCCCTGGTGCCCACCAGGACCTGCTCACGAAGCACCTCCGCGCTGGGGTCCCCCAAAGGCAGCAGTCAGCCCACGCTGCCAGACAAGGGTGTAGGTGATGCCAGCCCAAAATGGGAGCTCCCAGATGCAGGGCTGCGCCCCAGCCCCGTTTGTGTTTTGCTGGGGTGGCTGGTTTGCTGGTCCCAGCAGGGTGGGAAATACCCACACCCCACACCCCACCCAGCAGGAGGACACGGCAGAACATGACCCTGAGGCATGGGCAGCCCTGCTCGACTCCCCTGTGCCCCACCGCCTGGACCGGGCAGGCGTGTTCTGCTGTTCCCCAGGCCCGTGGCCCCAGACACCCTGCTGCCATCGCTCTCCCCCACGGGCGGCTCAGCCGGCTTGGCAGGGGGTTGGGAGCCAAACCCGGCTGCTCCCATGGGACCTTGAATCTCAGCAGCACAGCTGGAACCTTGTGCAAACTCACCAGGCTGAAAAAACAGCACCTCTCCCACGCCCCGTGTTTTAAATGTGACGCCGTCTCGGAAAAAGATTTGCCTGGGGGGGTTCTGTGAGTGGGGGGAACCAGCCACCTGTGTCTGGACACATCAGGCCACGTCCATGGGACATGATGCAGGAATGCCCCCACCCCGGCTTTGTGTATGGAGCAAAAAGGTATTTATAGAAAGAGTTAAAAAATATGAAACGGGCAGAAGGGGAGGAACCTGTTGCAAAACAGCCCCAAAACCTTTTCCTTCCCGTGCTGGGGTTTGGGGCACAAGCCAGGGCAGCGGCAGGAGGACGTGCTGCCAGCTTTGGGGGGGCACAACACAACAAACCCTGATTCAGTGGCCCTGGCTCAGTTGTGTAACACAGACAGATCCTCTTTGTCTCTCTTTTTTCTTTTTTTTTCTTCCTTTTGAGCCCATTTTTTGTGTTGGCCTAAATCTCTGCCTGGCTTTTCCAGGGCAGCTCCATCTCTCACTGTGCCAGCTGCCCTTTTTTATCATTTCCTGTGGCTTCTCATCCCATTGTGGGTGCCCGGCTAGGACAGAGGACATCTCCCCTCCGTGGTGGCACCTTTATTTCTGGCCACGCTGATGCCAGCCCATGCCCAGTCCTGGCGATGGCACCTGCCCCAGCTGACGTAGCCCTGCACGGATTAACCCCCAGGAGGCTCAGGGGATAAGCTGGGTGCTGAGCACTAAATAGGGTGCATGGCCCTGGGTCAATCTGTCTCCATCTCAGGAGCCACTTTTTTTGGGTGGGAGGGGAGTTGGCAGCAGTTCCCAGGGAATTTGAGGAGGTGTTCCAAGGGGAGTAGGGCTTGCCCCCTTGCTGCACCCCTGGTGCTGTGGAGGAGGTGATGATGCCAGAGCCATAGGGGTTTTCAGGTAGATGTGGAAAGAGCAGGGCAATGATAAGTGGCAAATGGCTGGGAACTTGTGCCTCATTTTCCCCACACCAGCAGTGAAGAGTCTCAGCTCCGTTTTTGGGGGTCACCAGGGCATCAGCGTGCTGGGGATGGGGCTGGGGCAGAAGGAGCTTGCCAACTGCTCCAGTTTGGCAACTCTTGCTGGGAAAAGGCAGGAAAAATCCCTACCCTTTCCTAAAAGGCTTTGGAGGACTGAAGCAACACGTCCAGGCATGTGAGGACAGGCCAGAGCTGGGAAAGCAGCCATGGTCGGGAAGTTCTCAGCTCATGTCATCTCCACTAGGCCAACCTCTTTATTTGAATTCCCTCCCTGTCCCAGCTATCTTTACAACCTGCTTTCCTGGTGCATCACACCACCACCTCTGGCAGAGCCAAAAGCCAACACGGAGTCAGAGCTGCATCCCAATCCCATATCATCCTTGGCAGCACCCCAAAACGCCCTAACCCAGCAGGGTATCCAGCCCCTCATCACACCTGTGACCCCACATCATCCACCAGCACCTCATCCGGGCGGGCTGCCCTGGCCAGGCAGTGTCCCACTGCCACCAGCACCTTCCCCAGGCGACGGTCCAGCGCCTGCAGGTGGGGCTCAGCCAGGATGGGAGCCAGTGGATCTGCAGCCAGCGCCTCCCGCAGCAGGTCACTCAGGCGGTAGGGCTCCGTGGCCAGCAGCTGCAGACGCAGGTAGGTAGACTTCTTGATGCTGCCAAAGATCAGGAGGGAGAGGTCTCAACATAGAGAGGTCTCCCCGACAGCAGATTCAGGGCAGGCAGTGGGAGCCCTTTACCTGCAGCATTGCTGGAGGGGAGCCAGGATGGACAGTTCATCACGAGAGTGTGTGCCAAAGCTGGAAATCAGAAGAAGCCCACCAGGGTGACATTTTGGCAAGACTGGCAGTCTCCCCCCATCCCTTTGCCATGATTGCTCCCCTCCCTTCCCCAGGTTTACCCGCGGCCATTGTCCAGGTGGAGCAGGAAAGTGTCATTCCCAAATTTCTCAAAGGTCTCGTAGTGGTGCCGGTCCATATTGCCTGTGGTGGGCCAAAAAATTTGCCAACAGGTTGTGGGCTGGGAGATGGGAGCAGGGACACAGAGCACCCTCCTAGTGTGAGATCAAAACCCAGAGCCAGGGGAAAAGAGCTGGAGACACCCCCAAAGTGTCCATCTGATGCCCATGGCCATAGAAGGGAGGCCCAGGCCTCTTCTCATCACAGAAACCCCATAGAGGGACAATAGTGGCAAATGGAGCAGAAATAATGGCAAAAGCATGGCTGGGTGGCCAGAAACGAGAAGATGGGAAACTCTCCAAATCAGATGATAGTGAGGGGACAGTGCAGGGAGAAAGAAGCAGAGACAGGAGAGGCAGCCAGAGCTCTGGGCATCACCTCCACCTCTGGCTCTCCAGGGGCTGTACGTGGGAGCATGCTGGAAGGGGCTTCCTGTTTCTGGGGTGGTCAGCTGGAATCTCCCCAGAATCTCTTGTCCTTTGACTTCTGCCCTAATGGCACAACCCTGTGCTTTCATATTGGGTAAGAGTGCAGCTCGCTGCAGCCTGAACAACAGTTTTCCCAACAAATCTCGCAGGGCACAGAACTGTGGAACATGGAGCCATTTGGGCCTCTGTCCCGAGGGGCCTGCACAGCTCCCAGAACCAGAATGGAGAGACTTACCCATAAGGAAATCGAGGATTGTCATGTCAATGAGGTCGAGGAGGCGATGGCCCGTGTTGTAGGGCGGTGTCTCTCGCACCCCGGCGCAGTAGTTGGGGTTCAGCTCCCACCTGTTGGCAGAAACCGGGCAGGGAATGAGGACCGTGAGAGTGGCCATGGAGCAGCCCCCTCCCATGCCATGGCTCTGCTGCTCCATGCCCCCCACACCCCCATGCCCTCGCTCACTCAGCTTTCTTGCTCTTGTGGTAGGAGCGGCGCCAGGGGCTGCGCCAGGAGCGGCGCTTGGCCAAGGTCTTGTCAGGGAGCAGGGCAGCCATGGAGCCCTCCAGCTGGTCCGGCTTGCCGCAGAGGGCGTGCTCGGTGGAGCAGTAGTAGGAGCACTCCCCGTAGAAGCAGACATTGCCCACTGGTGGAGGGGACAAAGCAAAGGCTGATGAAGAAGTGGAAGGCAACAAGCCTGTGACCCCCAGGCAGGGTGGTTCAGTAGGCAGCCAGGGTAGGATGTTCCAATCACTGTGGCCATGCACCACGCATAAAGCAATGGCAAGGAAGGCTGTGAAGAGCAAAGCCCCATGGCAGGGGATCCACAGAAGCTGGAGCAGTCCCCAGAGGGATAGTTTGCCCTGGGGTGGGAGCAGCCAAGTCCAGCTGAGCTCCATATGGGTGGCCACAGAAGAGGATGCAGAGCATGAAAGCTCACCTGGGGAGATGAAGAAAGTCTTGGCTAGTTTCTTGTCTGTTGTGATGTCACGAATCTCCTTTGTTATATTAACTAAACGGCCAGAAACTGGGGGGATTCGACGGAAATCCAGGATCCTGAAACACAGAGCTTGGAACTATTTCTTATCGACCCCAGCTGATTTACACAGTGAGTTATTAAAATCACCAGGAGACACAGAAACCCCTCACAAAAGGGAGGGAGAGGTGGGATGCAGGAGCAGTTTCACTGCTGCTTTGCCAATATGGGAGCAGAGGGTTGGATGTAAAGCTTATGCTCACCTGTCCAGGTGGAAGGCTGCAATCTCTGCATTGTGCCGCTCAAAGTCCGAGAAGTAGAAGAAATCAATGGGGGTCTCCTGGTCCCGGGTCTGCCTGGGAGGGTGGGGCAATGATGAATGGGGTCACTCCAAGCATGGGCTTGATTCCAAACCACCCCTCACCTTGCGTCCCCTGGTGACACTGGAGACATGGCAAGACCTACTCTCCACAAGTTGCTTCCTGATGAGTGGTGTGGCTCCAAACCCCCCATCCAGGCTCCCACGAACTCCCTGCCTCCAATGCAAGGGCTGGAAAGCCTCGTGGACTGGAGGCTCCTAAATGGTCCTCATGGACCAGCTTCTTCTTTCCACCACTGGAGGTCACTACCCCATCACAAGCTGCACCCAGCCTGCCGCAAGCACCACGAGAGAAGGGGAGGGAAAGGGGACCAATGTGCTCGCCTCAGTTTTGGGATGGAGGTGCTGAAGTGAAGCAGCGCACGAAGCATTTCTCCATTTCCCCCTCTATGGTCCTCTCTGGCCACTCCTTGCTACCTAACAGGACCATGTGGGTGGGGTATGGGGTTGTCCCAGGCTTTACTCACTTCATGGGCTTGAAGAGGGCCTGTCCGTAATTCGGGAATGTCATGATGAGCTTGAGCTGTGTCCCGCCAGACTTCTGGACTGAAAGGAGGCACACAGGGATGAGGGAGGCAGGCAGCAGGCAGTGGGGCTGAGGCATGGACAGGGCTGCGGGCAGGGAGGTGGTACCCGAGCTGACGATCCTCTGCGTGGCCAGGTCCCGGAGCAGTGTGGGCAACAGGGGGTCCCGGCGGGGGTACAGCTCGTAGCGGTTGATGCCGACGTGGAATTTGAGCCAGGTGGGGTAGGTGTCATAGGCCGTCTTCCCTGTCGGGAGGAGCGTCTCGGCTTTACTGCTGCTGACCCTGCAGCCCGACAGCCACCACCACCCCAACAACAACAACAGCTTTTAGTGGGATGGGATGGGTCCCAGTCCCCAGGCCCTTCCTGGGTGGGTCCCAGGTTCCATGGTGGTGAAATCCCCTGCTCCATAAGCCCTTCTTGGGGCTCTTGCCACCTGGGCAGGTCCCACCCATGGTTTTTGGTCAGGAAGACCCACCAGTATGGCTGGATGGGACACAGTGTCTTCCCTCCATCCCCCATGGAAAATCCCTGGGCTGATTCTGCTTCTCTCATGCATGCCTTTATTTTCCCGCTGGAGCAGTTCATCTCATTGTTTTTCCACAAAGGATTAGCTCCCAGGAATGGAATTGGCTACACCCCTCCATGTGCTCACTGGGGACACACAACTTGTCCATAAAACAAGGCTGGAGGAGCACAGGCTTCCCAGTCATTCCCAGCACTGACCTGAACTCCTACCCTCAACAGCCCATTCCCCTTGGATGAGTTTATCACACTCTTGGTTTCCCCAAGGGGATAAGTCTGGGTTAACACCATCCCTGTGTCTGTGCATCCTGCAAATTGGCACTTAGCAGGCATTCAAGAGAGCTCTTGGGGGCACCTGCCCCACCTGTGTGCTAGCACACAGTGGCACTACAATGGGACAGTTACCCCAGGGCATCCATAACCCGCATCCATGTCTCTCTAGGAAAACACAGACTGTGCCTCAGTTTCATCAAACCAGACACAAGCTTATTCCATAAGTGAGGTGGTCCTCAGAGACAAGACAAATGTCTATTTGTGGAAAACAGCTCTTAAAGCAGCTTTTGTTCTCTCCCAATTTTAGCAGCCACCACTTTTGGAAGGTGTGCTTTCCATAAGGAAGCTGTTACATGTTACAATGCTAAAGCTTTTAATATCCTGCCTTTTAATTAGAGGTTAGTAGTCCAGTGATAAAAATAGGCAGCCGAGAGCAGTGAGCTCACCATACGGCCAAGCCTAAAGAGGTCAGGAGATATTCTGTGAAATGCAGGATGGGAATGGTCTCATGGTTAGAGACAACCTACATTGCAGGCTGTGCATCTTCAACATATCAGGAGAGGGGGATAAAACTGGTTAGAAAACTGGAGTGGGGACTTCCTCAGATACAGAGAGAGGGACCAAAGTCTGTCTGCACTGGGGAAGGGGACAAGGAGATCACCTAATAAATACCCTACGTAATACTATGAATAATTCAAGAATCTCCTTTGGCTTTGCCATGTGCTACAGGCTTATGGGTAGCAGCCCAAAAATTCAGGGTTAAGAGAGGATTTGAGCTATGAGAAGAGCATGCTCAGCAATGGGGGGCCCCTCCAGAGTAGGATGCTGCTTCATGTAGGGAAACTACATGTTTAGTAGTCCCCTCAAACCCACGTATCCCTCAAAAGCAAGTGAGGGTTGAGCTTGCTCCTTACCATTCGTCACTCCCACTGCTGCGCAGGCTGAACTTCTCCATGGGGTTGACAACAAACAGCTTGTCTTTCTCTGTCACCTCTGGGATTGGGATGTTGTAAAGAGGATGCTCAAATAGTGCTGCCAGCTTTGATCCCTTGGTCCGTCCCACATTGCCGCCTTCTTGCTGGTGCTGGACCCACAGCTCTCCAGGCCTTGTGTGCAGCCTTGCTCCCTGTAGCTGGGAGGTTTTCTCTAAGGAGCTGTTGCTGCCACTGAAATCCTGAAGGATTCTCAGGCTCAGCTTTTTGAGGCCAGACAGCATAGGGCTGCTTGATGGGACACCTGCAGCTTTTGATGCTTTTGTATCACAGTCACAGGGACTGTGGGCTGCAGGGAGCGCAAAATCCATCACCAGGTGCACCAGTAAGGCCAAGAGCAGAAGAAAGAGAAGGCTGATTTTAAATTTCCTTTGGAAAAGAGTTTGCAGCCGGCACCGCATTCTTCCTTGCCCAAAGCACTCAGCAAGGGGTGGTCTCCCACCCAGGGTTAAAAGAATTAGTGTGGCTGCAGCCTCTGTAAAAATAAGAGAGCGGTATCCTGGATTTAGAGCATTGCAGCAAAAAAGCAACTGGTGCAAGGGCAGAGTCACAGGAAAGATCTGCCACTGCAGCACCTCACAGTGTGACACCGCCAGGATGGGACAGGAGGTTGTGGCAGGGTTTATCAATGCTGATAAGGGTCAAGCTGGCACTGCCAAGGTTAGCATGAACGGGGCAAGTTCAAATCAATAGCTGCAGAGCTGGCTCAGGGACAGCACTGGCTGCAGCTGACCCCCTCACTGTCCTGTCTCTGTGCTGTCACCCACATGGGGCTGCAGAACATTTCCTTCAATAGCGGGCATTAAAGCGGTTCTGCCCCACTGCAGCACCCACCCTGCCAAGCACTATGTAGCTCCATTCCCCATGTTCATCAGCTGCACGCTCAAAATCCAGGAGAACCTTTTTCCTGCTGCTCAGCCAAAGCCATTTTATTGCTCTCCTCCATCCATTCAAATTCAGTTGTATTAAATCCCCCTATCAAAAACCACTCAAATGGCATAAACCAGACTGTGAGTATCAGCATTGCTGGGAAGGGAAATGCTGGGCTGGCAGTGTAAGGAAGGGCTACCAGGCAGGGTAGGTTCATGGGTAGGGATGCTCCCAGGGCCTCTGAAGCAGGTAGGGAAGGCAGGTGGGTAGGCAGGAATGGGGATGTTGCCTTGGACATCAGCACATAGGGATGGTGAGACCCACCAAGTGCTGGGGAGCACTGGCTGCTTGTGTAAGGGAAGGGCAGCCCAACTTTACGAGAAATTCCCTTTTCCAGTGACACCCTGGTACGCAGAATGGGGCTGCGTGCACACAAATGGTTCATTACTTGTAGGGAGGGAACTCTGGATTTGTTAAAGGACAGAGAAGCACACCTGCAACAAGCCTGGGCATTTGTGTACAGGATCTGGCATGATGTTTCTCCTTTCTTCTATCTCCCCAAAGGATGCAGAAGACATGTGAAATCCCATACATCATGTGGTCCTTCCTTGCTGCATGTTGCACCAGGAGCCACACTGGAAATCTTTGCTCCAAGCCAGGGAGGGTTACGACGATCAGTGGGCAGGAGGGGATATTCTGGAGACCCCCTACTCTGCCCTCTGGCTTAGGCTGCCCCCTCCACACCACCCTGTGCCAGCTCCATCCGTGTCAGGCTCGGTCCACTCCCAGGCGGCGTGCTGAGAACGCGGTGTTCCCGGTGTTCTTGGCTTGCGTGTCCCACGGCGCGACAGTTGCCTGGAAACCGCCTCCGGCTGACACCATCAGCCGCCCCAGATTCAGCCAGCCAGCATTCCCTTCCCCGTGCCTTGTGCTGACAAGATGGCCGATGAGAGCCAGGGCAAGCAAGGAGGAGGAGGAGGAGGAAAGCTTTCCAGCCCGGCTGGCGAGCTCGAAGCCCCACAGAAGGAGCTGGGTGGAGGGGAGCAGATGGCTTCCCTGGGGAAGGGAACACAGCGTCTTGCTCTGGGAAGTTTGCTGGATCCACTCCGGATGCACGATTTGGAAAGAAGGCACCTAGGAAGGGTGGTAGCTGGAACATGGGATCATTAGGTCATTGCTTAGGAAAAAAAAACAAATCCACCACAAACCTGCCACCAAAATCCATGTACTAACCGGTCACATCAAAGAAGCTGGGCTTGGTTCCCAGAGCAGGGTCAGAGATTTCTTTATTTCAGAGCCAGCCCTGGGAAACTGAGGAGAGAGGGACAACTCCCCTCCTTCCAGTGCCCCAAACCAGCTCCAAAGTGGGATGGAGGGGACAGAAACCTCCTTCCCATGTCCTTGAGTCAGACAGGCACAGGGACCCTATGGGCTGAAGCCACACTACTGACTGTGAGTCCCATTCCCAAGATAGGGAAGCTTGCCACCCTGCCCCCCCATCCTGATTTAGCAGGCCATTGAAAGCAGAGGAAGGGGGCTTAGGTGGGGCACTTGCCACCCTTAGCTGGCATTATGGCACCTAATGCTGGCATTAAATATCAACCAAAAGATTTTTCAGCGAGTCAGACATGAGCCTGCAGCAACAGGGAAGAGCTGGAGACCTTCAAAGCCTGCCCCAATCGCCTGACAGCACGTCCATGTACCTTGTTGCCATGACATCATCACAGAGAAGCGGTAGAGTTTGCACTTCTTTCTTCTCATCTCCCCCCTCCAGCTCTTCCTCCATCTTCCCAGCAGGTTCAAGTCACCCTTGGGGTGGAGGAGGAGCCCTACATCCGAGGACATTTTCACTGCAGGCTCCAAGTCAGGACTGTCAGGCAGCTGATAATGATGTTGCCCATCTCCCCTCAGCAGGGAGGGATGAAGTCATGAAGCACAGCCCCCTGAGCTGCTATCGCAGCTTTATGGGATGGGGAGATAGAAAGAATCATTTGGCTGGCACCCATGCATCACACTCCGGTTTTCATCTCATTTTCTACATCTGAGTCAGCCTGATACTTTGATGGGTAAATGGTAGCAATAAGCAGGGGGCAAGAAATGAGAGGGAAATACAATTAGCAAGCCAACTGTTGCCAACTTTTCCAGCTTTCTGCTGAAAATTCATAAGGTAAAGTCCTCCAGCAAGAAACTGTAGTTTTATAGTCAAAAGCAGAAAGGCCCCAGAGGCTCCTCCATAGAATGATATTTTGGTTATAGGCCAGCTAGTCCAAATCCCCTGCAATGAGCAAGGACACCTTCAACTAGATCAGGTTGCTCACAGCCCCATCCACCCTGACCTTGAATGTTTCCAGGGATGGGGCATCCACCACCTCTCTGGACAACCTGTTCCAGTGTTTCACCACCCTCATTGTAAAAGACCTCCCCAAACCAATCTAGAAGGAACCTCTTTTAGTTTAAAACCTGTACCCCTTGTCCTGTCACAACAGGCACTGTCAAAAAGCCCCTCTCCAGCTTTGCTGTAGGCACCCTTTAGGTACAAGGTTTCTTCAGAACCTTCTCTTCTCCAGACTGACAACTCCAACCCTTTCAGCCTGTCTTCATAGCAGAGGTGCTACAGCCCTCCAGTCATCTTCATGGCCTCCTCTGTTCCTGATCCAGGAAGTCCATCAGCCAGAGGAGTCTCTTGTAAGAAAACATAGGACAAGGGACCATCTCTTATACATAAATCTTACTCCTCTGAAAATTACAGGTATGCCCAAAAATGTGCCACATCCACAGCAAAAGGGGAGGGCAAAAGTCTTTCTTGTAACATGTGGGGGCCAGCACAGCATGGCTCAACTTGCAATGGGCAGAAGTCATCTTATTGAACACTTGCCTCAGAGCAGGGACCCTGACACACATAGCTGACTTTTGTGAAGCTGAGGCTTCTGTGTTCATGTTCAGGGCCAGTGACAAGCCTGCACACCAGCTAACAAGGGTTGGCTTCTTCACGGTAACTGCCCGTGGGAAGGTTGTTACCCTCAGAAACAAAAATAGCCTGCCACTCTCCTATGAGCCACCTTGCACTTACCTTGGGGGAGCAGCAGTGTGGGAGCTGCCTTGTTGAACATTCACACCTAGCTCACCTCAATCTGTTTGCACACTCAAGCTTTGAGGAGGCTGGGGAGCAGTCACTGTTCCCTTGCTGCTGAAACGGGTCATGGAGACATTAGCTTTGGTCAGCGGTGGCCAAGGAGATAACAAACAAGCAGTGAGGCCAGGAGGTTGTGTGCTGAAGTAAACAGCTCCCTGTGGTCATCTGCAGGTCACCATGACCCCGCAGAGATGCCCATGACCAGCACATCTGTGCCTATCCACACAGCAGTTAATTATTCATTAGTGTGAAAGAGGCATGATTAAAGCGACTGTGGTATCATCATGCTCCAACACTGGGCATTCCAAAAACACTGGCTTTACCTTTTCCTCTGAATCAAGAGAAGATAGAAAGTCATGGAAGAGAGAATAATCTTTTCCACTTGCCAGCTGCAGAAAGAGCCAGTCAACAGCACTATCTTCATGTAATGGCAGCCAGCTGGAGGGAGACAGAGCAACCACACCATGAGACAGTTCAAAGGACTTAGGCTCTTCTGCACAGCACAGCAACCCTGATCACAGAGCAGGTATCACAATACTAACTACCTTATAATGGCAATTTTGTGTCCCTCCCACCTCACAATTCCCTTCCACCTGATCAGTGAGGAATTATGTGAGAGGACATGAGGCCCAGCCAAGCACACATGGTCCAAATTTGAAATAATTTCCAGTTGTTTTCATATTACTCCAATTTGTGGCTTATAGAAGAGCTCCTGGCATGATGAAATGGAAGAAGGACATCTCTAGCATAACACTGATGTTCAGAAAAGGAACAAAAGGAATTGTAAAAAGACCCTCCACCAGCCTGATCCACTTCAGGCACTAAGGCAGAAAGATAGTCAGTCTTGAACTATGCACTAGAGGTGCCAGCTGGCAACACTGAGAGGAAATCTGAAAATCAAGGAAGCCACAAATATGAAACTCTGAAGATAAGAGCCAAGGTACACTAGCTGATGGGCAGACACAGGTATGCTCCCTTACTACTACCGCTTAGACAGCTGTGTAGACTGAGAGATTTGGCCAGCAGCACTGTGGGCCTGGCAACCTTCCTCAGCATAGTGGTTTGCACTGGTAAAAGGAACTGAACAGGGAAGATGCGAGTCACACAGGAAAAACTTGCACGATGGAGATCTGTCACTGTCCTCTGCCTGTGCTACACCATTGCGTACTTATTTCCATGCTTCTTGTACTACTTTTCCTAAACAAACACACACACAAAAACGTTTTAGTAGATTTTTATTGTAAAAACGCAGTTCCCCAGATTTATATAAATAAGCCATACACGTAACATACAGTTACGTTCATTCCATCCTCCAACACCAACAGCTTTAAAAAATGAAACAGACTAAAAGAACGCTAGTCCAAAAAGACTTTAGGTTCCTGATGACCAAGTTATATTTCACATGGAGCCTCCCTCCTCTGCCAGCCCCAAACAAGATGCTGAAAGTACACAGCACTTGCAACACCCCCAGAAACTGACAGGGAGGCATTTGAGCCTTAAAAAGAGTTCTCACCCACTCCCCAGGCATCATCAGCCGCCTGTGTTTTCATGCTGTCTCAGTGTGCTGTGGGTGAGAAAGGAGGGGGCAGTTTGCATAGCAACCTCCTACATCCAGGCAGCTCAGCTGTTGTACCCTCCTGAAAGCAGCAGGGAAGGGCAAGCCAGGACTGCTTCCCTGTGGCTCACACTTCCACGGGCAGCCTGAAGGGAGATCCTTGATGCTGCCAGGTCTGCATCAACATATTAGATTTGAGGAAAAATGTATGAGCAGCATTCAGAGAGAGGAAAGACAGGTGCTGGTCAGAGCTATACTGCGTGGTAGTGGGGAAAGCAGAAGAGAGGGCACGATGTGCAACAAGGGGGGGGGGGGGGAGTTATAAAAACCGTAGGGATAGATAGCACCTTCTCTCTTTTGCTTACCCCTGCTAGTGCTGCTGTGCAGCTCTGCAGTATGTCATGAGATTAACTATTCCCCACCTCCCTACTGCTTTGGCTCAAACACCAGGGAAAGAGCCACAGACAGATGAGAAATCCCACGAGCTAGGACAGGACAGCTTAGCAAGTTTATACACACACACACACGCACCAACTATGTATCCCACGGAACTGTTACATCAGTATGAAAAGAGAAATCTTGACATTTAACTATTAAAAATAAAGCCCCACCTCCAGACTGTAGAAAACATGTCATGAGAAGGAAGAAATCTCTTGTATTCAGCAAGTCTGACACACAGACAGGGGTCAGGAGCACTTCCAGACGCACACGGCCAGGCTGCCACCAAAGAACATGTACAGCAGATTCTTCACCTCGTGAGTGATCTCAAAGCCAAAACCTTCTCCAATCACCACATGCCAGGAGGACCCAAATTTCTTGTCCATCATCTCTTTGATCATCTTGGCAGCGCTCTGGAGAACATTAAGGAAAAGAGCATAGGGTGAGATAAAGCAACCAATGAGGTTTTATACAAATATCCTCCTAGTCTTCTGCCTTAACAGACTACTCAAGCCATGGCCAACAGGTATAGCAGCTGCACTGCAGGAACTGGGAGCTGCCCAGAGGTACACCCAAGGGTAAAAAAGGCCTCAGCAGCCAGAAGAAATTAAAGAACTTTATCTAGCAATCGCTTCTGTCATTCACCCAGTCTGAAGCAAGAGTTCTCCTTTAGATGCTCCTGGAGTTATGCTGGGTGTGGTGAGCATGAGAGGAGATTCAGGTCACTAAGCTGCAGCTATTTTTACAGGAGTGCACTTTTTTTCCTCCAGCTAATTACCAAAACACTGGAACTAGGCTGATTTTTAAAAGGTTCACTTCTCCCAGATCACAGCCTGCTTGATCCAAAAGTGGAGAGAGGAAGCTTTTGTACTGGCATGCGGTGCCCTGCCCAAGGAGTAAGGTGTGTTTTCCCTTTATTGTTAGTCCTAAAGCCAAGACGAAATACTTAACAGACTTTCTTGTGCTCATCCCCAAAACAGGAGTCTTCGCACAGTTCTGAATCAAGCCCTCAGGACACAGGGTATTTTATGAACAGAGTGGAAGCACGTCACAGGAAGGTAAGATCAGGAAGGAGGTAAGGTTTGGGAGGCAGCATTACTACTAATCTCTGCTTTCTGCAGTAAAGCAAAGGGAACTGAATCTGAGATCTAGCCAAGCTCTGTGCTTCCTTCTACCTTTGCTCAGTACAGAAAGAGTATAGGATGTCAGGACCTGATTCCACTCTGCCTTGCACCCTTAGCCCTGCTCCTGCAGGTCTCCTGAGCTGCAGCAAAGGCAGGCTGGCCATTTTGGGATCTGGGTACTACCTCGTTGTTGGTGGCATGTTTCTCACAAGCCGTGACACACAGCTCCATGGCCTCTATGCGCATCTCCTCCGGCATGTCCGAGTGCTGGAAAGAGTAAACAAACAACAGGAACTAAGCAGCAAAGTAAGAGCTAGAAACAAGACAACAGTAAGTAGCCCTTACTTTTGCACTGGCTGTAGCAGAGGCTTAGACATTAAATATGAAAATGGCTTATTGCATTAGAATTGATCCATTCATTCCTTGTCAGAAATATGGAATTCTTGTCTACCTACATGAAGACTAGAACTAAGTAAGCACAGCTTAAAGGAGGAGGTCAAGACATTTGTCAGTTTTTCTGCTATAAGACAAAGGGAAAGCATGTTAATACTGCTCCAACCACAGTCCTTAATTACTGTTATAAGCATAACAAAGAAATCTAAATTACACAGCCTGCTGCTAGCTGGCTAGCTAGCAAGATCTTTTGCTCCAACTTCTTTATGACAAACAGAAAGCTGCATGCAGAACAGAGGAGAGGATTACAGAGGCAGTGTGATCAATCTATTAGATGGATCTCTTTGCTCCAGACTTCCTCTGGCTGACATGGGAAACATTGGTGTTAATAGGTTTCTCTGACAGAGGCCAAGGACAGGGAGAAAGCAGCAGTAACAACCAGGATCCCCCCACAGGACCATCAGTGCACACATTCTCACAGCAGCTACTCAGTGGAAGAAGGTTGTCAAGAATGAAGGCAGAGTTTCATATCTGTGACACTGGTAAATGCATAATCCATCCCCCTTCTTACCCTAATCAGTGGAAAACTGTGAAGCCTTTTATAATCAGCCTCATCCTTTTTCTCCTCTTCAGTTTCATCCATGGTCCTTCCACAGGGGCCCCGGGAAGGAGTAGAGGGGCTGCCTGTGGATCAGCAAAGTGCTGTGGCACAGCCAGCTGAGAGGAACTTGGCTATGTGAACACGAGCAGCTTCAGCAGAAGGAGTTGCTTCTCAGTCCAGAGGATACTGCTTCAATAGAAACAAACACAGGGAAGAGACAGAAAGCTTTAAATTAAAACGAAAGGAAAATAAAACTGTTACGAGAACATTATGCTATCTCACTCAGTTGCCATTTTCTCAACACCCCACGCACTGAGAGTGTTATCTCACAGACCATTAATGGAAACAAATTTTTAAAAATGTATCCTTTTCCATAAGCTAGGCTTCAAGAGCACAGCACTTCCCAGAAGCACGAACGGAGCTTGAGGGAAGAGCTGAGCCCGGCTACAGCTTTCTACAGAGAACAATACATGAGCCGCTACAACCCTTGATTAGTTCCAAAAGGATTTTCCCAGGGCACTCTTATCTGCAAGAGTTTCAAACTGCAGATGACAAGCGAGGGGCAGGAGTATTTCAGACACAGGATCTGTGTACGTTTCTGTACTGAAACATTTAACAGGAACATCTTGGTCTCATTTGCGCACTTGCTCCTCAGATCCCCGAGCATTTGTCAGCTGGGGAGGGCCATATGGGAAAACTCTGGACCGTGCCTCAGGGCCTAATTACCAGCCTGACTGCCTGGGCAACACAGAGGCACAGCACTGACTGACAGATTCAGAGCATTTCACCGTGGTCTTCCCTCTGGTTCTCTCGCCCAGAACAAAGCACCTTCCCCTCCTCCCTCGCAGAAGCAAGGGTGAGCCCACATTAAAGGGAAAGCAAAGCAAACACGGTGTCAGGCGACACACCAAGCATTTACGCCGAGCAGAAGCAGCGAGTCAAACAGACCGCCAGCTCTCACACGGGGGGAACCGCGGCACCCGCAGGTGTCCCAAACCACGGCCTGTGCAGGACACAACCCCCGCCCGGCCGGCCGGCCGGCGGCAAACCCCGAGAGCCACCTGCACAGCCAGCCGCTGCCCGGGACGTGTCCGGGGCCACAGCCCGGGAGGTGCTCGGGGCCGCGGAATGAGGTGCGAGCAGGCCGCACACCCAGAGCACAGCAGAGCAGAGCAGAACAGAGAAGAGCAGAGCAGCCACGTCACGTCACGTCACGCCACGCCACGCCACGCCGACCTGCCGCCCTGGGTCCCGCGAGGGACGGGCTCGGCCAAGGGGCCGGGGAAGGGCCGGGGGCTGCGGGCACGGCCTCACCTGCACGGTCGCCGCCGCCAGCACCGTTGCTAAGGAAGGGCCGTGCTTGTCGTAGCAACCGGCGCCGGAAGTCCCGCCCACCTCGGCGCCCATTGGGCGGAGCGGGCCGGCCTCGCGTCTGATTGGCGGGCGGCCCTGCCGGGTACCGCGCGGGGCCTCGGGGCGTGGGGTGCCCGCGGGGCGCCTGTGTCGGCCCAGCACCGATGTTGTTCTGCATTAAAACCCTTTTCGAGCCCAGTCCTGCTTTTGGTTGTTTTCTTTCAAACAACAAGGGTAAATATAAGCACAAGGAGCCATTTGGGGCGGTGCGGTTCTGGTATTTTTTGTCACAGGGTCAGTTGAGCTGGAAAAGACCTCGGAGGTCACCGAGCCCGGCCTGTGGCCGAGGATCACCGTGTCATAGGCCGCGGCTCTCGGGGCCACGTCCAGCCCTTCCTCACACACCTCGGTGGACAGTGACACCCCGCCTCCCTGGGCAGTGCATTCCACTGTCTATTCACCCTTTCTGTGAAGAATTTCTTCCTCATGTCCAACCTGAACATCCCCTGGCTCAGCTTGAGGCCACCTCCTCTCGTCATGTCGCTGATTGCCTGGGAGAAGAGGCCAATGCCCACCTTGCTACAACATCCTTTTGGGTTGTTGTATTCAGGGATGAGGCCACCGTGAGCTTCTTCCAGGATAAGCACCGCCAGCTCCCTCGGACACTCCTCACAGGACATGCACTCCAGACCCTTCACCAGCTTTGTTGCCCTTTTGTGGACCTGCTCCAGCACCTTCCTGAATTGATGGGCCCCGATCTGGACACAGATCCCATTGCGTGGGAGACGCAACCGCTCATGTTTGCATGTCAGACTGTCAGAAGGGAAAAGTGTTGCTGTGAGGATGGATCGTGAGTTTTCAAACAGCTCCTGTAACAGTAGCCCGCATCCCCACTGAGAAAATTACTCCCTCCTGCCCTCCATGCCCTTTGTCCTTGTAATGTCTCTTTGCTTTGAGGTTTTCCTTGACTCTTGGCTTGCTAGGAAACCTCTGTCATCTCTGCACCCTGCCAGCCAAATACTGATTGCCTCTAAACCAGGGCTTAAACACTTTCCTGGGGGTCTAGGGTTGTACTCATCTGAAATTAATAGAGGTGGAGAAACAGCAAGCTTCAGGGCAATACCAAGGGGAAAGACTTCTCCTGTGAAAAGCCTCAGATGCTGGATGCGATGCCTGGGCTTCCCTCAGTGCCCATCCTTGTCTTGCAGAGTGGCTCATGGGCCTGATCTTTCATGTGGACCTTCTGGCTAGTGTTTGTTTGAAACATCCTCACTGCTGGCCGTCTGCTGAAAGAATTGCTCTCTGGCTGTCCAAGAAGGGAAAGAGTGGGGGAGGAACAAGCCAGGCATTATCCTGCCCTTGCCAGCTCAAGAGTCCTGATCTCTCACTGTAGTACCAAGCTATACCCTATGATCATAGGGAGGACACCTTGTTGCCTCTTCCACATGAAGCAGTGAATCCAACCTCCTGCTTGTCCTTTGCATGACCGAGCAGTGCTGGGGGCAGCAGAGCCGCCTTTGGGCTCAGAAAGACAACACTGCAGTGATCATTCATCTTTGCCATCACTTCTGGTGGTGACAGAAATAAAGCACTGCCTCCTCTGCCCCTCATTCTCCTACCTCTCCTGCCTCCCAGGCTGATTCCTTCTCCTTCCTCCTTTCAGCAAGCATCAGCCTCTCACAACGAGGCAGGCACAGAGCTAAAATTGTCAAGAGACAGATAAAAGCTGGGAGATCATCATTTTTTCTTTTCAGACGAGATAATTAGGAATAGAATCTCTGCGAGGAAGTAGATCTTTCCATCATTATTACTTTATCTCCAGGCAGCTACTCTAATCTCTCCAGGGACGTAGCGCTTTTAAACGTGGTATTCTTGCTGTGGTTTTTTTAATGCTTTAATCCCTGTGTAGTTCACCCACTTTTACCAGCAAGCAGCAAGTCGGTGCGAGCTGGTGTGTTTGTGTGCCTGTGCCTCTGTGCATGGGGCAAGGGGGGAGCATGTTCCCCTCTGCAATTCTGGGTTCAATTAAATGTGCTTTGGTTCTGATCAGTGTGACCCCAGGGAGTGTTTCCCTCAGGGAATGCTGGGACTGGTTGTGAGGATTATTGGTCAGCAGCTTCTAGGTGAGAAACTAAGGCAAACCCCAAAACTGCAGAGGGCTCAAAGACAGGAACAGTGTGGGGTTTGCAATTCTGGTGGGTCATACAATTGGGGTGCAAGGTAGAGATGCCTCCTGAGGAAGGAGAGCATCCTGCTGGCCTGTCTCCATCTACTGTGGCTTAGCAAAATGTGAGCAGTTGGTTTCTGGACACTCAAGTGCAGGGTTTCCAGAGGCTGCTTCTGTACAACACTGCATGCCAGTCAGAGCCTTGCTGGGCCAACACAGGTAACAGGTACTGGTCCTTTTGCTCCTGGCACTGAAAGCAGAGACACATCTGGCTGCACATCATGTGCTCTTTAGTTTCCATACCAAGCAACCAGGTGTAAGTGAAAGCAAGTCCAGAGCTGGAATCATTGCTCTGTTCTGGCTGGTCTTTCCTTATTTGCCACTAATCACAGATGGAAACTCTTTCAGTCCTTTGCACTTCACTGTGGCTGCTGAAAGCATTAAACATTAAAACAAAGTGCCATTTGCCTTCTAACATGAGGGCTCATCGTACTCAGCTGAGCACAGAAATATAAGCATCAACTGCAAAATATATATAATATGTATACTGCCTCATGCTTTATTTTAGCTATCTTCATTGACCAAACAGCAGGCTGACTCTTCATCAGAAGATTGCTGCTCAGCCTGCCAGACAGAGCCCAGGATCTGGGCACTGCTCCATACCACCTTGGATAGTACTGGAGGGCCCAGGCTGAGGACTTGGGACATACCGAGGTCTGCCCTGCAGCAATCTCGGGGTGGTATGGATGCTGCTCTCTGGAGGCAGGATGAGCACTCAGGAGGCCCTGTGGAGATGCTGAAGCCACATTTCACTGGGATCAGAGCCCCACCATGTTGAACTGAGCTGAGGGAAGGCAGAGGTGGGGATGCTGGTGCACAGGAACCAGAGGCAGACAAAAGCAGCTCAGTCTCTGCTCTGTGGGAGGACAGAGGCTGCTTTAGGGCAACGAGATCCCTTGGTCTGCTGGGAAATGCTGTGCTCCATATGTGATCCTGTAGCTACTACCTCTAGTAACGACAGCTACTGCTAGTAAGGTCTGTTGCCTCAGCACTCTCAGCTGTGCGTGGGCTGTTCCTATGCCAGATGCTCTGGAATCATGGTGCATTCCCTGTGCAAGTGCTGCACGAGTCTTAATGAGCCTTCCTGGCTCTGGGAGGGAGCAGAGGAGGCTCCCAGCAGGAAAGGGAGACACAAGGATGCAATTAAGGCAGCGCCCCATTGCTAGGGCAGAGCAGGTAATGGGAACTTCGGAAGTCACCTCCAGGAGAAATCCATGGGCTGGCTTAACCTCATTTGAGGGACCAGGAGGTTTGCATACTGCAGAGAGCCACAACACGTGAACCCAAAGCTGAGGTTGCAGGTGTTTGGGAGCACAGGAGATCCTCAAAGCCCATTCCAAGGTGAAGAGGTCCCATGACTGCCCATGTCCCTGGAAAGGCAGAGCCTGCATGGCCAGGGGTGCCCTCTGGAAATACAGGAGGGTGCTAGAGGGGTTCAGGAATTTCAGCATTTTCTTTCAAACCCGATAATTAGTAGCCATCAGGCCTGAAAGTTTCCCACTGCCACGTTTGACTTGGCCTTCTTTGCTGCAGAAGAAAACCCTTGGGGGTTGTGGAGGGGGTATGTTTGAGACAGGCTAAGCCCTTGGCTTGCAGAAAGCCCTGCAGCTGTGAGTACTGCGGATTAGGAAGGGAAATGGCTGTCCCTTTCCACCCCTCAAAAACTGTTAACAGTCCCTGGGCAGGGAGATAGAGAAGGGCACACAAGTGGTATCCATTGCACCCACCTGTCTCCCATGCCATCTCCTTTGTGACAGCTCCTGCTGAACCCCCACAGCCCAAAGGTACCCTACCTCTGCATTGTCCCCTCCACCTTCCCCCCCCAACCCCATTCTGAATATCTGGGCACAACACAGCAACCCAGCTGAAGCATCTACCACAACCACAAAACCTCCACACTGTTGTTAAAAATTTCCCTCTTTACCCAGCCCCCCAAGGGTGACTTTGTTATTCCTCATCTCTTCTGTGTGCCACGCATTGTTTTCCAACCAGCTGCCCTTAGAGAGATACAGGGCTTCTCCTGAGTGCTCCTGGTTAATTTAGAAGCAAGCAATATGTGTAAGTCATTGTAATTACTCCTTCCAGCCATTGATTTGTCATCTCCTCTACCTTTTAAGCCCTGCTGCAGGTTTGCTGCTGTTGCAAGGCTCAGCTTACTGAAAAGAAATGGTCTCATCGTGCTCTCCTCCTCCTCGGATGGGTGAGAAGCAGACATTGCTTCCTGTAGAGAGCCAGGGCAGGATGGAAATCAATTATTTATTCCTGCTCTTGATTTTGTGTTTCCCAACCAGTTTCTAATCTCTCCATAAGGCCTTTGTTTCCTGAAGAGCCTTATGCAGAGGCATTTGCTGGAAGCTTTTAAAAAGTCTGGGAAAATTCTCTCAAGCTTTCCTGTGTGCCCCCAGTCTGCCCACTGGCTGTGAAACTCTGGGGGGAGAAGAGGTCTCCCTGCAGAAGCTGTGTCACCAGGCTCCCCCCCTTTCTCCTGTTCCAGAAGTGACAGATCCACACGTTCCAGGTACATGGCTGGAGCTGGGATCACACCAACATCGCTTGGCAGGGATAAGGAGGGCAGCATGGAAGGCCCTGCTCAAGCATCTCCTGGTGTCCGCTTGTTTTTCTGCTTTTCTAAAGAGCACTTACACACAATTTCAGTGTGGGCTGGGTTTCCGGGCTCCGCAGGAGACAGGATTTATGCCAATAACCTACATCAGTGGCCAGGCTGTTTCCATCCCTATTCATCCTCATGCATCTCTCCTACCTTGGCTGGCAGCCCCAAGAGCCCTCTCACAGGATTCTGCAGTTTTGATAGCAGGGTTTTATGGACCAGTTCCCCCATTTCACCTGCTCCTAAGTTTGTGACCCCAGCAATTTTTTTTGACATTTCCTCCTCTAAAAAGTGTTGACCTTCCTAATTATTCTGTTATTTGGGAGCACAATCAGATGGCACCTGTTGAACCCCCTCCTCTTAGTGATGTGGGGGTGAGCCTCCAGCTCAGCAAAGCCTTTGAGCCTCTGCTCCAGCTGAAGTACATGTATTTTCTTCATAACAAATCCTCAGCTTTGTAGATGTATACTGAAGGTGAGAGCACCAGACTTTTTTTTATGGCATTAAATACCCTCCAGAAGGAGAAGTGGGAGCTGTTGGGGGTGATTCTGGCTAAGGGAGGAGACCCCACCAGCATGGCAGTAATGGCAGGGCCTTGGGGAAAACTGAGTCCTCTATAGCTTTGTGCTGTTTCCCCCAAATACTGGTGAGGTTGTGCTTTTCCTAGGAGATGCAGGACCAGCTGAGGGGCAAAAGCACCATTCAGACCGGGTTATAAGGTGCTCTACAATAGGAGCTCTCAGGGCCATGCCTGAACCACCTTGTGCCCAGCTAGGTCAGAAACTCATTATTGGTACTTAATTAGATTTATACTTGACGTGAGCTCCTTGATACCACAGTCTGACCTAGAGGCCATGATTTCCCACTGGCTTCTCCTTCCTGTTGTTGGGATGGCGGGTCCTCCTCTGTGGAGAGGGGCTTCCCTCCTCCCACACCATCAGCAGCCTGTACCCCACGCTGCTCTGCAGTGGGGTAGATGAGAGGTACCCAAACTGTGATACCGCCTCCCTGCCCCTCTGGGGCAATGATACAAGACCCTTGCAATACTTCCAGAAAGCCAGCAATGGTCTCCTCTCAGGGATGCAACCCTAAGCATCCTGGGGAAGGACACCTTGGCTTGGGCTGCACAGTGTTCTCTGTCCCTGCAGTGACCTTGCACCCTGCGGGAGGCTCGAACAGAAACCATCACGTTTATTGTTCACGATCAGCTTTACAAAAGAAATGTCCCACCACGGGTGCGCGTCAGGGGCCCCTTTCACGAACGTGCATTAGAGAAAGCGCGCGAGCGAGCGAGAAAGAGGGGCAGCTCGTCAGGGTGCACGAAGGTCACAGTGTTCCCACTTGGCACAAAGGCTGCACCCCATCCCTGCCACATCCCCGCAGGGGTCTGAGCCCCCCTGGCACTGGCAGAGACCCTGTATGGGGGGATGTTGGGTGGCAGGGCTGTCCCTCCTGCCAGCTTCGCCTCCCCCAGGGGCGGGGGCAGCTGTCACCCAAAGCACAAAGTGGGACTTGGGGTAGGGGGGGAGCACTGGAAGCTGGACACTGCATTGAGCAACCATGAGAGCCCCGAAATAACCCTCCCACCCCACCCCAGACACACACACATGTGCACATACACATACTCACATATCAAAATGTTGGTGACCACGCGGCGTGGAAACAGAGTATTCTCAGGCACTCCACAGGAAAACATCAGCCCGCCCCATCACCCTCCCAGTTCCAAGGCCAGTGGCAGCCCTGTTTCTGGCCAGGAGCAGCTAAAGGAGGGGACCAGGATGGAACCAAGGCCAGCAACCCGACTGAGTAACCAAAAGACTGGGGGATGGATGGTAGGGCTCCTCTGACCACCACCATCCTCCATCTCCTTTTTTCTTGCTTTCACTCCCTTCCATGGCAGTGCTGCACTGCTTCCCCCTCGGCCAGCGCTGGGGGACATGCTTTGCTTTTCCCCCATTCCCTTGGTGGCCGACCACCCACCCAACCTGAAGGCAGTGGAGAGTGCTCTCTTCCCTCTGCCTCAAAAGCCTGGCTCCCCTTTGGCAGCCCTGCCCGAACAGGCAGCAGAGGCAGGGGGGTGAGTACTGCCCTACTGGCTCTCTGCCATCCTCCCTTGGCTTCCCTGGAGTGATGTTTGGAAAACCAGGGCAGCAGAAGAGGGGACTGGACTGGAGGGGAGATCCTGGAATGCGGGCTCATAAAACCAGACAGTGGGGTTGCAGGAAATAAATAGGGAAAAGGGGATGTATTCAGGGAGTGCCTGCACCCTGGCATCCCACTGCAGCTGGACTGCACTTGGGATAGATGGAGCTCTCCTTCCCACTCCCTATTGGGGCTGACAAGGTGAGGACCCTTGCCCTACCAGGGACACCTGCAGGTACAGCAAGGTCCACCCAAAACAGAAGTGGGGCAAGATGAGACCCAGGAGAAGGCGTGCCAGGAGTGGGGACAAGTCACACCATCAGCACAGGGGCAACAAGGAGGCTTCCAGGGTCCCCTCTCCCTCCTGAGATGCCAGTGCAGGGTCTCAAGCACTGCCATGGCAAGGCTTACTGGTCTCGTAGGGGAGAAAGGGGCTCCCTGCTTTGGGGCTGCCATTGGGCTCCTTGGTGCTGGGGAGAGGGCTCAGGGCCACTCATGCCTTCCTCCCTTCCTCGCAGGCAGCAAAGCCTGCCTTGTTGGCACCTCCAAAGACCTCCACAGCCTGGTCGTCCCACTGAATCACATTTCCTTGGAGGTGGGAGGTGCAGTTGGCCAAGGCCAGGATCTCCGCAGGCGCCAGCATGTGGTCCCACACGCTGAACTGTGCCAGCTCCCCAACGAAGGCTTGCGTGGCATCAAAGCGGCCCCCCAGAGTGTCCTGGGAAAGAGCAGGAGAGACGGTCGGACAGAGATGAGCAGAAGAGGAGGAACATGCATCCAGTGGGCAAACAGGGCAAGGGGAAGAGGAAGAAGTCTGGGGAGAAGCAGAGCTCCATGCTTGATGTCAAGGAGGGAAGGGGGTGGATATATGGGGGAGATGCAAGAAGACAAGGCAGGGAGTAAATAGAGGCCAGAGGAATAGAGAGAGGGAAGAGGAGATGATGAGTGCACATGGCCAGCCTGGAGGTCGGATGAGCAGGCAGGAGAGCCAACATGCCATGCTGAATGCTCGTGCCTATGCCACACCCTGTCCTTGCCCCATTTCAGGGCTTTTCTCCTCAGCCAGCTTCCCACCACAGTGATGCTAACTGGAAGCTCTTGGTGTCAAGCTAGTACATACCTGCTCCTGGCCCAGGATGATGATGCCCTGGGGCTTGATGGCATGCCAGGAGGCCAGGTTCTCGCCAGCACCCCGCTGCTCACCATCCTGGTATGCCGACCACTTGCCGTCCCGGGTGGTCCATGCCACGCAGATGTGGTGCCAGGCTTTATCCCTCAGGCTCAGCGGCAACTGGGCGACCTTCAGGAGAAGAGCTCAGTGGGACTGCTGGGGGGCTCTGGTGTCTCCCCAGCCCCTTGCAGAGCAAGTGGTGCACTGCCATGGTGGTGGCAATGCACAGACATCCTGCTGTGCTGCTTCTCCCTGTCAAAATCCACCCCAGGGAGCCATCCTCCCCACCCTCGTCCCTCTCCCCATAAGGCTGGGCCCCTTCCTCCCAGCTCCCTCACACTAGTGCTCCCAGGAGCATCGTTTCCCAGATGGGTTGAAACAGGGAAGATGAGGCCAGGGGCTCCCCTCCTGCAACGGGGCTTACCTTGTCATTGATGAGCAGCTCCAGAGGGTTAGTGCCCCACTCCAACAGCACAATCTCATTGGCTTGGCTTGGGACAGAGTAGGAGAAAGGGGTGCCGAGCCCCGCCAGGGCCTTGGACTTCAGCCACATGCAGATGGTGAAGGCATAAAGCTCTGGCAGACTCTTCTTCATGCGGGCATACATGTAGTTGTTCTGCACGGGGATGGTCACCTTGAAGGCATCAGAAGGGCTGTAGCCCTGTGGTCCTAAGTGTCAAGGATGGGGAGGAGAGAGAAAGGTCAGCACCTGTAGAGGGTGACCTGTTCTGGGGCTCTCCTGGTGATGTACCTTGGGCTAGAGACCCCCTTTCCCCACCTCCATCCCCATCAGGCAGGGCTCACCATGCTCCAGCTCCGTCACCCGGTTCTGGAGAGAGTTCAGCTCCTTCTCGATGTTGTGCTGCTGCTGGCTGCGGTCGGTGTTGGCGGCCTGGCGTTCCTTCTGCAGGGTCAGGATCTTGGAGAGGAGCTGTTCCTCCAGCTGCTCCATCTTGGTGTGGAGGGCATCACGAGCAAGTGCCGGGGCGGTGGGTCCTGAGCCATTGGTGCGGGCTGGCAGCTCCTGCTGCACTCGGCGGCAGCCACAGCAGAGGGGAAAGGAGAGAGAAAAGGGAAAATTCAGCGAGGTGTCACTGTAAGAGGTTAAATAAGGACATGCCCAGCCCGCAGCACTACAGGGAGTGCTGAGATGACAGTCCCATATCCGCACTGGGGTTTTCTCCAAGAGCCTCCAGCTGACTTTGTACCTCCCATCTCAGAGCCCCCACTGAGCTCATTACTGCAAAATGAAGCTTGGCTGCTCTTAATGACTTTCTGCCGCTTTAGAGACAGAGCAAAGATGGGATGTTTGGGTCATCCCTTGGCTCTGCTTCCGAAGGCAGCCACCCATGATGAGGGAATGATGTGGGAAGGACCTTGGAGCTTCCACCCCTGCTGCTTGTGAGGTTGCTTACCTATGGCCGGCACATTAACATCACTTAATAGGGCTGTAATCCTCTTAGCTCAGCTCAGCTGGCGTGTGGGAGTGTGTGCACGTGTGCCAGCTTGGGCAGGTAGCTGTAAACCAGCCTCTCTCAGGCTTTGGGGATGCCATGGAGAAGTGGGACCAGGGGCCAGGCTGTCGTGTATGTCTGGTCCCCAAGACATGGCCCACCACCTGGGCACATCAAGCATGTCTTGTCTCATCCAGGTGAGCTCCCAGAACAAAATTCTTCCCATGGTAAATCTAACATGTCACCTGGTGAATATGCTCCCAGCTGCTGCTGCATTCTGCAAAGACCCCAGATCCCACCTTGCTGGGACACCCCATCCCAGCTGGAAGAAAACCATGCTGGAAGGGAGAAGGTGACCCTTTGCTGTGCTCCTGGGGTTCCTCTGTGAATAGGAACCCTCTCCTTTCCCCATGTCCTTGGGGCATTACGTCTCTGCCATGGGGTGGGAAACATGGTCATCCCCTTCTCCTTTCCAGACCTTTCCAAAGGTGCTGGAGCAGCCATGGTGACCCTTGCCTTGGCTGCTCCAGCACTGAGTGTTGTGCATGGCTGCTTCAGCCCTGGACATTCACATGGCTTATGCTGGCAGCACAAGGGGGGATGCCATCCCTGTTGATCTGAACAGCCTCCCCTGGCCTCAGAGCTGACCTGGAGGAGGTCAGCATGCTCATCTGTGGTTATGGCTTCTAGCTTTTTCTTCTTCCCTACATCCTGCTTTTCCAGACTGGACAGGACCTGATAATCATGCACACAAAGCTGAAGGGGAGATACCTGACCACATCACTCTGAAACTTTGCTATCCATCATGAGCAACTGAGGGGAGAGGGAGGCTGAAGGAAAGCCAGGTTTGGCTGGGCAGGGCACAGCCGTGGTGGATGGGAACTGCAGGGGGAGGAAAAGTGAGAGCATGGTGTTGGTGCGAGCACAAATGTACCTGCACTGGGCAGCAACATATTCAGGCTACAAATAAAAGGGCCTGCAAGAGATGCCCGCAGGGTCTGTTGGGGCAAGCCCACAGGTTCTGTGAGGAAAACCAATCCGGAGAAGCAAATCCCAGCATGAGAAGAGAGGTTGTGCAGGGGACATCTGTCAGTCCTGACCAAGTGCCAGCTCTCACTGCCAGCTTGCTCCAGCAGCACCAAGGGTGCTCTTGCAGAGAGCAGAACCTCTCTGGGAAGAGAAAAGTGCCCAGCGAAGGGCATCCTATCTTTGGTCTTTGTAAACAAGGAGGGATTAGCCAATAGAGAAGGGTCTTTTGCTTTTTTTTGCGGGGGGAAGGGATCTTGGGAATCTGCTGGTGAGGCTGGATAAAAGGCAGGGGAGGGATGGCAAGAGGGAAGGAGAGGTGAGTGGAAAGGTTAATTCTCATCCTCCTGGCAGAGATAGTTCCCACTGGAGGATGCCTGCATTTGTACCCAAGCAGATCTGGCTGGGTTGGCACAGGTGGGAAGGGGTTGCCTATTTGCCTCTATGTCCACATCCTACGGGCTCCAAGAACTTTCCTCATCCTTTCAGACCACCTGGCTACAGTGGAGGCTGGCACGGTCGTGTCTGCTGCACGCTTTGATTGCTCGAGCTGCAGGTTTGGAGCCTACGTCCCTGCTCTCATGCACGGCTCCATCTGTTAATGACAAAAAAAGAAAAGGCTGGGAGCTTTTGTCACTCTCACTAGCCCCCGATAGCCTGTCCTACATTATTCAGTAGTGACTGAGTGCTTTTTTTACCTCCCTCTTCCTCCTGCTTTCCTCTCTGCTGCTATTTTCTTCCCTCTGTAACTTTTCTCCCCATGGCTTTTTCATTTCCCTGGCTTCGGAGTGTCTCCTCCTGATGCTCTCATCTGTGCACATGCATGATATTTCTCCCTTTTGACTCAATTTCTTTCCCCTTCCCGCGTTTTTTCCCTTCCAGCCCTCTCTCCAGCTCTTGCTGGTCCCTCCAGCCTGGCAGCCGGTGCACCGACAGCCAGATCCACATGGCTGACTGAACCATTGTTGACCCCATGTTCCTTCTGGAAAGGAATGTAGCCAACAGCCTCATCTGGCAGAGTTTCGGGGCTATCCCAGCAGACACCATCCCCATCCCCACAGCCAGACCATGGCTGGACAGGAGACTGGACTCCCCCTTCTACTCCATACAGCTGAGATGTGCCAGGTGATCCCCCTGATGCCAAGCTGGGCTGCATCCCCTAATCATCCTCCTCATCTCCGAGCTGCCATCCCAGCATCTTTCTCCCAAACCAAATTATTTGAAAAATTAATGGTAGATGTGCAGCTGTTATTTACCAGTAACCTTTGGGGAGGGGAGAGGGGGGGAAGCGCCTTCTCCCCGGCTGTTCGGCAGGCACTCGGCTCCCCATCTGCTGCTGCACAGGCAGCAGGGGAGTGGGCAGCGGGTGCGGGGGAGGCTCTTTCGACGCTTTTTGGCCACCAGAACTGGCAAAAAAGACTGAAAGATGCCAGGTAATATTAATCACGTTAAATGTCAGCGGCTGCCGGGGGCTGGGAAGGGGGAGGCGGGGCAGGGGGCCGCGACAGCCACGTTGGTGTGTGCTCGATGGGCTTGTAGCCCTCGGTCAGCAAATACACTTTGATTTACGTAAGTAGATCAGAGTCTCATTTACTAATGCACGGGCAGATCTGGGCCCCGCTGCTGCCCCTCGGCCACCAGCACACAAGTGCCCACCTTAGCTGCTGGGATGGGGCAGGCAGGACCATGGGATGATGCCCCAGCACATCACAGGGATCATAATGCTCAGCTGGGTGCGTGCACACAGCAGCTCCATTCTGTTCCTTGGACCCATGAATCCTTCCAGCCTGCACAAAACTCCTCTGTGGCTGCCCCCCTGGGATGCTCACTGCTGCAGGATGGCACACCTGCTGCACCAGGATTTTTTTGAGCCTGCCACCTTTTTGGACCCAGGCAGGACCTTGGGGGTCATTAAATTCCAAGAGAGACTACATGGGGTAGAAGACAAGCAGGGATGCATCAGCCTTTCCCTCTTCCTCACACGAGAAGAGCTCACAGCTGATCCTGTCCCCCTAAAGCCCAGCTCAGGGCCTGGGACTGTCAGAATTTGGGGATTTCCATCCCCACTCCGTAGGACATGGAGAGAGGAGGGAGGCAGCTAGGTCACTACCGTTCCCATTCTCAGGGCCAAGGGTTTCCTGCCAGCAGCCAGGTCACCAGCCACAACGGCACAGCCACACGCTGGCTGAGGAGCAAACAGGCTGTCACAGTTCTGCCCGGTCCCCCATAGAGCCCACCAGGCTGTCCCCTCTCCTGCTCTGCTCTCCTGCAAGGGATGAGCAGGAGAAGGCAGGGGGCATCTGCATCTTGGCACAGCCAAGGAAGCCAAGGTGGTTCCCTCCCCATTTGGTTTCCATTTGTGGCAATAACTAAAAGCATGGAAAAGGAGCATCTGGGCTCCCCCGTTCTGTGTTCCAAGATACATCTGAGCATACGGACATGAGCATGTGCCGAGAGAAGTGGAGGGAACCCTCAAAACCAAGGCAAAAAAGCCTAACTAGGCTGCTGTGCATGAGGAAAGGATAATTGATGCCTTGTGGTGAGTTAGGAAGAGGTGAGGAAAGAAGGCTTCGTGTGAATGCTGTGCCGATGCAAGCCCATCCCTGCCAAAATGGTAGGGGCCAAAGAGCGAGACTGTGGGGTCCCTCTTTGCATCCTCCCCTGGGAAATCCTGCTGCCATGCTGACAGAATTAAGAAACAAACAACTTAATAGGTTTTTCAGTCCATGACTAAATCTCGTTATGCCTTACAGACAGGGCTGAGAGTGCCCGGATTAGATCAGCAATCTTCTACCTGCCCCCTCCTCTCAGTCCCAGCTCCGAAGCCTCCAGCAGTAATCCCTGCTGGCAAACCTTCCAGGAGATGCCCTGGGACAAAGCCTTCCCAGGGCAACCCATGGTATTTTGTGTCATTCCTCTCCTGAGGTTAAGCAACCACAGACTTCACAGCATTTCCTCTCCTTCCCAATGGGTTTCACAGGGCGTCTGGCACGCTGGGGGCCACCCTGGGACTGTCTCAATCCAGGTCACCTTTTAGGGTGATCACCACCATGCTTTAGGATACCTGTGGGGGCTGGGGGTGCCTCTCATGTCATGGGGTACCCCAGGAAGGCTCCCGGGCCTGACAGCTAGAGCCATGTGGGACAGAGGGGTGCAGGTATCCCACCAAGAAGGTTTAGGTGTCTGCTCTGGGGCAGGGGGAGGCAATGCAGAGAGGAAAGCTACAGGCAACTATCACTGGATGGCTGAGGTGTGACCCCAGGACTCGGCTGGCCGGGCTGCAGCCATCCCAGGGGTGTGATGCACCCAGGTGGCACCTTATACCAGGTGGGAGCCAGGGCAGCTGAAGTCCAGCCCACCTGTGACACACTGCCCTATTTCCTCATCCAGCAGGACTTGCCAAACCTCTGGATGCTGTGTCTCCCCTGCAGAGTATGCTTGGGACTCTCAAGCCCCTGGCAGCACAAAAAAGGAACATTTTTGGCTTCCTCATCAGTGTGTGCATGAACCTTGTCCCAGAAGCACTTCAGGCTCCCTGCGAGAGAAGAGCCTGCTCCGACCCTTGTGACCCTCACCCTTGTCCACCCCAAAGCTCCCACCATCATCAGGAACCCCAGGACAAGGACCAAGTCAGCTCACGGATGGTGCTCCCCCTTGGAAAAGGGGAGTGTGGTTGGAGAGCAACTAAAGGTTGGATGCTCCCCAAGATCCAAACTGATGTGCTGGGCAGCATCCTATCATGCATAGCCTGGTCCTTATAAACACACAGGTGTATGTGTGCAGGGACTTACTTTCCCCTCTTTGCTTCTGGGTGAGCACACATGCTGCGTTATCCCACTCTTGGGAAATCATTTGTTTGGGGTTTTTGCAAAGGGCTTTTGGGGTGGCTCTGTCCCTCCCTTTGACTGTATTTGGCTCTGGGCAACACAGACAGGCTGCATGCACGATCCCCTCTCTCTGCACATGCCTGGCGTGCCCCTGTGTTTCTTCTTGAGCCCATGTGTGAATTACCCCGGCAGTTCACAGGTGCATTCCCTAGTCTCCAGTTCTTTTCCTTCTGCTTTGTATGTGTTTAGTTGCCTTTCCCCGTCTTTCTATCCCTGTTCGGCTCTCCATCCATTACAATAAACCCTCTCCCAGTCTCATTTTTCAGTCTGTGACCTCGGTGGCTCTGAATTTCCCACCCGTTGCCTGCTGCTGCTGTGTCCACGTGGCTACAGCGAGAGGGACAGAAGAGCAAAGCTGAGGAGAGGGACCCCATGGGGTGCTGCCTGACCCTACTCCCATCTCCACACTCCATGGAGGAGTGGAGAGGACAACAGGAAGGTGAGAAGGTTGAGGACTTGTAGGAGGCTTCTTGCAGGTGGCTCTGATACCCAGCAGCCCTAAGGGGACGCTCCCTACCTGAAGCAAATCCCACAGGAAAACCAGATATCTCCCTTCTGGCAGCTTTTATGTGCCCAAACCATTGCCCTGGCCATATCCTGCAAAGTCTGCCAAGGATATGGATATGGGATTTCTGAGCCCATATAAATCAACACTCACATGTTCTCCACGACTTGCTCCAGCACAGACATCACTGTAGAGCCTTTGGTGTCACTGGCCTGTGGCCGGGCCAGGGCTGAGCCTGCTGGGCACACACGGAACAGGCACTACAGAGTGGGGACCAAGGGTCTGCATTCTAAATGCCAACAGCCCAATGCCACAGGAATGGGCACGGCGAATGACTCCAGCTGTATCCTTCTCTCCAGCTCCTATGAACGATGTGGGGAAGGGATGCTGGGCTCACAGTGGGTGGCACTGCCCTTCACTTTGTGAGAAGTCCTGTTCATAACTGCGATGGCATCAGATGGAGTTTACCTTTCTGCTAAAAGCCAGGATCTGGCCCTGAGCTGCCAACCTGCTCAGGGAGGACTCCTTGGCAAGTGCCATGGGGCAAGTAGGGTGCCCTACCTGGGTGTAGGGTGCCCTACCTGGGTGCAGACTGGGGGGAAAGAGGGCAGCCCTAGCCCCTTGGGACTACCCTGCATGGAGGGAAGAGAGATGAGCTGTGGGCGAGCCCCTTTGCCTGGGCAGAAACCTCAGGGAACAGCGGGGCAAAGACAACCTTCCTGAAGCCTCGTGAAAGGGCTGAGCTGGTTTGGGGTGTGTGGCTGCAGGCCTGGGGAATGGCACGTGTGGGAGCATCACCCCAGGGGCATCATCCCTTGGGAGCATCTCTCCAAGACCCTCAGGAGCATCATCCCCTGCGAGCATCATCCCCTGGGAGCATCCCTCCGAGACCCTCAGGAGCATCATCCCCTGGGAGCATCCCTCCGAGACCCTCAGGAGCATCTTCCCCCGGCAGCACCTCTCCCAACCCCCCGGGAGCAGCCCTCGCACCTCTATCCGGTCGATGCGGTCCTGAAGGGTGCGGACAGCCTCCTCCAGCTCCCGCACGGCGGGCGGCTCGTCGGGGGGATGTCCCATGGTGCCGGGGCGCGGGGCGGCGCGGAGCCCGGCGGCGGGGGGCGCGGCGGCTCCGGGGGGGCTCCGCAGGCCGCCCTCGCAGCGGCTGAGCTTGCCGGTGAGCTCCCGGATGGTCTCCTGGTCCATGCGGATGCGCTCCTTCTGCTCCAGCGCCGTGCGCCGCAGCTGCGCCGCCGCGCTCCGCAGCGCCAGCAGCTCCTCGGGGCCGGCGGCGGCGGCGCTGCCCGCGGACGGGCACTCGGTGCTCAGGGGGGTGCAGACGAAGCGGCTGAAGAGCGGCGGGCCCCCCGGCAGGCGCGGCCCGGCGCTGGCCAGAGCCTCTGCGGGGCCGTGCAGCGCTCCCAGCCCCTTGTCGGCGGCGGGCAGGAGCGCCGCGGCCGCCGAGTCATTGTCGGCGGCGGCGGCGGGCGCGGCGGTGCCGGCCGGGTGGACGCTGGCGATGATGCAGATGATGGCCCCGAGGAAAGCCAGCATGCCCGCCGCCAGCAGCACCGCCAGAAACTTCAGGGTGGCAGCGGCGTGGGGGGCCCGAGCCCGCAGACGGCGAGAAAAACAAAGCGGGCGGGGATGGAGAGGGGGACGGGCGGACGGAGGGATGGACGGAGGGAGGGAGGGATGGACGGACGGAGGGATGGATGGACGGACGGAGGGATGGATGGACGGACGGACGGACGGACGGACGGACGGGCAAGCCGGAGGGAGCCGGCGGGGAAGGACGGTACCGGCAGCAGCACCGGCGCCGGGGCCCCGCCGCGCCGCGCCGCGCTTATATGTACCGTGCGGCGCCGCCCGCACCGCCCCGCACAGCCCCGCACCGCCCCCGCCCCTCTCACCGACCCCCCGCGCCCCCGAGCATCCCTCGCCGGGCTGCAAGGGCGAGAGTCCGGGCGGCCGGAGGCGAGCGGGAGACCGGGAGGAGATAGGGGACACCCCGGGGCCACTCGGAGACGGGGCCAGCCCTGGCTCGGGCTCGCTGGAATCGGCCCGGCGAGAGGATGCTCCTCCGGGACAGCCCAAGGGAGGATTTTCCCCTGCGAGAAGCCTAGGCTGGAAGTAGAGGGCCCCTCGATACTCCGAGGCTCAGCGCCTCGTAATCAGGCGTTCCTTGGAAGCGTCTTTTGGTCCTTTCCCTCCTTGCCTTTCTCTTGAAAATTAAACCAGGAACCTTTCAGTTCTTGGAAATGCCTCTCCGGGAGGGCACAGAGCGGCTGTCTTGCTCTCCCACCTCAAACAGGACTGTTGCAGAGAGCAGCCTGTGGGATGCCTCACCCTCCAACCTGCACACCTATGCAATCCATTTGGGAATTAAATACCCACATTTAGTCTTCCCCTGTCATTGCTCTGTTCTAAACCACTCATAAAGGAGGTACTTCAGACAACCACTTTCTCCTTGCTCTGACAGCACACTTGCCCATGCAACACAAGCTGTGCTATGCCCTCTCCTGTTCCCCAGTGCCTTGGCAGCACAGCTCAGCCAAGCAAAGAGGAGCAGAGGAGGGAAAGCGAACAAAAATGATTTCAAGCTCTGCTCAGTAATGGTAGGAAATCCTTCTTAGCCAGCAGGGAATCAGCAGCATGCATGTTTAAAACAGCTCCAGTGCTGCATATGAAACACCAGTAAAGATTACATCTTCTTTTCCCCCAGGCATATTTGAGTGGATAGCAAGGGAGCCAGAACTACAGACTCCTCAAAATGGGCTTCACAGGAGCAGGGAGGTGAATGCTGCTGGCAGGATACAGTCATTCTTTCTCCCCATAGAGTACATTGCAACCCAGCCCCCCAAAATCCTCACCCTGGAGCCAGCAAGAGACCTGCCTGGCTCATGGTGTTGGGAGGCTGTAGGGAGGAGGAGAGGAAGACAGATGGGTGGTTTAAGAAAGAGAAATGAAGGGAATCATGAGGAGGAAAAGTGGAGGTGGACGTGGAGCAGGCTAAGCAGGTGGATGTGAAGAAAGTCCAAGCAACAGGCATCTGGCCCCAGGAGTGAGGCCAGTGAGCGCTCCAGGAAGATGAGTGCTTGGTGTGCTGGGACAAGTTGGTGTGGGATGCAAAGAAAACAGAAAGCCTGCACTCCACAGAATGAAGGGAGGCCACCAGCCTCCAATCTGCCCCTTCCTAATGGTGGCAGGGGATTGCACCCCCTGGAGTCACCCCTTTGCCTGAAGCATGTCCACCCCCGGGCAGTGGCCAAACAGGAGCAGATTTGAAAAGAATTCGAGTGCTGGACCAGCCCACCGTACCCCAGAGTGTGCAGATCAGGATGGGAAGGACATCCTTTACCTGCATCCCTGTGAAGAAAAATGCTGTACACCTCTACAAATCTTTTTGTGTCCCTGGCTGGGGGAAGTAATGCTGTGCTAGGGACTTTGCACTGTCCTGGACATTTAGATTTTATTGCCAAGGGCTGCAGGCTTGCAGTGGCAACATTTGTACGTGTGTCTAATGCCTCTGGGGCAGTGAGTGGGGTGGGTGAGCCCCTCTGCACCAGCCCTGACCCACTCATCCATGCTGGGATGTGGAAGAGTTGGGTATCACAGCAGGGGCAGGGCTCACTGCTCCTGGGGTCCTGACCTCTCCCTCAGCAGGAACAACTTCTTGCTGGAGACAAAGAGGTGGCAAAAAATAGATTTTCACAGTGAGTGATGACTCAGACTTGTGAGTAGCTAGAGCAGCCTCCCTGTCCCATGAATAACAACTCAGAGGTGCTGGATGAGGAGCTGAATGGAGTCTGCAAGGACACAGTGCTGCTGAAACCATGGCCTCCTAGGGGTGACAGGGTGGAGGAAGGCAATGTGGGGTCTTGGGAAGCCCTATTTTGACCAGGGTTGGTGACAGAAGCTGGATTTAACAGGAACTCATGGATTCAGCCCAGAGAGACTGGGAGCAAGCAATTAAGGGATTTTGTTCCATCTAATTAAGTCTGGGGCTGGCAGCTGTCCCCAAGGGGTGGCTGCAGACAGGGCAAGGTGGAATAAGGAGCCACCCTGCTGTGGCCCCTGCGTGAGAGGGACATTTGGGATGAACTGCTGGCTTGAGGTAAAGGACACCTGCTGCTCTGAGGCTGCCCCCCATCCAACCCTCCTTGCAGGAACAAGGCAGGCCCATCCCAGCCAGAGTGAAATCCTGACCCATTCACGATGCTCAGGCCAGCAGGGTAGTGGGGGTGAGGAAAGGGGAGAACCTTTTCCCACGGGAAGGTAACTTCATGCCTCTGAGGTAGGGGATTGCTCTCCAAGGGCCAGCCCAATGAGGTGAAATGGCTTGTCTGCCACTGCCACTCCATGAACCCAGCTCCAGCCTCCTTAGACCAGAAGCCTTCAGTCCATCTTGCCTGGGGATCTGCAGACTCTATATAGCATGGAAATCCTGGCTTCTCTCATTTCCAGGTCTCTCAGCCCTGCAGATGTGACTTACATCACCTTGCCCTTGTTACATGGTCTGCCTGCCCCAGCACACTGGGGCAGAACCTCACTGGATGTGTCCAGTCAGGCTGGCATCTGCCTCTCCAGCCTTCCTCCCACCTCCTGAGTTGGAGGTGGCTTCATTTGTTGTTCTTGAATCCAGCCAAAAGCCCACTGGTCTCTGAGCAAAAAAAAAGGGAGGGAGTGCCAGCCTCACAGGCATTTTGGCATGCTGTGCAGGCAAGGTGAGTCTGGTGGTAAGGGCATAAATAGCACACCTTGGCTGTGCTTGGCTTTGGTGGACAGTGTTCCCTGATCCCAGGCAGCCAGGACACATCACCACTGGACAGGGCCCTTCTGTGGCTTTCCAAACCTCAGACACTACAGAGGTATTTCAAGGCAGGAATTCTCCCCAGGAACCCTCAGCTCAGACCAATCTCTCCCCTCCAGGGGAGACCAGATCACACCCTCTCAAAGGGCAGCCCTGAGGGTATTTTGGTTGAAGCCAGCTTGCTGGGGACACCCCACAGCTGTGCCCAGACACAGCCTTTTCCAGCACCCCGAAGCGCTGCCTTCCTGATCTTCCAAGACCTGCCAAGACCACTTCCCCACCTGAAGGTTTGCTGTAGCACTTTTAGGCAGCTGCTATGGGCTGGAGACTAATAAAGTGAATCTGGGCCTTCAATTACAAGCAGGGAAAGTATTTTTCACCATATTTCTTAGATTAGCATGAACTGTGCTTAAGTACACAGTCTGGAGTTTGGAAAAGCCTAAAGCATTTTGAGTGCTAGGTTGTACTCGGATATAATTTCATTCTTCAAAGGATGTGGGAAGTGCTCCAAAGCACTTCGGAAGCAGGGGTTCAGGTTCCACTTGCTACAGCTTGGCCTTCACAGTGCTCCCTCTACCCTTAACGTTGCAGAATTCTCCCTTGTTTTTTGTCAGAGCTTTGCTGTGTCCAGAAAGGTGCACAAACTCAAACCAGGAGCCATCCACAGTGCCCAAGAAGGCAGCAAGTGTGTTTGTGTTTGACTGCAGAGCTGATCCCCACTGGCTCAGGGCAGGTGTTTCAGTACCCCCATTCCACAGGTCACAGCCCACCCAAGGAAACAATAACAGGTTTTGGAATGTAACAATTTATTGGGGTTAACTTTTTGTTTTAATTTTTAATTCCCCATTTCTGGCATTGATACAATATTCAAGAGCAGCAGAAAGAACAAAATGTACAAGAATACAAGAGTAATTAGCACAACCCCCACCCCCAAACCTGGAGCAAACCATTTTCTTGTGGGCAGTGCCAAGGAAAGGGGTGATTCAATCACCCCTCCAATGGCTATGCCTCCCACCCATCCGCTCTAGACAGAGTTTAGCCAGCTGGGAACTGGATTAAAAAAAAACAAAACAAAACTGAACAAACACTATATTTAAAATGAAAATTGCAAGACAAAAAAATAATATATAGATATACAATTCATCCGTGCACAATCCTTAAATGCATTTTTTTTTCAAAATAAAAAAAATTACACGATACATATTTAGGTTTATCTTAAATTAAAAAAAAAATTACCACCTTCACTCTGTATGCCAAGTGAGGGGAAATGAAGAGACAAAAGGGTTGCACCAGAACTACCAGCACTCTTAGGAGTTAGGGCTGACCTTCTCCAAGAGAAAGGATAGGGCTCTGATGCTGCCAAAGCTCAAGCACAGGCAGAATCTGAAGCACCCAAGTACCACAGAGCTCAGTGGGGCCACTCGCCTACTCCAAGTTCAGTGTTTGCAGGAATCTGCAAGACTTGAGCCTAAGCTTGGCACAGGGGAAGGTGAAAGGAAGAAAGAGATGAGGCAGGCCCCTGTCCTTCACCACCAGTAGATAACTTCCTATGCAAAAAGAAAAATGGGGAGAAAAAAATCCCAAAGTAGAGAGTCTCCTCTATTCTTTGGGAGCATACAAGGCTTAATGGCAGAGGAGAGGAAGGGGGACTAAGTTGATTTGCTTAGGGGAGGTGCAGGCATGACAACTCTTTTCTAAAAAAAGTCATCACAACGATTAATTATTTTGTTCCATTTGAGAACTTGACCTAAGACTCCATCCCCCTTTGCAGCTGGGGGCTGGAAGCAGCAGGCTCCCTCCAGGACAGCTGAAGAGCAACCAAACTGAAGAGCAGCTGTGGGGCTGCTCAGGAGCATGTAAGAGCCCCCACTAGTCCTATAAGGCCCAAAAGCCCCACCAAGTGTTTTGACCCAGTCAACTGAATTCCAGAGGTTTAGTGTGAGCTCTAAGTGCTCAGCTGAAAGTAAAGAATCAAGGCCCTGCAGTGGGAATTCACAATTCATCTGCATGTCCCAACCATGCCTCTTCCCTCCCATCAGATGTATTTTCCGAGCCACTGCTGAAGCTGGTATCCCTCCGACTGCATCTTGCTGCTCTTCTGTCCCCTGACTTCTTCCCTGTGCCATGGCAGGGTGCTTGCTGCCCACTTCCCAGCTCTGCTCAGCCCCGGAGTGCAGAGGGCATCCCCACTCCTCCATTACAGTGCTGTCTGCCAGTGCCTATAGGGAGCAGGCTCAAAGCACAGCTCTTACCTGGGGTGGAAGAACCCTCACCCCAAGGACTGTGCTTTTGGATTTCCCACCACAGAGAAGTTGGAAGGGACAGAAGAGCTTCCAGAGGCAGCCCACCACCATGGGAAGGGCAACTGACTATATCTCACTTCACTCCTGGAAGGAGAAATTTAGAGAAATGAAGAAAGAAGAATTCAGGGCTCTGCCACATCCTTACAAATGAAGCAGGTGGGACATAGGGCATCTCAGATGCACCACGCAGAACACGCATGAAGCTTCTGGTGCCAAGGCTGACTCTGCAGACAAGGGTGCAAATACCTCTGACCACATCAGTCTGACAGAGGGCAGTGTTGAAATGGGAAAGGACGGAAAGGCAAAGGTGAGGACGGAGACAAACTCAAAACATCTACCATCTGCACTCCCAAAAAGAAGCCACACACATTGCACTCTGGGTAGGGACCTCAAAAATAGAAGTAAAAAAAGAAAATAAAGACATTTATTTGCTTAACCCCAAAGCATTGGTGAAATGAAGGTATTTCCTGGAGTTACCTGGGGAAGGAAGCATAGACAGGGACGGGGGATTTCTGAAGCAATACTCAGCACTCCATCTCTGTGCAAATGCCTCAAGAGTTGCGCTGCCAGCACCCTCAGCAGGATGGTCCCCTCTACCCCATCCCCTTACCATGAGAGAGACAGAGGCACAGGGCAGTGACACAGCTGGCAGAAAGGCCACGGCAAGCCAAGAAGGAACAGAACCCAGGAGGCACTGAACCCCCGACCCCAAACTAACCCTCTACAGCAGACCACCTTCAGAGTGGAGATTAGGAAGGCTGTGCACAGGGTGGAGGGTGAGACGGGGAGAAAGAGGGGAGAGGGAGGTTTCTTTTATATTCATATATTTATATATAAAAAGTAAATAAGATCCCAGCTCTTGCATGATTATTGGGTGATTGAAAAATGCAGCAAAAGCAAGCGACATTGGAGTAAAAGGACGCACCAGGCAAGGAGGAAGAAGTCTTGTCAGAAGGTGGGGAAGGAGGCAAAGGGAAAAATAAGCACTTAGCCAAACACGCACTCCAGGTTTGTTACACCTCCCTGGGAAGAAGGACCTGCTCCTGAGCAGCCCCACTAATGCCATGACCTGGAATGGGCAGAAGTGTGGGGTACTGGGGACAGCATCCTTCAGCATGGCAACCTCTTTCTGCCAGGAGGTCCCCAGGAAGGTGATTATCTCCAAACGCTGGGAGCTGCTGAAGCCTCCTCTATGAAGAGGGGCTGGAGAAGGGAGTGAAATCCCTAGGAAGACTCAGCTCAGAGACAGCTCCTACCTGGTAAAAAGCATGATTGCAGTTGTGGTTTCTTTCTTTTTTTTTTTTTTTTTTTATTTCATAAAATCTCCCTGGGAACTTCAGTAAGGGGAGACAGAGAGAAATGCTCCCTTTCTCTTTTGAAAACAGAAATTAAGCAGTGGCTCACCACAGCTGGGCCTGCTCACCACACTATTTCTGTTTTCCATCCCAAAAGGAGCTTGTATCTCCTTAGCTTCACGCCTCCCCAGTCCCACTCTGCTCAGTGAGAAGAGGACATGAGACAGGAGGCTGCTGCTCCAAGTTAAAAGCTGTGGGAAGCACTGACAGAGCTCAATAGGCAAAGAGAGGAGAAGTTCCCAGAGCAGCCCAGGCTACCAGAGGCATCAAGACATCTGTCACCTGCCACTGCAAAGCCAAGGGCACCAGAGAAGTCCAGACAAGAAAAGCTGTCCAAGCGTCCCTGCGTGCCACATTCTGTTCAGACACCAATATCTAATGGCTTCCCTCTTCCTGCAGTCACTCCCACACACCAGATGAACACCAGCGCAGACATCTTGGATGGGGAAGCCAGCACACAAGAGTTACCCCCACACTCTGAAGGAACGTTCAGGCAACTCTTCCCTGCCACCCTGCAGGAAACTGGAGCAGAGAAGGCTGCCCTCCTTGAGCAGGGTGTTCATCTCCCATCTTCCCTCCCTGTCCCAAAGACTTCCAGCATTTGCTGGCCTCAAGAAGAGGGTACACCTCACTCAGCAACACCTTCAGAGCACACAAGGCAGCTCTCTCATCTGCCTGTAAAGATCCAGCCACTGTTGAAGGGATGCTGGACTGCATACCAGTGGGACTCAGTTCTCTGTCCTCATGTGGTGAATCCTATACAGAAAAATGCCACTCCCCACCTGACGCTGGAAGAAGCTAAGAGACCCTACAGAGGGGAGGCATATCTGCTTCCCAGGAAATAAGCCCACCATGATTAATTCTGCTTGGATATAGGGGACGGAAAAGAGAAGAGACAGTGACTTGGTAGGAAAAGTACACGCTAACCCCAAGTCTTAGCAGCTTGCTGTGCATGCAAAATAAGTCAACTGTTTCCATGTTGATGGCCCGATCCATGTTCTCACAGAACATGACTGGCCATTTCTGAGGGCCGCTCGGGCAAAAAACCACTTGGAGACTCCACCTTAGCTCACAGGAGAGGTATGGGAGGGAAGGGAACTCACTCCAACACTTGGGAGGCAAGGACGGGAAAGGTTTGTAGACAGGGTTCCTCCAACATGCAACTTGCCTTTTCAGCTCGGAGATCGCTGCTTAGTCCTAGAATGCCTTTCCCTCCAGTTCAAGCAAGCCAAACACCATCCCAGACACACATGCTTCGATACTACAAAATACTCTTTTCTCTAAGGACCATCTAATACCACTACAGTTTGTGCAATCACTGCATTTATTATTCATTTTTAAACTCTCTCTCGCTCTCTCCCAGTAGAAATTTTTTTTAAAACTTTTCTTTTTTTATGCAAAACTAATCATTTCACTTTTTCCACTCCATCATAAAATCTCCTCTAAAAACACGACGACGAGAACAAACATGGCACAGACACAGAGAATATTTCCCTGTTTTTGTTGGGTTTTTTTTTCTAGGGGTTATGGGGAAGGGAAGGGGATACTTTCAAATAAACTCCTCCTGCAGTTCCATGCTCCTTTTAAAAGGCATGGATGAATCTTTCCCATCTCCATTAAGAAGCCAGGGCAAAAATTCAGAAGGAGGAGCAAAACCCACGTTAATACGAAGGTAGGTTAGTCAGCCTCAAGTGTCTTGTCCACCTGAGGAAACTTGAGGCTGCTGCTGCGTTCAAGTTAGCAAACCTCTAACTCAAAACAGCACAGGATCCTCGTTTCGGATCCAGAGGTTCAGGGTTTGGTTCCCACCTGGTGACCCACTCAGGGAGTGATTTGTCACACAAGCAGGTGAGCTGTGTCTGCAAGCCGGATCATACTCCTTTCTTCCTCCACAGAGGATCTACTGCATGAGTTCTCTGCTGCAACAAGTCCCCTCATTTCCTCACCGCAGGAAGAAGGCCCTTGCGGAGCATCCCTACAATGACCTACTGTTTTGCTCTTCAGACAGTTCCCTTGCTTGTCACTCTGGAGAAAGGCAAAACCCCTTCAATTAAACAATTCCTGCCCCTTGCCCCCAAAGAACACCATACAAGAGACACTGGGGAAAAGAATTCTGCCAAGCAACACATCTTGGCCAAAACACATCAAGAGTTTCCTATTAAAGTTCCCTTTTATCTCCCACTTAAACGCTTCAATATTTTTTTCAGAACCTTGATACCACAAAACAAAACACATCACCACATACACACCAAACAGTAACTTAACAACCTAAAGTGACTGGCCCGTTTGCATCCACCCCACAAAGCGGTTCCTCTTATCTCGCAGCCACAGATTCGTTCTTGTTCAAAAGGGGGAGGAAAAAGAGAATACTCTCTTCACTATTTTCCTAAGAAAGAGCTTTTCCCTATGCCTACAAACTGCTCATCTTTGAAGCTGCAGTCAAATGGATAGGCTATGCTAAAATAAGGGATCCTTGGGTGTGCCAGGCATAGGAAAGATGCAAAAAAACAAAACAACTCACGAAAAATACAAGCAGGTATTAATACAGACACGCACACAAGTCCAACAAGTTATAGGAAGCCTTTGTTTGGTGAATGGATCAGGGAAGTCTCTTTCTCCCTGCCCCTAGCTCTAGCTGTGAATGAAAGCACATCCCCAAAGAGTCCACTAAGCTCTTTAACCAAGGAAAGAAAAACAAAGAGGTGTACAAAGGGTGGTGCTAACAGCACCTGGAATCCCCCTCGGACTGTCTGCACAGACACCCAACCACAACTGGTGTGAATTCACTCTGATCCACAGCTTGGAATGCCACCTGCTGCGAGGCAAGGTTTGTGGGGAGGGCAGCAAAGATTTTATTACACTAACCCAGGCACTGGAGGAAGGGAATAGACAAGCTCTGGGCACAGAAGCCCTAATTAAGGTCAGAAGCCGGTCTATCCCTCTACCACTCTGACGATGTCCTTTGGGCAGGCAAATGTTACTTCCCTCCCACAAACTGCCTCCCTTCTACCCTCAGATCACTGCAACCACAAAATCACTACTCCACAGGGGAGCATTCCTCAGAGCCAGCAGCTCCTGAGCATCATTGTGTGAAAGCACCAGAGGGGCCAATTCCACTTGTGTTTACCCACCCAGGGCAGGTCTGTAAATAAACGAGCCCAGGTATGGGGAATTTTTTTCACCCTTTTCACCTCTGCAGCATGTTATGTAGAAGTGACACCCTTCTGCCCCATCCAGGGACAGGGCTGAAAGGGTGAGGTTCTCCCACTGATTCATTGGTACCTCTTTTTCTTGCCCCTGCAGGCCGAGTTGAGTAGAGGAAGTAGAGAACAAAGTAACGGCATCTCGCTGGGAAGCTTAGGACCCACACAGAAACAGGGCAAGCCAGAAACAGCAGGCAAAAAAGAGCTTATTTTGGATGTGAACAAAGGTGGTCAGAGAAAGAGGGAGCTTGGGCAAAGAACAGCAAGCTGTGGTGTTGCTCCCTTCTGCTTGCTAGGGGTGAAGAAAAGGAATTTCTAGATCAGCTCACAGGAGCTTTGGGGGAAGAGATCCAGCGCACATGCATATGGTGCAAGAGAGACATGTATTTCTTATGAGCACCTTTGGTTGGCAGTTGTAAGGACTGTTTCAGACACTGAAAAGAGAGAGGGGAAACCTCTTCCAGGCCACCCATCAGGAGAGGCAAAAGCAAGCAGGAAGAGCAAATGACCTGCCTTAGCATCCACTCCTCCATCCTTTGGAGGGAGCAAGAGGAAGCAAAGAGGGTCGGGGGAAGTTCACGCACAAGGCGGGAGACCAGCCTCACCCGGCTGGGGCAGCATCACGCTGTTGGCGTTATCTTCCCCTCACCGAAGGATGGATGCACAGCCCACTCCCATTTCCACCACAGAAAGGCCAGGGAACAGCATTTTGTGCCCTCTCCCCTGAGCAAGTGCAAGTGATGAACATCAGGAGGAGGATCTGGGCCGGAAGCAGACTCCTCTTTTCTTCCCTTTCTCCTGCAGAGCTGAGCAAGTTGGAAGATGCAGGAGGAGGGACTAGAGCACCTGAAAGCAACCATTCAACTGCCAAGGTAGCACCAATAATAAGAGGAAAGGGGAAGCCAATATGGGACATATGCTGCATGGGGTACCCCCTGACCCCAGCTTTGTCTCAAGCACCTTCCAGGCATGACACTTCACCTGCCTCTCTTCCCCTCACTCTGGGGGCATCTGGATCAGCATCTGCCACAAGGACAGTAGAGGAGAGGAGAGGAGAGGACAGATCCAGGCCACAGGACAAGAGGGGGAAGGATGGCAGGATCGTAGTCATGGCAAGGGGGAAACAGGAATGGAAGAGACTGCATGCACATTGTGGGAGAAGGTTTGGAGTACGTGGGCAAGGGCTCCAGTCCTCTTACATCCTCCCCTCAAGGGTCTGGAGCTCTTCTTCAGTTTTTGTCAAAGATGGAAGGGGTATGAGGAAAAGCAGCACCTTCCTCAGCACCTGCACAGGCACACAGACACATGCTCACCCATCCCTCAGTCCCAAAGGCTTCACCGCCCGTTGGACAACACCACATTCAAGGACAAACAATCACTCCCCAGCCCCACCACAACCCTCCCTGCCTCCTCCTAGCAGCACCAACACCCAGAAACAGTGGGTGCTCCCACACCCCCACTGACACACTCCAGCCTCCATGCAAGAGGAAGTGAGCAGGAGGAAAGGAGGAAGAAGGGTGGCAGTGAGGGCAGAGAGACAGCCAAGGGGAGAAGGAGAGAACTAAAGACAGCCATTCGCACCACGACTTCTCGCAGATAGGGCTCCCCCTACACCCCTGGAGCAGGGGGAACTGACTGCTCACTTGCTGCCTCCTCCACCACCACCCGCTGCCACCTTCTCAAAATCCTCTGCATTGCAGAACTCCTTGATGGTTACAGTGAGGAGATTGCTGGTGACATCTGTGACCACCACGTTAGAGCAAGGGGACATCTCAGGACGCCAGTCGCCAGCCTCCTGCTCTGGATCAGAAGAGGAGAGGGACAAGGAGGGTGTCTGCCCCCCACTGCACCCTCCTGAGGGAGAACGCTTGCTGGTGGCAGCTGACTCAGGTGGGATTGAGAGGTCGAGGACCTCTGACTCACGCCAGTCGGGGATGGCTGGGCTGAGGGTCTCGGGGAGCAGCTTAGGAGGGGAATCATCTGGGTCAGAAGAGGAGTGGGGGGTGGGTGATGGGCAGCCAGAGGAGCTGGAGCTGGGAGCATCATAGGGGGTGGAGCCCATAATGAGCCCACAGGAGGCTGCCTGGGAGCCTTCTGCCTCCCCCTTGCCCTCCAGAGAGGGTGTAGGTGCAGCAGATGGCTTATTGTAGAGGGAAAAGGTGCCAAACTTCATGTGGCGGATCTGGGTGCGGAGGACGCTCTCACTGAACTTTTTGCTCTTGCCAATGACACGGTTTCGGGATGGGATCTTGGGCCGAGCCAGGCCCCCGGTCCCGTTGGCTGGCTTTCCACCTTTGTCAATGACTTTGAGGTTGAGGATGATGCGGCTGCGTTTGGGCTCGCGGGGTTTCACCTTACGGTTGATGATGCGGACGGTCTCCGAGAAGGGCGAGACAGGAGGACGAATGCCAGGCCCACCACCCACGCTCCCGCCGTTCTGGGGGTCTGGACGGGGCAGGGGGCGTCGGGACATGCGGTGGCATCGCCGGATGTCTTTCTTGAGCCGGTGCACTGCGGCACTGGAGTGGAGCTTGGGAGAGGAGTTACTGGAACCAGGCTTGACAGAAAAGTGTACATCCCCAATGTGGAGGGCCTCCGCTTGGGCCCGAGCCTGCGGTGGTGGGGAGAAAGAAAACAAACAGGGTCAGAGAGGCAGCTTAGGTGCAGCCAAATCTCAAACTGGTCATTGTTCACCTGAGGCCAAGCACTCACCAGCAATGCTGTGTCACATTTACACCCAACATTAATGATAAGCACAGATACACACCTGCAGACTATTGATAGCTACAGCACAGCCCCCAGACAGGCACAAAGCACTGACCATATCCTTTTTGGGAAGCTGATGTCTCCCTAAGCTGTGCCCCTGTTGACACGTGCTTTCCCCAGGGAGAAACTGCCACTCCCCAGGCATGTTTCAGGGTTACAGTTAATGGTCTCCAAGGCTCCACTTGGTCATCATTAGCAAATGTACTCAACCCTCCACTGCCAGCCAAAGAAGACAGCATCCTCCTAGGCACTGGGGCTATTAGTGCTGAGTTAGCACCGAAAATTACATACTAGTCCCAAGACTAGGGATTGCATCAGGTCTCCTACAAAATGAGCACAAGAGAGGAAGAGTAATGCATTCAGTTTTCTCTTCCCCTCTCACAACCAGAATAATTTCTGAAAAGCATGGTAGAAGGGGGTCTTGAGGAAAAAAGATGGAGGCAGGCAAGAGTGGTCTGATGGAGCTGTCTTAGCTAAACACAAGAAATGCAGAGATCTGAAGCTCATTTATAACTAGGGCAACAAGCAAGTCATTCATCCTTACTGTGCTGTGGGAGCAAGGTCCAGTGTTTAAAGCCAGAGACTAGGCCAGCTGGAATTCAAGTCAAGTTTTAACTGCACCTCCAAAGAAGAGATTGCCTTGTCCTTTTGAACACCACACTTGTCTGAAGCCTAGTAATGGACCAGAACAGGAACAGCACCAGTTCAGCTGTGCTGTGCCAGCCCTCCCCAAGAGCCAGGCCAGGGGAACAAGACTTTTAAGCTCTTCTGGTGCTTGGAGATCGTTCCAAAACCTGCCGGGGTTCCTGCACCAGAAACAGGAACATTTTCTGGCAGCAGGAACAACAGTTTAATTGGTACGCTGGTGCTGTATGACCTGAAGACCCTGTGGGCATGGAAACCCAGAGTGCATTCTTACATCACATCTCATCAGAACACTGTTGGCTTGTAGAGCTCAGCCTCCCACCTGCACTCTGCTACTTGCCCAATACAACCCCCTTCCATATTCCCTCTCAGCAATGGTGACAGGTAGAACTCACACAGGCCTGGAGGGGACAGTAGAGCCCCCCTGTGATTGCCCATCCAGTGAGCAGCTTCCCCCACCTCGTGGGCATAGCAAGAACTGCAGTGTTGGAAGACAACAGCTGCTTTTCCTCCCCAACTTTTCCATCCCGTTGCCCCTTACACACGCCAAGATCGGGATGGCGTCTTGCCAGCTAAGAGCTTAGCACTCAGCTCCATCTCCTTTGTCACCCTGCAGGCTGTGCCTCCCACCAGAGCAACGCCCGGGGAAAAAAATGTGTGTGTAAAGGCAGGGATCTAACAGATCTAAGCAAGGGGCCCAGTCAGCCCCTGCATAAAAATCTCAAAGCCCTGGCCCCACAGCCTCAGAGCTTTGCTGTTACCCAGTGCCCCTCTTCTCCCACCGAGATCCCTATGGGAGCCACAGAAGATCCCAAATGAGCTGAGAATGGAGACCTGAACACATTTCTTTCCCCTGGCTAACATTGGATTATCATGGCATTCAGTACTACTTGTATCCTGGCATTAAAAGGACTGCAAAAATGAGACCTCCTTCTCCAGCTATATGTGAAAATAGTCATCCATATGAGGGACTCGTTAGCTGACTGACAAAGAAAAGAGGGATAAGTTAACAGAACTACCAAGGCAGGTAGTTCTGCCAACACACACAAACCTAAACACATCCCAATGTCCAGGTAGTTTCTCTTTGCTCAGCCTCATGCATTACTCTATGGCCCAAACTGTTGAGAAAATAATTGGCACGGTTCCTGTTGCAGGCATCCTACAGGCTGGAGCACAGCAGCAGCGTCAGAACTTGGAGGGCCACATATCAACTTCTCCCCATCCCATCTCATCGATACCTAACTTGGAGACACTGCAGACCCTGTCAGGAGGTCACAGGCAAATATACATCTAGGCCTGTGCTTGCTCCTTCTCTTCACAGGTCCCTCTGAAGCAGATGGCAGACATGAGAACAAGCTACACTTTGCTTTCTGACATTATGTACCAGCACAACCTGGATTAACAAATTTATTCTTCCTTTTCCACCCTTTTGCCATCACAGCAAGACCTTCCAGCATTGCTGCTCTTGTGCTTTAGGACTTCTCACCAATTTACTACTGCTCAGCTGAGAGCAAAGTGCAACGCAATGTCCCGTTCCAAAATGCAGGACAGGAAAGCCAGAGAGAGGGTACAGATGCATCAGTGAAAGTCCTTCATCTGCAGTGGATAGACACAGGCATCCTTCAGGGCCTCTCCTGCTGCTAACACTGCACATCTTTCAGATTAATTCCCTACCCTGTAATCATGCCTTGGAGTTCTGCACCCTCTGTGCCATTCTGCTCCAAGTCAAATCCAATTGCCGCCTCCTATCAGCATTGCCTTCCATCACCCATGGGAAAGGTGGCAGCTTCCCACAGGGGAAGCGGTCACAAACACCCTTAGTTTGCTTATATACCCCAAAATTCCTCAGCAAAGTTTCCCATCAATCACATTAAATGAAGTGATAGTACTGGGATGGTCACTGCCTCGCCACTTCCACAGTCCTGCTGATTTTACTTTCTCTGCCTGTGCACATTAATCAGCTCCTGTTCTGTTTTGACAGAGAGACCTGTCTTTGTTTTGTGCTTGCACAGCAGCTAGTGCAGAGCCCTGGTACATGGCCAGGACTTTTCCAGTGTGCCAGAACCACTAGGTCTCCTTTACTTGCTATGTGTCTGCATTTCCAGTTACTTCTGGGGCACTTCCTCAAGGCTGAAGCTGCTTCTAACTTGTGTTCCAGTTGTTTGTGCTTATTAAATTTCAGTTTCAGTAGTCTCCAGGTAGACTGCATGCAGCATCAATATCTTTGGCCAGATAATATTGAGAGGATAAGTTGGGACCCATCAGTCCTTCCCTGCTGCTACACTGCTAACCCCCGAGGCCGGCTCCCATTCAAGTTCCAAAGAGCAATATGCAAATATTCAGCTTACCTTGAGATTGTTTTTCCAGGTAAGGTTTCAAGAAAAATGCTATCAGAATGCTTTATCTAAGATCAGCCCCCAGAGCCCTCTCACTTGCGAAGTGCGGTATTCCTACCACAGGATCAGGTTTATTCAGGCATCAACTATGCAAACTTGTCCCTTCACTGCAGAAGACAGCACATTTTCTGGGCTCTCCTTCCCCTGCTTCCAACTTTACATTAAGAAACTTCCTACCTCTGGTTTGGAAAAGACTCAGCATTCAGTTTTATCTGTTCGTAGTGCACTTCTCCCTGCTACAGATCCATTTCTCAATCACACTCCATATGAGCATAAGGTCTTTGAAAAAACAAACCCATTTAATCCTTTCAGCTGGGTCACCAGTTTGCTACTTGACTCACAGGTTTTCCAGATGGAAACTACCTCTCTGGGTTTTGCTGTTTTCACCCGCAGGATGTGCTCACTGCTGAAGAGGTACTCAGCATGTATACAGAGTAATTCACTTTCTGCTTACAGCTCAGCCTACATCAGGATGCAGGTTCTGGAGGCTTGCTGCAGTGCTCTGTCATGAGAGCAAGCCAATTGCTAGGATTGCTTCCCTTCCCCCTCTTCCCTTCTGGGATATGTATCACCTTTATTTATCTTGTACAGCTCTCCCTTCAGTGCCCCTGGGAACTAGTCTATCTCCCCCATTCCCTACTATTTCTGAATAAATGTCCCTTGAGGCCCAAAAAGCATACTTATTAATTTATTCCCTTAACACACTGAGGCATACAAGCACGTACATGGACACGTGCTTAGAAAGGCCTCTCTTACCTGATTTGTATCAAAATCTCTCCAATTTGGAAGATAAAAACCCCAAAACAAAGACCTTGTAAGGCAATGGATTTCTAGTTAATTATTTCAAAATCAAGCCAATTCCAGTAGCGCTGCTGCACCATAGCAGCGCTACTCTCTCATAAATTACTAGGTCTCCTTTCTCTTTTATTCTCCACCTGCATTCCCACAGTCCTTGCTACAAACAGCATTCGCAAGAGCTCTTCTTTCCCCTTTCTGGCTGCCATTCTGTCTTTTTATCACCCTCTTTCTTCTGCAGTCTTCCAAGTGACAAGGCAAAAGCAAGCCAGTTCATAGCACAGTTCTCCCGAGCAACACTGCCATAAACTAAAGTTTCCCTCTGGATGGGGAACAAAATGCTACAAAGGAGAATGGTCTGTTTTCAAACCACTCGGGGATAATTTACGAACAGGGAGGAGATCAAAAGAAACCCAATTCCAACTTCAGAGTTCAAGAAAGGGCGAAGTGATAGAGCACCACGCTGCTCAGTCCCTTCTTCCCCCACTCTCCCACTAAGAATCTCCTTTACTGTGTTCTCCCTTACTTCTTCCTTCCCATTAACCTTCTCCACTCTTGTCCCCTTAGTATTTATGGCCAACCCGACTAAGGGTCTCTGCCAGCCACCCACTGAGCCTGCAGATTGGGCTGCCTCTGAATAGCACTTGCTAGACTTTATTAGATGAGTTGGTGAGTTTTGCATTCTGCAGAGTGGAGTACCTAGGGAAAAGCAAAATAAAAGAACAAATCGAGCAGGAGAACAAGAGGAAGATCACCACAGCAGTGTTGTATCTCGTTCTAACCTCACACCAGCTTCTATTCTGACCTGCAGCCTAAGGGCCTGTGCTCAAGGATGACTTCTGCCAGACACCTAGGAAGTAAGGTAAGAGCCTTATGCACAGTGCTGCCTGTTTCCAACCAAGGACTCCACTTCCCACTGCTCAGCACAAGGCTGCAGCATACCAGCAGCCTCCCAAGAATTACAAACTCCCGCCAAGCCTGATCTCAGCTGTGGGAAAGTTTGCCCCTAGTATGCAGAGGATAAAGACCCATTTCCTGCCCAAAACTTTGTGGATGAAGTTTGCAGGGGTCGCTTTTGATGCTGGCCATCTTGATAGTGGTATACAAAGTCTGGACTGTAATTTGCCTCTGTAGCCTGATCGAAAGGGCAAGTGTTAGAAACAAGAGCCTGGCTTACAAAGGCAGCAGGTGGCCGAAGATGCAGCTTCTCAAAGCTTTTCCACAGGCGTGAGCCACTAACCTGCTGGAATGCTTTCTGCAAATCCCTCTGTGTGCCTATCTGCAACTTTTGAGAACTAATCCCAGGATAAACCTAGCCACAACTGCAAGCTAAAACACCCACACAAACCAAGGGACTGAGTGGAATATCAGGGCACTTATTTTGATGCCATCCTGGAGACTCAGAAGCCTAAGTTTAAGCACTGATACACATGAAAAATCCTAGCGAGCCACCAAGTTGAGGGCAGACTCGTCTACCAAAGCAGTCCTAGGTCAGACTTCTGCTTAAAAATCATTGCAACCAGGCCTAATCTGTTCAGTTAACAGATCAAAAAGAATATTGTTCTAACTGCCAACTCCAAATACTCCCTCTGGGATACAAGAATCAAATTTCTTCCCCTGCTTCCGAAATTCTCACTGGTGAGAGATTCTGCAGTTGAAAGAACTGAAAACACTGTTAAGCGATGTGCAAGGCAGAACCCAATCTCACTCCTCCCACATCAGCATTGGTGCTGCGGGGTTGGCAAAGGTCAAATGTGCACCTTCAGTGGGTCAGGACTGAGGTTTGCAAGCCACCACACCACCTCTGTTGCAATTCTAGCCACAGCTGTGTGGTTTGCCTGAACAGAGCTCAAACAAGTTCAGAGAGGGCTGGCTGTGACAGTTACTTCTTGCTGCCTGGCCTGGGGTGTTATTTTTAGGATAGGATCCGAAGTCACAGAGGAACAGTAAGTCAGAGTGCTAACAGTTCCACCAGCAATGTTTCCCAGAGGTACAAATCAAGTGGCAGTGCAAACGCTCTGCCCTGCCAGCCTCTCCCAAAATGTGGCACCAGCCTTCAGGAGAGTTAATCTTGCTCCCTTATCACGATCCACCTTCTACAAAGTACCAAGCCAGCTTCACAAACCTACAGGTTTTCATTACTGTTTCAGGAGCTGGCAGAAGGAAGATGTGCCACAGAAACGTGTCATGGACGTGATTCAAAGGATGCTGTTGAATAATTCAGGTTCCAAGTTTAGGGGGGTTTTAAAGGGCAAGGGAAAAAGAGAAGCAATGAGTGGGTTTTGAGTTTGGGGGTTGGTTTTGGCTTTCTAAATGAGTGAAAATGAGTGATTTTTTTTTCCCCTAAATGAGTAATATGGCAGTGGATTTTGCCATATCACATCCAGAATCAGAAATTGATTACACATAGCATAATCACTTCTCTACAGCCCTGAACAATGTCAGGTGTTACAAATACCAGTATCTTTAATTCAGGCAGAGAACTATTTTAAGCTGGTAGTTCCCCTTTAAGTGTTCCTCTTCATTGTTGGAAATCTAAACACAAGGGTTACATTTAATGCATGACTGCCAGAAAGAGAAAAAGCCAACTAGTCTGGTTTTCCTGAATACAGCTTAAGAAGTAGTACATATCAGATATGTTTGCAATTCTCAATCTGCAGATACAGAACACCATTAGCGGAAAAAGAGGCAATAAGGAAGAAGGACAGTTCCATCAGCAGGACTTTCCAAGGATTACCACGGTCCCCTGGGTTTTATGCAGAGCATCGGAATACGCCTGTTCCTGCATTTCTTCCATGTGCTTCATTATGTCCTCTCAAAGCAGAGATGTGACATCCTACCCCTCACTGCTCTTTCCGGTGCTCATGCAGTTAAAAGTGCTGCGCTGACTTGAGTAAAGCTCCTACTGCTGCCAGGCAAAGGAAAGTATTAACCTGTTTCACAGATGGGGAAACACACACAAAGGCTAAATGACTTGCCCAAAGCCACAGGATGACTTGGTGATAGTGATGCCTTACCACAGGGTCCATACTGGCTGTTCCAGGGCTTTATATCAGGATAAAACCAGGGAAGCTGCTGTGGACTTACTCATCTGTCTGAACTGTACAAAGGTGTGTTCTTTCTACGCTCATTTGAAGTCTGAGATTCTGACAGAGAGGAAGGGGAGGAAAGAAGGGAGCAGAGCAAGGTGTTTTATCTGAAAACTAATAAATTCGCAGAGCTCACGTAGCAGTCATGGAGCTACTGCAGTTCTTAATTAAAAAGAGAAAGCAAAAATAGAGAAGAGGGCCTGCATTAGGGACTATCTTCTTTGCTCTTCCCTATAAGCAAACAGAGATGCTATGACAACATCTTCTTGCACAGATGCTGAGTCTATCAGAGGAGACCTGGAAACTTCAGCTGCCATCCTGTGCAGAGGTGAAACACTCCTCCTCCTCCCACCCAACCCCCTGCCCTCTGCAAAAGCAAAACAAGCCCGCAGTTTATGGATCAAAATGTGAACCCTTCGTGAAACTCCCATGGAGCACCTCCATCCTGAAACGCCATCAGAGGAGCACAAGTGGCAGCGGGATTCCCGCCTCAGCTGCCTGACCGCTCAGCGTGCTGCTAAGTTGCAGGGCACAGGCTGGATGGAACAGGCTGCTGAAGGAAGAGCGAGCAGGGCTGGCTAGCTCTCCACTGCGGCAGCAGAAGGCTGTGAGAGGGAGAGGATATTGGAAAAAGAGATTGCAGCCTCACCACGCACATCAGCGTGTGCCGACCGTCCTGCTGAGGCACCCGTCGCACGCACACTCGCTCTCCCCTCGCAGGCTTCGGTGCCTCTGCCCACCCCCCCTTTCCTGTTGGGTTTTCCCCGCGCTTCCAGAGCCAGGCATCAGGCACAAGTCACTTGAAAGTCCAATCCTTCCAAGGGCATGCACCGGAAAGGTTTGAGAGACATTTGGCTAGGCCTAAGTTATTTAAATAAGAGTTACCTTCAGCAGAAAAGTTTTAGGTTTGGGTCCTCTCTTCTTGGGCCCGTACAGCTCACGCTCTCGTTCCCTTTAGGGGATCAAATTTGTCAAGAAGTTAAAACTTTTCCCAAAGGGAGAAACAAAAGCATACACGTTTGGTTTGTTGTTTTTTGTTTTTAAAAAAGGAAAACAAAAATAAAGAAGGCGAGCCTGGACACTCTTCCCCACCCAAAGCCAAACCTGCTGCTGCTGCAGCAGCCCCCCCAGCCCGGGGTGGGGGATGAGCACTCACTTCTGCTCGAAGGCGGCGATGAGGCGGGAGTCCAGGATGTTCTCCTCGGGCTCCCAGGTGCTGTACCTGCCGGGGCGGGGGCAGCGGGGGGGACAAGCGCATGTGTTACTGCCCGGGCCGCGCCGGGGCCGCGCACACGGGCACGGAGACACCCCCGCCGCCCACCCCGTTCCGCCCCAGCCCCTGCCCCGCAGCCACTCACTTGATGGCCCAGCCTTTCCATTTCACCAGGTACTCGATGCGCCCCTGCAACACACGGGGGAGAAGCGGGGGGGGGGGGGGATGGAGAAGAGGAGATTGTGAGGCGGGGGCCCAGCGCGCGGGCCATCGGCGGGGCCCGGCAGCGAGATGAGGCGAGGGAGGAGATGGGGGGGGTCCCGCCACCCGGCTCGGGGCGGCGCCTCGCCTCACCTTTCGGATGCGGCGCTTGATGATGGACTCGGCGGCGAAGACGCGCTCCCCCACTGCAGACAGCTCCATCTTGCAGCTCCCCCTCAGCGGCGGCGGCGGCGGCGGCGGCGCCCACAGCCCATAATAATCCCGCCCGCCCGCGCGCGCGCCGCCCCGCCCCGCCCACCCTGCGCGCGGCCCGGCCCCGCCCCGCCCTCCCCGCGCCGCCG
>JAWWEE010000040.1:50432288-50452261 GCA_035221455.1 Xenops minutus | reverse complement strand
ACCCAAGTTGGACTCAAACCGAACCCCAACTCAACCCCAAGTTGGCCTCAAACCCAACCCAACCCAACCCCACCCCACACCCAACCCCAAACCTCAACCCCAAAGACCCCAAAGCCCAAAGATCAGACCCCAAAGCCCCAGCCCCGCCCGGGCAGACCCTGCCATGGCGGCCGCCTGGACCCCTTCCCGCCCCAGCGGGGCCTGCTCTCCCCTAACACAATGGCGGCGGCCGCTCCTCACGAGTGCACCGCCACCCCTCATCTCGCCGGCGGCCTACCCAGGGCAAAAACGGCATGGAAAGGCGCTTAAATCCTCGTTATCTTTATTTATCCCCCCTGCTTGGCCGGTGTGCATGTGTGCTGGTGGAAGGTCCAGCTTTTGAGCCAGTGTAAGGCACTGCGAGGTAAATGGGCCAAGCATGTGGCGTAAAGCTGTAAAAAAACCCGAAAAATGTTAAGTCACTTGGAGGAATTTCCTGCCCCGACTGTTTCTGCGAAACCCTAATTAATTTGCAGTGTGCTTTACACCCTCTGGCAGGTGCTGCGAAGACAAAGAAACGAAAAATTCGGTCAAAAATGATTCCCTGGGATTGGAAATGTAAGGTGAGGGCCCTGCAGCTCTTGTGGTGTGGAGCTCAGGGTCCAACCCGAGCTGGGGGTGCCACCCCGCACACCCTGTGCTCCTGCTTCAGTCCTCACCTGGTTCTTTGGGTGGGGAGGGGATGGATTTCCCCAAGTCCATTTTTACTCGCCTTCCCTTTCGACCTCCAGGTCAGGGATTTCACCCAGAAGGAGGATATTCTGGAAATGGCTATGCTATGGCTGTAATATCAGTCCTGGCAGGGGTGGATTTCCCCAGGTCAAGGCAGGCAGGTAGGAAAAACTAATGTTTTCCACACTACCTGCGATTCAGGCAAGATCCGTCAGAGTGTTTTGGTTTTTTCTCACCTTAGCAGCTGAAATGTTGCAGCCACCACAAGCTCCCCACCCAGAGGAAAAGCGATTCAGGAGAGGACCTGCTCCCCACCACCGTGTCCCCAATTTGAAGGGGGGTGAGCAGAGAGGCTGCTGAATGCTGACGGAGACAGCAAATGGACAGTCACACGGACCCTGGTCCAGGACATGAGAACAATTCGGAGAACTGAGACGTTTCTGTGGTCAGGGAGTGAACCACATCATGCTTCACCACTGATAATTCTGTATTTAGGTCATACCCCTCGCTTCCAGAATAGGACGTAAGAGGCCCTTTCTCAGGTATTTGGCACCACAGGCCAGGCAGGAAAAAACTCCAAGACTCTCACCTAAAGTGTTCTTCTGAACTGCCCCGTTTCTCCAGATGCCACTTTTTCAATCTCAATTCTTCATACACTTGAAGGTGACTTCAAAAGAACAAGTCCATCACACCCATTGCATTCTGCTTTTCACTTTTTTAACTGCACATTGTTCATTAACACCATGTTTAAATTAGCGTATTTGTTCCTGTTCACTTTGTTTAAACAACTGCTTTTACACTTGTAGCTGAGTGTCAAGTAACTGAACTTTCAACCAAAGATATCATCCGCCCTAAAAAGCAGGCACCCCAAAATCACAAGGGGGAAAAGTCTTTACATGGCTACACAAACACACATGCAGCAGCCAAGACTGGTGGCCCTGTCCCGAAACAGACATATGGGTCATGAACAGCACACCTGTCCTCAGGACAGGAGCACAAGGCACCCCTGATCCATGGACCAAAAGGGGTAGCAGCATTTCAGAGTTTCATGTGCTCTTTCGAGTTATTTTCTTCTTCTACCTGCCAGCAGAATCTTCTTTCCAGCCACAGCGACTGCTCAAATCACTGTGAGCTGCCATTGCACATGTATCGTCTAACACTTTCATCTAACTTTTACTCTCACAAAGCAAAATAGTAGCAGAATATCCAGCTGTTCAGGGCATTGTTGGGCGTTTCCTTTGTTTCATTCATATTTCCAGTAAAACACTTTAAAAAAAAAACCCACCTGGGAAGATGGCTCTCCCGGAAAAGCTATTGTTCACTACAGACACTGAAATGAAATATTTTGCTGGCACCTCGCTGTCTGCAAGACCCTGGTGCCATAGGATACACCACAGCACTTCTTGCTAGCACTGGGAAGCAACGAGAACTTTCTCACCAGAACCACTGGCCAGTGCTGTACAGGCACAGGGGGACAGCAGCAGGTGCAAGAACATTTTTATGTACTTTTTAAATGGCTCTCGATAAGGGGGGAACTCACCTGCTCAAAGCCAGTAGCTGCCTCCAGGCTCATTTTTGGTGGACCTGGCAGGAGTAGCACTGCTGATCTCCAGGAGAACAGCTCCAAGGCTCGATCAACTGTTTGCTCCAGGGAGGTCACCATCAGGAGCAACAGATTTCAGTAAGGAAACAGTCACTCCATCGCCTACACCAGGAACAGGTGAAGCTGCACACACCCAGCAACCCTATGGTCATCCAGGTCAAAATGGGCTGAAATTTCCCTCCTGCAACTCGGGAACACACACAGGTACAAGCATATCCCTTCGAGCTGACCACATGCCTCCCCACATACCAGGTATGGGTGGCTCAGCGTGGCCAAATCAGTAGCCAGAACAACCCAAGTGCTCAAGCCCACTAATTTTTTGATGTAGCAGAGAGAGGAGAAGGCCCATGGGATTTGTGCTGTGCCTATACTGCTGGGGTGCTATGGTATCTCTGGGGCTTGCCTACGAGTTCCCAAAGCAGCCCAGCTGCCTAGGCTGCCACTGCATCAGGGATATTACACAAGTCCCCCAAGCCTCTTGCATTCTTGATTCAAAAACAGTCGCTTGCTGAGCAAACCGCTGGGAAGAGAAGGACCAAGAGAAGGGATGATGTATGGCACTGAACAGACAGGAGGTGACTGCCATTGCAGGCGTCACACACACTGCATTTCATTCTGTGCTTCCCAGAGAACACCGAGCTGCTCAAACTGCGTGGTTCCCCTTTTGCCGAGTTGCCCTTGTTCTGAGGCATCCGAAGGGGAGAGCTGTGCAAGGCGAGCCGGCTGCACTGCATGGATCAGAGGGGCAGCATAGCAACAGATTATTAAAAAATAGAAGTACTGCCCAGATTAACCTTTAATCCAGCCAACACATGCATGAGAGAGGACAAGCTGTTGTGAGTTTCTAGTGCCAGCCAGCCTCTGCAGCATTGGCAGGGCTAGGAAGATACAACCTCCAGAGCAGGCTTTCCCGTAACTCTGCACTGCAGTTTCTTACAACTTCACCTGACTTGCTAGCTGCTGTTGCCAGAAAGTAAGTGGCTGGCTGGAGTCCTGCTCTGATGCCATCACTCAGCTCCAGCCTCCCTGGCTCAAGGCGAGCATGCTGACAGTGCTTTGGTAACACGGGCAAGACCTAACCACACTGCCTTGAGCCATGACCAACTCAGGAAATGCACCCCATCCCCCTCTGCTTTTGCTCCCCATGCTTTTGTGATTGATGTCACAGATTGTATTCAAGTGCAGGGCTCACCCCCACCTTACATCTATTACAGCCATCTTGGACAGCCCCATTCTCTTGCCAAGGTACCTCAATAAACAGCTTAGTCTGCCCCTCCACAGAGAATAGAGGGGGACACACCTTGAGGGAGCAAGCTGGACACTGAAGTGGACTAACACACATTTGGGATTCTCTCCGTGGAATATCAGCAGTTCCAGTACCTGGGCTCCTCGGCTAAGCCCTGCGTTACCCGGGGAGAACCAGGAGCCAAACTCTGCCCAGGAGCAGCTGTGCTCCTGAAGATGTCCTTGGAAGCCCTGCAGGACAACCCACTGGAGGCTTTGGCTTGAAGGAGAGATGCTGGCAACCAGTGTGAAATGTCTCTGGCAGCCCAGGCCTTGCCTCAGATTTTCTGCATTCCCACGAGACACAGGATGTGGGGCACACCAACACTCTCCTGGTGCTGGCAGAGCTGTCCTGGCACCACACCCTTGTGCAAGCATGTAGAGAACTCCCTAAACCCACATCAGCAATCAACCTGCCATAGGTGTTCTCCTCTTGAAATTATAATCCATCAAACACCAATTGTCCCAGGTCACCTCTGTACAGCCCTAACTTACCTAGTGGGTTAAAAATTAATAAAAATTAATTTTTATTATTTGCATGACCTCCTCTAATCAAAATAATGAGTAATGTCAGAAACAGCCTTTTGCAGGCTCCATTCTTCATCGATCCTTCTTTACTGATCTTTCTCACGCATGCACGCACATTTTCCATTCCTTTTCCAGCTGCACTGCATGTTTATACCAATAGAGGTAACTGGTGGAAAATAATTCAGCTGTAGAATTAAAGTAAGCGGATGTAAATGACCACACAAACAGACCAAGAGGTAAATGTCAGTTCTCATATTTAATATTTTAATAATTTTGTTTGCAACATTTACCACATAAATCATCTAAATAAATAGATGCTGTACAGTCTCTTACCTATATCAGTACAAAAATAAAACCACGCTTTGTGTCAAATTATACTTGAGCCTGCCCTCCCTTTGCTATTACAATCTCCTTTTACAGCACATACTTGCTCAGAAAAGGCATTATACTCTGATTGGTTTGTTTGGAATTGGTTTACTCCCTATTTCCCCCCCTCCCCAAATACATTCAATTAGTCTGTACAAAAGCTAGAAGCTCATTCTGTGCAAAAGGAAGCTTTCTGTGTGCAAAGACTCCAGTAGTCTAGCGTGCTGACGGGAACAACAGCAACAACTGAAGAGAAAGGAACAAAAATAATCGGGGACCTTCCCCTCTAAGTGACCCTGTCATCCCCCATCTTCCCCCCCCCAACAGAAAGGGAGCACACCAAATCAGATGAATCAGTGTGCAAAAGAGTCCAAACAATGTGCATATGCTGAGGGAAAAGGTTGGTGCTGAAAACCCAGTGAGAGAACTGGGGTTTCGTCCCCCCATGCTGTACAGCTGGCTAGGTAAAGACTCTCCTGTTAGCCTGCTCAAAAGGTTCTTGAGATACACAGAATAAAAGCTTCACTAAATTATTTTAGTTCTTTTGTTGCCATTCTGCTGAAGATGAGGTGAGGAAATGGCCCCTGGAAAAATCCAGCAGCTCCTGAATACAGCTCCTGGTTCACCCTTCCTTCCTCTCCCCACTCCCTGCAGAAGGACAGACATCTCCCCGTTCCTCAATTAAGCTAATAAGGTGCAATTTCTCAGACAGGAAACTCTGTGAAGATGTCTCCGGAGCTGGAAGAAATGGTCATAGTTCCAGACTAGGACCACACAAACCTAAACTCAACTTCATTTTTCCCTTTCCTCAGTCAAAGGAGGTGGGGAGGGAGGAAACCAACCTGCACCCCAAAGGCGATCGAGGGACTTAGCAGGTCTCCTCCCCTCCCTTAGGGAGCCCTCCGTTCCTTGGCATGGCAGAGCACGCTACCCTCCAGCCATGGGAGGGAGGCAAAGGGCTGGATGGCAGCTCTGGAAAAATGATAAGGAGCAGCCAGCGGCCTGAAACAGATACATCTTTTGCTTTTCAAATGCCACTTTTAGACAGACGATAAGGAGTACTTAGCACTCCTAGTGCTCTGCGTTTCCAAAGTGCTTCAAAACATACTTCAGATTTTAAAGCAAAAAAAATCTGCTTAACATTTTGACAGATTTGCAAAAAGCTTCTTCGTGCTGACACTACGTTTTCTTGTTAAAAAACCAGTAATAATAAAAAAAAGGTTTTTCCACCTCTTCCTCCAAAATCCCCCTCCCAGACAAAACTCTTCTACCCCAGTAAAGAGATAAGCTGTGACAGAGGTTACGAGCAGTCTTAGGAGCTCTCCCTTTCAGCATCTGACTGGCACTCTTGGAGAAGAATCCCAACCATCTTTGCAGGGCAGCCCACAGCAGATGGAAGCAATCTCAGCAGCAAGGCTTCTACCTCACCCCAACTTTGAAGCAATACATCCCGTTCCTGTCAGCCATTATGTGCTCCCACTGAGCTCTGTACTTCTCTGCAACTCCCAGTTAACTGGGGATCATTTCCCACCTGCTCCCTGCTCCCTGTTCAGCCACTGTACTTTTAAGAAACTAACGGTGAAAGAGAAAGAGGTGGAAGAGAAAAAGGGGTCATCACTACAGCAAGTACTTGTCCTGGTGCTATTTTATGGGTCTTCCCATCTTCACCACCTGCTTGGGGAGAACCCAGAAGGCTCATGCTTTCTCTGCAAGGACAGTAAGTTCAGCAGACACAGAACAACACAGCCTCTTGATCATAAGCTACTGTCTCAAAACAAGTTTATCATACCCTTTGGGAAAACTTTTATGACAGGCAGAGCAAAAGCAACATGTTCCTTTTACCTGTATGTGCCAATGCTATGCATTCCCATGCAGAAGTTATCCTATGTAAGTTGTTAACATACACATCTCCCTTGCATTCCCAAATGGTAGAAGACAGATACATAAATGCAGCAATCACCATCTCCTCTCCACACAGCCCATGCAGAACTCCACCTGCAGATGCAAGGGATCAGTTTCACTACAAGTTCTTCGTTTCTAACACCATCTTCTCTCTCAACTACCAGTTCACCGAAGGCCTGTCCTCAACCTCCTAGTGAGAGCAACTCTGAGGCAACTCTGTCCCTCCCTTCCCTGACTGGCAGCTGTCCCTACTATCGCCCCAGAAAGGCCCACTGCCCTCTTCTTCCTAGGCTGCAGATAAGCCAGGGAGGAACAGAAGGTGGGTAGATCTAATTAGCTTTATAAAAGGAGGTTTTTGCATTTTCCCTACTTCAAAAAACAAAAGTTTAAAGCTTAAGAGGAGAGGAAAGGGTGGAGAGGTGGTGGTAGACTTCGCTTTGCTTAATACATAGATGTGGCTGACAGCCCCCACTGTCTTCCGCACCCTGGCCTCTGTTGTGGCTACCACAGAGGGTCCTGCATGAGCTACCCTGCCTATTTTTTGACCCGTGTGAGGCCTTCCTTCTCTATTCCAGTGAAACTATCAAACAGCACTAGCTAGCGTACAGCAGGAAACAGTACTGGGGCAAAGGGCCCCCTGTGAGGTGAACAAACAATTTTATACATTCAATCACAAAACACCAGAAGAACAATTCCGGACAGTTTCACAACACTAGTAACAAAAAAACCCCATTCATTTCTCAATAAGCTTTTTTATGTCTGAGGCTCCGACATAAACAAGAGTCAATTCACTAACAAATTTGGGCTTATTTTGGCAAATGGAACTGCTTTTGGGTGTTCTCACAATAATATCCTGGCCTTGCTTGGAAAAAAAAAAGAAAGAAAAGAAATCACCTGTGTCTGACTTCACAAGCAAAAAGGCCCCCCAAGCAAATGCAAGACAATAAGGAGCATGCACGAGCTATGAGGCTACTTAATGCCACTATGTACGTGTTAAAACTTGTTGTTCCAAGGCATCACTTATATATCAGAGCAATAACATCTAGTTTATAACCATCCAGGAACAGAGGAATATACACCTCACAGAGGAATATATACCTCGCTTTCCACATAATTTTTTTAAACACAGTGTTAACAATAAAGGCTTTCCAGTCTCACGAAGCCCTTCAGTTCTGTCATATATACAGCGAGTTCACTGTGAGAAGATCTATGAAATAAAAACCTGTTTCCCAAACACTGCTGGTAAATTCTCACATGGAAACAGTTCTAAGAATGACTATTAGAACAGTTCTTCTCTGAGAAAGTTGTTTCTTGTGTACAGTTCAGTAATTTCCACTGGCTGAAGTTTGTTTTTCTTGTTTACAGCCATGGAGCCAAATGAGGTATGGGAGAGTTAGCCCATTTCTATTCTCAGCTTGTGCTTCAAATAGAATTATTAAACTCAGCTTCAGCTGGATGCTATTCTGGCTCTTCTAATCAAACGGAATGCTTAACAAAGCTCCAAGCACAGCATCTGATTTTCATGATATGTTAGTACAAGAGGTCCCGATTCAATTTTCATGTTTTGGGTTGAACTGGCAGATGGACAGTATTGGGGAGAAGAGACAAACCCAGACAACTTCTCTTGCCATCACTAGTAAAACCCCCATATATCTTTACACCTGCAGAAGTGGAATAAAGCTAATTTTAAACTCCCTGAAGACCAGCTCTACCAAGGAAATTTACAACAATATGTCAGCAGACAATGTGGAACAGAGCCATGTTTTTTTAAAAGATCAGGAGAAAAATCTTCTCAAAAAGATCTTTAAGATAAACAAGAATTCATGAATGTCAAAAAAAAAGTCCACGCCAACGAAGTAACTGCTTAGTTTCCTACCACAAAACTCCTCTTCACACCCCCCACCCCCAAACCCACGCACATGCAGCTTGTTGCGTCTTAACCTGGTTACAGTTAACTCCTCATTGACACAAAGCAGCATGGCAGCCAGGTACTTTGTTCCACACTTCGTGCAGTGAGATGATTAGTCACCGGCAGAACACAAGCTAGCCTGATCCAAAAAAGTGATTAAGATATGAAACTGTGGGCGGATCTTCTTTGAAAGACCACCACAGGTCTTTGAACACTCCACTGCAAGAGGAAGAAAATATGTTTAAAGAAAATTGCCAAAACAAAGCATTGAGAACTGTCAGCTGGCGAGTGGAAAAAAAGCAGAGGATGGAAATCTAGTTTATGAGGACAAGCTCTTTCCTGCCGCAGGATTGGTATTGCTTCCGATGTCAGCCAAAGCCAGGAACTTAGTAAATAGGAAGCTTTTTTTGGTATATTTGTACGCTGAGATGAAGATATGACAAAGGCAGCAATTGCTGCATTAGAATGAAGAAACTAAATCCTATAAACGCTATGAAGATCTAGGGGGATGAGCTGCAGTTCAAGGCTTTTTTCAAAATAAGCTAAAATACTATGCCTCTGCAACCATCATTACCTGACCTGCTACAACCCACAAGAGTGGACTTAGTAGTGTGTCCACTGGTCTCAGCAGAAGAGAGATGCAGGGATTCAGCATATTTGGCAGGTGTCAGGAAGAGGGGGTGTGTGTGGGGATGACGATAACAACACTGTCTGACCCCACATCCTGCAAAAGAGGGTGTAACTCCAGACACAGAAGCCTCGCTCTGGACACCCACGTTCAACAAACATCCTGCGCCTGCATGCTTACCTCATCAGTTTGCCCTTGCTAGCTACTGCAAGCTTCTTTCCCACTCACTCTTCCTCCCACCTCATAATTTCCCTCCCCAACTTCCACTTCTTGCTGTCTCAGATTTCTCCATAATAAAACTCCCATCTTACTTTTATCTCTCAAAGAAGGTCAATCCAGAAATTCAAGATCTTCCCAGTGGTCCTGAAACTGCTGTGACACAGTGGAAGACAGGCTTGCTCTAACAGTTCTGAGATGGAAGGGCAAATCCTCAATCTACTCTGAACTGCCATGTCCTATCCTTTTAATTAAAAACCATAGGGGCATCCAAGCACTTTTCAAAAAGTAGATGTTTGGAGGACCAGAAGCCCCAGGCTCCTGAATTCTGCAGGCCAGCAGCCAAGCCCCTCAGAGGAATACAGTGAGGATTTTCACAGGTGTCTCAGAGCTCAGAAGGCTCATAGCTTAGTTTAGAATATATACAGCATGTAAGAGATGCTTCAGGTGGGGTGGGGTGAGGAAACAAAGGGTTTGAGGACAGTAATCATGACAGTAGCCAATGTTACCTGCAGCATTCTCTCTTGCAATTCTCACTTTAGACTCTAGCTTACTTTTCTTGCTTTCCATAGGAAAAGGTCTATATTTAAAAAAATTAAGTTATTTAAATAAAATTTGCCTTTAAAAAATGGAAGAGAACATGCATGTGCAAGAACAGATGCTATGCTAAACTACCAACTCAAAATATATCAATTCTTCAAAAACCTCAAAGTGTCACAGGCAGTCCAGCACAAGGCATTTTTAAGTGCAAGATTAGGCAGGGTCTATTGAAATGCAGACCGCTTTCCTTGGCAAAGATTTTTAAGCCTTCCAAGGGGAAGTTCCTATCAGTAAAGTAGTACAGGATCACAGATACTGTGAGGAGACTGGAGTCATGGAAGAGTATCATTCAGGCAGTACAATCCAAGAATTCTCATTGCTAAAAATTTTTTTCCCCTCCTCCAATCTAATACATGCCTTCCCCACATGTTGTTTACCTTGGATCTCTCTATGGGATCCAAAAAGAGAATTTGCTGTTAATCAAGGTCCATTTCTAGCTCAGTTCTGTCCAATTCCTGCATCCTGGGCCTGTGCCAGTTTCTTGGATATCTTTGCAGTGCCAGGCAATGCTTTAGTTGTCCTATTAGCCCCTCCTCCCCAGGGGAGGGGGATCAGTTTTCAACCAACTTATTACCACAGATTCAGGGCAGCATTTGTTATTAATACTGAATTTGGCAAAGGGTAAGAAGACCCCACTTTCCATAACGCATTCCTCACACAGCAGAGCCAAGCCTGGAAATCCTGTTTAGCATATACAGAATGGTATGTCTTGACTGTGCTGGGTTTCTGAGCTTTTAATGAGGGCAAATTGAATTTGCGTTGCCAATTTAGATTTCAGAGATGCATTTCAGTCTTTCCGCATGATCAACAATCAAAGGGAGAAACCTTTGCTGCCTACATGGACCCGTGCTGCAAGACTGACTTACCACAGACAAGGCAAATACGGTTCTGAAGTCCTGACAGCAGGCCACAGGGAAAACAGCACTGGAGACAGTCTTAACAGGCTGGAGTTATCTACACAGGTAGGATCCACTACCTCTCACTGCTGCAGGAAGAGAGGGAGGAGGAAGGTGGGAAGAGCAATGCACAGAGATGTATCTTTATCCAAGGGATATCAATTGCAGAGCAAGGCGACAGGCTAGAGATCCAGCTCTTTCCACCTCCACATGCCCTCTCCCCACAAATGCAGCTGCCGCCACTTGACAGGATAAAAGGCGAATTGTTCAGCTTGCTGCTTTCACATCAAGGAGGGGAGTCTTTGCCAGGGAAAGGGCTGTCAGTTTTTCAGCTGGACAAAGCAATGACAAACATACACCCCCTACACTGCCCTTTTTTGCGTATCTGAAAGGGGAAAAAGGAGAAAAAAAAAAGGTCTCTGTAAACATTTTAAGAGGAGACATTTTGGATTAGTTTTTTTCTCTTAAGGGATAACATAACCCTTCCCTAGCCCCACCCTAAAAGCACTGGTTTTGGGGAGCACTGCAAACAGAGATTCAGAACTGTGCACTCCGGTCTCGAAAGAAGCCCTCAGCCACTTGTGCTTCTCTGAAAGTGACGGTAATGGAGTTTGCTGTGATGTCTGTCACTGTCACTTCGCTGGGGGGCACAGTGGGGATCCAAGGGAGACTGGCATCCACATCTGCTGCAGAAGGAAAGGCAGATAAGAGCATGTTAGTGAGACAGAAGGTGAGAGAGAAAGAAGAGAGGGAAGTGAAGGATGGAAAAAGGGTCTCCTTTCTGACTAAAGTAGGTGAAATCAGCTTGAATCTGCACCTACAAAGCAGGTACAAAGCAAGAAAGAGCATGTGCAAGCCCTCCCCTCAGAGGCTAAGTGAAAATGGAGGCTCACTACAGGACTTAATGGGAAAAGGAAAGAGTAACAAAGGTGTCCAGACACACAGTGGCATCAGAGCAGCCTACAGAGAGGTCAAAAGACTCTGTAAAACCACCCAGCTCATCTAACCATCCACAATTCCATGATGCCTCTTATGCCATCTCAGTCCCTAATTTGGTTTCGTGTCACCAAAGCACACTCATCCCACTGTGAGCTCACTTGCTCCTAAATGCCTTACCCTGCTGAAAAGTCAAAAATCAAAAACTCTGACTCCTGTATGAGTATCTGAAGACTATAAAAGGGATCCAAAATGGAGGGCCTGCCTCGTAGTGTACCTGCAACGCAGCCTGGGTGTGATTCTCTCAAAAATCCATCAATAGCGCTCCTTGGAAAGGCTGCTCTCCCTTTCTCATATACTTCCTTTTCTCCCAGACAGCTCCATACATAAAACCCAAGCACACCTGTACTTTTTCACTTTATGAATAATGATCAGTCCCCCTGCCACCCAAAGCCCCGCTTCCCCTGAACTGCCAGACTGGCACATAGAAAGAGAGAAAGGAGAACACACCCTCTCCCCGTCATTCTACATGTACTATTTACCTTGCGATCCTAACCTGGGCAAAGAACAAGGCCCTTTAATGGTATATTTCCTGGCTTCTGCCTCAAGCACATAGGGTGCCTACTTTCACCTCAGAAAGAGTCCAATCCTCCCTAACAGCAACTGGGATCCCATGCAGACCGTATGTCAAGGGGAGAACAATAACAGTTTTACAATTCTGTAGTGCCACTTACTCTTATGATCCCCAAGTGCTTTAAAGCCCCACGCTTCTAGGGCAGAACAGCCCCACACATTTGTCCACTGCCAGGATGTAACACTGGGCTCCTCTGTGCTACTCTCATTGCTGCCTCCCTGGATTCTGGGCACCGTTCCAGCCTCCCTCAGAAAGGAGGGAATAGCGTTGATTCCCACAACACAGCCCTCTCCCTAAAATCCTGCCTAATCCAGCCTGGCTAACAGCTACTCCTAGCAAGGAGTAACAGGATTCCCTTAGCTACTACAAGAAGCACAAGCCCCGTTTTTCTACTCCTCAGGAAAGCTACGCCTTCAGAAGCTCTAACAATACAAGGATAGAGTTTCCCTGGTAACTGAGAACAACACACACATCCCACAGCTCTCCTGCACAAGATGCTGGTATCCCTCCCCAAAATGCCAAATGTGCTTGGACATCTCCCATGCCCACATTCATGCTGCCTACTCAGTGGAATGAGGCAGGACTTACCATCCTCACTTCATCTCTGTCATCCTCCCCTCACATAGCTCTATAGCAAGAGACTCTAGAGCAGTGTGGGGAGGAAAGGGAAGAAGGGAGCAGGGGAGTTGCATTATGGGTTCCTAGTAGCATTCCTGTACGCTTCTCAGAGCAGCATTATGAGGAGTGCTGGTATCCAAGGTTGTCCACTGCCAGCCAAGCTCCTTTGAGCCAAGCAGCAGGCTGAGCAAGTGTGGATATGTGGACAAAGGTGGAGTTCATCACTATCACCTCTGCATGTCACTTCTGTTGGGAGGAAACTCTAAGAGGGGAGTAATTTGCAGTATCTTCTGTATATTTTCTGACACTGGGAGGGGCATCACAGATGTAGGACTACAGAGAGGCAACAGCACCAAAAAACCCCAGATTAATCTATGCTCTTCAAACAAGAAAGAAATCTGCAAACAAAAGGGTCATAATATGAGCCAGCATCAGCTGCTCTGAGGACCTGACCTGAACCACAAGCCCAGGAGGAGGTAACCAAAGAAGAAGGACACAGAGCATCCTTCACATGCCCCAGAGCTTCACAGCCAAGGGGTGTCTGGCCTTACCTTCTTTGCTAGTGTGCTGCATGGCCTCCCAGTCTTCAGGGCCCTGTGTGGCCTCTAGGCCCACTGCATCATTCAGGAAAAACTCATGCCTGCAGTTTCGGTTCTCCAGGCTCGCCATGCGGGGGAACTTCTTCCTTGAAAGTCGCAGGTACTTCTGGTTTTTGCGCTGCTTCCGGAGAGAGAATGGCAGGACTGCTCCCCCAGTCTTCTCTGGAAACTCTGCCTGCCCTGTCTTGGCCCCTGGCAGACTACTGTCTCCTCCTCCAAATCTCCGTGCAAGAGAGAAACAGAGCTTTTCCTTTCCCTTGTGGGCGCTCCTCAAGTCCATGCCATACAGCCGCTGCCAAGACACCAACACAGAAAGGGTCAGAGCACACATCTGATCATACAGGCAGGGCTCCCCCCTGGGAGCCAGGAAACTGTTGTTTGTTCAGTCACTGAACATCCAGATGAGCTAGGATAAGGTGTGCTGCTTTTACAACACTGTTTCTCTCACCTCTTCATCTGCCATCTAAGCTCTTCCTAATACACACTTCCTAGGATTGGCTGCCTTGCTTGGAAACGTGCTGAAACTCTGCTTCCAAACAGTGGCTACCTTTAACTTGATGGAAAGTCCAAGCTCACCATAAAATTAAAAGAACAGACAAACCAGGTAACCTGCAATCACTCAGGCCCTTGGTTTATAAAATCCCAGTTCACAGAGCAAGAGCTCTTGCTTTATTTTGCTTTGCTTTTTTTAAAGACAAATTAGCTAACTCTTTAGGTTAAACTTACCTGCCTAACGACTGATTTCACGGTGCTGTTTGCTTGTTACCTCCAATTCTGTCCATGCAACAGCAAACAGACAGTTCCCACCCCTTTGAGAGCAGAGGAACAGCACAGCTGCTGAGTTAGAAATACACAGAATAGCTACCTGCAGTAGGAGGCGCTTTGGTTTGGGGCCTCTTTTCCTGTACCCTGATGCACGGTCTCTCTCTTCTCTGTGAAAGAGGAATACAAATCAAATTAAGTACTAAATACCACAGCATAAAACCTAGTTGGGACTTCAACCTTTCACAGCACATCTCCCTCAGTTTCCTTCACTAAAACCCAGTGGTGACCAGGGTGGGCTTGGAAAACATCCCAGAATTGCTTCCTGTAGGAGTGAAAGCCTTGCAATAAGGGAATTTCTCTGACACAGCAGATGAAGGATGGGTTATAGAAACTTATCACCTCACATCACTCCAGTCCAGCTCTGGACCTGATTAAAACCTGAGACTGACTGTTCTTTGGCTCAGTGCTGGCAGTTCTTGGCCTCATTTCCTGAACACTGCCAATCAAAGCTGCTTTAACCTTGTCTTGTCCATTTCAACCAACACCATGGTACAGAAATCAAGCAGGATTCATTGCTATACATCCCATCTTTGAAGTAGGAACAACGGGGCACTTTATGCATCTAATGAAATAAAGACAGTATTCTTTTCCGGTGTTCACGGAGAGAAAGAACATGCGCCCTTACTTTTCTTCATAAGCCACTACCAGGCGAGGGTCCAAGATATGATCCTCTGGCTCCCATGTGCTGTATCTGAAGAAAAACATGAGGAATAAAAAGTAAACAATACTTTAATGAAACATCTATCTGCAGGCCTGCTACCAGTGTGCTGCAACCCTGGATACGGTCTTCACCGGGGTCAATGGGGCCTGCCACAACATTGCAAGAGCTCTGAGGAATTTTAGCCATTCCCTCCCCAGCTTCCCACAGTCACTACCTCCCCTTCCCAAAACAGGCATTGCCAAGCATCAAGCAGATCTTTGTAGGAAAACAGAGAAGACTTTCCTCCCCAGGGCCCCCTCTACAGTTTGCAAAGCCTGTGCAGACACTTGCAAACTGATTTTAAGTCCATGTTTAACCAGGTCTCATCTGCAGCGTTCACTCAAATCCAAAAAACCCCATGGAACAATCAGCTGTGATCTGATATAGCTTTCTGAAAAATAGGTCTCTCTTAATTTAGAGTGCTGAAAGAGTAAGTACGCTTTCTCACCTGCATTATTAATTACCTCTAATCACTGAAGCTGAAAGTATTAATTTAAGAGTTTAATTTTTCTCCACTGATGCCGTTCAACCAAACATGTTCAGACCTAGGCCCTGGGGCAAGCTGATGGCCACTTGCCAATGCCTCCTCCTCCCGCTCAGCTCCCCCTGCGGGTTGTTCCTATTGAACAGAGCTCATCAGTACTTTGTACTGGTGCAGGAGGAACCATCTGCACTGCAGGCAGGGCCACCAACACTGCTCCAAACCGGCCTCATCCTCCAAAAGTAGCCTGTGAACAGCGTCACTCACTTCCCCAGCTCCCTCCTCGATAGCCAGACAGCTGTGACAGGAATCAGACGCTCAGGAAAGGACTGAACCCACCCAGCAGGCAACTCCAAACCTGGTTACCAAGGCACATAGCTGCACTTAACACCAGGCAGAAGCAGCTAAAAACTCCCACGTGTGGAAGCCGAAAGGATCACAAGGTGGTCCTTGTGGCATGTTTGCTTCTAAGAGGTCATGTTTGCCCAGAAAAGGTATGTGGCATGTCTCTACTGTACAAACTCTAAGACAAGAAGGCAAGTCTGAAAACCCAAATGCCTCAGAAGACTAATTTTCCTGGAATGTGAGGTCCAGACCTGGAGGAAGAGCTCCTCCCAGATCCTAGGGAGGAGGACCAGCTAGGCATCACTTGGAGGTGTGCAAGGGTACATTTGTATCAGTGCCTTCAAACAGTGAGAAACATTTTAGGATGTTTACATTTCTGGATGAAGCATAGGCTGCACATGAGGGCATGCGAAACATGCCTATAGGTACATGGTGGAGGTGGTTTGGGAATGCTTTTCCCTTTCATCTCTCTATTACAGAGAAGAAAGTTACTGGAAAACAGGAGCATTCCTGGAGAATGGGTTAGAAATGAAAATATAATTATTTTACAAAAGCGAGAAACAAAAATGCGTAATTCAGATATCCCAAGGTGCACTGTACATCAGAGAGTTAAGAACAGACATGTCTTCATAACCAGCTGATCTCTCTCTCCCTCTCCCTCCCTCCTGTGCTCATGCCTCCTGCAGCAACCTGACTGTAAGCTGTCACAGCCAAGATGCTGTTTGAAAAGAGGAAGGTTTCCTCCCAGCTGCAGGGATTCTGGCACTCATCCTACGAATTTAAGAAAAATAACACCACGAGGGGGAAAGAAAGTCATCAGATTGCTTTTCATAGGCAGAAGAAAGGGGATTTGCTTATTAAAAAGCCCTGGTGGGTGTTGCCATTTTCTCTGCAGTTCAGATTCTGGCTTCGCTGCAGTAGCAAAACACTGCATATAAAAAAAACATGGTTGAGTTTGCCACGCGCGCGCGCACACGCATACAGAGCTTTATATATGGGTACACACAGCCCAGGCTGCAGCAAACTGCAGAGAGCAGGCACTCTGGAAAACACAGATCATATGATCTTCCTTCCCCCTCCTTCTACTCCTCCTCTTCCCCCTCCCCTCCTTAACTCCAAGACAAGTTGTAAACAAGCTTGTAGCTAGAATCAGACTGTCACTCCTCCATTCTCTGACTTCAGCAGTGCAATCCAGAAATCTAAGGTGCAGACCATGGACAAGAATTTTTTATTAAAAAATGGAAAATAAAATAGTGAAATATGAATTACATGTGAAAGCAGTAAACGACTGACATATCCTTATTCCCTTCTATGATGCTTCTAATGGGAATGATGGGGTAATAGGTACAGAGATTACAGAGAATAATGCAACAAGGTTGGGGAGGGGAATGAAGAGAAACAGGACGTGGGATGAGCAAACAGATAAAAAGATGCAAACAGCTTGTGCTGCTGCAGGCAATCACGGGCATAGGTAAGTTTGGAAACAAGGAACAGAGACTGCTAGTGGGATGAAAGTGCCTTCAGTGCTCTGAGCATCTTGGTTTCAAACCACTGAGTGAACAGTTAAAATGGAGGGGGACAGGGGGAAAAGAAAAGAAAAAAATCAGTGTTCTTCAGATTTGGAATTTGGGAGAAGAGAGAAGGTGCCTAGACCTTCACAGCATCAAAAGTAGGGAACCCTGACTTCACCTCACTCCCTGGAGAGCAGTGCTTTAAATTCCGAGTTCCAAGGCACAGGACAAGAAAGGCAGCAGTTAAGAATAAGGGCTGCTCTGGCCGAGGAAACATTACACCATGCCCCAGCCCACCTTTTTGGCAAGGGATGTTACAAGAGAAGGACCTCAATGCATTTGTTGAAAGGTGAATGGGATAAACATCAGCTCAACAAGTGCACAAGGCTATGCTTTGACAGCAGGACTTATAGTCAAGAATAAAGTCACCCTCTCCCACCACCACCAGAGAGGAGAAGTTGCTTATATTTACATGTGCCCTATAACCATAAGGATTAGGCATGACGATTAGGCATGTAGGAACACATTTCAGCTTCTTGGACGGGAGGTACAAGCTGTCAGAACCACCCTAGTGGGCCTCACTTTGCAGCTGTGAGGGTGAGCCCGTAATAAGCGGCCCTTTTGCTTAGCAACACACAGAGCAACGGCATGTGTAATGCTGTTGTACCCACCCACGTTGTGTATGTACACACAGAGTAACAAACAGAAAAGCAAAGACAGGGCCCCATATGGGTTGGCTTTTCTACCAGACTGCTAGCTGACATAGTAATATTCTCCAGTTACCTAATCCTTCTAATCTCAAAGCATTTTACAGACTGTTTAAGCACAGACCAATCACTCTTCTTCAGAGGCAGTTGCATTTTAATAAGAGAAGTATCTGTAAACAGTGCACAGCAATGCTGAAAAAAATGCCTTTTTTTTTCTTTTTGGCAATGTAGCAACCAAGTAAAAGCACGAGAGGCACTCATAGTAGCAGAAGGTTTTGGACAAGGAAGTGAAGGCATGGCGGTAATTTTCAAAGGACAAAGATCACCTGCATTTGGCTACAATCAATAAATCTGAAACATTGCCCCTTTCCGTTGGTGAATTGCAGCAGGGGAGCAGCAGGACAAGACAAGACCATCAACATGTATTCTATTTTAAAAGACTGCAGACAGCTCTAAAAATAAAGTGGGGTCCTTTTGGTGCTGACTCAGAAAATAAGTCCTTCCAAGTTCAGAAGAATCTGGGTTCTCTGTTGAACTCATAAAGAATTTAAAAACATTTGTATCTAGAAAGTATCTCAATGAAATATTTCAGTGGTGGCAAAACCCAGTCTGAATGGACTGGCACACAGTTTGTATTCCTTAGCTGCCAATTCACAAACAGATTTGGGTTTGGTTTGTGCCTCTTTGGTTTTGTTTATTGTTGTTGAAATGAGGAACAAGTGATTACCCATTATGAATGAGATGCTCAGCTGCAGAGACACAGTGTAAGCTATTACCAAATATTAAAGAAAGAAGACAAGTAAACACAACTTACTTTGGGGGCCATCCTTTCCACTTCACCAGGTATTCTACTTTACCCTGAGGGTGGAAAAAGGAATTAAAAACAGGTGAACTCTGCAACAAAATATGGGCTACAGTACAAGATGCAACCAATCAACAGGACTAAAATCCACAAACAAAAAGCTCCTTTCCCATCACTTTATTTTTAAAACAAAGCCACTTCCTCATTCAACTACACTTGCCCAGAAAACAGGCATGCAGGGGTGTTTAAGCACGCTTGTATTTCCATCAGCTTGGAGCACAGCTTTGCAGAAGGCTTGCAGGCAGAACACTAAAAGCCAACCAGAGAGCAAGACTGAGCCATTCCCACATGTACAGGCAATCCTACAAGAAGTCAGCACGCATAAATGCAGGAGGGAGATGTATGCCAGGAGCAAATGTCAGATGATTTTTTTTTTTAAAGCAGAGAGAAGAAACACAGTATTTCAGAACCTATGAAGCATCTCTGGCATGCTCCTTTCCATTTGCTACATGCTCTACTGAAACACTGTTCTGTCCATCACAGACACTCATCCTTTCAACCCAAGCTCACAGCTGAAGTTCACAGTTATCTATTTATTTCCTCCCTCTAAACACAAGATTTAAAAACAAAAAGCAAAAAAACCCTGCAGTGATTGGAAACTGTGTTCAGGAGTGCAGTGAGGAATGTGTACAACTACCAAAATATTTAATATTATACTGAGGGATTTGTTAAGCACTTCCCAAAGCATGGCAAAGGCCTTCGTGCATGCAGGAGGACCACTCTCTTAGAGCCACTGCTGCAGCTGCAGGCACCTTTGCAGGAGGGCACGGCAAGGAAAAAGCTCGGGTGCTTGAGCCAAAAACCGGTTTCATTTTCCTCACGGAGGGCTCACCGGCCTCCCACGGTCGGAAAACACTGCCCTGCAAGGAACTTTCCACCGGAGGATCTCTACACACTGCACGCTTACAGGTTAATCCTTGCAAACACCGTGCGGGGCCGGGAGCGCCTGCACGGCCAGGGAAGCGGATCACGGGAGCCTTCCCAAACCCCCTCCGGTTTGGTGTCACCAGAGCTCATCCTGCAGAGAGCCTGCACCCCTCCGCCCCGGAGACCCCCGAGACAACACGTGTGTGCCCCAGCCGGCCCCGGGCAGGTGTGGGGGGACGGGACGG
>JAWWEE010000040.1:50347244-50431419 GCA_035221455.1 Xenops minutus | reverse complement strand
CCCCCGCCGCCGGGCCGCGCGGGCCGACCCGCCTGAGGCACCGCCGCTCCCGCCCCGCACGCCCCGCCCGGGCCCGCACAGCCCGCACAGCCCGCGGGGTTTGAGGGAGCTTCCCCCGCAGGGAAACACGGGGCCCCGCCTGGGGGGAGCTGCGGACGGGCAGGAACCCGGCCGCGGGCCCGCCGCAGGTGCGTCGCCGCCGGGGCGGCTGTGGGGACGCGGCCCTGAGGGGAAGGGAGCGCCCCTGAGGGGAAGGGAGCACCCCTGAGGGGAAGGGAGCACCCCTGAGGGGAAGGGAGCACTCCTGAGGGGAAGGGAGCGCCCCTGAGAGAAGGGAGCACCCCTGAGGGGAAGGGAGCGCCCCTGAGAGAAAGGGAGCACCCCTGAGAGAAGGGAGCGCCCCTGAGGGGCTCGTGGAATGCGAAGGGAAAAGGCGGAGGGCACGCAAGAGAGCGGGAAGTTTTGTTAGTAAATTACACGCTCGGCGCGAGGATTGGTGTGTTAGTCCCCTGAGGCAGTGTGTAAGCACACGGCAGTGGGGCTTGGGGAAGAGGGTAAGAGGGAAAGGAAGAGGGAAAAACGAGGTAAAGAGGGGGGAGAAGGGAAAGGGAAAGGGAAGGGAAGGCGAAAGGCAAGGCAAGGCAAGGGGAAAGGCAAGGCAAGGAGAAAGGAAAGGAGAAAGGAGAAAGGAAAGGAGAAAGGAAAGGAGAAAGGAAAGGAAAGGAGAAAGGAAAGGAGAAAGGAAAGGCAAGGCGAAAAGAAAGGCGAAAGGAAAGGCAAGGAAAAAGGAAAGGAAAGGGAAAAGGAAAGAATCACCAGTCCCGGTTCCAGCCTTGATCCAACTGGTGGGATGTCAGTCCTGGTTTCAGCATCAATCCAGCTGTGTCGGTCCCGTCAGTGACATGTCCACAGTCCTGGGGGCACCTCTGGGCCTCTACAGGTGCCAAGGGCTCCATGGACATAGCGCACAGGTAGCTGTTAGTCATCATGGAATGAGCAGGACTTCAAGCCACCTCTTCAAGGTGGCCAAGGCTTTCTAGAGTAGGGCACAAGAAATCAGGGACATCATGAGCAGGCATTCACAGCTACAAAGTGTCCAGGCTTCATTATGCACCAGTCTGCTACACAGAAAGGTGCTTTTGCTTCCCGACCACTGCTTTAAAAGACTGGTTTGTTGTGGTTTTTTTTGTTTTGGTTTGTGTTTTTGTTTGGTTTTTTTTGTTGTTGTTTTTGTTTTTGAAGTCTACTAGGACTTTTTTACATCAGAGCCAGGTCTTATTTCTACATATGTAACTACCTGTTCTCCCACGAGTGCACTTAGTTGCTTGTCACTGTGACTGTGTGTGACTGGGTGCTGTTCATATGCAAAGTCTGAGATGGGGTGAACCTAACTGTACAAATGGCAAATATTACACAGTAAGAGCATGTTAATTTTAGTAATTCAGTCTGAAAGTGTTCATTTTCACACAACATACTGCATCCCCAGGTGTGGATTGAGTAACTGGCACGCTGCTTATCCTTGCTGCACTCATTTAAGAACTCAAAGTCCACTGTCAGGGAATCATGACCCTTGGGATAACCATTAAGCAAAACTAGAAGTTTATAACATGTTTTTGGTGCTGTAATAGTATAGCTGTTGAATATTCAAGGATTTTATACTGTATTGTAATATTATTGATAATAATAAAAGCTTTGATCTTCTTAATTCTTCCTCCTATTCCTTGTGTTTTAAAAGGGAATAGAGAAAAATATTTAAGGTAAAATTTTCTTTGTTTCTCAAAATTAAGATCAGAAAAAGTAGAGACAAGATTAGAACATTTATCTGAATTACAAGGACCTGCTTTTATTCCTTTTTCTCACACTTGAATCTTCTTGCTGCAGTGTAAAACTGGAAAATGGAAGAAACAGTCCTCCAATTACCACATTAAGATGAAGAAAGAAATAAATCCCACAGTCACAACAAAGTGTCAAGTTATTATTTAAATTATTGATACACTGTTGCACTTCTTAGTCTATATTATTTAATATATATCTCTTTAAGATCAAGAATATATATATATATATGTGTGTGTGTGTATATTTTTAAGAAAGTTTTTTAATGGATACCAAAGAAGTTCTCAAAACAAATTCACCTGCATTTTGATCACAAGCTATAATACTCTTCTTATAAATAGAGATGTACAGTAAGAACCCACATGCTTGGTATTATCAGTATTATTTCTACATTATTATTCCCTTCTTTCTTTCTGTTTTTTTCCACACCAGCAACTGACCCAAGTAAAGTTTAAACAATATTTGCACCAGCTATATCTCAGCTTTCAGAAAAGCACTCCTTTGTCTGGAAGGATGAGGGGTGAAATGTGTCCATAAAATTACATCAGCGTACAGCAAAGTTCCAGGCAAATCCCCTGACAAAACAAAAATAAGTATTCCTTGTTTGCTGGGGAGTTTTTCCATTCAAGCCCTCCTCCTTCACAGGGGCTTTATTCTCCCATGTGGTTGTATTGGCTGCAGTGAAGCCAACGTGAGTCAGGACTGCTGTGGTGACAACACACCCCTGACTCTTCCAGTGTCTTTGGTACCAGAACATGCTGCTTGGGGATTACTGTGCTTTTCACAAAATGCTAGAGTGCCTCACAGCAGTCTGGTCAGGGGTTTGGGGGTGTGAGTGCGGGTGTGTGTGTTTTGATTAGGGTGTTTTTTTCTTTTGGCAGAGTATTTGTTTTGGGGGTTTTTTGCAATATTTTGGACAAAAATGTTGGTTTTTAAAGCTGTTACACCACAGTTACTTATCATTCTACTAATGATTATAATGTAATTTGAGTAGGTTTCTTTTTGCATTGGCAACCAAAACCTGAACCCTGAAGGCGAAGAGCAAGTACATCTCCCTTTCTTCCACCCCATCCCAAGTTCTGAATTACCATTAAGTGAATGTTACTAAGCCATTCATAGGAAATAATTAAGACAAACAATTTAATCAATCAAGTTTTTCAGATCTTACAGCCTGTTTTAGCAGTACTTTAAAAGCCATTCTGTGATAAAAGACCTTTTCTGAAGTATATCAAGGACTAGATTACAGAAATCTTTATTGGAGTTTTTCTTGTTACCACTAATTGTACAGTCACACTAATATATAGCAGTGAACTCCATGTGCAGAAAACCAAAGCAAATATTGAACCTTCCTTAGTACAAATTCAGAGACCCAGATCCAGGAGGCTTTAATCAAAATTCCAATTAACTTCAAAGAGTTTTACTTGAGTTAAAATTGCAAGCAGAATCTAGTACAGAAGAAAATTACCATTTTAATTGCTGCTAGCCTGATTAAGCGATTCAGCTTCCAGTTGATACAAGCACTTACATCAACACTAAAAAATTATTAATGGTCATTTATATTCTACAAAGCCTAATCCTGCCAAAGATTTTTTTTTTTCCCCAGAAGACTGCAGCAAAGATCAGCATAGCTTCAAAACCAGCCAGCACAACGCTGCTTGATGAAGCTTCAAGAAACGACCTTGCAGCAGAAGCCAGCCCTGGCAGCCTACGAGAACAGTGCTGCCACGGCTCCGTAATGTCACGGAGCTGGCTACCATGCAGAGCAGTGCTGTGGGTGCCGGGTGCGACGTATCACGGAGTCGGTGCGATAACCAGCCTCTCCTGCTGCGGTGCTGCGTGTTTGATTATCAGTAGATGGCACTCATCGTGCTGCTCTGCAAGCGCAGGTCCAGTTGGTACGCAGGCTGTGGTTTCGGCTGGCAGCCTCGTAACACATCGCAGAAATAAAGAGCAATTAACGGGCACGGTCAGCGCTGGCCTGGGTCAGGAGAGGAGCCCCCTCAGACGCTGACCTGGGTCAGGAGAGGAGCCCCCGCACCCCCCGAGCTAGATGGAAGCACGGGAAGGCAAAGGCAGGATGCACGGGATATCAGTGCAGTTTAAACCAAGGGCACCAGAAAAACTACGCTGTCGGTAGGCTCACGTCAATTAGTACTTTTAATGTTTCTTAAAACCCACGGAAGGAATACAGCTGCCCCCTGCTGCCAGTTGGCAGCTCCTCGGTTTACCCGGAACCCTCGGTGCCAGCAGCCAGCGAATAACACTTTTAAAGCTGTGCTTCTGCTGTGCTTTCCTCACCTGGTGCTGATCGGCTCCCACCACAGGGATTTGCTGACACTGGATGGCCACTAAGCGCCAGCCCAAAGTAGTGCTTTGCCTCCCGTTATTACACAACATACACAGGGAATACAAATACGGAAGTCCCCCAGCCTTGGCCGAAGGAGCTAGTCATAGAGAGTAGAGGAAAGATCATCTGGCCCAAGCTTAAGACCCCCTGAGAGCTCCGGTTGGGGTCTGTCATGAAGAAAAATACCTTTTGTGGGTTTGGTGTCATTTTGCTTCTATCCTTAACTACTTTTCGAACAGCATGTGGTTTTCCACCCCTTACACAGCATACAGGACAGTTGTCTACTTCAGCCTTCTATCCTCTTTAGATCTGAGCACTCAGCACCCACTCTTTCATTGTGGCCATGCCTTGTGTTCAGATCTAAGGCCCTTGGAGTACCAACTTAGTGGGATGGTAAGCACAGAATCTCAGACTGTGATCAATGCCACACAGCTGGTGCTTGTCCAGAGTGTCAGCTCTACTTGGTGGGCAGTTGTTTTCCTATGCACCTTGGCTTACAGCCAGGTGCGACAGTGAACTGCCAGGTAGGTGTTTCTTCCCAGGCTTTCTTGAAGAGCTCAGCTACTGCCCAGAGCAGGATCTGTGCAGAAAATAGCACTTTTCTTTGCAAATGCCACTGCAAGAGAGCTTGTTGTTTTCTTACCTGTTAAATGGTAGCTTGACAGTTAGTGCACAAACCTGGCAGTGTTGGTGATGAGGGTCCAGTCTCTCCTCTGTCTTCAGGGCCATAAAATCCCATCTTCTGGGACACTGGCCCAAACACCAGATTACTCTCTTCTTCAAGAGGAAGGAGAGTGCACATTCACCCACTGAAATTGTCTTGCTTGGTTGCAAGACAAATTCAGAGTTCACTGGGCCATGGAGCAGCTATGACAGGATCCTTTTCCTGGACAAGAGGAGATTGGTGTCCAATCACAGCCCCTATCTGTGTGTACCTGTCACCTAATGCTTGACTAATGCAGAATACCTAAATGTGTCTTAGTGAAGGTGCTGGAACACTGATCTCTGCTTTCCAAGATAAACACTTAGCTAAAGATCAGTCTTCCTTCTCTCTGAGCCCCTGTAATTGTCACAGCAAGAGTGAACCATGCTGGTTTGGTACACAAAACACACATTTCAGATAAATTCCTCTACAGGAAGCTGTAATAGGATTTTCATTACTCTGAAGCCCAGAGTAAACGTGTGGGTGGGCAAGAGAAAGTAAGTGCTTTTGTGGTTTGTTTTCTTTAAAAATATTTTTGTGGTTTCAATGAAATTGAGTTTTGTTGTTTCAATTAATTTGAGTTGTGTTGTTTTAGTGAAAGCCTGCCCATCTGTGGACATATGATATGGCTTTGAAAAGCCTTGGCTCCCGCATGGTCTGTGGAAACTTCTTCAGCTGTTCATTGCTTAAAACTTCCAAAGACTCCCACTCTCATATATGATCCTCTCCTGGCACTGCTTGCCTCTAGAGCATCCAGCCCTAAAAGTGTTTCTTTCCACAGAGGACTATTTGCATGTGAGACAGTGTATGTCCTATGTTCCTTCTGTTGTGAAGGGGCCAGAGTGGCAGTGCTTGCTTCCTTCACCCCTGAAGGACTCTGAACATTTTGACAGACTTAAAAACTGGGTACGGGGTCAGAATCTGTTTCATACTTAGCTGAGGGCTCAGCATCTGTGCAGTCATGACATGACTGGCATTTGTGATCAGATCTCCCACTTTGGTGCCAGAAGCAGGATCCCAGCCTTCATGCCAGAACACATCTGGATTATGCCCTTGGGATGCAGAATCTAGGAGGTGCTCTCCATCCATATTACAGATTTGCCATATTAAACTGTGCCCTGCCATGCCATGCCATGTGTGGTAGAACAGACTAGGCTGATGGAAATAGTGTGCTACAGTCCCTCCAGGCTACGGAGAATACCTAGCTCAGACCCTCTACTTTCTGAGCACATGGCTGCCATTTATACCTGTGCTGTATAGATTACAGCACGGGGTGCCTGACCTGAGATCATGACAGAGAAACTAAATGGAGGAGGAGGAATGCGCAGCCCTAACTCCTAAGCTCCCGGGAAGGATTGAGTTCTCACATGTTTTCTTCCTGCTGCCTCAGGGCAGCTCCCTGAGCTAGGTGATAGTTTGTGCTTTGGGATGCCTCCACAACTTGTCCAAAAACAGGGTTAGTATTATCTGCTGCCAAACAGCTGGGTTGCAAGGATCAAATAAGCAATGTTTGAAGCACTGGGAGAGGGACGAAAGGCATTAGAGTAACAAAATGCCTTAGGGAAGTCCCTGTAAGCACCTTTGCCTGGTTTCTCTGCAGACAGCAGCATCCATATGGGCTCTGAGCGGTTCTTGTTCATTAGGTGGCACTACAGGCCCAGGATTACACGGGCGAGTTTGGTCTCCAGAGGGCTCTGCTGTGTCTGAGCAGGGGTTTGTAGGCTCGGACGCTTCATTGCCCTATTTACATATATTTTTCCTGGAGAAACATGTTGTCCTAACAAATACTGGAAGAACACAGACTTGGTATTGCAAATGCAAAGCAGCAGCAATCGACACTTTTGATACAGCTGCCCAGGACTGAAGTCTCCAGGAACTGTGCAGGAGTTGCTTGGGTTAAATCCCATACCAAGGATCTGCAGCCTTACCTACATGACCTAGTTGCACCAAGGCAGAGCAAAGAGGCTGCTGCTTTCCCCTGAACTGAGAAACAGCAGAACTGGTCCTCTCAAGGACCTCATCCTTTCTCCAATGGCCTGTGGAGAGGCCTCAAAAGCTGCTGGTGATCCAGAGACACACGCTCTTCAAGGAGAGAGCACTGTGCATATGTCTCCTGCCTCTGCTGTGGGGCCAGCAATCATACCTGGCACCTGCGCTGGGGACTAGAGCCTCCTGTGCTTTTGAGTAGAAGATACCAAACATATCTTAGGTTGTGCCTCTTCCACTGAAACATCCTGAGCTGAACTGGGATTGGGAAAGTACCTGTGTTCTCTTACAGACCTCCCAGCCACCTTCTTCCTCACCTTGATTTCCTTGGCACATGGAAACCATGTCGCTGGTTAAATGTTTACACAAGTTTTCAAAGCCAGGGAGTGCGCAGGCAAGATCTGGGAGTGCTTCCCTTAAACAATTTGGTTTGAGGTGTTTTAACTCCCTCCTCCCATGCTGCCAGTTATTCCCAGCCTGGCACAGTTCTGGCTCTACGAAGGCACACCTGACTTGGCTGGCAACTGACACAGCTATTCCCATCCCAATGCTCTACTAGAGCTGAACCTGGGCTGCTCCATCCCAGCTGGCAGCTTAGTCATTCTCCAACCCTGGGTCAGTAATGTGCAGTCTACTCAGTGCCCCTCTGTCTGAAGCTGAAAGATAAATGCCCTTGAAATCTTAAGTAACCAAGATAATTTTATTTTGAACAGGAAAATGGACTGTTTTTTCCCCTTATCTAATTGATTAGGAATGTCAAATATTCTTTTCTGTACACTGCATGCCTCTTACTTATGTAGGAAGCAGCTGGTCTAGAGACTGAGCCAAACACTTTTTTTAACTAGAAAAATTGAGCTTTCTTTTGGGACTTGGGGGGCTGTCACTGTATTTCATTGTGGGTTGACAGATAGAATCCATCCCTCTGCTTTTCCTTCTGTGTCCTGACATGTCTCTGGGAAATGCCTGCCATGTCCCTGCTTCAAAGAAAACTGCAGGTGTCTGGGAGAATGTGGCCAAGGAGGAGTGCCGGGACAGTCAAGCCAACGGGATGTTCATAGCTCAGGAGCCATGTCTGGGCACCCAAATGACATCAGAAAAAAAAAAGTTGGTTTTTGTCTGTGTAGATTTCTGTCTACTTCTATTTCTGAATATTGCTGAGCAGTACTAGACGCAGCAGTTACTATCTAGAGGATGATAGTAGCTTTGTATCCGCGTGACTCTCTAATTCCTTTCTGTAATGGGCTTAAAATGGAGTGTATGTTCCCATTTTTCTCAGTAGGCAGTTACATTTCCCATCTGAAATTATACAGCCTTACACTGCATTTCATAAAAAATTTTCTTAGGAAAAACCTGAAATTGCGGCATAGTTAGATTTGTTGCTGAGGAAAACTGTTGTTTCAGCATGACTGACAGGTACAGCATTGGCTACTTGCAAAACCCTACAAAAGATGGTTCTTGCTACAATTTGGCCAACTGGGTAATTTACCCACCTTAAAAGATGTAGGACTCTCTAGAGTTGCCACTGATTGTAATGCCTGGAAGTTCATGTCAAGAAAGTTACCAATGAAGAGAAGGGTTTTGTAGGATAAACTTGTAAAAAATAAAGAAAACCTAGGCAATCAACATTATAGATGTCACCATAAAGCTGTCACTATGAATGGGCCTCATCCCAGAGCACACTGCTGCAGCTCAGCATGACTGTGGCCAGTGGTTTCCATAGAATCCTAGAATGCTTTGGGTTGGGTGGGGCCTTGAAAGATCCCCTAGTCCAACCCCGCCCCTGCAATGAGCAGGGAAATCTTCAACGAGATCAGGCTGCTCAGAGAAATGTTCTACCAGACCTTGAATGTTTGCAGGGATAGGGCATCTACCACCTCTCTAGGCAACCTGTGCCAGTGTTTCACCAGTCTCACTGGAAAAAAAGCCTTATATCTAATCTAAATGGATCCTTTTTTAGTTTTGGGAGTGGGTAGTTTGCTGCAAGGGAATGTACAAAAGAAATGGTAATGAAAACATTAAGTTGTAATGTATCCCTAGTAACACCTGTATTCACCAAAGGTGAGAGCAGCAATGGGTCATGCATTGGTGGATCATTGAACTAGTGGGGTTGGCCTCATCTGCAGGAGGTTTATACCTGAGTGAAGGCAGCTGGGAGATACCAAACAAATGGGGTAGTGTCTTACATTGCCTTTTAAAAATGTTCACATGACTTCTCATCACTCAGCCATGGCTGATGTCACCACCATTGCTTCCCACTTTCTGTGATACAGATCAGCTTGGCAGGTTTTCATCACACATCCCAGATGTGTACCTGATGCAAGTGGGAGAGAAAACAGAGCTAAGAATGGAGTTTCCCAGTCAAAATAGCACATTCCCTATGACAGATTGCTATGGGAAGTGGTTGTTCTGATAGTCACCAGTTTAGTGAGTTGGCATGGCACTGATACAGCCTTCAACAGACTCACAAGCAAGGTGTCCCACAACCAGCCAAGGCCATCACTTATCTACACAGATCTCAAGCTTGAGTCCTGAAGAACATTAAAAATGGTTTGAAGAGCACATTCACAGCCTGACCTGAATATTGTCCTTTTTTACTGTAGTTGTCTGGTGTTTCCAAGAGCTCAAAGGTGAACTCAAGGTTTTCACTAGGGCTGTGGCCAGAATGACACTCTGTGCATCAAACCTGAATATTCAGCAATAACTGAGCTGCTGAACGCTGCTGCTCAATGATCTCATAGGGACAAGGGAGCTGAAAAGGCTTGACTTCACCTGGTCTGGCAGAAAACACTGGGAGTTGTTGAATCAGCTAGCCAAAGAACCTCCAGCACCTGCTCCCTTACCAAGGAGGCCAAGCAACAAACATTTTCCTGGATAAAAGTTTCCACCAAGTTCTCACTGGCAGGAGGGAGATCTGCCAAGAGTGCTGCTCTTCGTCACTGAGATCTGGTGTCCAGGGGCTGACCTGGACATAGAGGCAAATTTGGGCAACCTAGTTGCTCTCACCATGCATGAGGACACCTATAAACAGTAATTTGGGCTAAGTGTTTGGGTTTATCTTTTCCAGGTTTTTACTTGTATTATCAGGAGCTGGTGAATTGCCAAAGGCTTGGCGGTTGATAAAAACAAGTGCCATGCCAGATCCAGGAAAAATCCCACACTCAGATGCAAGTTGCTGCCTCCAGCCATTCTTTCCTACATGTTTCAATGTCCCCGAGGGACATATTCTTTGACAGCACTGTTGGAGGATGAGGCATACTCTGCATGTTGAGCAAGATGGATTTTGCTGAGACAGTGGTTCCCATGGTCAAGTTTAAGCACTAACTGTAGCTGTTAAATAAATCAAGAGAGGAACTCTGTGTCCTGGACTTGCTGCTACTTGTCATACACTGGTGCATTGTTCTCCTGAGGTGGGATTCACTGTTCTTGGTGTTTGCCAGCTAAAAATTAAGCACCTTAAATTGAGCTGACTGAAAATAAAGCAAACACTAGCAGCCCTTGTCTCCTTCTCTAGACAAAAGAGAGTGTTGAGCACTGCCACAGTATGATTCATCCCAAACTAGAAAAAATTAAGCCAGGGAATTGAGTTTTTTTCTGGACATGCCCCCTTTGTCAACTATTGAGACAGATGAGACATCTGGCTGAGACTTCAGAGCCAATGTTTGGACATCTGTTGTGAGGTAAATCTCACTGTTGTCCACCACACATGAACAGGTTTGGGAATACATGGAGGATACAACAAACAGAGGGGCAATACACTCAGCCTTCTGCAGGGCTGTATGACATGTTCCAGCTTTTCCCCAATTTCCTTCCCAATAACCTCCCTCTACTCCATCTCCAGCACTGATTTTACATGGTTAACTTTTCTCAGAAACTATCTTTTTCTGATCAAGAGGTTACCCTGACTGCTGATATGACTGAACCCATACACCCTGTAGCAGGGGACAGGCTCATCTTTTGGCTGGGAGAAGAACAGACCAAAACCAGTGCCAAGAAGATCACACTTTCACAAGGCATTTATTACAACCCGAACACAAATCCATTACCCCAAGGCAGAAACTGACATTTGAGACAATGCAGGTAGGTGGAACCTTGGATATAGCTTTTCTGGACTGCCTCAGGAATGTCAGTGTGCAGAGTCAATCCTTGAAACAAATGAGTTTGCTCAGCTTTGGGCGTCAGTGGACAAGTACGCCAAATGCCGACTTAGACCTGCTGTCTGCTGCTCCACTGCAGCATCTGTCCCTCTTCCCTTGTGCTGGCCAGTTGTGTGAGCTAGTGACTAAGCATTGAGCTTTGTCAGGAGCAGAGATCTGCCTGGTCTGTGAGCACCCAAGAACGACTGGGTCCATTTTTCCCAGCAGTCTGTGTCCTCATGTAAGAAAGCAGAAATCTGGGGAGACATGTACACAGCTGAAGTGATGTCATTTTGTGTACAAAGGCCTCAGTTTGTTTTAAAGATCTGGCACCTGCTATTTAATGAGAAATCCCAATAATCCTCAGATAAAGAGATATGGATCTGATCAGCCCCTTGGACACTGTTGATTGACACTGCCAGCAAATGAGAGGCATGGTATCTCAGATGTTAAATTTCTCAGGAAAGAAGTTAGAATAAACAAAACCAGTTTTACTTAGATTCCTCTGCAACACAGAAACTTAAATACAGTCAGTTGGGTGCCACTGTCATTGGGAAGTGAAATCCTGAAGGAAATAAAACTGAGCCCAAGCTAAATGGGAACTGAAGAGCCAAGGTGCAAGTCACAGGGGTTCTCCTCATCCCAGTCTGGAAGCCTGGCTAGAAATGTCATGAAACCATTCATTCCACACATAACGTATATTGTTTTCTTATTCTATTACATTTAATCTGGCAATTTAATTGATGTATATGATATGACTGCCATGATTAGTTTGTGTGGATGTCTGCATAGCTTGAGTATGTCTACACTATGGCAGTGGCTTGGGATAGCTACCTAGCTTACCTTGAAGAGATGTTATCCTGCAAAGCAGCTAAACCTGGATCATGCCAGTGGATGAGAGAGGTCAGAAGAAGCACTGAAGAGCCCCCTGCTCCTCACAGGAAAGCTGGGGTGTGGTGGACAGCCCAACTGCAGCGCCCTCATCCCTCTGCAGTGCTGGGAACAGGCGATCCATGGCAGTGGGGAAGAGCAGCAGCCCTGAAGTGCTGATGCTCCTGGGAGCCAATTGTGCTGACCGACCCCTGCACAGCGGGGGAGAAAAACAAAAACCAGCCCAGGAGGGCCTTGTTGTGAGAAGGAAGTATTATTTAACATGCATTGTGTTGGGAAAGGAAAACAAGGGTCCTGGCGCTGGGCCAGGTCCATTGGCCTCTTTTTTTTTTTTCTCTTTTCTATTCTTCTGGGCAATTGTTCTAGTGAGGCCAATTTTTTGGTTGTTTTTTGCTTTGTTTTGTTTTCTTTGGTGTTTTTGGAGTTGACAATGCACGGGGTAATTTGTTGGTGCTTTTCCTGTGTTTTGGCACAGGGACTGCCCAAGCACTTGGCCGTCCTTCCTGTGGCAGAGATGCCACTGCCATGGCCACTGGCACCAGCACTGGTGTATGGGTTGCATCATCAGGAGAGTGGGGGCTTCTCGACTGCCCCAGAGCTGGGGGGCAGGAGGGAGAGGCAGGAGTGCAGGCAGCGAGGTGAGTCAGTGTGGAAAAGCAGCACACATTTCTGCAGTGTGACTCACCAGCCCTTAGGAAGAAAAAAAATAATAAAAAGAAATTCCAGCCAAATTCTTTCACGGAGGTAAACAAGGTCACACAGCGCGGCGAGATCCTGTTTACCTGAGACAGGACGTCTTTGCAGAGCCTGTGCTGGAAGCAGGGACATGTTGACATGACTCAGAGTGGGCAGTGCAGGGAGATGGGACTGGGGGCACCTCTCAGCCCAAGGGCCTGGACTTCACCAGGGCAAGAAGAGGGTGAAACCTTGCAACGAGGCTGGATGCTCTCCTTTGTAGAGGAGAGCACTGCCCTGTGTCTCTGTCAGGAGGGAGAAGCAGGAGACAAGGGACCACTGGGCTATGGCAGGGCTGTGCTGGTACTCAGTGCTCACCTCCAGCCCTCTCCATGCTCCTGGCCCTGGAAGGTCTGACCCACTGCTGCCAACCTGCCCATACCCCATCTTGAGTGGGTGCTTTCCCTGCAGCCCCACGAGGAAGTCCCAGTGGCCACATGGTTAATTAGAGCCCATTCCAGACGCTGACTGAGTGTTTTTTCCTGATAACAAGACGTGTGTGAGTGTACGTCGCTCGGGTGAATATCCTGTTCTTGCGACGGGCCGGAGAAGCGGGGGGCAGCTGGCGGGGGGGGACAGACGGGGACCGGACACAGGCAGTGCACCGGGATTTCACATTCCTGGCATTCCTGCCTTGGCCTGCTGCTGCAAAACAGCCCAGCGGGGAGCACAGAACACCCAAGAGTGGCTACCCCAGCCACTTGCATGCTCATGCTTTGCCTCCATCACTGCCTCCATGGTGGCCACGACTGTGGTGTCAGGGCATGGGGTCAGCCCACACCACCCCTCTGCAGCCACCACGTCCCCATGTGGAAACAGCCTGGCCTGCTCTGTGTCTCCAGTTTCCCTGATAGTCTTGGCCACTTTTCTGCCACCTGCCCCTTGGTTTGACCTTCCTGGCAGTGTCCTGAGAGTCTCTTTCCTGGTACAGCCCCCATTCTCCAGCCCTGCAGCAGGGCATGCCAGCGTGAATCTGTGCTTGGGAGGTCATGGGCACCTGCTATGGGATGAAAGGCTATTATGGCCTCATGGAGTCCCCGTGTCCTGCCCTTGGCTACCCTGACCAGCTGCTGCAAGGACTTTGTGCTCAGGTCTCACAGTCTGGGGTTTCACTGGATGGAAAAGCCCTGCTCATTCCCCCACTGGGGTGTGTGCATGGGAAGGACAGGGATACACAGGACTAGAAGTTACCCTAGTCTGAGTAGTTGAATTCAGCTCACAATAAACTTCTCCTTCGTCTTCCACAATCCCCAATCCATCAGCCAGACTGAGCTTCTTCTGAGCCAGACAAGTGAAGGATGCTTGCACTTCACCCACTCCCAAGTGCCTGTTAGGAGCCAGCATGGTGGCAGAGGACCCCACAGGACACCCTCCTCTCATCATTGCTTCAGTTCTTGAGGGTGCAAGAAAACACCCACAGCCCTGCTTCACTTCCAAAGAAAGCACAGAGCTCAAGGGTGCCACTCAGCTGGCTGCCTGGACCTGCTCCCAGCTCCTGCACCCTTGCAGAGGCGAACGAGCGTCTGCATTCCAGATATCCAGATATTTTGAGAGATGCAGCAAGAAGAGCTCTTTTCTTTTTCTTTTTTTTTTTTTTTTATTTAAACTGACACACCAAACCAAACAGGGCCAATCCTGACACTCAGCCAAAGCTATGTCAGGATGGTTCTGTCTTGCAGTCAAATCATGATCCTCAGGTCTTGCACAACCAGGTACTTGGAAAAGATAAAGGTTTCTTTCTTCCTTTAAAACCCACACCTGTTCTACCTTCTCCAGCTTCATGCTTTCTGCTTTCACAATCTTCTGTGGATCAGTAACTTTCTCAATGAAACAGGCACATGTCATAGCCCCACTGACAGCTTAAACAGAAGGAAAAGGAGACTCCCTGGCTCCCATCAGCAGCCGCACACACGTGTTGTTGGAAGGGGAAGGAACCAGGAGGAAAGAGGACAGTGCCTCTGGTCACATGCAAAACATCATTTTTGAGGAATTGAAAGCATGTTATGTCTGCAAGATTATAAAAAAAACAAACAAAAAAAACCCCAAAAAACCAACCAAGGATGCTTTTGCATTTTAGGAAGTGGCCAGCGCAGGCATGCTGAGGTCTGGGCAGGCTTGTGGGAAGCCCTCAAGGGAGTCCTGGTGATAGACCTCCCTGCAGGCATCAGGAAGAAAATTGGGATATGCTGGGTGCAGGTTCCACCCATGACTGGGCATACAGCAACCTCACCCCAGAGCCTGCTGCCTTTGCCCTGGCAGTGGTGGGGTGAGAAGCTGGTGAGGTTTGGGGTTTGCTTGTTGCTTGGTTGGAGGGTGGCCACAGGCAGTTGTGATTTTGGCAGATCTGTGTGTTCCTTTGCTGTATTGCTGGTGGGGGAATCCCACAGGACCGGCTCAGGGTATCTGTAGGACTGCAGTCAACACCAGCTAAGCTGCCTTTGCTTGGCATGGAGGTGGGCCCTTGCTGTCTTAGGGCCTGTCTCTGTAGAGAAGGGCTGTTGTGCATTTATCCCAATTTTCTTCCCATCACAGATGGCCTTTTTACCTCTCCCTGGAAGGAGACTAAGCCATGCTGCAGAAGAGTGATTGGTGTAGGACAAGGCAAGGAGGGCTTCTGCACTTTTGAACTCAGCCCCCAGTGCTGCACAAAGACTCCCTCCAGAGCTCTGTTTATTCCTAGATTCATTACATTCAACTTCTTTTTGAACTGCCTTTTACACAAGCAGCTGAGAAGAGCCCCAGTATTGGGCAAGGGTGGGAAGATTTTGGACAACACGTTGAGAAGTGCCTTACAAACTCATCTGGGTCTGTAGGAGAAACAGTGTCAAGGTCTGACAATAGCTGGCAAAGCCGGTCCGATCCCAAGATTGCTTGGGAAGGGGCATGCATGAGTCCCATGCTGCCCAGAGAAAAGTTACAAAGATTAGGAGCTTAATCTGAAGCACAAAGTTCCAGTTGCTCATGGACTTCAGCCCCCCTCAGGGCTCCCAGCAGTCCAGCTCCTTGGGAATGGGAAAACCCCAGCAGGGATTTGCTAGACTCCCAGAGGATTACAGCATAAATGACTAAACCTGTTAGGTCACTCAAATGATCCTCTTCCTTTTATGGTCAAAATCAAGTGTCAGAATCACAGGTTTCCTCTTTCCTTAGAACTGGGTTTTCTCAGTACCACAATTCAGAGGATGCAATGCTAAAATTAAGTGTCTGAAAGCACATGCATAGTGTTGCAATCTTGCTGCCTTGCCTACTGGTCTGTGTAATGCATGAGCTGGGTAACAAACAATAGAGGTTGGAAATAGCCAGGATGGAGATTTCCTCTTTCGGTTGCAGAATTGTTTCCTTGACTGGTGCGTGCATAAGCCAGGTGGCAAAATGCTTGCCCCGACCAAGTTTCCTGGCAAGCAGGAGGGGTCTTTGGGTGAGGGGTGGAAAGGAGTGAAAGAAAAAGTTCTCAAAAAGCAAATCCCTCCTTTGGGCTTACCTTCACCCTCCTACTCCTTTACAAGCTTACTTTGTGTCTCAGTAATTGGTTCTGGCAGCTCCTCACAAACTTCTCAGATCCTTTTGCAAACCTGTTGGTGGAAACTACTGGCACCCAGCACTAGCAATGGAGGCCTGAGATGCAGATGCCCATGTCCAAGCACCTCTGCTAATTGCCAAAACCTGGCACTGTGGAATCTTCCATCCACGTACATGCTCCAGGGACACATATCCCAGGGAGCCAGCTCTTACCAGTACTGGGGAGCAGCAGAGCTTGTTGGTCTCCCAAATTCAAGCACTGCAGGGACCACCTCTCTTAGCCCACAGAAGTCCCAGATGGTACCTGCTCCAGCCAAGTGCAGGCATCTGGCTCTCCCAAGGCTCTTGTTTTCCTCCACTCCAATTCAATAAGGACTCATCACATTTGAGGCTCAGGACCCACCTGCCTTACCCACAGCTCACACTTGGAACACTTGGGCTTTGTGGTCATGGGTGCCCCAAATGCCAGGGTCTGTCAGCAGCGATGACATCCTTCCCCAGCTGCACCCACAGCAGTGGACACAGCAGCACCTCATCAGCTCCCAATGTTTACTGCCCAAGGGCCTCCATTTTTTGGGTGGGTGTTCACATGCACCCAGATTCTTTAGAGGATTTTTAAATCCAAGCTTATAAATATTCATGTTTTCCAGATAGGAAAAAAATGCCCTGTTGCTGACTGTCCTTCCTCAGGGATTGGTGGTATATGGCAGTGGAAAGTCTCCAAGCTCCCAATGCTACTCCTACACCCATCCACCCAAACCAGCTCTCACCCCAAAGGGAGAAACAGCTCCTTAACCCAAACCACTCCAACCAGCTAATGTCTTGCTTGGAAAAAAAAATGCACAGGATGAACTTGCAATGAAATATCCCACTTTCTAGGTTAGAGCAGGGAGGGAAAAGATCAGGATTCAGCCCTGGGCTTGGGGGTTGCACCTGGCTCTGCTTTTGTGTTCAAAGTGGGAAACCAGAGCAGATTTTAGTCCCACATGGTAGCAGCATCTCTCTGCTCCTTCCTGGCCATGAGCTTTGAAACCATCTACAAGACCTGAGTAAATAAATAAGTACAACAATAGGTCACAGTGTACCCGGTGGGACTGTCCATGGAAAAGGGAAAATACGTATCACAGGGAAAAAACTCCAAATCCTGTTCAGCTGCTCCTTTCTGTTTCATTTAATGCACTTGAAGGTGGTCATGCTGGGAAAATGCTTTATCCAATTACCAGGCTACTCATACCTGCCTCAGCAGAATCAGGAGAGCATCATGCCAGCCAAACCTGAATGCAAAGAATGCCTTTTTCAGTCATTTTACTCATCCCAGCCAAGCCTGAATTCCCATTTCAGTCCTTTAACAACTGTCTGATGCAGCCAGTGGGATGCTCTGCTGTGTAAAGCATCCCCCATTCTTCCCAGAGGTCAAACCTGCATCACTGGCTGCCACCTTGCTGCAGAGGGCACCGGTTCGAGAGCTTCACCTGGATGTGTGCATCCTTCTGGAAGGGGGCTGCCCCTCACCCAGCCTGGAATACTCCAAAGCAGGGTCCCCTGCGAGCGAGAGGTGTGCTCCTGCTTCACTCCACTGGCCAGCACTGCCTCAAACTTTCCAGGGCAAGGCTATGCTGTGATTGTGGTGTTTTGTCCATGGCTACTAGGTTTATGGGACACCAGGGAGACCCCCTTTTCCTCCCATCCCCCTCCCAGTGCAAGCATTTTGTTTTTCTTCTTAATTAATGGAAAAAATTCCTGAACCTGTCAGAGGGAAGGAAGGTCTTTTCTCTCTCTCTCTCTGTGTCTCTCCTCGGTCAGTTACTGAAATACAAACAATATCCATGGTCATGGTGAAACATTTTTTCCGCCTAAATAATACCTCTGCAGATTTTAAAGGCGCAGGCCCCTTTGCACAGCCCACCCCACCAGCATGAGAGATGCCCAGGATGCATTGTCCAGGCTTTGTAGGCACCCTAGAGAAATGCAGGAACTTCCCGGATTTTTCTTAGAGGTATCAAGCCAGTGTGTGCAGAGTCACAGATCCACCCCGTGCCCTCCTTTCTGGGAGCAGCTAATACCCCAGCATGCCCAAGTGTCAGCCCTCCTGAGCACCCTCCCACCATGCTGATATCCATGGAGCCTGCTGACATCCCCAGCCAAAGCATAGGGAGCGATGAAATCCCTTGCATGGAGGTGGCCGTCCCCAAATCCTCCTCTGCACCCATCTGCATACACATAGCTGAGCTCTGCTGCCCCTGTGCAGTCCTGCCTGTGCTCAGGGGTCCCCAGTTCCTCCCCACCAGAGGACAAAGAGAACATCCTGCCTGCCATGCACACTGTAGAGTGCCTCCTTACAGCTGCCTGCCTAATTTGGGCAGCCAAAGCACTCATGTGGGCCTGTGGTGTGATTCACATGTGACCCCATGCATGTAAACTGTGTGCCAGACCCTCATGCATCAACATCTGATGTTGCTGCAGGAGAAGATCACCTAGGGACATCCAGAGCCCTCCTGGGTGCCCTGGGCTGCCACTGGGCATGCAGGTGTGAAGAAGGGCTTCTTTCTGCTAGCACACCTTTGTTCAGTCATCACCCCTTTTCCTGTAATGATCTGATTTACTTTTGTCTCTGATGTCATTGCTCACAGCCAGCTCTGTGCTGAAGAGAGCAGCAGTAGCTGACACCATCTCCTCTGCTCTTCCCTGGGTCTGTGCTGAGATTCCTACCAAAAAATAATTTCTCCTCGTGAAGAAAACAGATGAGCAGGGCCTGGGTTTGGGGACTAGAGCATGCCTTCACCCACTGCATCCGCCAGAAGTGGCCAGGGCCAAAGGTCGGAGCATTTGGGAACTTGGGAGTTTCCAAAGCTGCTGGGGCAAGACCTACTGCCAAGCTGCTTGCCTGGCATTTCTGCAGCATCCATTGAATTTTTGCAGCATGTGCAAAAAAAAAAACCTCACAGCAAACATTTTGAAATATGTATCGACTGTCAAACCACAAACCTCCCTGCTGCCCAGGACCCTGCTGTGTTTGGGTTGCTGCTTAATCCCTTGCAAACAGCTTTATTGAGATAGTAATAAAGAAGTAATAAAAAGGGAGGTTATTTCACTTGGAGCTGCCTTTACTCCAGCCTTTACTGTCAATCCAAGGCAGTCCATCATGCCAGAGAATCCTATTTGGTCTCTGCCTGGCTGGGGTAGGAAAAATGGTAGGTGAGCCCTGCCATCATTTTATATTTTTGTATCTTTGCCCTCCTGGCTCTTCTGCAAAAAGCCCCACAGATCTACTGCTGTGACTGTTAATTCCTTGTATTAACGCAGTGTCTGCACTACCTGCAGGGACACTCCAGCATTTGGGGTTCCCTCTAGTTCACACACTCTTAGCACTCCATGTTTGGGGGGCTCTATTGTTCCTTTAACCCTGCAAAGGAATCCACAAACAGCTGAAATTGCCTGGCTTCCTCACAATGTCTTTAAAGATGGGAAATTCCCAAGCCCATAACAAGTTCACTTGGTCACGGGCAGATCACAGTTCAGGGAGGGGCAGCACCGTTTGGTCACGGGCTGTGTGAAGTTGAGTGGGAAACAGCTGCATGCTCTGGACACGGGCTTTTGTTGTGGTTTTTTTTTTTTTTTTCCTAAATAGCTTTGAATTATTCGTATTTTCCTCCTTCTTTGTATCTGCTTTTCCCTTGGCACAGCTGGCTTCTCTGCCTCCAGGGCCCACCAGATATTGGTGCATAAACAGTGAGATGGGGCCACCCTCCAACACATCCCTGCTCCACCCTGGCATAAAGAAGGATGGCAGTGGTTTCCATCGAGCCCTCTCCACCTGTGTCTAGAGTATGGGCATGTTGGGCAGCCGGACAGGGTGGCTGTCGTGGAGGGGGCATAGCTTATGTGAGGGAGGCATGAGCTGTGCACAGGGAGGAGAAGGTCTGTGTGGGCTTCATTGCATGTGGCTGGGCTGGAGAAGGCTCTTTCTTGGAGCCACAGCCAGGCCTGGGGGTGAGCTTAAACCATTTGTGTTCCTAAGCACCGATAAAACAAGCAGTGAAAGGTTTTCCCAAGCCTGGTGAGGAAACTCTCGCAAACTGATTTTTCACTGCATTTAGCCGTGCAACAGCTTAGGTATTGCAAACTGTTAATGCTAAAACCAATAAAGTCTGGCTTTAAAACTCCGGGGTTTGCTTTTTGTGCCTGAATTGCCTATGGCCTTGCTCTTGCCTGTCTGCTGCTTTTGGGAGCCATGTTATTACACAAAGATCTATTGCTGAAGCCTCTCTCCATTGCCTGGAAGGCTGGATGCATTTCCTCCATCAAAAGATGAAACTCCTGTTGAATGACGTATCCTGGGACTGGGGCTTTAAGTAAAGTAGTAGTTAAGCAATTAAATCAAGGACAGTTGCCAAGACTCTCCGGCACCTCTGAGATCACCTGTAGCACTGAGTGCACCAAACTGGCATCCCTGCATGGAGATGCTTTCCAGCACTGTGCTGCAGCCCTCCTAGGATTTATTTCCCGAGCTATGCAGGGTGGATGCAAACCACCTGCTCCAGCCTTGAGAAGTGGTGCAGGTGCCCTCCTTCCCAGAACCTGTGCTGTCCTGGCCTTGCCAGGATGCTGCAGAAAGCAAACAGCATCCAACCTTGCACGTGAGGGAGCAGCTGCTGTGCTTGGCGCTGGGCGATGTGGAGATGTTGGCTCCAGGCACCAAGGCCCATGGCATCTTTCAGCACCGATTTCTTTTGAGCTGTCAAAAGCAGAGATGCGAGCTTGTGGATGGGGTTGCATGGGGACTGCCATGGCCAGGCAGTGTGCTGGACCCCTGGGATGCCAGTCCCTTCCTTCCCCTCCTGGTACACGATGATGGACCCATGCTTCCCGTGCCTTATACACCTCTTCACACTCTTTGCTCCCCAAATTCCCTGCTCCCTCAAGCTCAAAGAAGTCTCACGCCAAAAATCTTTTCCACTGGATTAGCCTAAGGAAATCAGAGTGGGGATGTGATTACTATCCTCCCTGTGATTTTCCCTGTGCTTTCCATCCTTGGGTACGGATAGAGCTCACCCCTACTCCAGCTCCCTTCAGAGGACCAGGGAAAGCATTTCATCACCCCAAAATGAACCATGTCCAGCAAGGTGTACGCTTGGGAGTGCCAGACTCATCCTCTAAGGAGAGCCTGGAGCACTCCTACACACTGAGATCCCCAGGTTCACCTTTTCAGCACAAGTTCCCACTTAGGTCTATGCTCCCCATAGCTGAGCCATGGAGTGGGGGTGCTGAGGGGATCCTGAAATTGAGGCAGGGGGCAGCAGCTGCCTTCACTCCCCACAGCTTTGCACCCAAGTGCCAGATATGTGATTCCTCCCTCGCTGGGAGGAAAGGGAAATGCAGAGGCCTTTCCGACCCACCGAGGGAAGGACTGCTGTTGTCTAGACGATGTGACTAAGGAGGGAAGGGGCTGACTGTTTGTACAGCTTTGGGGAGTGTAAACAGTGCTGGCTGTCCCAAGCCCTTCAAAGCAGAGGGATCCGGAGATAGGATGAAAGCACAGGGAAATTCTGGCCGGGTATCTGAGCAGAGCAGCTAAGGAGAAGGGGCACCTGAGTCATTTCAAACCAGCCCAAGTGAGGAAGGAGGAGCACAGCCCAGCTGGCTGTGATGGGCAGGGCTGCCTGTGGGCTCTCAGGACTTTCCCAGCTTTGGTCGCTTCTCTCTGCAATTTCAGAACAAGTGTCCTGAAAAGGAAACTGGAGGCCCTGGGAATCCTGTTGTGCCCTGCTGTGAGCTGGTTTGGCCTCTCTTTTTCATTCAGCTCACAAAAGAAAGAGAAAATGCTCTTTGAGAGGTGGTTTCCTTTTTTCTTTTTCTTTTTTTTTTTTTTTTTACAACTTTAAATACAGTACTGAGTATAAATTAATCTTACATTTAAAAAAAAGGCAAAAAATTAAAATAAAATAAAACATCTTTACAAACCAAAAGAAACACTTTTGGAACAGGAAAACAAAGTGTCTTAAGACTTGAGGGCTTGGGGACAGAGGGAGAGAGAAATGTACCACCTTGGCAGTGGCACAAGAAGTGCTCTGGGCTTGCAGGAGGTGAGGACTGGGTCCCTCCCCAACTTGTAACAGCTCCCAGGTTGTGGCTTTGGCTTCTTCTCCCATCTCCCTCCAGGGCTTTGCCCTTCAACAGGGGGTTGTGTGTGAGAGGGGAGAAGGCAGGAGGGGCAGGGGGACTGCTGGGAGCATTCTGGGCAGGCATTTTCGTCACGTGTAACTGCAGCACCCAGCATGGCACAATCTGAGACTGTGACTCTAAGGTGATGCTGGGAATTCCCATTATATGTAACATTTCTGCTAATGGTGACTGAGTATTAGGTGTGCAGAAACAGCCCTTGTCCACATAGTCCTCCTCCCTCCTCAGGAGGAACTCTACACCTGACCCTCCAATTGTTCTCCTCACTTAGAAGAGCTTGTTTCTATCTCAGATGGCTGCTGCCCACTGCAAAGACCACCCTCATTTCTTTCTCTATACCTACACAGAGCTGCCCACATCTTGGATCCACTTCCAAGGGAACATCTAATGGTCAAAGAGACCAAGAAGGAATTTGAGAGGAAAAATGAGAGGAAAATGATGGGAGATGTAGGGACATTAGTAGGGAGAGATTAGTGGAGGCATGGTGTGCAGGACACCCAGGAAGGGGTTAAAAACCTCGTGGGAATGACAAGATTCTGCTTTCAGGACCACAGAGCAGGCAAGGACAGCTCACTGAGATTAAGTCATGCTTCTAAGTTTGGCTGTCCTTGGTCTTGTTGTGGTGCCACTTCACCTCCTGCAAGGAAGTTGTGCTGGGGGGGTGGTGCAGAGTGAGAGAAAAAGGCAAGGAGAGAGATCAGATGATGCCTCTGCCTGCCCCATCCCGGGCCTCGCAGACACGTTGCAGTAACAGTGTGCTTTTCTGCCAGACCAGTGGAACCAATGCATGCACGTGCCTCTGAGCATCCTGCCACCGGGGAATGAAATCCATTTAAGAACATATTTATATATATATATTTATATATGCATGTATAAATACACATACACACACGCACACACACGTATATATATACACACACACACACACATATACACGTGCACACATACAGAGCAAATTTAAAAAATAGTTTGAGTCCGAGCCTGGAAAGTTGAATTCTCCACAAGCATGTGCAAAGATGGCTCCCCTTGGCAGGGGCCAGGGGCGTGGAGACGATTCTGCCACCGTGTGCTCCTTCCCCACGATCCAAACACCTTCCAGTCAGCACCAGGAGCAGGAGGGGAAAGGGAGGGGGGGAATGCATTTGGCTTCTTTGTTTTGCTTTTGTTTTGTTTCTTTGCTTGTTTGTTCTGTTCCCCGAGATGTTGTATATCTTAGTGGTTTTGGTTTTTCGTTTTTAAAATAAAATGTACACACGCACATTAAAAATATATATCTGTCCAGGTAGGGCGATAAAAGTCCTTAGTGCATTTTCCATCATTGGTCGCTGCTCACAATCTGAGATATGCCCGTTTCCAAAATGTAGGTCCAGTGCAAGTGTAGATCTCAGCCTTACCAGAAGCATGAGAGAAAGGGAGAATATTCCCCTTCTGCCCTCTGTCCATCTGTTCTTCTTCTTCCCTTAGAAGAATTTGGACCCATTTTCCTTTTCACATTTTTCATCCTGTCCTCTGTAGCAGGGAAGGCATTGTCCTGTCCTCGTCACAAGTTGTGGCTGTTTGGCGTTCATTGTTTCATTTGTACTTTGTTCTTTTCTCATATATATATATAAAGGTCATTCTTTGTCTTTTTGTGTGTGTGTGTGTGTAAAACTTTAAAATTATGCTAATAAATGAAAGAAGGGAGGCTTTGGTGGGAGAAGGTCCACTGATGGAAAGGGAAGCACCAATTGCCGTCTGAATCAGACGTCGAGGCAGATGGACAAAGAGGAAAAGTTATCACTCCAACGACCCCATGGGGGCAATACAGCAAATATATTAAATAAACCTGGAAGTGAAACAAAACCAGACACAGCATTAGAATATGTAACCCCTTCCCCCTGCAACTATCCTTCTATTCCCTTTTCTCCTCTGGAAAAGTTTGTGTCAAAATGCCAAATTAGAGGCCTGGGAGGACTTTTGACCTTCTCTATTTTTTACCCTGAATTGCATGGGTTTGCATCATTTCTATCCTGGGAACTTCAGGCTAGCCAGGAGAATCCTGGGATAAGCAGAGCCCTCATAGCGCTAAGCGTGGGAATCCCAATCCCAAGGCACTGCCTGGTGCCCCTTGTCCTCAGCTCCTGAAATGCCACACAGAAGCCTGCCATCCCTCTCCCAAGGTGAGAGTACGTGAAAGTGAAGTGAGTGGCCTGGGCTCATTCAGAGGGCTGCAGCAGAGGCAGAGCTCTCCCTTTTAAGTTGTCACCTGTCTCTAAATTCAGCTCCCCCCAGTCTGTGCTCTGACTACTCTTTCTCACTTTTCTGTACCTTTCCCTCTCATGGGGAACCAGGGCTTATTCTCCTTTCCCTTGTACCAGTAAAATTCTTCTGATGATGAGGGAACTACTCCTGTTTACACAAGTCATGGAGAGAAGAATCAGACCCTGACCTGACAAAGTCCAGATCTCTTGCCAGAGATTCCAGTTCTCCTTTCCCTTGCTATGACCTTTCTTATGCACATGGGTTTCCCGCTAGGAGAATGATGAACCGAAAGTGTTGCTGTTTTTCAGTCTTTTTGCCAACTCAAGTAATGAATAAAAGGAAAAAAGGATCCCCAGAGCAACATTAATTCTTTGCTTTCAATGGAGAATCAATAGAGAAAGGAGGACAGGAGTTGCTCCACAGAAGAGATGAATTACATGGACCCCGAGGGGATTTAGCTGTAGCGAGAAGTCAGACTTGTTCTCTGCCTGTAAGGGAGGCAGAGAAAGGAGAGGGCAGGGCCCGAGAGCAAGGATAGCTGGAGCAAGGATGGCTTGACCCTTCCAACTTTGCAAAGATAAATAGGACACACATGTCGGCACCCAACCTAGTCCTTTCCCCTCCTTCAACCCAGGTTCTATCCTGCAGTAGCCCCACACTGACTAAGTGGCCAGTGCTGTGGGAAGGCTCCAAGATACCACATCCCAGGAGGACATCTCTCCCGACTGGAAAAGCAGCTTGCTGTTACCTGCCTTGTGCTCTCTCTCCCCTGCCAGCACTTCTATGCTATGAGGATTTCTTTCAGCACTTTCTTATCGTTGACATGCTTGTACTTCTTATGTTTCCTCTTCTGTGCCGGCGGCCGGCGTACTCGCTGCCTCTGTGAGACAGCGGCTGTGGTGAACGATGGTGACAAGCCTGCCAAAACAGAGGGGAGAGTGTCTGTACAGCGGCAGGCAGCCGGCTCATGTTGAAATATCTTTCTCCACGCATTGTCAACAAAGAGCTCTGCAGCAGGAGGGCCACAAGGCCTCTTTCTGTTCTTCTGTCCCTTGTCTTCTGTTCTCCAGTCTCTGCCCTCTCCCTTTTCCCACCATGCCCTTCCCCTCACCTCTCACCTTCCCCTCCTTCACTTCCCCCAGTTTCAGCCCCTTTCTGGCAGGTAGATATCCTGGGAAAGATCCCTCGGCTGGCATAAACCAGCAAAGGCCTATGGGATTCACTGGAGCTAAGCAGATTGAAACCAGTGGAGGGCTCTTCCCTCTCTCCACAGACTCTCTTCTCATGCCTCCCTCCATCCTACTGATGCCAAGATCCTTACGTCTCTGTTCACGTGACCCTGGACGGATGCTCCTGGGGGGTGGTCGGGACACGGCTTCACACCGACACTGGACATGGTCCTCCAAAGGCACTACGACTTTTTTGAATTTTGGCTTCCTCTGGACAAATTCGATCTTGTACACCTGTTTGGAAGAGAGAATCAAGCAAAAGATTCATACAGCTGCAGCTCCCACTCTGTAAAAATAACCAGTGTCAGTGCACTTCAATACTGGCTTTCTTCCTAAAGGGTCAGAAGGCAGCTTATGGAGCACGGTTCAGATTCAGGGGTGGTGTGCATGGGAGACAATCCCAAACACATCAGCAGAGCAGACTTAGACCAGGCAAGTTTGGGTGTCTCTAGTTGGTTCCCCCATTCCTAACTATTGCTGCTGCCTAAGCAGGATGACTGGCTGATCACAGACAGAAATATGGAGCATGCAGAACATGCTAGCCTGTTTCTGACAGATGTGATGGCGAAGACCTGGGGGCAACCAGAACTCATTCCCATAGGAAACTACAGGAACGGCAAAAGGAGAAAAACTCAGGCCCGATGCAAGCTAACACAGCTTCACAAGCTCTGCTGAGACCTGTCTGAATTTGTCTCAAGCCCTTTAATAACTCACAGGGTTGAAGCCCTGAGCTCTGTGCTTCATGGGAAAGGCGGTGCTCTGGAAATTCCCTCGGACTCTCCACCAGTGCTGACTCAGAGGGAAGACACATTGCTCCACATCCCACCACAGGGCACAAGCTTTCTAGGGGGTCCTCCCACTGCAGCAGCAGCCAGGGCTGACCCCACTCAGCTTATCTAGCAGGACTGCGGTCCCTGAAGTGCTCCACAAGCTATAAATACTCACTGTGCCGTGCGTCTGGGATGGAATTCCTCTAAACCCACTGCCCCCAGCAGCATCCCTCAGCCAGCGCTGAAGCAGCCAGGCTGTTTATCTTTCCTTGAAAGCCCACTCCACACACTTCAGACCACACGCTGCTCACTAGACAAACACTTCCAGCCAAACAATAGAGAGACCTCTGTCCTCAAAGAAACCATTTCCAGGTCACTTTTTCAGGCTGGCTTTTGACCTCTCACTTGTTTTTTTCCAGAAAAACAACTCCTGCTCCCCGCCATTTTTCCCTCATTCAGCCTGGCTTTTCTGAGAAAGGAATTTCCTGATGAAAAGGGCTGTGTGAATACAATCTCTCCCAGCCAACCTCTGCCGCCTGCCTGGGGGAGTCTCTTACGGCTCAGGCAGAGGATTAGTATGGGATGAGTATTATTTTTAAACAAGCTGTCTGGGAGGAAACTGTGAGGAGATCACTGGTAGCTGTGATGTGAGGATCAGAGCAAGAGGTTAACCATCAGGTGTCTGCTGGCTGCTGGAGCAGGTCAAGAGGTAACTGTGGGCTGAGAAAGAGAAGCTGCTCCAGTGCATATCTTGGAAAGAAGCTACAGCAGCAGTGGGGGGATGGAGAATGACACTGCAAACACTCCTCTTTCTGCATCAGAAACAGTTCCTGTGATGAAAGTGCACATTTCTTCTGCTCTAATGCAGCAGATAAGGCTGCCTCGAGCCACAGAAAGGGCCGTGGCGTGGAGCTGCAGTGGGGATGGTGCCCTGTAGCTCTGCATGGCGACAGTCCCCAGCTGCTGGACAGCACCAGCCCTCCCAGCAGCCGGCACAGACGTGACCCACACCTCTGCATGGCCAGTGCAGAGGGTGTGACCGCAGAGCGGGTGCAAGGCAGGCAGCTGTGTGAGCCTAGCACCTGAGACCCGCTGTGGGCTTGGGTTTGGGGCACTGGGATGGAGGTGGGTGGCAGGAGGAGGGAGCAGTGGTGGGAGGCTCCCTTACCTGGACGTGCCGGACGCGGATCTGTGTGGGGCGACACTGCACGTTGCGGTTGTTGCAACACCCGGAGCAGCGCTGCACCTCCACGCAGGGTGGCCACACCACAAAGTTGGCGTTGGTGCTGTCCACCATGTTGCGGGAGATTTCAAAGACCACCTCTCGCGTCTTGCACTCCGCAAGGACAGCTGTCTCTGCTGCTGCCAGAGCATCTGTGGGGGGCCAAGAGAAGAATGGGGGGTGAAATGGGCTTCGCAGCTGTTACCCACCTCTACTGGAAGAGGAAGACCCCACATTTCTCTCTCTCTCACACACACATACACACATATTCTTCTCCTTCTCACACCCCTCCAGCTCCCTCCCAGTACACAGCCATGCCCTGTGGAGGGGGCCCCAGTACAATGATGCTTCTCACTGCAGCAGCACAGTCCTAGGCAGGAGATGACACTTTAGAGCAAACCAGGACTGGCGGGATTTAAAGCAGAGCAGCTTGCAGAGCTCCAGACTCCCTCTCCTGCCCTCCCGGGGCGTAACACCCAGCTCTTACTTGAGGCCCAGACCCTCCTTCTCATCTGTCTATACATACACACTCACTCGTAACCTCTACCCCCATATCTGTATCTCAGACATGCATCTGCACCCACCCATGGCTGCTCAGGTGAGTGCCCCAACAATCACAAAGTGCAAGACCCCCGACTCACCTAGGCTTCGTCGCTCTCGAGACAGGGCCACAGGGTTTTGACCTGGCTGAGTTGCATTCAGGCTCAGGCTCAAGCTATCCTGCTCTGCAGAGGGAAAGACAGGACTTAATAGCACCAAGTACAGGCAGGAGAAGAGAGTAGGCACTTGTGCTCAGATCATCAGGCAAAGTGCAGGGACATGGGATAAGCCACGGCCCCAGTACGTCACACTAGGTGTAAATCCATCTGCAAGGTTACAGCTGTGCTGGGGCACAGACACTCCAGGATTCCTCTTGGATCAGACTGGGCAGCTCAAAGCAACAAGTATATCATGAAAGAGGGGTCCCAGCCAGGTCTGGGAAAGAAAAACTCCAGCTCAAGAATGATAAGGCCCATGTCAGGGCTTTTTGGTGTCAGAGAGGAGTAACAGAGGGATTCAGAACAGCCGGCTGAGACTGGGATACAGCAAGGAGGATCAAAGACCAGATGGGACCAGCAGAGCATTTGGTGTATAACACTGAGGTGCCTTGCTGGAGTGGCTTGGGACTGGGAGAGTTGGGAGGGGAGAGGGCAGGTGAAGGAGGTGATGGGTGGGATGTGGGGTGCTTGTTTTCTCCACCACACCTCAGGTGCTCTAGGTTAGAGCAGTTTTATGACAGAAGAACAGAAAAATAGAGTTAAAATTACTTTTCCTCTATGCTACTCTTAGGTAAGTGGCAGGATCTGGAGGTGGTTCAGTCAGCGATGGGAGAGGAAGACCGATAGCATTGAGGCCAGCCCTGAGCGGTTCCCTCCCACCCCACTGCTTTTTCCCATAGGAAGTGCTGAATAGAGAAATGCCCATAATCCCCATGGAGCACTCCAACACGCAGCCCCTCCTGTGCTCTGGACAATGGCTGCGCTCGAAGATAGCTCCCACCCAGCCACAGCTCTTTCCTTCTCTGACCTGCTTTAGCAGCTGAAGGAAACTGAATGGACGTCAGCATCAAGGGAGCAATTTTCTTAAAGGGAATTTGGGGCCAGTGGAAGATCTCTGTTTATCAGATGTGTGGTGGAGCAGACTTCCCTTACCTATCATGTCCCATTCCTCTTCCTCAGCCCTGCCTGAATGCAGCCCTCTTATGAGGGAGAGCAGAGACTTTGCTCTCTGCTCAGCTCTGAAGCAGTTGCTGAAGGATTTGGGATAGGTGCATGGAGGCAGGAATCATGTGCCTGAGCAGTCAATGTCTACACATGAGGTGGACACACAGACACCCTTTAAAGCAGCTGGAAAGGTGTGATCAGTTCTAGGCACCATTTGTCTCACTCTGAGGCAGATGCCCAAAAGGAGACCTGGTGGATCATGCTCTAGAAAGGCCTATAGTTTTCTTGAGGTGAGAGAAGATGCCTGGCTTAGATGGACACACCTGCTTTGCAGGCAGCCACAGTTAAGGGAGATGACTCCCGCTCTACACACCTCTGTTGTTGGGTTTACAGTAGAGTCTAAGGTCAGGAGAGCACTATCTCAGCTCATCTGCCTCCTGGATCCTCATTCTGGATCCTTGTGCAGTCGGTGGAGGGAAGCAGCTGTGACACATACAGGGTGCATGGACAGCACAGAATAGCACCAGCAACTTTGGGGTTATTTTGCTAACATAGTAATTCACAAATACTCTAATTCCACACAGGGCAAGCAAATGTCAATGCCCGTTGGTCAGTATTGAGGAGCAAAGGGGAGCCACCAGGGTGCAACAAAGAAAATGCTTCACAGCACCACTTTCTGTTTCCCTGACCAGCCTTTCCCATCTGAGACCTGAAGTGAAACCAGTGACTCAAAGCCTCAAAGCTCTGCAGCCTTTTCTCATATCCCTTGGCTCGTCGAGAGAACAAGAGAAGCCTATTTTATTTCTCAGTCATGAGGGTGGTTAATAACTATGATAGAGATGTATCTATTCCTTATACACCAGGCCATGACAGACTGCACACATCCTCTCAGCCACTCCTTCCCCACCCCTCCATGCTGTGCCACCCAGCACTTCATCAAATGAGGATGGGGACTGCCTTTTGAGCACAGGTTGAGTTGATGAGAGGACAGAAATGGAGGGGAGGAATAGCAACAACTGTTGACTCTCCTATTGAAAACCACGTCCCTCTCTCCTCCAGGTTGTCCTTCTACACCCCAAATCAGCACTAAAGACAGTTGGGGCCGGGTGGGACCAGCCTGGGACAATCCAGCACAGCTAATTTTGGAAGTTGCCCCATTGTGTGGCTCGTGGGCAAGGAGGAGGGAACTGGTGAGGGCAGGGAGCGGCCCTGGTGGTGGTGGGGAGCCTCTTTCTAAGACAAACAATAGCTGAACACAGCTGGTGCCCTCCCCCTCGCTTTCCCCCCCTGCCCCTCCAGGGCCGTTTTGAAAGGCAGCGGGAATGCTTTTGAGACTGCGCCAGTGGTTGGACTGGCATAGGAAACAAAAGCAGGAAATTCTGTTCCCCCGTAGATAGTGTCTCGGCAAGGATTACAAAGCTCCAAACAGACAAAACACGAGAGAGAAGGCGAGCTGGGGGGGCTGGGGGACGACGGGCGGGAGCAGGGTTAGAATAGAAAGGAATTTGCTCTGAAGAGACCATTTATAAATAAATTGCTGGGCCAGCCCAGCCGCCGTGGCGCGTGCTCCAGTTCCCACACGTGCCGACCCCTCCACGCTCCGCTGCTCCTGCTGCTCACTGCGCTCAGCCCTGGCCAAGTGACCCTGAGCCACTGCAGCCCCCTGGGCTCGTATCCACAGGCAGGAGGCGAAGCCATGCTACCCTGACTTAGCCCCAGTTCTGCATCTCAGCCATGGACACGTGCTCTGGCGCTCTCGCCATAAGAGCCTCTGGGAGCCCAGGGCCTTTTGCAGATGATGAACTTGAAAACCCACTCAGCCCTTTCCTCCTCTGTAATTCTATTTCCACCCCCTCATTTTGCCACCTCCTAAACTGATCCTTGTTCGGTTTAAGCCCTCCTGAGTGAAAAGTGCTGCCTTCAGTGCCTTTCCCATCTCCGATCATTTTTGGAAGCTAGTGACCCTCATTAGACCAGACAATTAGGAGGAGATCTAAAAAGGCACCTACTTGCCTTTAACTCCCGTAAGTTTCAAGGGGACTAGATGTGTAAATAGCCAGGTCTTGGCTCCTGAATGGTTCCCATATTTATAGTGAGGTCTGTTGATAGCATGCCAGCTGGAAAAGAGAGTATCCCCCCCAACCCCCCAAAGACTGAAATAAAAACAGAGGAGTGTTTGGTGAAGAGGAGATTTACCTACGGAGTCTATCCGCAGGGCACGCTGGAGGTCACTGATGGAGCGCACTGAGCTGCCACCCAAAATCTCATAAATGTCTTCAGGTATGGGATCCCCCTGCCACAGGAGAAAAAAGAAAAGAAAGGGAGAAACAAGCATTAGAGAGGTGATCTGCAAATACCGACTGTGTCATGGAGCAGGGAGGGGGGAATCAAGCATGGGGAAGCACAACAGAACCAGCGAAACGCAAAGACATGCATTGTCTTGTGTTGGCTTTTAAACCTTGAGGGCTTTATGCCTCCTGAAGGCACGAGCCTGAAACCTAAGCAAAAGCAAGAGCTCACTGCCTCTCACAAAGCTGTCAGGAGACTAAAATAGCCAAAAAATATCCAGACTGTGCAGCCGAGCCCTCAACACTATGCAAGCAGCCAGCAAGGCTTCCTTCTCCGGTGCTGTATGACTTCTCCAGGTGGCTTCTCATTCCTGCTGCCTGCAGTAAAGGCGTTTTAACAGACTTCCCTTACACTATCAGATAAAACCTTCCCAATATTTCCCTCTGTTATGAAACTCCCTCACGGGCTTTGTCAGTTATCGTGTGTGTGTGCGTGTGCGTGCGCGTGTGTTTTCAAACCACAGAGGCCCAATAATATACATCATTTGCATACTCTTTTTTAAAGAAAAAAAAGGTTGGGGGTGGAGAGGAAGATTGACCTTCGCAGCTGAGGCTGCTCCAGCATGAGCCCGCAGTGAAACCACAAAGGCTGCAGGGAAGTGGTGGGCTAAGGGGATGATTTGGAGCAAGAAACATATGGGGGTTTGGATGTCACTGCATAGCAGCACCAAAAAACCTTGAGCAAGCAGGTTTAGCAACATCAGACGATGGGCCAGATTCAGACTTTGTGTAGGCAGGTGCAACACCATCAGGTCTTGGGAATTTTACTCTGAGTGGGCCTCAGTGACAGCACTTAACAAGACTACAAAGGAGCGGTGTGGGAAAGCAAGTGCTGATTAAAACAGACTTCCGAAAGACTAGAAAAAGAGACGGAGGAAAGTACTGGTCAAAGTGTTTGCTTAGCTCCCAGCTCTCTTCATTCAGGACTACTCAAGTGGAAAAGCTGCTCTTTCAGCTGGGTGCTGGATGGTGTCTGAGCCACTGCCCTACACATGGTCCCTGTAACTGAGAGGAGAAGTTGGCTCGTGTGCTTGTGAAACAGAGATTTTCTTGTGGGTTTTTATGGACAGTTGGTGGCATGTGTGTGGTCCTTCTAGTGAACAGCAAATTCCCTCCCTGCCTGCATTCAGTGCAGAACATTTCCTTTCCTATTGGAGTTGAGAAAAATCACCAGGCAGGTGGCTAAATGTTGGCTTTAAACCTTGAGGGCTTTAGCCCAAACCTGCAGCCACTTCTGCATGACTGCCTGAGCCTGGCACTGTCTCACATGTGCCTGTCCCTTGGACACCCACCACTCACTTCTATAGCAGGACAGCAGGAGTGCTCCCTCATCACCCCTGCCAGACCACCTTCTAATACTATAACTTAAAGTAGGACACGGTGGCTTGAACCCTACTGCAGCCCAAGTCATAGGGCAGAAACCTCCTGGGAGAGCTGCAGAGCAGACAACACTAGTATCCTAAACCTCCACAGCCAGATCCCCCAGAGAGCTTGAATCAGATTGAGCCTCCCTGCCCCGGTCCATCCCTGTCACTGTCACATCTCACCACAGATCTGGCTGTCTGCCTGCAGCAAAAAGCAGATTTTACATCCCCAGGCATTACTTCTTTAGTCTCCGAGGGAGAGGGAAGCAGCATCAGTGATGAATGCACAGCGAGAGAGAGACTTGTATAATTCAGGGATCACTGAATAGCTGTGAAATGAAGATGCCTTCTGACAACTCCTGCTGTGTGAGGAAGAGGGGGACCAACAGCCCAGTGCCAGAGAGGTTCTACAGCACTTCCCTGCCTTGTACCACACACATTTACTGGAAAAGGGATCATTTGCAATTCCCAGTGCTTGCAGTCAGAGCTCAGTGCTGGGTGGTGAAATTGCAGGCTTTTAATGTTTGCACCTGTCAGCCAAATGCATTTGTGTACGAATGCTGCTCTGCACAGATGCCCCTGGTCCTTCCTGACACTTAATACGTGTAGGAAATGGAACTTTATTTTAAACTCTGGCACTTGCTGGGGGAGAGCGTGGGCAGGTGTTACGAGACTCGGTGACTTAGGAAGCGAGCTGGGAGGTGTCACCTTGCTATCTGAGCAGGGGAACAGATATGAATCAGGGATTGCAAATGTAGGCCCTCAGGATTTCTGGGGACTGCCTATAGGAATAAGCTCCACTCCCTCCTCACAGTAGCAGTTTTAGATGCCAATTTTTTCTTGTTGCAGATACTACCAACATGGCTATGGTGTAACACCAGCCCACATGACTCATAATCCTGTCCTCCTCTCCCATTTTTTGTGAGGCAACTCTGCCAGTGACAACTGCAAGCCTGTGAAGCTCCTTACTTTACCCTTATATTGCAGAGCCAAATCCAAAGCTGGCCTAAGAGCAGCTACACAACCTGAGCTGCATGCCTTGTCCTTGCTTCCTTTGGGGTCTGTCACTGGGAACAGCCATCACACTGGCCCCCAGCCCTGTGCCTGGGAGGCTCTGATATCAGGGCACTGCACACACTCAGGCTCAGGGCACTTGTGGGCATGGGACACAGAGAAGCAGAGATCCATCAGCCACTTCCACCTGATCCCATGGGGTCAGAAGGTAGAGGAGCAATGCAAGAGGTGAGATCCCCAACAGACCAGCCCAAGAAGCTGGTGCTTTCCCTGCTGATCAGCTCCTCTGGAGTTATTTGTCTAACACAGGTTAACAATCTCCTTTTTTAACTGTGCGGCAGATCAAAGAAGACTTTTGTCTCAATGGACTCTTGGCTGGCTGTCAAGTGCCCCAAGGCTTGGCCTTGTATTCCTGCGAGGCCCTGAATCCTTAGAAGAAAGTAAGTTTGTTCTTCCCTCCCTCCTTCCCTCTGCTCCCCAGTTCCTGACTCTCTCCTGAGCTACAGGGGCACCCCCCAAGGGATTGGCAGGAACGCCCACTCCCCTTCTTGAGCTGGGTGCTGGTGCTTGAGGGGCAAGCACCACAGCACACCTGACAGAAGCCAGCAGAGCACCTGGGCAGGGGCCTGCCTGCCTGCCTTGGCAGCCTCCCTGTGCTGTGGCTGTGATGCCAGGGCCTCTCAGCACATCAGCTTTGCCTCCCTCCTCCCAGATGTCCAGCAGCACTGTGGCCACTGCAAACTGACACAGGCACAGCAATGCCTTGCAAACAAGACATTCCCTTGTCCCTGCTCCCCACATATGCACTCCCCCGAAACCTAACCCTGCCCTAACCCCAACATCTCTTGCTCTGGAGTTTTCTGCCAACATATGCTTTTGAGTGCCGGGGAAGCTGGAAGGTCCCCTTGCCATCAGCTGCTGCCAAGGTGGTGCAGGAAATATGCAGAACTGTGCTCTGATTCTCCCTCCCTCTGGCAAGGGTTTCAGAGTCCTGCCTGAAGGTGTGTCTCTTGGTAGCACAGCAGGTACAGAGGAGGAGGGAGCAAAGATTGTGCAAACAGCAGGGAAGGCAGACCCTCAGGGCTCAAAGAAACCAGACAAGGATATTGCCAAGGTGAGGACTCCTCCAGTTCCCTTTTCTGTGCTGGTGTGTCTACACACACCCACGTGTGACTGCACCGAGAAGGACAGAAGGGTGGCAGCAGTACCGCTTTGGGAATGGTAGGGAAGCACCCAGCTATCTGCTCCTCTGCCCAGGTGAGGAGAACTTTCTGAGCACCTCCACACTGACCATGGCAGGGAATCTTGGCAGCAGGGTCTCACATGATCAGCTAGGCAAAAACCCCAAACAAACAGCATTTTTTACTTCCCTCTGAAGCTGATGCGAGGACCCTGAGGGAAGACTCCACCACATTCCCTGGCAGAGAGCAAGACCAGCAGCACCTGCCACCAGCCCTCCCCTGGCACAAGACTTCCACCCTTCCCACACCACTCCTGGTTACAGGGAGACCCCAACAAGCGCCTGCCAGCTGACCCCCCGGCAGCCACAACCCTGATCACATCAGCCCCTTCCGTGTGGGTTGTCAGCTTATGTTTTCCCCCTTCAAAATAATCAAACAATGTTTGATCTAGCCCACGTTGCTTAAACACAGCCAGACCTACCCAACCCATTTCCAGGGGGACTCCACTGCTCCTCCACACTACCCTGACACCTCCCCTGCAAGGGCTGGAGGCATTTCCACCCCCAGGGCCGGTTGTGTATGAGCAGTGCTGGAACCAGCACAGGAACCCTGTCATTCTCTTCTGCTGCTTGGCATCAGCTGACAGTGAGGGAGGCAGGGACGACTCGCCTGGCTCCTTCCACGAGCTCACCCCAGACGTGTCATCCATCCCAGCTTCCACTGCTTTGTCCTTGTCACTGCCTCATGCTAGGAAGGCTAGGGGAGAATGCCGGAGCCTTGCAGCAGGAAGATGCAATGGGGAGCTGGGCCAGGTTATAAGCAAGCACCCAAGCCGCACCTCATTCCTTGGGAATTCCAGAAAGCCCTGCCAGTGGGGCTTCACCCCAGCACAACCACAATGGGTTCAGCCCATCTCTGTAAATGTTGCAAGGCAACTATTATAGCCCGCAGGGCAAATGCAAATCAGTTTAGCATCCTTGCTTCCCAACTGGCAAATACCTTCCCGCTGAGGCTTGTACTCCCTTTGGCAGGAAGAGCTCCAAGGCCCTCCAGCTCCAGGTGGGTGTGAGTGAAGAGCGAGAGGGACTCAGGAGGCTCCATCTCCTTGCTCAGGCCTCTCCTGAACTGGGGAGCTACTGCTCCTGGTGTGCTTTCTCTGGCAGGGCTGGGAGGAGGTGCAAGCCCCATTCAGAGGATGACTATGGTTCAGCAGCCTGGTAGGAGCTGTGCTGTGTGTGCTTGGTGCAGAGGGTGCAATACACTGCCCTCAGAGTAGATGTGGGGACTGACTGCAGGTAGAAGCATCTATCCAAGCAGAAATGTTCTTGGTTCTCTGATCATACAATGACAAATAGCACAATTCCTCCTATGAAACCTAGCACGAGAATTCCCAAACTCTAACCCTACTAGGCTGTCATAGAGCTGTGCAGTATTTCATTATGGTTACAGCACTGAATAACAGCCCCCCGAGATCAGAAACTTCCACCTTCACTCTTCCCCAGTGCCAACCATAGCTGATGTTTCATGCTGCACGGGAGGAAGAGATCTGAGCCATCCACAGAGGAAATACCATCCTCTGCCCAAAACAAACATAACCACTGGGCAGCCCACAGCTCTAACTGCTTCCTTTTGTGGCTTGGGCAAGGGCAAAATGGGCCCATAGGGAGGTGACGTGATGCTTTGCACCCAACCTCTTCCTTGCTACCCCACAAGGGGTGCACCCACTCACTCTCCTCAAAAAAGGAAGACAAAAAGAGAAATTATGCAAAGGGAGGAAAGTTTTGGGGGAAGGACATCTCTTGCCCCTGACAACCAAGTTGCTGATCCAACCCACTGTTTTGCCACCTTGGGTATAGCTGAAGTGCGAACTGAGCACTGTGTAGGAACATTAGGGGCTTCCTGATCCCCTCAATCAGCACACAATCAGATGATAAAACATGGCAGAAGAGGTCAAAGGATTTGGGGATCCTTTTCCTCAACAACAGCTTGGGATGAGGCTTCAATTTCCACACAGGGAAACTGAAAAGGGCTGGGGTGTTCATTCAAACACAGCACCTAACCCTCACCCTCTGCCCGGCTTCCTCCTGAACAGAGCATTCAGGGCTGCAGGACAAGACGCTTGTGTGACCGTGGAAGTGGAGCAGACATTCACCTCCTGCCTCTTCCCATGGCCCAGCTGGGCACACGCCTTGCTGAATAACCATGCCACTCAGTGTTGGTGTCTCTACCCACGCTGTTCCCTTCCTTGCCCCTTGTAAAGCCCCACACCCTTTCTCCGCCAGCCCCCTGGTGATGCCAGGGTGGGTTTCATAATGTGAGTTACTCCAGAGGTGTCAAATGGACCTCTGTCCCCACTGCAGGTGCACTGCAGTGATGCCAAAATCACTAGAAGGGGTGGGAGGCTCTATGGAGCCAGCACCCACCCTGGGGTGACAGCCCTGGGTGAGGCAGGGCAGGAAGCTGCAGGGTTCCTGCAACACCCCAGCAGCACCCCTGCTCCCACATTACAACCACGGGCTGCTTCAGCCTGGTCTCCCCTGTCCCTACAGCCGGGGGCAGACACAGGTGGGAACTTATTCCCAGGTGAAGTGCCCCCCATGGGCCCGTCCCGAGAGGAGTGCCCACTCCACAGGGATATCCCTGCTCCAGAGGGATTTCCCTGCTCCAGAGCAGTACCCCCGCTCCAGAGGGGTACCCCTGCTCCAGAGGGGTGTCCTCTCCGGGGGAGTACCCTCACTACAGAGGGGTGTCCTCTCCGGGGGAGTACCCTCACTACAGAGGGGTGTCCTCTCCAGAGGAGGGTCCTCTCCAGAGGGGAACCCTCGATCCGGAGGGATACCCCCGCTCCAGAGGGGTACCTGCTCCAGAGGGGTACCCCTGCTACATCGGGGTACCCCCGCTCCAGCGGGATACCTGCTCCAGAGGGGTATCCCCGCTCCAGAGGGGTACCTGCTCCAGAGGGATACCCCCGCTCCAGAGGGGTACCCCCGCTCCAGAGGGGTACCCCCGCTCCAGAGAGGTACCTCCTCCAGAGGGGTACCCCTGCTACATCGGGGTACCCCCGCTCCAGAGGGATACCTGCTCCAGAGGGATACCCCCGCTGCAGAGAGGTACCCCCGCTCCGTCGGTCGCTGCCGCCCTTGTCGCCCCCGCGCCCCGCCGCAGTGCCTCCCTCGGGGGCGCAGTGCCTCCCTCGGAGCGGAGCGGGGCCGGGCAGCGCCCCCCGCCCGCCGGGGCTCCGTGCCCGCTCCGCTCCGCTCCCGCCCCGCCACCGCCGGGCATCGCCCCGCCGCACCTGCGGCTCTCCCCGCACCGCGGGGCTGCAGCTCGGCAGCACCGCCCGCTGCCGGCCGCGGAAACTCACCTCCATGCGGGCCAGCGGCAGGGAGAGGATGAACGCGAAGACCACGCCGAAATTCATCCCGACTCCAGGCCCCGCGGGCTGCGGGCACATGGACGGCGAGCGCCGGGAGGGAAGCGCTTCCCGCAGACAGCCCCGCGGCCGCCCGGCCTCAGGCATCGAAGCGCGTTCCCATGTCCCCTCCGAGCCGGGCTGCCGTGGGAGAGTCGCAGGAGCCCTGGGAAGAGGACGTGGAGGTGGTGGTGGTGGTGGCTTGGGGAGACAGAAGTAAATCTCGGTGACTCGCCTGCCTCTGCGCTATCTCATAAGCCCGCTGGGAAAAAAATGCAGTCCCTCGGAATTATACACATCCAGAGTCTGCGTCCCCCTCGCCTCAAGGGATGCTTCAGTGGTGCCTTCAGCTAGGTGGTCCACATGCTAGTCTTCCTCTTGGTTTTCTTCCTTTTTTTAAAAAAAAAAAAAAATATATATATATATATGTAAAAGCTTTTACATGCAGGTAGCAATGTCTCAGTGTTCTTAGAGAAAGATGGTAATAACAGAATAATTAAAAAAACAAACAAAAAGCCAAAAAACTTTTCCAAAGTTTGGTGCGAAATCCAAAAAATGGAATCTTCCTTAAGGTGTCCTTTTCTTAAAATGCTCCTTTCCTTCCTTTTGCCCTCTTGCTTTTTAGCAAAAAGTTGCTAGTGCACATTGAATTTTTTCGCCTTACATTAGATTCTGGCTCGGGAGCCTTCTCGTTCCAAGTGTTGGCAGTTTGCTTGCACGGGAGGTTTGCTTTGGGCTTGGAGACAGGTGAGAGCAAATGTTTTTGCTCTGGTTTGCGTGTGTGTGTGTGTGCCTGTGTGCGCTGAGCCTTGACAAGCCTCAGAGCAGAGCCGCGGATGCTGCCTCCTGCACTCTGTTGTAACAAGAAAGGAAAACCAAAAAAATGCAGAAAAGGTAAAATTGCAGGAGAGGCGAGTGAGCCGACGGGGCTTTATTTTAGTCTGCGAGCTGCAAGAGAGACTAAGCTGGCACTCGGGGCTGCTCCTTTTATGAAGGAGAGGAGATGGGTGGAGCATAACTTGCCACCCTCCTCTTGGCCGGGTATCAAGCGAAAAATCTAGTGAGGGAGTAGCAGTCCATCGCTGACAAAATAAAAAGTGTGTTAATTTAAATGATAAATAAATTAAAAATGACTAATGCTGCAGTAACCTGTATAATGTGGCTTTAATATCGCGTGAGGAATGGGGACAGAAATTCCTGCCTCCTCGGCAAGAGATAAGAAGAGAGGAGTTCCCGGCACGGTAGTTTGTTATTTTTTTTGGCCCCAGGTTCTTGCTGTTTCAGTCTGGAGCCCATTTCTCTAAGCTCCATTCGCTGCCTTCCCTGCCCTGCTACAGCACTTGCTCCAGGGAGAGAGAAGGCTTTAATATCTTACATCTCTTTGTGTGCAGGGGAAAAAAAAGAAACCAGAGAAATTTACACGTTCCTATAAGACAATCTGGTGTTGCTCGTGGCACCCGGAGGTATTTTGCTGTATGATTATCTCCACGATGTAATAAACATCTGAAGGGAAATTAAGCAAGCAGATATTTGCTGTGGGGGGAGAGGGATGGGGAGGGGAAGGCTGCTAACAGGTGAGTTCAAGAAAGAGTCATATCCTATTGAAAAAACACCCATACACACGCCCTCTCATGTGCATACGAGTGATCTCCCGGCGCAGAGTTACACACTCACAAAGCACACTTCAGGCACGACCAGGAGGGGTTTCTGCACCATCTTTGTGCAGGCTCGTATCCACTGATACATTCCTGCACTGTCATGCACCGCAGGCACTCAGCAGGCGTTCACTCTGAATCCCAAGCATCTTCCCTGCTTTTCCTATGCTACGCACACACTTCTATTCGAGCTGCTCGCATGCACAGCTACGTGCAAATTTTGTCTCATTCACACATCCCTGGGCATCCATGTGTTCTCCTTCACTCTCCCCCTCTCTCTTCCTTTCTCACATACATACACCCACTGGCATACCAGTGGCCTCATCTCACAGCGTCACACATGCTCCCTTAGACTATCTAGGTGCCTGAGAGTCTCATGCAGCCAAACCCTCCTTAAAACACATGGTCTCACACCAGCACTCACATATGCACCATCCAAAGTGTCCGGGTACGAGGAGCAGCTACCAGAACTGAGCAGCAGGCAGCCCACCAAATACTCCTCTGTAGCAGGCGTTCTGACAACACCTCCCAGGCTGGCTAGCTACACCCCCAAACCCCACTTTGGTGTCATGGGTGTGGGTGTTGGTCAGGAAGCAGAGGGACACAAAGAGGACTGGGGGTCCTCCATAGCTTTCTTAAAAAGCCTAGCTCCTCTGATCCTCCCATCACAGAGGCAGGTAACTCAGACACAAAATGAAAGGTCCTACGCTAGTGCAGTGTGTCAAAGTGCTCTTAGGTCACAAGGGACCACCTCTCTTTGCCCTAACCCAGAAGAACAGGGGGCAGATTTCCCCACAGGTGGGGAGTTGGTTGGAACCATGTCAGTTCCAGAGCCCAGGCCATCTGAGGTGCATGAGTGCAGAGATAAGGAGTGTCCTGGGAGTCTCTCAAATCAAGTCAAAAGTGACTTGGTCCCAGTTTTGGAGCTCAAGGGGGAGGAAGTGGAAATGCAAGGCATACCTTTGTTAATTTCTACTGCCAGAGACCTTAAGAAGTCTTTATCTTGATGCTCCAGCCCTGTTAGCCCTGTCCCACTCCAAATTCCTCACGACACTCTTAGAATTCCCCTCATTCTCCATCCTGTCCCGCCAGCAAGCGTACCAGCCATTTCAAGTGATGATAATTTGTCTCTAACCCCCTAGCAGGGTGGAGCTGCTACCTTAATGTCTCCATGGGTGCTGAAACTCCTTCTGAAATTTGTAGGAGACTTCAAAAAAAGGTTTTAGAAGGGCCTGGGTCCATCTCACCTCACTCCAGATGGCACCAGGCGAAGAAATGCTGTAGCCTTGGTCTCCCTGGTGTTCTGTGGCAGGGAAAGCTAAGGATTTGAGATAGCCAAACCAGCTTCAGGAAGTTCTTCTGTCTGGGTAGAGGGAGCTGGGGGCGTCTAGGTCCCAAATGTCCATGTCCCCATTATGTGTTTAAGGTTCATAAGGGGTCAGTGAAGGCTAAGGTGCATTTTGAGGATCTCTGCCCTCAAATAAGCTGGTGTGGCTCCACCACCTTCATGCCACCTGGTTCAAACTGTGTAGGGGCTCCCCCACGCTGTAGTGGCTGCCTGGCCAGGACAGAACAGCCTGCGTGTGGGAGGGCTGATCAAACTCCTCAGCAGGGAGAGATATTGCTGCCGGAAAGACTCAGCAGAAAGATGTCAGGGACTGCTGCAAATGTCTTGCTCAGTAGCAACAAGAGCTGCTACAGGGCCTGATTTTGGGGAGAATATATGTGGTGTGAGGTTGTTTTGGTTTTTTTTAAATATCCTGCTACATTACATGCTAGCTGGGATAGAAATAGAGTTATTTATTTTCATGTGGATGATACTGGGCAGTTTTTAGAAGCTCAACATCAGAAACAAAAAGCTAATCCCTGCTTGAACCTCCAGACAGCAAGGAAGAGGATGTTTGGAATTTGACTAATCATCTACCTATGACCCTGCCTGGAAATAGAGCAAAGTGATATTCTAGCCGCTCAGACTTCAGTCGCTTTTCCTTGCTCTTTCTGTTTTTAAGGCAGAGACAGAGTTTTCTGTAGTGAGGTCTTTAGACTCACTAGAGGCCAAGCCAGTCTCACTGGCATAGATTTCAATAGGAGTGCATGCCCTTAAAACTGCTGTGCCTTGAGCCAGGTGGTTGCTCTGTTGATTCTCTTACTTCTGTTAAATTAGCTTGACATTTGTCCCACAAACCCCAAAAATTAATGGGGATGACTGGATCTTCCCCTCAGCTGGCCTGTGGGAGGGGAGTGGAGGTCTGCGGGGCTATTGGTGTCCCAGATGTCACAGGACAAGAGTTTGAAACAACCATTGCATATACTGGGAAGATATTTCAAGGCTACATGAAGCAGCTGGACCATAAAAATGTCCCGTTAGAGCATCGCAAATTGACAAGGTATGGTCACAACTGTGTTAGCTGGTAATGGCCCCGCAGGCAAACCACAACAAAAACAGATTTCCTAAGAGCCTGTAGCAGGATTTCTTATTAAAACACTTTCATCACCACTAGAGCTCTCAAACCTGTGAACAGCTGAACTCATCTCCTCGGTTATTTTCTTATCACTAAGGAGGAGAACAACACTTGCCTGAGGACAATAGGCAGTTCCTTGCTGCAAGGCTGCTCTACCCTCATCTTGTGGAAAAAATTATCTACTAGTCACCATCCACAGAGGCGTGATGTGAGGGATGATATCTTCTTTTTTTTTTAATTTATTTATTACCTTTTTTTTAGAGAAGGGAGAGAGTTGTGAAACAACAGGAAGAAAAACAGGGCTTGCAATGGAAAGCAAGACTCAGTCTGAACAGCTGAGATGTCTCAGCCTCTCCATGATGAGTCCTATTTTGAAAAGCAATCAATGGAAAGAAATTAGCAGGTGTTGAAAGCTGACCTGTAGTCAGCCCGCCCACTCAAGGTATCTAACTTAGGTGTTGCTCTTGCTCTGGTCTCTGAGTTCGGCAGAACTATGAGCAATCCCCACGCCTACACCGTGGGGCTGCTGCAGCCATCAATAGAGAGGAGCAAAGCAGCTGTGACACTGAAATGAAGCACCTGGAGTAAGTTTTACGTGTAGTTTTCACCAGGAGACCTGTTCTGTGGGAGCATTGGTTTTAGACCACATAGCCCCATTGTGTGACGTTTATCCCAAGCCAAGTGATCAGAACAGAGTTGTCATATAAAGCTTACACTGTGGTTTACACCATTTGCCCCAGAGGATGCTGACATGGGAGCTGCCCTGACTTCCTAATGACTGAGTTAAATCTAATGAAGGAAAAAGGAGGAAAGGAGAAGAGAGACCAAAGGAAGGAGACAGAGACAGGCAGGGAGCCTGGTGTTTGTATTTGGTGCTGGAGAAAGGCAGAGCCTCAGGGTACCCAGGGCTTGCATAATTTGCCTTCCCACCTCTGGCAAGGAAAATGCTTTCCAAGGATGAGTAAAACCCTGACAGAGCCAGCAGCTCCAGGGGAAGTGGAAGGTGTCACCTGGGGAGCAGGAGTTTGATGGGACCTGTCAGGCTTCCTCTGGGAACCACCCCCCTCTGCCTGTTTCTCCCTGTCAGAGGGATTCCCCCAGCCCCTCACCACCTCCTTCATCTTACCCATTTCTGGCAGAAACCTGGCAGAGAGGAGAGGAGGGGGAAGGGGGATGAGCACACAGACACATGCAGAGGGCAGAGCACAGTCCCTGACAAAGGCAGACAGGGAGAGGGCTTGTGCGGGCAGTGCCTTACTGCCCCACACTTTGAGGTGAAGGAGAAGGCAAAGGTGTTTCACATCTCTGCGGATGTGCAGCTCGAGCAGGATTCAAAGAGAGAAGGCAAAGCTGAGGGGCACTGATTTCCCAGCACTTTCCTGTGTGCATACATGTTCCTACATCAAGTGGGGAGGAGGGGATGCAGCCTTCTCTGATCATACTACCATATATTTTCTCCCCTCCCCAACCCCCAAGTTTAGGGTAGAAGGGAACAATTTCCTTACACTGGCAAGCATCCATTATGTCTATGGATCTGCTCCCCACCCCATTCCCCCTCTCTTTCCTGTTTTGATGAAAGGAAAAAATGTTCTGCTTTCCTTCTTTATTTTTCCAGACTGGTGAATAGCACTCGAAAGGAATTTCTCTCCCTCCCCCTTTCCCCTTTCCCAGTATAATAAATATATACGTATGTGTGTGAGAATACACCACACATCACAGGTCATCTGTTGTTTTTCAAAAGGCATATACTATTTTTGTTTCCAAATTGATTAGGTGGGCAGCGGTCCCCCTTTCCACTGACACCACCCCAAACACTGCTTCCCCTGCCCTCGCCCTCTGCCACTCACCATCTCCCCATCCTTTGCCCCTGGGTCTGCAGCGAGTGGCGGTGGCGGTGACGGTGACAGTGGCAGTGGCAGCAGAGAGAAGGAAGCTTGCTGAGCTGAAATAAAAATAGCCCCAGCAGTTACTCAGCTCAGAACGTAACATGACTCATGATGTGAAATGAAGATGAGGGTCGAAAACCAAAAGCAAGTGGCTCTCCCCTCTCCATTCCCCACCACCTGCTATTGCTGCTCACATCACAGAGGAAAACCCACTCTAAATGCTCCTCACTGGGAGTCAGAGCTTCAGCCAAGGTGGAAAGCCCCGTGTGCTTTCCACCTGCAAAGACCTTTTGTACCTGTGAGAGCTGGTCCTCCTGCCTGCACCCATCTGGTTGTGCCAACACTGGATTTGATTTGATGCTGCTGCACCCAATTCTCAGTTCATTTTACCTCCCCTAAGCCGTGGGCCTTGAGCAAAACTGACATCCCATCAATACAGTGGGATGAAATACTCTGTGGCACCCTTGCATCAGCAGCTGGTTCACAACAGCACAAATGCAGCCAGGCACCTTGGCTTGCCTGCACCCACCGTGGCCTGAGCCTGTGACTGGGGAGAGGAGGCTCATGCCCACCCATAGCCCACCCTGCGCCCCATCCCCATCACTGGGCAGGGTGCCCCCCATGTGGTGTGGAGGACGCCCTGCTCCCCAGGGTGTGTGGGAGAGCAGCATGCCCGGCATGGCAGGAGGCAGGCCGCCGCTATCTGCTGGCCTGTGTAATAAAGGAGGGAGTTTAAAAATAGACTTTGAGCTGCAATGCCGGAAAAGCAGCGAGACGTATAGAGCGGGTGTGTATTTATCCTACACGCCCTGTGCCTGACGCCCCGCTGGCACGGGGACCTGCCCCAAAGCAAAGGCACCGCTGGCCGGTCACGGGTGCTCACCGAGGGGCCTCGTGCTGCTCCTTACACTGCCCTGCCTGAGAATGCAGTGGGTGTGCAGGGCTGAGGGGAGCCCTGAGCTCTGCCTCACAGCTACCGGGGCTGCTCAGAGGTACCCCCTCCCTACCACCCCATCCAAAGGCCACTGGGAGCTGTAGGACACACACCTCTCGCCCATGCCAAACCAACACCATCTGTGGCTCCTCCACCCCCTGTATACCCAGACTAAGTGGCATCTCTCAGGACAAAGCCTTTCAATAGATCCCCTGCCCTCTGCCCTCTCACGAACAATGAGAAATCAAGGAATATTGTCCAAGCTGAATAAAAAGATCTAAATTTAGAGTGTCTGATGTGTTCTTGGTTTCCTGCCATAACTCCCCTCCTCCTTCCCAGCCTCCCTCTTCATTGCTTGCTTAGCCTTGTGCACAGAAAGATTTCTGATGGGGTGAGATCACCACCAAGACCCTGTCTCCCCAGTGATGAGACAGAGGGGAATTCCAAGTTTGACTCTAGACTCTGTTTTTGTAGGGCAGGGAGGAGGAGAGCACACCATTTTTTTCCTCACCAGCTTAGATGTGCAGAGAAGGGAGGGAAACCTAAGATCAGGGGAGAGGAAACTTTCTCTCCCACTTCAGCCTCCTCATGTCCTGACCCTGACATGCCCCAAACACTCTCCATATGTTTCCATCTGTTCGTGGCATCCTCTCCTACAGCTCTGCCATGGCAAGTCCTTGGAGCAGCACTGCCCCTGTGCTGTTCCAGTCCAGAAACTCTGGCCTGTAGGACCCTCACTGCCCTCTCGCTTTTCCCACACAGGTCTGACCAGAAGCAAGAAGCTCAGAAAGAACAAAAAGAGGCAGAAAAATGCGTAACACAAGTGAAAAAAAAGCCAAGAGGGAAGGGATAGGAGGGGTATTATCCAGTAATGTACTCCCAATGTTTAAACAAGGGACTCCCTTGGGTTTGTGCCTGATAAGTCTGGGTGTCAGGGGAATCTATTCATTTGTTTTCCTCTTTAAACAAAAAGGCCTTCCCATAACCACAGTGAGGAGGGAGCCAACACCTCTTGACGAACAGACATGTCTTAAGTGCAGGCACGGGAAGCCTTTCTATCTTGCTCCTAGAGAGGAAAAAACCTAGACTGTGCATATTGACTGCATTGCTCAGTGTCATTGGAAAGAGGAGCATGGGCCAGCAACATTTTCAGCACAAGAATGGACACCAGGAGCTAACTGAAGCTATCCAAAAGATCTGTGGGGTATCTGGAGGTGCAGAGTTCCTTTCCAATAGTGGAATCTGGGCAGGTGAGCTGGGGGACCTACTCAAAAGCAAGGAAAAGTCTTCCCACCCTCCTTCAGCTTTGAACAATGTCTCCCTGGAGCCTCCTCTGACCCTCCCCTGCTGGGTCACTGGGCTGGCGAGCAGGTGGAACGGGCCTTTGAGGCCAGCTGGGCCCCCCATGTTTGGCTCTCTTTCCCTGGCTGCATAATCTGTCTGGGGGGATTATGAGTCTTTTTTATTACTAATATTATTAATTCCCATTTTGCCAAGAATTTGAGGGCAGGCTCTTCAGAATGGCAGCACACCGAACGTGCCAGAGCCATTGGTGGGACAGGAGAGGGGAAGGAGCAGCACTACATGCTCACAGGGAGTGGGACAGTGACCACAGCCACAGCCAACATAGTGTGAGCTGGCAGAGGAGCCAAGCAGGGCTGGACCAGCTGGGGCAGAGGGGAATGCCCCCCTTCCTTCCCTCTCAGAAAGGGTGAACAGCATATGAGGCTCAATAGTGTAATGGAGAGCCAGGTCCTATTTGCTGGTGGAGAGTGATTTTAATGCCCATTCCCACCTCGGAGGGATTGGCAGGGCTGGAGGCTGGGGAATGGAAAAGTTCAGGTCTCCTGTTCCATGTGCAGTGGCTGCCAGAAAGTATCAGACTAATGGATGCAGCAGGGTGGGAAGGGAAAAACCAGCATCAAGGCCACTGGAGATGAGGCCTCCTACCATGGTCTGGCTTGTCACCAGCGTGAGAAAGCAGCAAGAACAGGGCTGCTCCACAAGAGAGGACAAACCAGAAGTGACCCCAGTCTAGGCATGACAGGGGCAGATTTCAGTCACAGCCTTAGACAAGGCAAGATCCAGTCAGGAACAGCAGAAGACAGAGCTGGAAGCAAGGCTGCAGCACAGGTCCAAGGCACATCCTGGAGACCACTTGGAACAACCAGTCAGAAAACCAGGGTGGCTGCGGGCAAGGCTAAGCACAGATACACCTACACATAGGTCAGGCCAGGAACAGGTACCTGGACCTGAGCTTAAATGAAGTTTAAATTAGGTGGTAGTCCAAGGTGAGCCTAGTTTGAGCCATTTAGCCTCACCAAGGCACTCAGGGCACTGCCAAACATTAACCATCCCCATGTCAGGATAGTCCCAGCTGTTTAGGGTGTGGGGGCTGTAAATCTGTCCCTGGTGAGGCTCACCATCTGGGCAGGATGTTGATTACCTAAACCAGCCGGAGGGAAAAGAGGCTCAAAAGCCAAGACACACCTGAGCAACACGTAGTCAAGCTGAACTATCCTTGCCTGGCTTCATCCTTCTTTTACTTGCTCTCCCTTACCCCTGGAATGACAATGCAAGATACTGCCTCCATCTCTGAAACCTATGCCAAGAAACTTTTATTTTTAAATTTGCAAACAATGACCTAGCAGCTGCTCCAAGGCTTTTTTTTTTTCCTTGCTAACAGAGTGGAAATATATATATATTTAATTAGCTCATCGGAGCTAAATTTCCCTTCCCACTATTCTTCATTAAAGGCAGATGTAAAATGACCCCCTACTCCAATCTCTATTGAAGGGGGTGTGACCCTTTGCCATCTAACAGAAGTTTCCAGAAAGCCAGTTTCTCCCATCCTGCCTCTTTGCTTTGTCCAATTGTTGGTAGAGGGAGCCAAGAGTTTAAAATGCCATTTTGGCTGCCTCTCCATTATCTTGGGCAGACAGAGGGTTGAGATACCTCAGAGAATGGAAAAACTCCGATAAAGGAGTGTGGTACAGATATACCCTCACGTCTCGCAGGCCCTTGGACCCAGCTGGGATCCAAAGATGCCTTCTTGCTGTTAAAAAAAAAAAACAATACTATTTTTTTAAAATGCCAGCTGTCTCAATTTCTGGCTGGACTTGAAGTAAAGGCCAGTCTGCAGGTCTTTACCTTCTACACCCAAATATTAGCCCTTCCCCATGCACTGGCCATTGTGCCATTCCAGGCAAACTCTCCTGACCTCGTGTAGGATGAGTAGGACCTGGGAGCTCCCTGTAGTTGTGCACTATCTGATGGGGCTGCCTGTGCCCCTTGCACACACCATGCCATGAGCAGCGCTGGCAATGCCAGCAGAGCACTGTGGTTGCCACATTAGGATTATCTAACACAAGTGGGAGCATTCATCCACCTGAGGCACAGCAAGTCTTCTGTTCACACCTCTGAACATTCTATTGAAACATGTAAAACATCATGTTTCCTTCATGTTTCCCCTGAAAAGATACCTTGGAGGCATTGTTTTTTTTTCTCCTGTCCCATTTTCTGAGGAAAGATGCCTACCAGGACTGACTGCCCTAGTCCCTAAAGTCCAGAAGTAACAAAGGACCTCACACTCTCTTCTGCCCTTGCCAATCTGCCCAGGTATATGTGTGAACAGTGGGTGACAGAATTTATCATCCTGTACACCCACTGCTCCCCAATTTCAGAAGAGGCTTTTGCTCCAAGGTTCAACAAGACCTCATCCTTTCCACTGGAGCAGCCAATCAGGGGTACATAAAACATGGATTTTGGTATCTTTCTTCCATCCTTCTTCTCATTCTCTTAGTTTTCCCCAATTATTTATGATCTGAATCTGGGTTTGTCTTAACTAAGCAGAAAGTAATAGCATGCTGGATGCTTCTGGCATGCTTGGCTGCCACAGTGACCTGGACTTGACTTCAAGCCATTCGTGGTGGTTGGCTTTTGCTTTGGGAGGTGTCCTACAGGATTTTGGGATGAACAGTCACCAGATGCACATGCTGCAAGTTAGACCCTTTCAGACACCCCAGACTTCCAAGTCCATCCCAAGCCCAGGACAGGACTTGCCAGATGGGCTGTTTTGGACCTGGCAGTGGCCAGCAAGTCTGGGCTTCTCCGCATTGCTGTGGCCCCATACTGGGTATGCCTCAAAGTTTGGGAGTTGTTTGATCACTGCCTTAATCTCCTTTAATGTCTGAGCCACAATAGAAGGTCAAGTCAGACGTAAAGTTCAGCTCCTTCTGCTGCTTCGGAGTGACTGCAAATAGGTCAGACTTATCTCAAGAAAACACAGCTTCAGGAATGGCGTGGACGCTCTTGTCAACCTGTCTGGCCTGTCCTTCTCCTTCCCCCTTGCTTGCTCCCTGCAGGACTCTCTGCAGGGCTGCCAGGGCCACCAGGATCTCAGCAATGCCGGATGCGCAAAGCCCTCTCCAGTGACAATAGCTCTTTCCTTTCTTCCCCCATTCCTCCTTCCTTCCCTGGTTCCTCCTTCCACCTCTGCAACTCTCACAAGTTCCCAAAGTTGTTCCCAAGACTTTCCACAAGTAAAACCCCTCTCCCGCCCTCCTCCTCCAGAATGGCTGGCCCCAGCCATGCAGGGCAGCCAAGAGGGTGCTTTTGGGGAGGAGGGGTGTCCCCACGACAACGCAGCTCTGCTTGGGAACAGACGTATTTACATCTCTGTCTGTGACTGAGGGTGTGGTTTCAAAATTGGCGCTAGTCACTTGGAAAAAAACTGCAGAAAGCAGCTCTCCTGCCTTCTCCCCTCTCTCTCCAGCTGAGCATTCTTTTTTTTTTTCCCCTCCCCTCTGGTTCATTCATTTTGCTGGGATCATTTTCAGCCTGCTCAGCTCCAACTTGCCACCCTGCTACCTGCTCACTTGTGCAGACACAGGAAGCAGAAGAAGGCATGGCTGGGTTGGAGGCACCAGCCCTTTTGCTGACAGCAGAAGCTAAAGATCAGTGGAAACTAATCCAAAAACCACTCAGACCCAATCCCTTCATGCTGGGGAGTATCCCTTTATCTATGTGGCATATATGTATCTATGGCTGTCTAAGTAAGAGATGTTCCACATAAGTGTGTGCAGAGATATTTTTGCCATATAATTTCTTGCATGGGAATAAATGCTATGCAAATGGCCTGGAGATTCTCTGTGGACTCACTCATGTCCCCATATCCAGGCCTGTGGGATCAGCTGTGTTTCTTATGTGAGATGGCGATGCACACCCTTGTCTTTTCCTTGCCCACATGGCGTTTGATGAGCCAAACCCACATGAACTGCTCCATTCTGGGACTCAGCTGAGGGAAGCGAGTCTGGAAGAAGCAGCAGAGTTGCAATAACCCACTGTCTTCTCTCTCCTCAGCCTGTTTCCTTACACAATTCCTCTATAGGACAAGTTCCTGTTGCAATCAACTGTTAGGTTAATGAAACCCTGATTTAACCCTCCTTTTCTTCCACCTCTTCAGGGAAACTCTCCCAGAAGGCAAAGCAAATCCCAGGTATCTGTTCTCAGCTCTGAGGGAGGTACATTCCCAAGGACATGTGTGGGAACTCAGGCTAAGTGGCCTGCAGGTCAAAGACCGGCTGATATGGACCTTTAAACCCCACTGCACATATGTGCACAGGGACACTTGCCACTCTTGCTGAGGATGGTAGGGAGAGGGGGAGGGAGAGGTAGGGTTGTGTAACCGGGATTCCTTCATGCAATAAACAGCAACCCCCCAGGGCAGCAGCAGATAATGGGCAGTGAGAGCTTTCAGGTGTTGCCAGCAAGGTGTTTGCTGGCCCCAAACAGGTTGGTTCACAAGTGGTCCAAAGGGTGACCTGGATACCTGGCTTGGAATAAATCACTGGACTGGGAGAGAGGATGCTCCCTTCCTTCAGGAGCTTTTATACCCATGAACAGAGCTGGTGCAGGGACATTCCAGATGCCAGCTTAGCCAGGGGTCACGAGCGCCTTTTAAAACCTGCCAGTGCCGGACTAAGTGCATTTTTCTAATGTGGTGCTTTTCCTCATTCGAGGTTTGCCCTGAGGTTCCTGCCTGACTCTACATGTTTCCAGAGACATTGCCTTTAGCACTGGTGGAAATTACCAATCTAAAGACTCCATTATATTAATATTATGTATTTGTTTCCCTGCCTCTTCTGGACTGAGATGTTGCAGTTTAGCTTATGGTGGAGCTAGAAGAGTCTTTCCTTCTGCCTCTGATGTTCAAGGATGTTGAAGGAGCAGGCTTCCCCCTCATTGGCACCTTTGCTACATCCCAAATCTGGAGTGATGCTGACTTCCTTCTGCTGGACAAGCTGGAAGGGCCTTGGGGGAGGGACCCTGAGTTACAGAGAACAGATCCTTTAGTCCTGTCTGGCACCAGCAATAGTAGCAACAATAGTAATATTCATCACCATCACAGCATTCAGATATCAATTTCCATCTTGCAGTTTCTGCGTGTGCACTGACTCATTTATTTTCCCTGACGAGAGAGGGAGGAATTGTTAGCCCATGGCAGATGTGGGGAATCAGACATCCCAAGTCCTGCAGAGAGGGCCAGTAGTAGGGTTTAGCTGATAACTTGGTCACTGCCTTCTAGTTCCACATCCACAAGACTCTCTGTGAAAAATGCCTGCTCAAAGACGACTACCGTGTCATGGTACCCGAGCTACAAAGGACTCGGTGAATCAAAGTATCCATCATTCCAAAGCTATTTGAGATGGCTTTTTTTTTCCCCTAGCAAAGCTGCTGTGGTGCGTGGGCACATGGGAAGGTATTTCCCACCACTGTCAGCTCCTAAAGTCCTGTTATGGACTTTAATTTCTGCTGCTGAGGTTCTGGCACCTCGCAGTGGGACTAAAGGGGCTAAGAGGCGTATCTAACCACGGAGCCATCCGTGTGACGCAGGAGCCACCGAGTGCCATGAAAGGGAGGCTGGTGGCTAAAGCCCTTTTCCCAGGCCAGCCTCCCCCGCTCCCAGCTGTGCTGGGCAGGACCCTCTTTGCAGGGATGGGACCCTTGCGTCTGCAGCTCCGTGTGGAGTCAATAGCAGGCATTGTCCCGGGGAAAGGTCACCCAAGCCAGGCACGCAGGCTGCGGCGAGCATGGAGCCTGCTGCTGGGACAGCTGGAATGGGCAAGGGAAGCGGGGGCACAGGGCAGAAGGGGACAAGGGGGTAGAAGGGACAAGGACGTCGGAGAAGGGCTGGGTTGCCGCCTGCTTGGGGGAAAGGTTTTGTGTCTGTACGCAGAGAGGGAGGAATTGGCCAAATTCCACGGGGTTAAGTTTGCATTGGTGTGGGCAGCACCTGGACCCTCGTTGGGAAACTTCTAACACCAGAAAGCTCAAGGCTTTCCTACGCAATCTGCTTTTCCCATAACTGGCTATTCTTTTCTCCCCATCTTGAACTCAGCACTCGCAGGGCTTTAATGACTTTAGCACCACACCTACAACAGACATCACCTAACTCTCCTCTTACATGTCCCAGTCCCCAGACAAGTGCTGTAATTTACTGTGTCTGACCTCCTGCTGTGCCACATAGTGAAGGAATGTCCTCTGCACAGGATCCCATCACCTTTATCGTCCCAATGAGGTGCTACTTTCACAATGCCAATGGTTTTTATGCCTGTTGAGCAAGACTTTCGCTCCCTGGCCTGTTAACGTTGGGTCATTTGTGCTTCTTACTGAAGCTTCACAGAGAAGCAGGGCTGGAGCCATTCTGGCAGTCATTTCCTTTCCCCTCATCCCTGCTCTCTGGAAAACACACTGGAATTTCAGTAACAAATATTCCTCCAATTTCACGATCAGATGTCTGGGTCGTGAGTCCCACCCTGGTTTCTGCAGCACAGGGTTCACCAGCCCGGGGTGGGTGTCTGCAAGGATATCCATGAAACCACTCACAAAGTCAAAGCAATTGCCAGCATTTTTTCCTAATCTATTCATGGTTCTGTAGGGCTTTAGTCAATGCTCTGGAAGCATATGCCATTGGGTGATCATCTTGCATTTGAACAGCTGCTAATCTCTGCAAATTTACATTCATCGGGTTTTTTTAGCCTCCTCCCTAATCTCAGGGCATTTGGTTTTGGGGTTTCTGTAACAAGTATTTTTTAATTTTCAGAAGCAGTTCTCATTATCTGAGGGATCACCCTGGGACAACCATTCTTCAGGGAGAATAGAAAGGAGATAAATTAGAGATGCATTTAATTTTAATTCATTTAACATGCCCAGGATGAGCTGGAGGGTGGGCAGGGCGGCAGGGGAGAAAGCAAAGTGAGAGCAGTTTGCCCCTGGGTACCTCTTGAGAGAGTCCTGGCTCATTACATTATGAGACATCCTTATTTAGGAAAGATCACAGACCTGGGTTTTGCCCCAGACCCTGTGGAACCTTACTGTGCCCCTGGATATGTCTGCAAATCTCCAGGAGGCTCCTCTGTTTTGGGATCCTTCTTCAAAAGCTGTCACCTCCCAGCATTCTCCATATCCTTTCTCTGTAGGTCAGGGGAATAAGGAATGAGGGGGGAAGGCAGACCTACCCTTCCAAACCCTGCCTTCAAAAGGAGGTCCACCAAAGCACGCTGCCAGCAGAAGGCCCCAGGAGAGCAGAGCTCTGCTTGCACAGAGCTGGTAAAGGCTCGGGAGCCCAACCTCCCCTGAACGAACCTGCTTGAACCTGCCCTTGCACTCTGCCAGGCTTCTGTACATTGGCACCATCTCCTCTTCAACGAAAAAATAAGGGGACTTTCCCAGGCATTCTCCTTTAGTGGTACCAGAATGAGACAGCTCTGAAAAGAGATTGTTCTCAGCTACAAATATCCCTCTACCTTCGTCGGGCTTGGCTCTGCAAGGAACCTTGGTGGCTTTTCTTTGGGCCAGAGTTCCTCTGTTCAGCTGATTTCTTCTTCAGGTTCCAGTTAGATTTCTGATCAGTTTTATTCCAAATCAGCATGTCAGCCACAGGCATTTCTAAACTTTCAAGACCTTCAGAGATGCATTTCTGTGAGAGACCTCAGTTACCAAGAAAAGGGTCCTTGCAACCTCCAATGTGAGGAAACAGAGTGGAAATATTTGCACTTTATTTGACTTTGGCTCTGCAAAGATTTTGTCCCACATCCCTGTGCTGAACAGACCCTTCTGTTCTGATTGCCTTATAACCACTTTTTCAGAGGTTTGCTTGTGCTACCTAAAATCCCCAAAGTGCTATGAGAAAAGGACAACAAATTAGCAAAATTAAGTACTTTTTTCAATGTATCCGTAATCCTGGGATCCTGTTACCAAAATGAAGTGGTTTAGAGCCATTTGAGATGTCTTAGGGTATGTGAGACACATGAAGGGGGCTGGCAGATCTGCCACAGAACTTACTGGAGACCAAGACGTGTCTGGAGTAGCAGCTGGAGGCCAGGCAGGATATACTACTGCATCTAAAATGAAACTGGATACCAATATTTGGGAACCGCATCGAACTGCAGCTGAGTGAGTTGTGAATGCATCCCCAACTTGAGCAAAACAACCTCAGGATGAATAAAAATCTGAGAGCTGAATAAACGTGGCACTACCCAGCCTTGCAAGCACCCTGTCTTCTCTGCCAAATCAAATCCGGTTCTTGCACTAACACTGAATCGAGCTGCTTGTCAGATCTGCTACAAAATAATTTCATCCCTGCTCAGGCTGGCCATCTGTTCACTCGTTGGATTCACATGATTTTATGCCATAGCTCTGTAACCTGATGATCAATAGCTTCACCATTTCTGGCAGCTGGCGTGCTGCAAAAAATCTTTCCCAAGTGCTCTTCTTACAGGGATAGGTGGAAGGAGCCCTGAGATTTCATGAAGATATTTTCCAGCATTTTTCCCCTGCTGCAACCAGAATGGAGCATGGGTCTCCCCCATCTCTGCCTCTCTCTCATGTGGTGTCATAGACCATTTCAGCTCTTCTGCCTGCCCTGAGGACCTCACTGCTGCAGGGGCCTAAACCCACCTGCAGCTGCCTCCTCCCATCCTCAGCCAGTGAGCTTGACCAACCCTGTTTCTGTGGAAGCTTTAATTGCTTTTGGTCGCCATGTAAGTACACTGCGACTCACTGTAGGGCCGATAAGAGCCTGAGTTTTCTTTCTCTGCCTCAGTTATGTGTTGCTGACCAAGGCTGCAGTAAGCTGTATCACCGTCATGTGGCTGGGGCCAGCACACGTTGTCCATATTGGCTACCCAGCCGAGAGTGTGCGGGGACCAGCACAAAACCGTGGTACTCCCAAAGCAAAGCAAAAGGCTCTCTATTCCATGGGGGATCACTGGTGTGCATGATGAGGATTGCAAAACCCAAAGGTGCTGTGGGGGACACTCAGGTAAGGGCAGAGGTTCAGACATAGCAATGAGTACGTGCCTAGGGGTGCCAGGAGCCCCCATCACATCCCCATTCAGGTGGGGGTAGGGGAGGAGGGGCCCCCTGAAGAACAACAGAGCATTGAGCTGCTGCACTATCTCTCCAGGGCAAGGGAAGTGGAAAGGTGATAAGAAGCCTCTCAGGTGAGGAATTCCTTCTCACTTTCCCCTTTCTATTTGCCTTTCATCAGAGATAATGTGAGTCTTGGGCACCTTACCAGGATGCTGAGCTGCCCACAGAAGGGTCGGCCACGGCCACCCCTGTGCCCATTCCCCTGGGCATGTGCCCACGCCTGCCACAGTCTCTGTGGCACACTCTCTGCTCCCACAGGAGCAGCCCAGCCATGGCCCCCTCTCCTTCCTCACCATCTGACCAGTGTCTCCAGGTCCCCTTGCATGACATCCCATTGATTATCATCAGTAGCTGTAACCTGAGGAGCAATTCGGAAAAGAGGAGTGAGATTATGGGCAGTAAAGCCAAGGCTGATAAAGATGGCAGAATATTGGGTAGCATTTCACTGCAGCACCACCTTCCTGAGAGGGAGCAGGAAGCATCTGAACTCCTGCTCACGCTGTCTCCAGCCTGGGCTGTGCAGGCTTTGCATAGCCAGGCCATGTTCTTAATTCTCAGAGACCCTGAGTCCATCTCCTGCCTCCACAGATGTGACGATGATGAATGTTACTATGTGATGGGCTTGAAATGAGCATTACTATGTGATGGATTTCAAATGTGAAGAGTTCTAGGAAGAGAGGCACAGGAACAGCACTACCAAACCATGAGTCCCTTCTATAGCCATATGAACAATCTCCAGAAGGAGAGGCTGATTTCCAGCTACTTTTTCTAAATCCAAAGACAACCACTCTGACTGCTTAGTCCAATCCCCTTTTCCCTTGCATGACACAGTCCAGAAAATCTTGCTCATCAAGCTTTTTCCCTACCTCATGTTTTTGTAGCTGTGATGCCTCCAGTGCAATGTGATGCCTCTTAGCAATGTGGCACAGTGAGGTACAAGCGTGTTATGGGCTCTCTGGGAAGTGGGAAGAAGACAGAAGGGTTGCAAGCAGTCGGACCCAGTAAGGCTCAGCCCAATGCCAGTTTTCTGAAGAGACTCTCAGCTGCACAGTGCTCGGGAATCCCAGAGCAAGACTGCGCTTGCCTCCTTAGCAGATGCGACTGAAAAAGTTTGGCTGGAGATTTGGGCTGTGGTGGTGCCCCAGCTCCACACCCTCCTGCCCACACCCCCTTGATAACAGCAGGGAGATTGGCCATCTACTCTGGCAGTTCAAGAGGAATAACCTGTCAACTCTTCAAAGTGGACACAGTCATCCAGGCCAGAGTCTACACACTGGTGTGAAGAAGCAAATGAGAAAACAAGAAGAAAAGGCTGGACGATGGATGGAGCAAGAAGGCCAAAGCATGGAGCTGGTGTTTTATCCTTGGCCTGGGCACAAATCCTTGGAGCAGGAAGGGATCCTTGCTCTGTCCAGAGGAAGCTCCGTGAATGTCCTTTAGGTGATGGAAAAGACCACGGCTGGAATTCAGTCCTTTTAGGAAGAGACTTTTTGAGCACAGCTTTCAGTGAGACAACTCAGAGATTTCTCTATCCCCTGGGGTCACCAGACCTTGTCACTCAGTGATGGGTAATGCCCAGTCCCCCGTGGTGCTGCAGCTGGGACACATGTGCTGGGATGCCCAGGGATGGGATTCTGGTCTCTCGGCCGTCTTGGCCTCTGATTCATTCCTGCTGTTTGTTGCCAGTCCTTGCTAAAGGGAAGCCTGAGAAAAGCACGGGAAGAGGGGGTGACTCATCCTTAAAGCCCAGGTGGCTGTCCTAGCTGAGGGACACCTGAGGGCTTCCGGCATCACAGGAAAGTGGTAGGAAGGGCATACATTCCCAAAGAAACCATGCGAAATAGCTGCAGGAGAACAGGGTTTCCCTGCTGCATTGTGTGCCTGTGCATCTGGGAATCTCATCAAGCCCACGCAGCGGAGTGAGCTCATAGCCAGGGTGGGAAGGCAAACCCACAGTCTTTGTCTACCCTGAAGTCCCCTCCAGCCATTGCTTTGGCTCCGTGTTGTACTGCCAGTGCTGGTAACTATGTGGCATCACTGCGACCCACTTGTGGTGGGATGAAGAGGTAGGATGGTCCCCAGCATGTTCTTGAAGATGCAGGCATACCTTCACCAGGATCAGTCACCTCCCTCCCACAGCACACCCCTGTGCCAACAGCTCCAGAGGGGAGATGCTCAGGGGAAGGGGGGAAGACACAAGACTTGGAAGAGCAGCAAGAAGGGAGGAGGGAGAAGAAGGTATGGATGAGGGCAGTGGATGTGCTGGTGCAGACAAGGGAAGCTGGAGCCAGGCAGGGATAGCTTGGGGCTGAGTTTTGGAGAAGTAGATGAGATGGAGGTGGAACCACTGCTAATGAATACTGTATTCGACCTGGCAATTGAAATAGATCGTACAGCAAGATTAGAGGTCATGGAAAGTGTATTACAAGCCCTGCAATGCTTTTATTCACTGGAGACTGTTGGAAAAACAAGCAGGAAGGCAGCACAATGGGTCCCCCAGCTACGGACATCTCAGCACACATTTGAAAGACAATGGAGAAAACTATTAACTCCAAGAGTCCTCTATCCTGTCTCCAGTAAGATGCATGCCTTGTTTTGCCTGGATAGGAACTAAGGACCAAACGGACAATGCCAATTAAAAAAAAAAATCTAGTAGAAATTTCTTCAGGGGAAAAAGGGGGTTGGGGAGAGGGGAAGGATGATGCAGCTGCCAGAATTAAACACAGCCTGAGTAAGGGCCTTCAGCAGATGTTGACTTGCAAGGGAAAGCAGATTTGCACATAGCCTGGCCTGATGCTGTTGGATCTCTCTGTCCTAGACATGGGGTGCTTTGTTTTGGTCTGGCTACTGGTTCCCAGCATCCCAGGGGGCTGATGACCAGCCAGGCCTGCAGAGCAGTCCCATCTGGCCCAAGAGGGTTTCAGGTACTGGGGAGCAGCAAGGAGGGTGCTGCAGACTTGGAGCTTCTCTTCTCTCTCTGGCACTTGGCCTTGACTGAAAAGGACAAGGTCAGGAGCATCCTTGCTTGAGGTCTCTACAAAGGTCTCTCCAGGAGGGAAATGTGCAGCCTGTCACCTGTCTTAATTAGAGAGATTAATTAAATTGCTCTTCCATCAGGATTCCTCTTTCTGTTAACAGATGGTGGCTTCCTTTCCCAGGAACCAGGAAAGCTGTGCATCTCTTCTCGTGTTCTGACACGTTCTCGCTCATGACCACAGCCCCCTCTCTTTGGATAACCATCAGAATTTCACAGGGCTCTGCTGAGGATGTTAAGGTTCAAACAGTCACATTTGTTTATCAAGTGACTGCAGGGACCCTAGCCCTAGGGTGGTACCCTAGGGGCTGTACCACCTTCCCTACATGAGGTGACATGAGTCCTTCAGCCATGACTTTTCTGCTAGACAAGAGGCAGGTCAAGAAGCGTGGGCATGGCCCTTCAGAACTTCTGATCCCCATGCTGGCAGGGCTTCCCCACACTTCCCTGGGAAAGTACTGCTGAAGTTCACAGCTGACTTGAGCAATGGCAAACTCCTGCTCAGATGGGCAATGGAATTGGACAGGCTAATGTGCTTTTAAGGCCCTCAAAGACGAGAAGGGCAGACCCTTCTCATGATGCTAAGCATGATGTTCAAGCTGGCTTCTTGCTTCTCCTGCTGCTGCAGCACAGACCTGTTGGCCCTTCCAAACCTCCTAATTCCCATCATGTTGTCCCTATGGTTTCTCCCAGGTGAGCAAACTTGTGCCTCTGCCACTACACCACTCCCTGCTCAGTCTTGACTCACATGTATCCTGTTTGGTTGGGCTTGGAAGATTGCATTCACTGCTTTTCATGTCAAAATGAAAAAGAAAGGGGAGCAGGGAAGAACAAGCACTACACTCAGAGGAATGCTAGGAAAAATGATAGAGCTGGGAAGAGGTGTGGGACAACCCCCTCCTAGGAATGCCTGGTGTGAGCAACCCCCTCACCACCACTCTCCACTGAGCCCTGGGGAGGTAATGTCACATCTTGGCTCTGGAGGAGAGGGGATATCCTTAACATCACTTCTTAAGGTATTTTGGCCAAGCATCCGGTCCCCTCTTCCTCTCCCCGAGTTCCTGTCCTCTGCAATGACCAGTGACCTCAGCTTCCACAACAGGTTGTTGAATTCAAAGATATGAGGCCTCCCCATGGTCCCTTCTGAGCTGGTGGGCTACTTGGTTCATTTCCTAAGTCTAGAAATAACCTGTTTTTTCAGAAGATCCTCCCCAGTCTTTAAATTAGCCTTCTCAAGAGTGCTGTTTTTGCTGTTTTGACTCATATCCCCCCTTCCCACCCCAGCCTGGAAGGCCTCGACCCTTAATTTAACCATGGGTTGATGGGGTGCTATGAGGTTGCAAAAAACTTGAGAGTCTCCAGTTGAACAGGACCTCCGTGGAAGAAAACAGAGCTTTTCACAGGGTGAGGAGGTTTTGCCTCTACCTGCCTTCCCAGCTCTCTCTCATGTACCTCAGCAAGCCATTTCCATTGCCCTCTATCCCTCAAGCTTGTTTTAGGAGGCACCTCTGTCCCTGGAGGTACTCTGAGCATTTGCTCCCTTCCCAGCACAGTCCCTGAAAGAGAAGTCTTCCCTGATCCAAAAACATCCCTGCTCTAGCCTCCATTCAGCACATGCCATTGTGGATCTCCCCTTCCTCTGTACACTCTTCCATGCTTTCTTTCCCAGACCTGCTCCTGGACACTCATGACAGTCCCAGGTCTCTTCTGCAGCAAAATGTGCCTCCACCCCTGCTCTGAGACACACCAGCCCCTGACTATATCCTACTGTCTGGGAGCATCCTAGCTTCTTTTTCCAGCCCTCCTGAAGTCAACAGCCTCACCCCTCCTCCACCACTTGCCCCAGGAAACACTGTTTAATATGAAGAGCAGCAGTGCTGAATCCTGCTTCCAGGTTGGCATTTGTCTCATGCCGGGCTCCATCCCTCACTATCCAACACACATCCTTAAACCTTTTGTATTCTGCATAAACATCTTTGCCCAGATCTTCTAAAGGGCTGGGCAAGAGAGGAAGCAATTGTCTACAAAGAGCATGAAACCTTTGTGTCATGGTTTTATCCCCTCATCCTTCACGGATGCTGAGAAGTCCAGCCATGCAATGGTGCATGAGGCAGGGGCTGCACAGGGAGCAGCATGAGATGTGTAGAATTGGAATGTGCTGTGAAAGGCCAACACGTGTCAGTGATAGATGCACAGCCTCAATTTCCTTCTTGAATTCCCCAATTTCCCACCTGGGTCCCACAGAGCATCCCACAGGACACCCCACACCTGCAGCATCCTCCCTGTGACTGGAAGCTCATGAACCACCCACTCACCATGGCTTTCCCTGCCTTCCCAGGTGGGCAGAGCCCTGTGGCCAAACTCTGCCTGCCCAGCAGAGCCAGGTTCCTGGATCTACACATGGGGAGTGAATGTGGACCATTCAGGAGGAATAGCAGGTGTGGATAAATTTGGAGCATAAGGAGATGAAAAAGGAGTTGCAGCCTGCAGGAAACCAGCTGCCAGTGCTAGGGTAGCTCAGGAGAGGCAGTGGCAGCAGCATGATGTAGGGCAAGATTGCAAGAGCTGGGGGAGGCTCACGGAAGCCGGTGAAAAGCATCTGGAGATGTAAGTGAGGTCAGGTAATTCCTCATATAGCAGTTCCTGCACTGCTCTGGGAACAGACAAACAAGGCCTTCCTTCCTCCCAGTTTCCTCCTCCTCAGCAGCTCTCCTTTTCAGGAGAGGCGGCTGGCCAGCCTGCTCCTCCTGCATTGCTGACTGCATCCCTAGGGACGACTCACCTGGCCCTCGCTGTGCTCTGGGGCTTCGCCTCCCTGCCCCACCACAGGCAGTGTGGGCACAGGGGTCCTGCCTGGGACTCACACAGGGCAACTGCTGGTGGTGCCCTGGGGTGGCACGGGGCAGCCGAGCAGCAGGCATCCCTGCTTTGGGAAAAAGTTGGAAAGCACATGCTGCTCTCCCAGTGTGGTGAGGTGTGGCTGCTATTTTAGGCTGGGAAAGTACAGAAGAATAGACCTGAAATCTCCCCGAAAAGCCACAGTGGGCATTTAACCAGGTGTCAGCTCCAGCGCTGGAGAACCCAAGTGGCTGTGCTATTTTAGGGATGTATTCTTTTCTTATGCTGGGCTATTTTTGGAGGCTGAGTGGGTACCAAAAGGACCCAGATACGTTGCAGATAAGGGACTAATGACATTTTGGCGCTCGTGTTCCAGCCACAAACACTGGTCGTGAAGACAGACCCTGGGAATTAGCAGCACTCCTGGCACCAGCAGCATTCTGGCTGTGCTGCTGTTCCTGCAGGCATCAGAGCAGGGGTGCTGTAAGCTTCCCCCCAGCAGTGCCACCCCAAATGGTTCCATGGTCCCTAGTGCTTTCCCAAGTGTCAGCAGTGCCCCACAGCATCACTCAGCCTCATGGCATCGCTGATAGGGGGAAATCCTTTTCCCTGGCTCTGGAGCAGGCAGTGCATGTGCCATGGGAAGTGTTATGGACCAAGGGGGTCTACATCTGATGGGACTGGGACAGGCTCTTACTCCTCAGCTACAGAAGGGTCTGAGATGTCAATGCTGCCCCTTGTAACAGAAAAAGAGGCTTTTCATCACTTGCAGCTGTGGTACACATTCTTCTCTTGGAATTAGGGATATGGGGACTGGATGGGGGGAATTTCCTTGCAACAAGTGCATTGAAGAGAAAGCTACATCCACTGTCATCACCCTCCACTGCCATGCACAAGGCCAGGACTTACCAAGCTCCCCAGCCCATCCTGGTTGGGACACCTGCATCCCACAGAACCAGGACCTGGGAGACCCAAGGGCTTTGTCCCATGCTGGGAGACTGGATTTCTTGCCCAAGAGCCATGCAGAAGAGCCCTTGGCACTTGGGATGCAGCACTCCTGACTGCAGCTTCAAGGGAGAAAGCACATGGAGGCTTCCTCAGAACTTAAAAGGTGCCATGGGTGGGGATGAGGACAGGGGTAGCTTGTGACTCTGCCAGGCAGGGGCTTGCACACTCCTCCCAGCCCAGAGTGAGAGAGATGGCCAAGCCCTCTGACCTTTTTACTCAAAGTTCCCATTTGTGCCTGCAGGACAGAGGGCCTGTTGTGTGTGTAAGGCGTGGGGACAGCCCCCCTGGCATTCGGGGGTGGTGGAGGGGAGAGTTTTGAGACAGCGGCAAGGCTGGCGCCCACGCTGCCACCGTGTGCTGTGCTGTTCCCATGGCTGCTCTTGCTCTTCCATGCCAGCCAAAGCTTTTGCTGCAGAGGACATCCCCTAGGTCACCCTCACCAGGGCTTCTCCATGCCTAGAACATCAGTGTGAGCTTACAGCTGCCTCCACTCCTCAGCTGGGGACTGCAAGGTCTCCTTGCACCCCAGAGCTCAGTGCACGACACTTGGGCTGGACGAGATGGAGACGCAACGTGCCAGAGGGGTGGGACTGGGATTGATCCTACTTGTCTGGGCCGTCTCCAGCACAAGCCCATGTATAAGTCCTTCTGAATCTAAGTCTTTGTTCCCCTCAGTGGCGTCAGCAGCTCTTCGCTCCCTCCAGGAGATGATTCTGCTTCCGTCGCTGCCGTTTCCTGTGTTTCTCTCTCCCCCCTCACTCCCGTAGAGCCAGGCAACACCAGCACAAAAACAGGATTCAAGCTGCTGAAGAATTATCCTGATAACAATGACCAAGGAGACATTCCACTGGACAGGACCCTCCCTGGAGCCAGACTGAGTGGGGCCTCCAAACAGCTCATACCAACCTTTGGCATCCCCTCTTCCCTGTCCCCCAGGGCTGCTGGTGCATGAGGGGGATTTCAGGTAGGAGAATGAGCACCCAGAAAGTGGAAATGCTCCCTGCCAGCAGGTACTTCCATCCCCACACTTTGGCAATGGTGGCTGGGCAAAGCAGGTCTGATACTGCCCCCACAAGCGCTCCTGTCCCCATCAGCAGTTGTCAGAGCAGCAGGTACCACACCATGCTCTCCCTTGCCAGGCCAGCTTCATTTCCCAACTTTACAGGGACGAGGCAAGGACAATTGTGATTTGGCTTCATCCACGAGCAGAGCTGAAGGCAGCTTTGGCTTACAGGCAGGACCAATGGACCTAATGCCTGCAGACATGATCCCATGCAGCAGTATCCCTGAACGTGTGTGTCCATGCCTCCACCTCAGGCATGCCCAAGGGACAGCTGGGATTGCTTACCAGCTGGAGATCTAAAATTCAGGGAGCCCTCACCCATGGTCCAAAATGTTTGCCTGGAACTCCTGAAGGAGGTCTCAGACCCAGCTGCTGGCCACCACTTCCTGCCGAGGAGCTGCCTCCCTCCCAGCGTGCTGGTGGAGCCACTGGAGAAGCATTGCCTGCTTCACTCTGTGCAAAGCTGGCTGTCACAGCTGAGGCAAGGGAGGAAGGGGCCTGAGCTAGCCTGGCTGATGCTGCCTGAAGCAAGCTAGGAAGCACATGCACAGACCAATCTGCTGGTGGGTCTGGAGGCAACAACAAACGCTGGGAAGGGGCTGTGGAGCAGGAGCGCAGCTGGAGCCTGAAGAAGATGCATCTGTAGCCTAGCTCCAGCTTGCTGTACAAGCCAAGTCTGTGCATGTGCAGGTGTCTACACCGTCCTTCCCCTCACAGGTGCTGGGCTCATCCCTAACCAAGTGCTCCCTTTGCCTCGTACAGCAGGGACCTGCAGATTGGGGGGCAGGAAGAACAGTCTGGGTGTGCCTGAGTGACAGCCCCCAGCTTTATGGCCTGAAAACCATGCCACTGTGTCCCACTCTAACAGGGCATCTGATTCACACTGGGGCTGTGGGTATCTTGGAGGTGGTGTAATGCAAGAGATGTCCCAGAGATGGAAGAAGAATTCCTGCCTACTGCAACACCCAGTGAATGCCAGCCTTGCAGAGCAAAGCTGGAGCAGGATGCTGTCTCCAGCCTTACTGATTCCTCCAGCCTTATTGACCCCTCCAGCCTTAGCCCTGGCCTTGTTGCTCTAATGGGAGATGACCACTGCCCTGTAGGTGCCCAGCAGATGGACCAGACCTTGGAGCAAATGATGGGAGCGAGGCCAACTGTGGGCGTGAGTTTGTCTTGCTAGAGCCAGGAGGTTGTAATCCCTGGGTTAACAGTGGTGCTGCTGATCCATAAATTCCTGTTGAGGGAGGAAAAGCTGACTTTTGGCCAACACAGGAGGTCTCTGACCAACAGAGGCAGGAAATAGCTATGGTGAGCGAATAAATAAATGGTGCAACTGTAGCTCTGCCTTACATGGTCTTCATGGGGAGTTTTCCTTTGTTTTTCAGGTTGGCTATTTATACTATGGAGTGTGAAAATGATGTCAGCGAAGCCCCTGCTCTTCACCACAAAGAAAACCTGCCCCAACAATTTTTGCAGGGCCAAGAGATCTCCTGGAGCAGCAAGGCTCAGAGGCTGGTGGAACTGGCAGGAAACCCCAGCTGCCATGCAGTTTCTGAGGACTCCCCTCTCCTTCTATGCATCCTGCTCAGGGGCACAGTTGTCCCAAACCCATCTAGGATATGGCTCTGCCCTGATAATAGCCCATCTTGCCTAAAATGGATGCACAATCCCCTCCCAGAACATCTCAAATCCCTTCACAGCCTCCCCTTTCTCACTGTCTTTCTCGTTTGCATACTTTTTTTCTATCCCATTGTACATTTCAGCCTTTAAGGCTTTCAGCTCCAGTCTGCTTGGTCTGGTGGTGTTGCTCCAGGTATGCCTTGGGGGACAGGGGAAAAGGGGATGAAGAGTTCTCCTTCTGGGACTCTGCTGCCCCCCTGGGAAAGCCCAGGAGATATTTTGGAGAGCCAAGCTCCCAACTGGGCCATCTCCATGCTCACAGGGGCAGGGAAAGCACAGCTTCAGCCCAGACAAAGAAAGTCCACCAAGTTCAAGCTGAGCCTGCTCGGATGCAGATGGTAGGCAGAAATGGTCATGCTTTGGGAAAAGAAAAGAGGAATAAGCCTTTTCTTCCCATCATGTTTGTCCCCTGCAATTAGGAGTGGCAACAACAAGCCCACACGAGTTGCTGAGCAGCCAGCAAAGCCTCTATGCCTGCAGGCAGGGGCGGCTGGCGGTGGGGTGGGCAGGGAAAAGCCAAAGTGAGTTCAAGGGTTGCCGGTGTACTTGAGATGAGAAAAACTCTTTCTGGTGACACATGCATCAGGTGTTTCCAGACGATAACAAAACCTGCCTGAGGTCATCGATATTTAATTAGCAATGAGCTAGGTTAAACATTATCCCGGGGGCAGGAGGGAGGGTAAAAGTGCTGAATTGGAGAGAGATTTAACTCTTTGCAGAGAAAGGGGAGGAAGAGAGAAGGTTGCTTGCAAGGAGAAGGGGTCTCCATGGTTGGTACCCATCAGACCCTGCCATTAGGCTGGGCAGAGGGGCAGAAAAGCTTTGGGGTACACATGGCTCTTGGGACTCCAGAGGAAAGAGGTGCTTTTCCCCATGAAAATGAAACGAGCTAAATTTGGAAGCTCAGTGCTCCTGCACCCCAGCAGCCCTGGGGCAGCCAAGCACGGCCGCTGGAGCAAGACATCTTGCTGGTGAGCTGGTGCCTTGTCTGGTTTCCCTGCCGGAGCCCTCCCGGCCACGGCTGTGCCGACGGCTGGGGCAGCGCTTTCTCTTGGATGGCTGAGTCACAGCCCTGCTACCTGTGTGGGTTTGCACCTGGGTGCCTGCCCCGCCGCCGTCTCCCCTGTTTCCTCTGGCACACATCCCACGCTTCCACAGCAGAGAGACCTGTCTCAGCAACCTGGGGGCGCTCACTGTCCCTGTGCTGTTCCTTGCCACCTCCCCACTGCTAAAATTCCCTCTTGGCTGCCCCAAAACTGATTACTCCTCCATCTGCCCCAAACCCGTAATTACTCCTAGATCAGAGGGACTTGCTGAAAGATTCAGTGTGAGCCACACTATGAGGAGGGACATGAAAAGCAGCGGCATTCACTGCCTATGGTGAAGCCCCCCCACCACACCAGCAGCCCCTTGACACCAGTGACACCTGGGAAAGCTCCTGCTGGGAGAGGGGAGCAAGATCCCTGCTTGGGAGATGAACAGGACAGCACAGTCCAGCTTGGGATATGGCCAGCCACAGCTTCTCCCAACTGACCAGTATCCTCAGGACCTGCTCCTGCCCCACAGGAGAGCCCTCCTTGGAGGGGACACAGGTGAAGCTGGGTTGGCATTTGCTCACCACCCCCTTTGCTTGCCAGTGGCTGAGTGCCAGGGGATGATTCCACTCTGCCCCAAGCAGAGCCTGGGGGGACAGCTGGCCTTTGGCAGTGCTCAGTGCCACCTCCCCAGGGATGCTGAGCAGTTGCTTCTTTATCCCTGGCAGCAGTGGTGGTGGTCTCCCATTGCTGAGCACCTGGCAGAGATCTCCAGAGCAAAATGGCCACTGGGGGAAGGGTCTGGGGATATCCCTAACACGCATGGCAAGGGCCCTTGGCTGGGATGGGGCCAGCAGCAGTAGGTTCCAACATCAAGGACGTACATCCTGCCTCCACATCACTGGTTATGCAGACAACCTGTTTGGCACAGCTGTATTGCACTCCTAGGATCTCACCCTCTCCTTAGCCTGGCTTGTCACCAGAACAAGGCACCAAGGAAGAGGATGGACATGTGGGACAGATATAAACTCCTGCTGGGCCCTTGCCGTGAGCAAGCACGCTCCTGCTTTCTTGCCCTGGCTGCAGTGACATCCAGATGTGCAGGATCTGTGGGCAGATCCTGCACATCAGACACAACTGAGGTCCCTTGAAAGTGGGAGAGGGCATGAAGCTGAGGGGCAGAAGGTGTCACAGTCCCAGTCCTGTACCACTCACCCATGGGCTCCGAAAATGGAGGGGGGTGAGGTGGGACAAATGACCAAATCCCTGAGTTAGGGGCAGAAAAAATAGCAGCACCAACACTCAGTGTCTTCAAGCGAAGGAAGAGGCTGCAGCCCCAGGCAGGGCGGAGCAGGTCGGCAGATGCAAGAATTTCATCTGCAAGGAGCAAGGAAATGTCCCGGAGCTGTTTGATCTTATTGTATGGAGGGAAGCGGGAGTGGGCGTCCTGCCTTGCTGGAACCAAACAAAGATTATAAATACCTCCCGCCATCAACAGCTCCTCACCGACCTGGTCTGCCAGAGCCCTGCTTGCTGGCTGATTCCCAAAGGGAAAAATGAACTTTGGTTTCCACCCACCCCTCCAACATGGTGGCAGATAGGAGCAGAGTGCACAGCAGACAGCTCCAGCCACAAAGCTGGTGGGGGAATTATCCCTGTGAAATGATGTATGTGAGTGTAGCCTCCCCCACTGACTCCCTGCATGGCTGTGCCCAGAAGGAACAGCCCCTGTTGGCTTAATTCAGTCTCTACTGCCACTGGGGTCAATAAAGTAGTTCAAGAATATATATTTTAAAAGCCCTGTGATGTGGCAGTTGAGTGTGAAGTGATGCCTGAGCCTGGTGGACAGCCTCAGAGAGGTGTCCCTGGATCCTTTAGGTCACTGGGCCAGATCCTCACCTATGCCTTTTCCTGATTCAATCCTCGGGTTTGAATTCAGTGCCACACATGCTACCAAGAGTGCCACCTGACATCGGAGTGCTCTGGGGCTTGTGGGGAGCCGAGTGCCACCTGGACATCCAGGGGATCCTGGCACAGGGGCTGTCCCTTCTGGGAAGGGAGGACAGCCCTGTACTGTGTTTTGGGGAAGTTGGGAGACTGTAGAAGATAAATTTAGTCTTCCTCACTGCGCCCATCAGTCGGCACAGAAACATGTGATTCCCCAGCACCAGGCTGGGGGAGGATGAAAAGACTTCCCAAAACTCACGTGGGCTCCCATAAGTGCCATGCCCACCCAGTGAGCAGCACTGCACCAGTATCACTGATATCCCCATGTCGAGGAGACCCTGGTGGCCATGGGAATAAGGGAGCTTCAGCTTTGGCTTTGCCTTGGCCCAGGGAGCTTGGGGTGCCCCCAGGGCTGCAATCCTGGAGCAGGGCTGCCTGCCACCCCCTTTCCTCCTGCAGAGAGTGCCTCTGTGGGGACCCACCTCCCCACCACATCCATGCCCCCCGGTCCCACAGACACTTCTAAGGGCTGGTGAGAAGCCAGCAAGTTGTCAGGTACAAAAGAAATCCTCCAGCTGGGGGGGTGGAAATCAAACACACGCCGCCCTCGGAAAAGCCCAGCGGAGCCGCTCTGGCAGAAAAGCTGCTGCGATGTGTGAACCCGTCCTCGGCTCCCCCGGGGCAGCTTCATCAGCCCCTCTCCCCCATCGAGCATACTTGAAGCTCCCTGCCTGTCACTGGGATCAAAGGCAGGGGCTGAGGTTGGAGGCAGGGTGTCAGCTGGGCCACTTGTGAAGCTGACTGCGGGAGCCAAGACCTCCAACTTGAACCCAACTTTTTTTCTGCCCCCCCGGGCATCCGTATACACTTCTAAGGTCTCCGCTCCAGCGTCCCAGCTGCGTCTCGTTTCATCTCCAGCGAGGGAAAGAGGCAGTGCTGGAGCCAGATGCCTTTGGAAAAGCAACCCCCCCAACCAGGAGCACTGGGTCCCAGCCCCTGCGCTGCTGGCAGCTGGGGAGCACCGGGTGCTGGGGGAGAAACCCAGTCCTGCTTCCCAGCCACAGCCCTCCCACCACCAGCTGGGACAGGGCACATTCCCACGGCACTCTGTGTTATTTCAGCAGGGTCAGGGCAGTCCCTGTCCTCCTGTGGCTCTCGGGCTGGCCTGAAACCCACCAGGGTGAAGGACCTTTTCTTACCAGACCGCAATGCTGTTGGATGTTTTGAAGGAGGGAAGATGCAATCAAGAAGCACCACCATGGCCTTCGTGGAGCTGCGGGGAAGGAGATGACAGTGCTGAAGAGAAAAAGCTCAGGGTAATTTGATGACAATGTAAGTCATCCTAAAACAGTTTCTTGGCTCTCAAGAGCTGCTGGACCAATGTGTGACCTGCAACAATTGCTGCCTATTGCACTGGGGACTGTCCCCAAAACAGAGGAGCAGGAAGGCTGGGGGACAAGGGCTGCAGGGTGGACCCAGGTTTTAGGAGCAGGAGGCTTTGCCAAAGCCAGCTTGGCATCCCCTGGCTTTGCTCCCCAACCACATGGCTCGGCAGGGACATCCCAAACCAGGATTCCCGCAGCAAGGTGCCTGGGGGTTATCGTGGGGCTTCAGAGAGCCCTCGGAGCAGCCAAGGGCTAAGCAGGGTTTTTCTTCAGGCCAGTCCCACCAGCAAGCCCTCGGGGACAAGTGTCTCACACACCATCTACAGAGGAAGGAGCGCCACCTCCTGACGTTGGATGTCCCCAGGATTCCAGGAAACCGCTTTTGTGGGTTTTTATCCCCCATCCGGTGTTTTATCAGTCAGCAACAATCACTGAAAAAATAAACAAACCCAAGTCTGGCACTGGGGCTCAAGACAAAGCAACTCCTCCTGCCAGACACGCCGAGCATCTTCAACAAGGACAATGTTTCTTCAGGACTGCTTCCATCCTCTCAGATGCCAATTTGACTACAAATAGCCTCTGCTGCCATTTGTCACGTCAAAATACAATCAGGACTCCCCAGCCACCACAGAGCTCCCACCACAAGGCGCGGTTTGGTAAAATTAGTTGCTTTTACAGATTTTCACAGTGTCCAGTTTGTCATGGACACTCATACCCAACACATCCGTTTATCCTGATAATCCCAGTTCCCTTGGATGCATCTGACTGGTGTAATAGCAGTGGCAGACAGGGTTGGCTCAGAGCCATGCCATTCCTAGCACATAACAGCTTTAAAAAACAAAAAGCCCACCTAAAGCTCACTAACAGGTGGGGGAAAACCTCATGCCTCAGAGCTGCCCATAAAACTGCAGCCTCAGGATGGACAAGAGGTTGAGAATTCCATTTTTCTGCATCGGGGGAATACTAATTTAAGGTTCTGTATGTACCTGCTGATTTGCCATTTGTGACAGAGGGAAAAAAAGTAGGTGAGACCTCTCCTATTTCACATGGCTGAAATCAGCCAGCAGGTGGATGTGTTAAATGAGGCTGACAGGGAGAGAGCCAGCTTGTGCAGTCACCCAGTCTGGTTTCTAGGGAAACAAGGTAAATGTTTTTCCTTTCTCACCACCTTTTAACTCTTGGAAGGCTCTCATGCATCTCCACAGGAAATAATGGCTACATCCCACTTTTCCCCACTTCAGTTAAAAGCAAATAGCACAAAACCAGGTCTCTTCCAGGGCAGTGCTACACTTGGGTGGGAAGGTCTGGAGTTACTGCCTCAGCTGCTGCCACATCTCCAATTATGGTCAGTGAAGGATACACCAAACCATCCCAGTATTTTGAGTCAGGCAGTAACACAACACTAGTGACACTCACAGCTCTCTCCTTCTCAGAGGGTGGGATGCAAAGTCATCCTCCTCCCCCATCCAGGCAGGCCTGCTTCCTGTCACTATTCACCAGGGAAGGGATATGGATTCAGGAATAGCCAGCTGCTGTGAGTTTGGAATTTGTCACTGTACCTGCTACGTTCTGCTGCTCTCAGAAACAGCAACAAACTGCATCTGCAAACCGTGCAGGTTACAGGCCATCATAGAGAAAGTGGAGGGTTTCCATGGCAACAAGCATCAGCCACATACCTCAAATTTAGTGGTTTCAACTGTCTGGAGTAGTTTATTTCAAAACCCATTTGACTCAGAGCTCTTCATCCACTCAGCAGAGGACTAATATGTGGACCTCAGCATTTAGGGCTCCTGCTTTACTATTTCACATGACCAGAGATGCCTTGCTCTGCCCCAAAATATTTGCTCTCCAAGAGCAGCAATAGCAGCTTCATTCTCATTAAAGGAACCACGCTACAAGGTGGATTCTCACGAGCTTGAGCTTTACTTGCTTCCTTGGTTTGGTTGGCCCCACATGTAGAACCGGCAGTAAGTACCAGACTTGACAACAGCAATGTATAAACCAAGAGCCAAAGTTAATTTGTTTAAAACATTTATTTTTTGGTCTGAGAGCACACAGGCCACAGGACGATTCCACCCAATTATGCTGTCTCCTCTTTTGCAATACGATCCTTCTTGAGTGGTCCCTGAAAAAAAACCACCAAAAACCAGACTATGTAAAGCAGTCAGCACCAAAGACATCACATCTCAATTACAATAATGTAATTTTTTCTTCCTCCTGCTGCAAAAAAAGCTCCCCATGTTGCAACCCACTGTAAAGCCTAAGCTGGCGCAGCCGCACTGCAGCAATCCAGTGCCTTTGGATGTGCCACAGCAGGGATGCTGGTGCCACCTGGCGGGAAGCTCCTGCACAGTCCTGAGCACGGCACTGCTCCAGCCCGACTCCCCCAGCTGCTTTCTCCAGCAAGTGACAAACTGGGAATGCCACCCACTGCGGAACACCATCCTCCTGAGCTGCTTTTATAGGAACTGGAGCAGTTCCATGCTTCATCACCAAACAACTTGTGCCCAAACATGGCAACACCTCTCAGATCAAGCACTGTCACAGCAGAAGTGAGACCCCAGGCCTCCTGCAGTTATGACCAAGTTGACAAGAGCCTCTTGACTGAAGCTACACACTTTGTTTCACAGAAATTTTGGCGTGACAGTCCAAAGGTCAAGTTATAAGCTGTCATTAGAGACAATATGGTCATGCATAACACAAAGCTGACAGAAAGTGCCCTTACCATGAAAGCCTTCTTCTCCTCAGCAGTCTGGAAACGGCCATGACCAAATTTGGAGGTTGTGTCAATGAACTTCAAGTCAATCTTCTCCAGGGCCCGGCGCTTGGTCTGCACAAGCAGGGACTACAAAGAGAAATGCCAGTTGAGTATGCAGCAGGACCCTTTCAGACTGCCAGTGCACTGGCTACTTCTTGTCACTTCCATATCTAACGTCACTCTGACTTCAGCTGCTATGATGTGCAAGGAGCACTTTACAATAAGCCATCCCATCCCTGCACCCCTGGCCTTTGAGACTGGTGAGCTCGCAGCAGCAGGTGAGCCCCACTCTGCCTGTCAGTGTCACACAGAATCATTATGACTGGAAGGACCTCTAGAGATCATCTAGTCCAACCTCTCTGCCAAGGCAGGGTCCGTCAGAGCAGGTGACAGAGAACTTGTGCAGGTGAATTTTGGAAGTCTCCAGAGAGGGAGATTCCACAACCTCCCCAGGCAGCCTGTTCCAGCACACAGACACCTTTAATGTAAAGTTCTTCCTCAGCTTGAGGTGGAACTTCTTGTGTTCTAGTTTATGTCCATTACTCCTTGACCTGTCACTGGGCACCACCACAAAGTCTGGCACCACGTTCTTGACACAAGATTTTGAGATATCTGTATCAACGAGACCACCTCTCAGTCTTGACTAAAACTGATTCTTCCAAGAAAGTAATTTTATTTGAGATCAAATTGCTACAAACAACCCTGGACTGAATTACTGGGGGAAAAGGACCTCATGCCGCTCCTGAGGTCATTACTATGAGGTGGGTTTGTGCACATGGGGCTTTTCTTTCCAGCAGGCTATATGATTCCCAACAGCTGCAAACACAGCTGTACCAGAGGCAGCATAGCTCACTTAAGCTGTTCCAGCCCATGTGACAGCAGGCTGCACTACTCACCTTGCGCAAGGTTAGGACCCTCTTCTTGGTCCCCACAACACAGCCCTTCACCATGATGAAATCATTGGTCACCTCACCGTAGTGGACAAAGCCTCCCTGAGCAAGGAAGAGAACAGTTAGTGCTCTGTACAAAGCAGAACCAGTGATCGCATCTGCCTCCAGCCTGATGTTCTTGTACCATTTCTGGGCCTTGCCCATTCCCACATTCACTGAAATCCTGCTTCCAAATATTGCCTTTCACTGGTCAAATTTCTCAATACAGCAATTTACTTTGCTGCTCAAGACTCTTAAGAACAGCAGAAGAGGCTGACAAAACAGCAAAAGCTGCTCTCCTTGCTGAGTTATTCCAAGTACCATTCCTAGGTTTGTAACATTTCTGTGCTTTTGCCACATCACAAATTGAATTTGACAGTTACACAAGTCGATACTGAGACTAAGCAACATCATTTCCCACAGCAGCTGAGTTTTATCTCGAGAGCTATTCATTCAGTCATTTTGCAACTCATAGCAGGCCCATTTGCCCCTAAGGACTGCAGCTCTTGGCACAGAGCTGCAGCAACTCACCAGAGGGTTAATGCTCTTGTCGGACAAGTCATAATCAGTTGATGCATTGTTTTTGATCAGCTTTCCATCCTTGATTTGGTAACCTTGGCCAATCTTGTAGATCTAAAAATGTAAAGAAATTCTACTTCACAAAAAGTAGGAGAAAGGGCTTGTCATCAGATAAAATGCAAGGAGTTCTATACATATAGCATCAGAGAAAAATGTCTGTTGCACTTTGAAAACACATGGCCATACAAGAATTGTATGGTTAACAAACACAACAGACTATGGTTACTGTCCCCAAGACAACATTCTGACAGAGTGCAACAGCCAAAGCCAATCTCTCCACTCTGCTCACTGTCACACAGGGGGTCACATCATCCAGTTCTCATCTCCTCCCAGCAGTTCAGAGACACAAACCTTCTTGTTGATTTCGGTGCGATGGTGGTAACCCTTCTGCCCAGCCCGGGCCACGGAGAAGGCCACGCGCGCAGGGTGCCAGGCGCCGATGCAGGCCACTTTGCGCAGACCCCTGTGAGTCTTGCGAGGCAGCTTCTTGGTGTGCCAGCGGCTGGTCACGCCTGCAACGAACCAAAGCAGCGTTCACAACTGTTGGCAAGCTGAGCTGCCACCAAACTGGAGTTTAAGCAACCTTTCAAGCTGCAATCCCCAGGCAACAAAAAGGAAGTCCGGACGCAGCACTCCAGGAATTAATCAACATTTCCTGATGAAGCTCCCTCCCTGGCTGTCCTTGGGTTGTGTTCTCAGAAGGAAGGCAGCATGGAATGACTCCTCACAGATGTCAGGCGCTGTGCCCAGCGCTCATTCCATGGTCTCATCATTGAACTGTGACAGCAATATGGATTTACCCCCCCCAGCCCTTGGCACACACATTTGTGAAAACTCAAGGCTAAGATTTCATTAAAAACTGTATCCTATCACAAAGAGAAGAACTTCCATGTGCTTACCTTTATATCCCTTGCCCTTGGTGACTCCAATGACATCTATCATCTCATCCTGGCCAAAGACCGTTGACACAGGTACCTGCTGTTCCAGCTTCTCCCGGGCCCAATCCACTTTCTCAGCAACAGTGCCACCATTCACCTGGATCTCCATCAGGTGAGATTTCTTCTGTCTCAGGGGAAGCAAACGCATCTAGAAAACAGAAAGCAGGAAATTCACCTCCTGCTCTTCCAAGATGGACCTTATATTAATAAGCCAAATGTCCTTCTAGTCCTGGACTAACCTGTTTTTCTTACTATGTGCACCCTTTTCCAAGATATAGAACTTGAACGAGGCCCTACACTAACGGAAAATGTTGCATTGTGGCTGAAATGACAAGACACTGCACCTGGAAGTTTTATGACACCCATAGGACCAGAGTTCTCAAACCCCACAGCCACCAACCAAAATCTAGCAAGGAAGGACAGGAGACAACAAGGGGCAATAGTTTTAAACTGAAAAATGGTGGATTTAGACAGGACCAAAGAAGGAATTTTTTTATTAAGTGTGGTGAGTCAGAGGCACAAGTTATCCAGAGGAGCTTTGGATGCCCCATCTCTGAAGTGTTCAGTCATGCTTTACAGGGCCCTGAGCAACCTGTCCTTATGGAAGGTGTCCCTGCCCATGGCAGGGGGGTTGGAACTAGATGATCTTTAAGGTTCCTTCTAACCCAAACCATCCTGTAATAAAGTCTGCCACACTGAAGGCCACTTTGGGTAGGGTCACATTTATAGTTACTTCTATTATATTTAGCACAGAAGGACTGTTGAGAGCATCAACAGCAGCTGCAATACTACCTTTGCTGTTTAATACAGAAAACGAATACTAGTAACATTAGCCATGTCATAACTAGACATTTAATTGCACTTACAGCCAACTCAAAAGACTTAACTGCATCTTCTAAGAAAGTCTGGTAAAGCACTGACAGCTGGGGAGACATTACCACACCACTCAGCAGTACACCTCCTCCAGCTGAGCAAGAGAAGCCATCGAAAATCTCTGTGTGCTTGCAGTCCAGACAGAACGCAGCCTGAAATGATGCTGAGCACACAAACCCCACAGTTCAGTGTTCAGCCTGGTATTTTTTGTAGGTGAAATTAAGAGACTCGGAGTCTACATGGTAGCAGGAAAGGACTGAACATAAGAAGTTCCTACTACAGTTCAGTCTCTTCTGGACACTCCTTCAGAAGACTGCCAGTGATTATCCTCAAGGCTGCTCAAGCATCCTGTGAACAGTTCTGTACAGAATGAATTTGTATTGTGCTGAACAGTCAGCATCAGACTGCAGGGGAGGGCAGAATCTCCCTAAAGAGATGGATCAAGTTTCATGTCTGTTCTCTCAGCTGTTTCTAGCATACCTGACTCCTGTAGGCACTTACCTGAGTGTGAGCCATGACTCTAATAACCTGGCAGTACTTCTTCATGCTATTGAAATCTTTCTCCAACTGCTTTTTGCCCTCCTCATCTTGCCATTTCTTGCAGTATTTGGTGAAGGCCTTCTTCTTGGACTTGTGCCTTCAGGAGCAGAGCAGAGACAAGGTTTGGCTAAGCCCTTCATCAATCCCCAGGGAAGTGGGGACGAGCGGAAGGAGCTGCCACCTTAGCTGGTTTTGGCTCATTGCCAGCTTCTAATGACTCTTCCACTGGCAAGCGGAGCCCGGAGCTCATCAGACAGTGGCAAAATTGCCAAAGCTGAGCGGAGCTGCCATGAATTCCAAAGCAGATTAACATTCACAGTACAGAAGACAAAAGACTGTAGAGAGATGTCGAACAATAACAGAAAAAAACCAGACCCTTAAAGCAATTGTGAGGTGACTACCATCTGCTCCAAAATACCATAATTTCCCCCCCTTGTGTGCCCGACAGCAAGGTCGTTACTGAAACACCCTTGAGATCTTTATTGCTCAATTCTGACGTCTTTTCAGCCTGCCAAGTTCATAAACAGGCTGTGAGCTCTAGACACACTGGAGCCACACTTGGGCAAATGCACATACTTTCAATCACAACAACAGTGCCTGGAACAGCAATCAGAAGTAACACTTGTCTTCCCCTTTCCTGAGAAAACAGGGCTACAGTCAGGACTCGACACTCAACAACAAGCGCCAGAGGCGATTTCCTTATGTCCGCCCGTCGAAGTTATCATCATGTGTAGCCTGTTAAGGAGATCTCAGGCGAAAACCAAAATTGTCACTCCTATGCCAAGAAGGTCACGAACTAACATCATGCTGCCACCCTCACAGAGAAATTCCTAGTCTATCCTATTATTAGGCCAGTTCATCAAGGCCAAACACTAACTGCTGAAAAGCCTCCTCAAAAACCTGTACAAGCATCATCTGCAATCGAGCAGAAGAAATATAAGGCATGGCAGGAGGTTACAGCAACAAGCCAAGGCCCTGCTCTTACCAGTTCTTGTAGAAGCGACGCTTACACTCATCACTGATGTGCTCAGCAAAGATGGTCTTGAAGCTACGGAGACCACGAGGAGTCTGCACGTATCCCACGATGCCCACAATGACCATGGGAGGGGTCTCTATTATAGTCACTGCCTCGACCACCTCCTTCTTGTTCACCTCTGGATGGAGGCAGAAATACAGCACAATTAACACCAGCATCACCTATTAAACATCACCCGTTCTTTCTCACTCCCAAGTCCTTCATGTGAAAGGTTAAATGATTAAAGTTTTATTCACAAAAATGATCCACGGTGAAGGGACCAACTCTAAATTATAATTTAACACCTTGCAAAAATTTGAGGCTTGCTCAGTAGAAAGGACAGCAAATCCCAACAGGCAAAATGGATGGTAGCGAGTGACAGAATCACATTCAGGACTGGACAATGAGCAAAAAAGTGCCCAAGGCAACTGACTGAAGTCCCCGCATTCAGAAGCAGCATCCTAAAGGAGCCTGTTACCCTACAGCTAAACCAAACCAGGAAGAAACCGTGCAGCTCAGGGACAGACCAAAACCATTAAGCAGAGGCTGCCAGACATGAAGTCTTGCTGCTGGGACAACATTCACGTGGAAGTGGGAGGGGTTTGGGTGCTTCACAGCCACCCACTCAAGGGCGTGGAAGAGGGTGAGTGAAATCAAGCTAGGGCTGCTACTGAACAGGCCACCTGTCACCATCCATTAGCACCACCCCGTCCTCCATTAGGAGCAGCGTTAATACATACTGGACCCAGGCCTGTCGACTTCCCGGACGATGTGGGTCATGCCAGCTTTGTAGCCCAGGAAGGCAGTGAGGTGGACAGGCTTGCTAGGGTCATCCTTGGGGAAGCTCTTCACCTTGCCCCTGTGCCTGCTGCTGCGCTTGCGGGGCAGGAAGCCCAGGGAGCCGTGTCTCGGAGCCGAGAACTTGCGGTGAGACTGGGGGGGGAAAACAAACACTTAGTGCTTGCTGCAGGGATTTGCTTACACCCACTCGAGGGTTAATTCACTCCCTGCCTGAAAACATGATCATTATGTATCTACCAGACAATTCACAGTCTAGAAATTCTCCTCAGTATCAGCTGTGTGGCTCCCGAATTCCATTATGTTACAAGAATGTAATCCTCATGCCCCAGCTATGTCCTTCCCAGATTTAAGACCCCTCCCCTTCCAAGCTTATTTTAAGATATCACCAAGTCCCACTCGAGCTGGGAAGCTGTAGTTTGGCCACAGCAAGCCACTAGCGCACCCAACTCTAGAAAACAGAGCACAGAAAACTTCACATCTTTCAGTGAATCGATAGCATTTTGCTACAGGAACAATTTCAATTTTAAAAACTGCAGTAAACCAGCATTTCAACATCCAGCTCAGAGTCAGTCATTTTGGACGGAAGTGCAGCTTTTTTCTATAGATTTTCTCCTTGAATGCCACCCCTGCAGCCTGGCTCTGCAACCCGAGAGCCACATAAAGCTGAGTGCCATCGGGAGAACTCTCAGACCAAAAAGTTTACCTATTTAATCTCACACGCAAATTTAAAACAAAAAATTAAACATAGCTAAGCACGAGGCTAACAAGAAACATGTCTTAACTAAAAGCACCCGACACACGTTACACCGAGCGAAATCCACACCCCCAAAAAGAATTTCCAGAGAATAACCACCCGCTTCCCAAAAAAAAAGACCTCCCAAACGCTCCCGCGGCCGCCCAGACCCCGCGCCCCGCCGGGCCCGCCCGGCCTCCCCGCCGCAACGCCTCGGCCGTGCCCCGAAATGAGCCCCGGAGGACGCCGGGCCGTGCGGCGCCGGCCCGAGATGGGGCGAGATGGCGCGGGATTGTGTCGGATGGCGCGGGATGGAGATGGATGGCGATGGACGGCCCGCGACGGCAGCACCCACCATGTTGTCCCCGCGCCCGCCGGAAGGGCCGCACCGCCCGCGCGCCGCCTTTATAAGGGCCCCGCGCCGGGTCTCGCGAGAGGTGCGCGCGCGGCGCTACGGGCGGCGAGCGGGGCCAGAAAGGCGTCGGGGGCGGCGATGCGCGGACAGGCGGCGGCGGCGTGGGACGCTTCGGTGCCCGCGCTCGGATAATGCGGTTTAAATGAGCGCAGGGTACGGGAGGAACGTAATAAAGCACACGCAGCTCTTCACGTGGGTGCTTGGCTGCGGTTCTTTGTCGCCTTACGCCAACCCGTGAGGAGCCCGTGCGGCCCTTCGGGTGTGTGGACGCCAGGCCCGGTGTCCCATGGCAGGCCCGGTGTCCGATGCCAGGCCCGGTGTCCCACCCGCACAGGCCAGGGTGTCCTTTCCAACGTGCTGGTGCCAAGCTGGGAGCGTCCCAGCGCAGGGTTTGAGTGGTTTTATCAAACAGCTCCGCAGCCATCCAAGGCGCTGGTGAACCCGGGGCAAAAGGCACTTGGCAAATGCACATCACAGCTTGCAGGAGATGTTAGGCAGCGTGAAGAAACACGGTAACGTGAGAGAAAGAAAATAATTAAAGATTAATTAGATAAAGTAACCTTCGCTGCCAGCACCGCCATCCCACAACTTTTGCGTGTATCTCAAAATAGAAAAAGGCATCAAATAACCTCTTCCTTCGTGCAGGGACGTGTTCTCAGGCGGATTATGTGTTCTGCTGTGTGTTCCCATGGTGCTTGGTACAGCGCAGCTCCAAACTCAATCAGGGCCTCTGTGTGCTGCTGTTGAATTAATAAAAACAATAAACAATAAAACCAATGTGCATGCTGAAGTTAGGCTGTGAGAGAGGAACTGAAAATAAGGCTGTCAGTGGAACCTGTCTGGACTAGTTGTCATTCATGCTGTTATTTCTTTTGCTCTGTTTATTGCGGTTCTGGCACACAGATGAGCACCGTGAGGACCAGCCACGTCTCTGGGACATGTTGGATGGCTTGGGCCACATCAGAAACTCACCAGCAAGGGAGCTGGCCCTGTGTATCTTCAAGGCAGGAGTGAAGCAAAGCTGAGGTGAAACCTGAACAGGAGACAGGAGATAAATTATTTACTCTCCCTTCATCAACGTTGGGAAATCAGACAGGACCCGGCTGAAGAAGCTCCCTCAGACTTTGCTGGACTGGGAACTGCACATCACACTTATCAGGATAACTGTTACGTTGCACAGCTCTGGCTGAAACATCCCCTGAAGTGTCTCTGGTCTTCAGCAAGAAATCCTGCATCTCTTGGCCGAGGAGATGAAGGAGGACCACCCTAAAGGATGTGGAGTAGACTCAGTCTGAGGGGCAGGAGAGGATAATAGGGCTGAGCAAAGCTACCTGCTTTGCCTGGTTGCCTGCCCCCTTGGGCTGGGCTAGGCTAGCTAAAGACCAGGTGAGGAGGTGTCAAAAAAATGATGCTGCGAGATGTGGTCCCTTCAAGGACTACCACAGGTTAGCACAGGGTATACAAACTGCTTACCTGATTTTTCACATCACTGGAGGTGCAGGACATGCACCTGTCAGCTGGGAGAGAAAAGAGGAGTCCTTCCTCTGGAGGAATGACTCCTGGCAGCTTGCTCTCATTGTCAGGGTGTCACGTTGCCTCTGGGTCAGCCTGAGAGCCTCAGGCGAGGTAATGTGGGCTGAACCCAGGCTTCAGATAACTGGCCTGGCATCAGGCATCCAGGTGGCTGGTAAAGCTCGGAGGATGGCCAGCTCAGCCGATGGCCACATCCTGCTACCTACAGCCCCTCTCTGGGGTCAGGATGCAGGACATGAGCAAAGCGAGGAAGCTGATAAAGCTGCTGGGTGGTTGAGAGGGTATTAGATGCATCCACGAGGTTATCTGTGGAAAATATCCAAACTGCTGAATAATAAGATCCAGCCCCACCACATCCAGAGGCTGAATAAATTGGGAATCGGTAGATAAATTTGTGTTATTATAAGGAACATGGGCCTTAATCCCTCATGGCCTGTGGTACAAAAGGGGATGCAAACCCAAGGCCACAACAAGGGTGAAACTCAGAGCTGGGTGGTTTGGAGCTTCCCACACATGGGGAAGTTTGTCCTCAGTGTCTCCTGGAGATAACAGGTAAGGATGTGTTTGACAAACACATGCCATGGGGAGATTGGTGCCCCCAGGGATGACTCCTGCCCTGCCTCCTCCTTTCCTGCCAGGGACCATGGTACCATGGCCATCCAAATTCCCACCACGGGGATGCTGACCTGTAACATGCAATGTAGTGCCGCGCGTTACAGTCCTATCAAGTTACTGCGAACATCAATTAAACAACACCAATCTACAGAGCCAGATTCCACTGCCAGCTGCACAGGTGTAACACAGCTGAGCCATTCAGAGCAAGGGAGGCTGGTTACTCACCTAGTGTGAAATAATTAAGGAGAGCATATCCAGGTGTTAAAAACACTTATGCTACTCCTAGAGACTTTCCACCCTCCCTCCCCCACTCTGGTCCCTGCAGGTTAAGTAAAACCCAAGGCTGCGGGACTCTGTGTGCAAACCTGCATGAAAAAGCCCATACAGACCACGACGTGCTTTGTGTGGAGATGTTTCATTGCCTGCTCTAACCTGGCAGACTGGGAAGGGAACCAGTATGATTTGGAGAGCTAAGTATCCAGCTGTGCTAGAACTGCAGCTGCTCTTCCTAAAACAGACCTACCCCATCCCTGGAAACATTCAAGGTCAGGTTGGATGGGGACTAGATCAGCAACCTGATCTAGTTGAAGATGTCCTTGTTCATGGAGCAGGGGGCTGGACTGAATGACCTTTAAGGTCCCATTCATTCCCAAGCCATTCTAGGATTCTGTGGCTGGATGTGATGGAGCAGTGTCCATCCTCAACCTTCAGCCTGCCCCTCAAAACGACCCCCACAAAAGATGCGGAGGGATGGCTGCTCACTTTTTGAGGTACAACTCCAAATAGGTGACCATAGGTTATGTTTAAATGCTCTTTTATCTCTAGCTCTTGCATGGTTTTACCTTCCATTCCTGAGCTTAGGGAACCATGTTACAACCCAAGGGCTTGCTTTCCATTTCAGTCCTATTAATACAGATTATCTGGGACTCTGCAGCCGCCAGCAGACTGCTGGTGAACAGCTACTCTGTGCAAAAGGCATGGGCCAAGGAGCTTGAACTGTCCCCAAGGCTGGATAGCTTCTCCCCATGCAACCTTTCCTGGCTGTGCCAGTGGCCTTGATGGTACTGTGGGTGCCAGAGGAGTCCAGGTGACTCCCAAGGCTGCAGCCTCAGGAGTGCAAGGTGTTTATCTTGCAGTCTCTGTCTCCCAGAGTCAGGGGGTCTCCCCCAAATCTGGATTCCCCCTGTTAACAAAGGGCCTTTTCTTGCTGCCCCCTCCCAGGGATGTGGCATTGGTAGGGTGAGGGATATTGGAAATGAGAGCCCCAGACTTCACTGCAGTGCGATTTTGAGGCTCATCAGGCACCTCTACCTGAGGGCAGGTGTCTGGTGGGGGAGCACCACTGACCACACGTCTGGGATAAGGGGTCACACTCAAGGGCCCAGCCTTACTCCTCTATGGGGTGGCATCACAGAATCACAGAATTGAGTGCAACTCCCCTGCCAAGGCAGGATCACCTCAAGGAGGTAACACAGGAATGCGTCCAGGTGGGTTTTGAATGTCTCCAGGGAGGGAGACTCCATGGCCTTCCTGGGCAGCCTGTTCCACTGCTCTGCCACCCTCAAGGTAGAGAAGTTCTTCCTCCTGTTCAGGTAAAACTTTCTGTGTTATAGTTTATGGCTGCTGCTCCTCACCCTGTCACTGGGCATCACCAAAAAGTCTGACATCGTCGCATTGGGACCTACATTTGAGATATTTCTATACAATAATGAGATCCCCTCTCAGTCTTCTCTAGACTAAACATGCCCAGCTCCTGCAGTCTGTCCTCATGAGATGCTCCAGACCCCTCATCATCTCTGAGCCCTGCTCTGGACCCTCTCCAGTAGCTCCTTGCCCTTCTTGTGCTGAGGAGCCCCGATGAGGAGCCCACAGCCCTCCAGATGTGGCCTCACCAGGGCCAGAGAGAGAGGGTGAGTGGCTGTGGGGCTGGCCCCACACTTCTGCCAGGCCCTGCCAAAGGGACTGTGGCATCACCACTGCACCCTTTGCCCAGGGGTGCTGGGGTGGGCTGCCTTTGAACTGGGAGGTGTGTGTGTGTGTGCCCCCCTCGCTCCCCGCAGACCCCCATGCTGTCCCCCGCAGTGCCAACACCCCAAGCACCTCCTGCACCCTCCAGCCCCACGGACACCCTCCTCCCTGCCCCATATGTGCCCCCCGCACCCTCCAGCCCCACGGATCCCCCCGCCCTGCCCCAGATGTGCCCCCCAGCCCCACGGACACACTCCTACCTCCCCCAGATGTGCCCCCGCACCCTCCAGCCCCACGGATCCCCCCG
>JAWWEE010000040.1:50318334-50347144 GCA_035221455.1 Xenops minutus | reverse complement strand
AGGCTCGGCTCGGCTCGGCTCGGCTCGGCTCGGCTCGGCTCGGCTCGGCCCGGCACCGCCCGCCGCGCCCCCCGCCCGCCCCGCGCCGCGCCGCCATGGACGGGGGCGCCTTCGGAGCGGGGAAAGCCGGCGGCGCCTTCGACCCGCAGGCCTTCATCCGGCAGCCGCAGACCCTGCTGCGGTTCGTCTCCTGGGTAAGGCCCCGCTCCGGTTCGGCTCCGGTTCGGCTCCGGCTCCGGCTCCGGGGCGGGGGGCGCGGGCACTGCGGGGCTCCCCCCCGACCCCGACCTTCCTGCAGACTGCCTCTGTACACACACACACGAATTTATGGGGAAATCGTTATGCTGTGCGTTACATGCCCTTGTGTGTTGTTATATATTTGTTATTATATGCTTTATATACGCAGGGGTATGGGTAGGTGTGCACACGGGTAGATGTGCACACATCTGTCGATGTGTCCCCACACATCCCAGAGCAGTGCACACACAGAGGTGGAGGTGTTCTTCCATGAGCACTTATGGCTGTATCTCTGTTTTATATATATATATATATATATATATATATATGTATGCAGGTATGTTTGGATACATGGATCCGTCTCTGGGTTTATACCTATCTATGTATAAATCCCTGTGTATCTACATACATGTGTGCACATAGATGTGCAGCGGTATGTACATACATATCTGTGTGTGGGTATAGGGCCATATGGGCAGAGAGCAGTCTGATTTGGGTTTTTTTTCCCTGGCGGGGTGGAGGAAGGGTGAATCGGGTTGGACCGTGACCCCATCTCCATCTCTGCTGGTTTGGGGGTGGGGGGTGTCTTCTCACCCTCCCATGCCTGTGGGGTTTTGGCAGATGCAGGGAGGCAGCAGAATGTTGGGTGACAGGGGGGACCCTGGGAGAGGGGGGGATGCTGCAGTCTTGGGATGGCTCCCTGTGGGTCAGGGGGTGCTGGGCTCAGGTCGTGCTGAGGTGAGTTGAGGGGGCTATGGGGGCTGAATGTCACTCTGTGTTTTACCCTTATCCTCTCACCCCCCCAAACCCCTCTTCCCTATAATGTTTTCGTCTCCATAATTTATGGGGAAGGGGGTAGAGGGAAAGGGGCATCTAATGGAGGTGTCAGGAGAAGGTCTCTTGCTGTTCCCGTGATGCTGATCCCATGGCTGCCCGTGGGGTCGGCGCGTATGTGCAAGAAGGTCATTGGGATTAAGGGAGCCAGAGCTGCAGCACCGAGCTGGCGGGGGAGAGATTGAGGTCTCGGCCGGGAGCGGAGAAGGGAGGGCAGGGAGAGAGAGAGTGGAGGAGACACATGCGCATGGAAGCTGGGAGGACAGGCAGCAGGCTGGCTTTGGGAAAATAAAAGCAGTGCCAGGTAGAGGAAATGAGGAGGAAAAGGGAAGGTGGCTTGGCTCGCTGCTGGTGGTGGGGAGGCAGCCCTTGTCCTCTCATCCGGGTGGGTGATGTCCCCTTCAGGTGACGTGACTTGGAGGGCAGCTGGAGAGCTCCAAGACAGCTAAGGACATGATTAATGCGGGCATTCTGTCTGTCTGTCCATCTGCCTGAGCTTGTTTACACTACAGCACTACAGCGGGCTGGCTGTGGCTGGGGGCCAGGCAAGGGGGTATGTGTGCCCCCCGTTCCCGGGTGGCTGGAGCGGAGCCAGCCTGCATGCCCAGGGATGATGGACATGATGTGACCTACAAAAGCTCTCCCATTGCTAATCTCTCTGGCAGAATTTCCTCTTTCTCTCTCTGCCACTCTGTCTGGTGGGGTTTTTTCTCCCTTCATCCAAACACTGCGGGATTTTGGCTTCCCAGAGGAGCGAGTGAGGAAGAGAGAACAAGAAATATGTTTGTTTTTTAATTAGGCACCTAGTCTGCTTCAGAGTATCTTAGGCACTGTTGGCTCACTTGCCAAGCTCAGCTCTGTGCTCTGCAAGGTCTCCCCAGGCAAGAAGCACTTCCCAGGGTCTGGCATCTCCTTGGGTCCTTGACCTGGTTCCCCCTGTTCATCTGACCTTGACAGAGGACAGGATGGGATTTACCCCAGGCACTTCACTTGGCTGTGGAAATTAAAGTTGTTTTGCAGGAGCTGGAGGTGCTCCAGGTCATCAGTCCAGCAAGGGAGACTGACGTGGCCATCATGGTGCAGGTCTATGCATTCATTCTTCTGCTTTTCCACTGTCTTGATCTTGTCTGTCCTGAGCATTTCTCCTTTCACAAATACTTAGTTGTAGTTTTGGTCTTTTTTTTAACTTGAGACCAGAGGGGCCCTTATGGGCAGTGAAGTCCTCTCTCAGGCTGTCACAAGCATCAGACCCTTTATGGCCCCTTCTTTAAATTGATTGAACTTTGCTGAAAAAAGACTAGATCATGCCCTTCTCACTCTGTCTGGGAGAGCGCTCAGTGGCTCCAATGGTCAGGGCCTTCCACCATAAATCTATTCGTGGCTGGTTTATCCATTTGCCTTTGTGATCTTGTGCCCTTCAGTTTAAATGGTGCTTTTCCCTCCCTGGTGTTTTCCCCTGAGTATTTATAGACTGTGATTGCATCCATACTTAGCCTTCCTATTGCCAGGCTCTATGAGCCAAACTCCTCTGGTGGCAAAGGGCTCTCCCTCCCTGTGGTCTCTGTTAGAGTCCTTCCTTTCACCTGCTCTTGCACACACTGGAAGTACTTTGCCCGCCATCTCCTGAGATCTCATTTGCCTTTATCCTGCTCATGTTGTGAGTGGTTCATTGTCTCCCCAGGGCAAGCTGGAGGCTCCTTTTGGTCTCTTTCACGTGATGAGTTTTCACTGAGAGCAGAAATTCTTGTGATCACTTCCTCAGGCAGTGACCTTGTGCTCGGGTCATTCAGCCTTTTAGCAGACTTCATGATGGCACGGAGGTCCATATTGCTTTTTACCAACAGGAAACAAAACGGGCTCCTGCCCAGGGAGTTTGCAACCCAGCTGAGGTTGCAGCAAATCTCAAGGGAGAACTGAAGAATCAGGAGCAGATGGGATGACCAAAGATTATTTATATTGCTCCTTGATGAAGAGGAGGTAAGATAAATTTGACAAGGAGGATGCTGAACTATGAAAAGAGGTTAGCAATTCTGCAGCATCTGTCATCCCATGACTATGTTGTGAGGCATCTCAGGTTTCATGGGTTCTTTAGAGGTCAGGCACAGTGGAGAAAGTATGTGTCTCCCTACAGAAAGGTTGCCTGGTATGGGTGCTGGTGAGCCATGGTGGTCCTCCAGGGCGCCTGTGTCAGGTTTGGATGTTCAGCCTCAGCACAAGCCATTTCTCTGCTGCTGCCTTCCCCAGATGTGCTTGCCTGGATGAAGCAGCACCTTGCGGAGCAAGGAAGCAGCCCTATGGAGCAATCCCTCCTGAGCATCTCTGCTTGAAGGTGCCTCCAACAGCATCTGGATCTTGCAGTGACGGGACCTGTCTGATTCAGCTGAACTGAGGCTTGCTGACAAAAGCAATGTGTTGCTGGAAGATCCTGGAGGCTTCCTCCTCTATCTGAAGGGAAGAGCAGAACAACTCCCTGCCTATTCCCAGTGACAGCAATCAAGAGAAGTCAAGCAACTTCTTCTGTTGCAATGTTGCCACTGCAGTTTACTCCCAGTCCTGGTCTTTCAAGGCATTGCTCCACACCCTGCCGCTCCACTTGGTGCCAGCTGCAACACAGAGATGTGCTCAGAGCTGAGCAGTGTCTCACAACTGTTTAGCTCAGCTGGTTAGAGTATGATGCTAATAACACCAAGGGCTTGGGGTCCATCCCCATAGAGGCCATTCACTTAAGAGATGGACTTGATGATCCTTGTGTATCCAACTCAGAACACTGTGTGATTCTACTTTGTGACTCTGGTGCCCCACAGCAGACAAGACATGGGTGTGTGGATGGGTTTTTTACCACTTTGGCATATAGACTTGCCTTCAACCTGTTTAGGTGACCCAGCAGCTGGAGCTACTGGTGCTACTGCTGGAGCTCATGGAACTGGGTGATCCACACCAAGCTGGAGCTGCACAGCTCCAGGATTGTTCCTGCAATAAAGCAGATGAGTGTGAGCACATCCCTACCGAGTCCCATTGTGCCCGAACTCGCAGTGCTCTCCACAGCTGGTGGATGAGAGCTGGCTGACTCCTTCGCAGCCTGCAGGCGTTGGATGTAACGTTGGCACCATAAATAAGTAAAATGCTAATTGAAACAGGTTGTTCCAGGTGCTCCTGTCTGCTTGGAAACCTGCTTGCTGGAGAAACTGAGGCACTGCTTAGTGTAAAAGCTTAACAAGGCGAAAGTACCTTGCTTTGTAAAAGCAGGCACAGCTTGCTTGGATGTGGGCTTGAGTAAGAGTATTTCCAACCATAGTTGCACAGACAAAGCAAGCCATTAAAACTTGTCACACAGATTGAGGTCCTGAGCCCTCTGTGATGCCAAGGTCACTGCCCTGCTGAAGGGAGGTTCAGTGAGGAGAGGTGCTGCCTGCCCTCCATCCTTTCCTCCATCACCTGCTGCTGTTGCCACTGTGTCCCCTGGCTGGTAGGAGCATACAGACCTTTTGAGCTGGGACAGGGAGTGCTGTCCTCTGTGTCTACAGGCATGGCACATCCCAAACAGCTCTGGCTGAGCAGGCAAGGCAGATGAAGGACAGGAACCATATCCAAGTGGTTTGGCCAGGACAGGTTGGCTTTTGCAAACTCGAGGATGGGAGCAAGTCACAGCATGGCAGGGAGCCGCATCTCCTTCCTTGCCAGCAGGTCCCTGGCTTGCCATGCTCATGCCTGGCTTAAGACACCATTTTCCTCTTCCCAAGGACACCCAGCATGGGCTTGCAATGGCAGTTAAACTGAGCCTTAGAGCCTGGGGACTTCATTAGTCCAAAACCATCTGCAACGGGGCTCCCACCTTTTCTGTCCCAAGTAAATTTAGCTGAGATGTTCCTGCTGTTTCAAAACATGAGAGGCACACAGGTGAGAAGCAGAGAACTGCGTGATGATGGGACAAAGCAAACATTTCTGGCAAGACAAGGCAGCAGAGATGAACTGTGGCTGCAAGAGGAGCAGACACAGGTGGCAGCAGATGCAGTTCTTTGCCTAGGTTGGCACAGCCAAGCCAAGGAGGGAGGGACGTGTTTCTAGAAAGAAAACTGAACTCTTATAGAAGAAGATGCAACCTTTGGGTGGTCACTTTGCTGAGTACGCAGTGACAGCAATGTTGGGACCACAGAAGGACATGAATACCACCATGGAGGTGTGGTCATGGGGACTTGTCATTAGTAGTGATAGGACAGAAGATGCTCTTTGACCATGGGAAGAGCATGAGACCTGTGGGACTAGAGGGAGCTTCCTGAAGTTGCCTCTTGGGCTCAGCCTCCTGTTACACCAGTGGGCATCTTCCAGTGGCAGAGCTTTCTTACACGGGGTTGATAGGCACAGCTGCTCCATCATCACTCAGGGCTTGGGATGTTGTGGCAGGGAAGATCAGCCTGGGCATGGGTCTGGTGGGAGGTGGAAGGGTTAATGCCTGGCCTGTCAGCTGCCAAACCATGTGTGAAGAAAAGGCTGGCTGGCCAGAAAAGCCTGTCCCAGATCCCGTGGCAGGAATTAGGGATGCGGAGCCTTTCTCCCTTCAGTCACCTGCTCCAGCTCAGCCCCGGCTGGTGAGCTGGGAGCTGTTGCCATGTGGCTGATGGCCAGAAGGGTGAGCTGGGAGGGAGGTGCTGGCACAGCCGTGCTCTTCCCCTGTCCCATGTTCAGAGGAATTGAGAATGGGGACACTGGCCCCTCCAGCACCCACACAGGGCTCAGACACACTGTCGAGACTGTGGGCAGGCGTTGTTTGCTGCCTATGTGGTGCCGGCTGGAGGGAATAAATAGAGGCCGCCTGTTTCCAAGCTGCCAGTCCCATGTGTCTCAAAATCTGCATATGTTTTCTTCAAAATGAACTAAATACAAGTAGATTTAATGATGGTAATAATAATAATAATAATCCATGTCTGTGCAGGGCACTCTAAAGCTTTCCAGAGACTCCATTTGCAAGTGGCTGAATGAAAATGAAAGCCACATCATCTCTGCCAGTTTATCGTTTGCTCTCTCCCCTGCTCTTGCTTTCTTTTTAAACAGATTTATTCTTGGTCATTACCAGATCAGACTCAGAAGAGGTTATTGCTTCATTCTGCCCAGGGGGAATTTGATTTGAAGTCCCACAAGGAATATTAATGTCACCAAACTATTTCCTTTCTATAACAGTAAAAACAGAGTGTGGAAGAGGGAGAGGCAGCATGCAGTGTGACAGAGACTGTGGCCAGAGGGCATTGCAGTGAGCCCAAGCAGGCAGCTCAGTGGAAACCCTCTTCAGCCTCATCCGCACCACAGCCATCCTGGGGATCTTGGGGATGAAATGAGGAGGCAGCATGACAAACTCCTGGGATGAGGTGCAGGAAAATCCTAGTTCACTGCCGGAGGCTGGCTGTGTTTTGCATCCATCACATGATGCTCAGGAGCATCTGATGCACGGCTGGGGATGGGCAATGTGGTGGAAAACCTCACATGATGCTCAGGAGGTTTTGCCCAGCTCTCTGCAGGGTTGAGCCTGCAGTGGGGAGGGACTGGAGAGCCTCTTTGAGGGCTCACGTCTTACCTTTGCCTTTCGTAAAACCAGATCACCCATTTTAGCAAGAGGAAAAAAAAGGTATTTTGTGGTAGGGTGCCTGTTCTGCACTTTTCTCGCTGTAATGAGACCTTACATACCAGTAATGGCCAGCATCAACCCCGTGAGAAATGAGGAGAGAAAAACTCTCAGCTTCTCCCCATCTCCTCCCTGCAATGCTAGGCATTAAGTTCATTTTGCTGCGTCTTTTGGCAAGTTGCTCTGTCTCTGTCAGCTTTGCAGTGCACCTGGCTCTGGGCTTCACTTGATGTCCTCGGAGCTCTTGGATGAGAACAGGATTCAAGGAAAATGATTGCAACAACTTATGTGGATGTAATGTTTTAAGGAGCAGTGGAGTGCAGAAAAGCTGTGTTTCAGGAGCAGCGCTGAGTTGGTCAGATCTTCTCCAGGTGCTGTTTTCTGTCCCTTTTTTATGTGTAAGATATTACTCTTACTAAATGCATACCTCTAGACAGGCTGCACACCTGCCCAATTAACATTGCTCCTGGAGGCTTAAAGAAACCCTCTCGACCTAAAAATCTAGTTACTTCAAGCCCTGTTAGCTGACTTAAGCAGCCTTGCTGAAGAAATGAGGCCACTCAATTGCCCAAAGCTGGGGATTGCTGGCTGGGTTTTTGTCACTGAGCACAGGAAAGTGGCTCCTTGTCTCTCTCAGCAGAGAGAAACGATGAGAGCCATGGGATGCCTCTATCAGCCTGCAGACAAGCCACTTGCCTGTATCTCTCTGTTCAGTCAGAAGACTCCTGCCATCTTCTCCTCACCTTGTCTTTACAGCTGGATGCATATTTTGGACCATTGTATATGTTGTCATAGGCAGGACTCTGTGCAGAGAGGATTGGCTATGCCAAACAGAGGGAGAAGAAACAAGCAGTAGTAACAAGAGTGGTAAGAGGCTTGTGCCAGTGCTGCTGGTTGCTGGCATGTCTTCAGAAGTGCTGCAGATGTGATGGGAATTAGAACATAAATGCTTCATTCTTGAAAACTTGGTGCTTTGTTTATAAACCAGGCATTTATTCATGCTGCACCTGCTGCTTGGATCATTGTTGCAGGGCATGGATTGTGAAATTAAGGAAATAAAAAATATTTGCTCTTTCTAAGATGACTTGCCACATCAGTGAGCTTCCACCCACCTGCTCCCTTGCTAACAAGGAGTAGCTGCCATGGATGAAGTGTGCAACAGTTTCTCCTTAGGGCTGCAAGATCTGAGCTCTCATAATCATGATTTTTTTAAAGAAAATGGTTTGTCACAACAGTATCTGGGTACAGACATCATGGGAATGTTGCCTGTCAGCAGCAGCAGCAGCGGTTGCCCCTTCTGCTGTCCAGCTCTCCCTGTCAGTCTGGAACCTCTGTTTTGAGCCTGCCCATTCTTGCCCCATCAGTGTAATCCAGCCCAGCTCAAGCCTTCTGTGCACAGTGAGTCCTCACAGCATTTTGCTGTGCCATGAGTATCATGACAGGCTGGCAAAGGAAGCAAGCCCTCTCTTTGCCCTCTCTGCAGTGCCAGGGAGCGGAGCATGGACCAGAGCTGATGCCAGTGGTGAGGAAAACAGATAGAAGGAGACATCCCTTTAGCTACCATGCTTTGATCCATAGAAAGCTTTCCTAAGGACAGAGAGTACTTTGGGATAGCTGTTTCAGGACACATAAGATAAGCATCTGCAGTGTCGTGTTCTGCTCACAAGTGGGAATATGTTTAGTGGAATCTCCCCAGAAAACTCCTAAGATCAAGTGAAATGAGATGTTTGCCTGTAAATCATACCTTGGGCACCTCCAGGCTGTGAAACAGGTTTCTCTTCATAGGAGAGAAGTTGTGGCATCTTGTCTGACTGAAGATGGAGAAAGGAAGTTAGGAATGCCACCTCTGCGTGAAAGTTAGGGAGAGGGAGATGTTCCTTTGGTCTTGTGACTCTGTGCTGTGCCTTTATGATGTGCCAACATAAAAAGGTATGAAAGGGCAAAGGCAAAAAGGAATTATTTTACTTCTTTTGCTCACAATTGAGAGCTCTTCCAGGCCAGCAGCAAATCCAAAGATAAGAGCACAGGGAAGATGTGTATCAGGATATGAGCAGAGTAAACAGAGGTGTCTCTGGGGAGAGGCCATTGCAGAAGTTCATTCATCCCGAATGAGTAAGCAGGGACTCACAATACCACTTGTTGCAAGGGTTGACCTGACTCAGGGAATCAACCTTGTACCAGTTTTGAGCCCTAAACCGAAACTGAGCACCATACTATGCCACTTTTGAGGCTGTTCCTTACCTTCCAAAGAGAAGGTAAGCTTTCTGTCTAGTGCTGCCAAAAACGGGACACCCACCTTGTAATTGCAATATGTGGAGGTTGGTACTTCAGGTGTCAGTATTGGCGGTGGTCATGTTGGGATGTCACTTCGGGAGTCTGTCAGCTACCCTTCAGGTCAGAGGAATAGGGTGTTACTGTCAATGGTCCCAGGCAGACCTGTCAGCCAAGCCTGTTGTGAAAGTGTGAGACATCCCACTGAAAGAACCTGGCTGTAATTGTGTGCAATTTTGCTGCTTTCCAAACCATTGAAGCTGAAATTTTAAGGACCAAACCTTTGCTTCTGGCAGAAGAGATTATTATTTAATTTTCACAGGCAATTTCTGCAAAATATGATCAATCTCAATTTTCAAGAAGGAGGAGGACAAAGCAGTTTTTTTACTTCTAAGCTTAAAAAGCTCTTAAAAATTTTCAGAGAAGCCATACAGTCCTTACGCTTAGGAACATCAGCTCCCAGCTTTTTTAAGTTTGCTCTAGTGTGATACACCCTATTTCAGCAACCAGAGTGTGACCCAATTATGAGTCTTGGGGTGAAAAATAATATCTGTGTCAGTGGCTACTTGTTATAGTTTGGCAGGTGTTGGTTGGTGTTGAGTATCTGCCCAAGGGCTGTGGTGGACTGTGGTTCTTGATATCACAGGCCAAACAGGAGAGGTCTAGAGGTCTGTGCTGTGGATCTCAAGACATCCAACCCCACCAATGATAAGTGGTGTCTTGGGTTGGCATTAATCATCAATTTTTCTGAACTCACAAAGCTGCTTCTCTGCTTTCTGGGTTGTCTTCTGGTGCTTGGTTGGATTAAGTGGTAGTGGGGTCATTCTAACCTAGCAAACACTCAGACCAAGCTCCACTCCCTGCAGGAGACTCAGCCTCTTCACCTTCTTGTGTGCTGCTTCTCCTTGGGGACTGGGTGGTGGTTCCAAGGGTGCCAGGTCTTGTGCAGACATCTCCTGGGCTGGCAGAGTGCCCTGGTGATGTCTTAGCATGTGTTGTATGTAAGTTGATCCCGTGCCTGAGGTCCCATTTCCTGTCTCCCTGAGGCTCTCACAGGCAGCCTGCAGTAGGGCTGTTCCTACTGAGAGTGTCCAGATGCCCTGCAAAGAAAAATCTGTACATGCTGCCTTGATCTTCCCCTCTTTGTCTTGTGGCTGCAAGGGGAAGCTCTTTATTTGAGATACAGGACTGGGGGTGCTGTAAATAGCTCTCTGCTTTGGTGAACCTGCTGTGTTAAAGAGGGACAGCCTTGTGGCAGGAGACAAAGGCTAAGCCTGTGAGCAAAGATTAGACCAGCAACTGCGGATTAGGGCATTTCTACCTGGACTCATCCTTAATTCTACCTGATTTAAAATAACATGCAGGGGCAGTGGTGGTGGTGTTGAGTAGAGGACTCACAATGGCCTTAACAGGTGGACCTGGAGGGGGGATGTTTGGCCACTAAAATCTATGGGGAAACTTGGAGAGTGTTGGTGTACAGGTGAGTGGGCAGAAGGGTAGGTGGTGTCATGGACTGGGCTGATGGAAAGCTGGTGGAGAGAGGTATGTGATATGTGGGGAGATGGGGTAGAAGAGGAGCCCAGCAGAACGGAGCTGCAGAGCAAGCAGGGCTGTGGATTGTGGGAGGTTGGATAGGGAAAAGACCATAGTAGTTTGATAGATAAAATCAGTGAACAAATGCATGGCAGAAACAATTAATCCCTTGAAGGGAAAGGAGCGAGTGGGAGAATAAGTGCAGATTAAGAGGATTTCCACTATTTGGAGCTGTTGTATGCAGGCATCTGCACCAAAACCATATCCCAATTTATACTTCTTGTTACCACTGTGTGTCTGTGGGAAGTCACCCTTACTCCAGACTGCAACTGCTTTGCATCGCTTTAGGTCAGATGGATAAAAAGGTTCAATTTAAAAATGTCCTATTTTAAGTTAATCCTCAGAAATAAAATGAGACCATCTCTCCAGTAAATTCCCTGTGGCTATAGCCCACACAAGACAGCAGGAAGGGAACTCAGTAGAGCAGAGAGATGCTTGTGAAGGATGTCTATCCTATGCTCTGTTGTGCTGTCCAGAGAAATGGGGCTTGCCCTGACATGTCTTTTGCCTCCCTCCCCACCAGATATTCTCCATCGTGGTGTTTGGCTCCATTGTCAATGAAGGGTACGTGAACCGCCTGGACGAGTCAGAAGAGCACTGCATTTTCAACCGCAATCACAATGCCTGCAACTACGGCATTACCGTGGGTGTCCTCGCCTTCCTCAGCTGCCTTCTTTACCTGGCTCTGGATGCCTACTTCCCGCAGATCAGCAGCGTCAAGGACCGCAAGAAGGCAGTGCTCTCGGACATCGGAGTCTCGGGTGAGCTTTCTGCCTGGTTGGCCAGAGTGCCTCTCTCCTCTGCTGGCAGGGGAGAGGTAGGGAGCTTCTGCCACCCTTCAGATCAGGTCGCTGCTTGCAGGGAGATCTTTAGGTTCCTTACTCTCTCAGGTCTTCTGTCTCTCTCCTTTTCTTTCCCTGTCTCTTCTCTGACAATTTGGCTGTTGCCTCTTAGCTGTTCTGCATAGGTGTAGTTCAGGGAGACCTTTAGGATCAGCAGGTCTTGCCTCCCTGCATCCTTGTGCTTGTTAAGACCAAGTGTGGATGCCTCTGGAGGTGGTGATTGAAGCCTATATATTTTAATATAAAGAGAAGTTAAGGGATTCATACAGGCTGACTTAACAAGTCCTCCTAGGTTACCTGACATTCTCTATGTGAATAGCTTCTCAGGACCTCATCCAGTCCTGAGGCTTATTCTAACTTACAGTCAGATCTCTCCATCCCCAGTAGTGTGCTGAAGTGACAGAGTGACAGTGTGTGTGTGTATGTGTGTGTGTAAGGCCAGTCAGCAGGATCACAAGGAGCTGCTTTACTCTTGTGCCGCCATCCTCAGTCACTCTCCTAGCTTACTCCAGCCATTCAGGCAAACTGCTCAACATCAGGCCCTTGCCAGAGCATGTTAAAGGGGCCACAAGTGGAGTGAGGGCAGGATCAGATGAAGCATTGGAACTTGCTAAGTACATTTGGCTTGCATGTCAATCCATGGTTACCTCTTTGCCTTGCAGTCCCTTGTATGGCTAACAGGAGAAGGGGAGTGACTGAGCCCTGTTTTGCTGCCACTTAGGAATGTCAGTTCCCCTCACTGCTGGGTATCTGCCTGCACCTGGCAAAGAGACTAAGTCCCTCCTTGGGGCTACCCCCTACCTTCACCTCTTTCCTGGGGAATTAATGTTAATGAGTAATGTTAATGATCCTTCACCATCTTTCTTTGATGTGAGTGCTTGAGCTGTGCTGTCCCGAGCAAAAGCCAGTCTCTGTGCAACTGCAGGCCAGCTGCTTCCCACTCTTCTGCAGCTCCCGTGGAAAGAATTACTCTTTACTTGTCCTTGCAGGACAAAGTTATGAGGCAGTGGCTGTTTCAGAGAGCCCAGGTGATGACTCTAATACTGGAAGCCCTTCAGGCTCCCTCTGAAGGCCAAATGCAAGTCCTGTGATCAAACCAAACATAAGCAAATGAACTCTCCAGAGGTACTTTCTACAGACATCTATTGTCACCTTGACAATGTAGCCATCAGTGAGCTTTGCCAGCTCACTTGGGATTAGACTGGCTACACAGTCAGTTTGGCCCAGTCTGCAATGTACTGGTGGATCTTAGAGGGCTGAAATCTCCAGTGATATGTGTATGTTCTGCTCAAACAAATCTTCTTGATGTCTCTGTCCTTCCCATTTGGCATGCCTTTGGTGGTCCATCCCAGCCTTTTGGGCATTCCTCTGGTTCGTTGGCTTCTGCTTTCTGACCAACCAGTGGCAAGCTTCAAAAGAAGAGGACAACCCACTGAATGAGGGAGGGGATGCAGCCAGAGCAGCCATCACGTTCTCGTTCTTCTCCATCTTCACCTGGGTGAGTACAGCAGCCATGATATTGGATCAAATGTCCTCTGTACTGTATTGTCTTGTGGGGAATGGAAGGTGACTGGCTAAGAGTGAGTCCCTCTGGGATCTCACATGGCTTCTGAGAAGGAAAAGAAGCAGGAGAGGTGGTTGGGAGGTAAACTTGGGAAACAAGGACTCAAAAACTTATGTGGAAGAAGGTTTTAGAGCATTAACAAGCATAATGGGAAAGAGAGTCCCATATCCCAGTAAGAAGTGTCCTTGAGAGACTTGTAATACGACCGTGGACAAACCTGCTCTCCAAGCACTATCATAGAATCATACAATAGTTTGGGTTGCAAGGGACCTTTAAAGGCCATCTAGCCCAGATCAGATTGCTCAGAGACTAGTTCAACCTGACCTTGAATGTTTCCAGTAATGGGGCATCCACCACCTTTCTGGACAACCTGTTAACCTGTTTTCCCTGTGCATCAGAGGACTTCAACAGCATTCTCACCTCACAGACACTAAGCAGAGAAGGGAACTCCAGGCCAGGGGTTGCACCCATCTCCCTCCCTGCAGTGCTCCCATCATGTGAGATGTCATCACTGGCCACAAGAGGCTGCAATCAGTGCTCTGGACTGTCTGTCTGCACCCACCACTGCAGTGCCACCTCACTGGGTCGCCTCTTAGGAAAGTGATGGTGCTGTCTTAAGACTGCCCTTTCCCCAGCAGTACTTTATTGCTAGTTTCCTGGAAAAACTGTCATGTGCAATATAAATATCACTGATGATTTCCTCCTGCCCCTGAAAGCACCAAGCACCAGTGACTTTTTTCTGAAGTGACAGGATAGTGCCAAGCAGGAAAGAATTTGAACCCTGTCTCCATGCATAAGTGCTTGTGGCTTTATCTTCTCCTCTTCCTACAGGCCTTAACGTTGGGCAAAGGCCAGATAGGAAGGGTGCCATAAGACCACAGAGCTGTCAAGAGAGGAAGGGGGGCTGCAAAGGGTTGTGCTGTCAGCACCCTCGCCAAGGTCACACCAAGCAGGATCAAGGAACAGCAGTGTGTGTGTTCCCTTCACAAGCTGTGTCCTCCACTTGAGTGCTGCCAGAATCCCCTTACAAGCTCCAGCAGAAAGTTTGACAAGGAGCAAGGCTTTTGTAAGGGGTCCCTCAGGATCCTTTTTGAGGTGCCATCACCTGAGTGTTCCTCCCTGATTCACCGCCTTGTGAGTGGCTAAACAGGCATCTTTTTCCCCAGGTTCCTTGGGGGTTTTATTTCAAACACTGGTTTGCTCTACCTTATTGATTCTCTTTCCCACAGGGCATCCTCGCTTTTCTGGCTTTCCGGAAACTCAGAGACATTAATTTCCAGGAGGAATACAATACCCTGTTCCCTAACTCCCCATCCTTGCTGCCTTAGTGTCCCTTGCTGATGGGAGAACTTGGGGGAAGGGGTGGAGGGATGCAGCTGGAGCAGAGCCAGTTCCAGTGCCATGACCATGGGTGTGTGGTCATTGCACGGTATGGAATGGGAAGATATGGGCCATTGAACTGGAGTGGGGTTATCCACTAAACGGGGGATTCCCTCTGGAAAGTTGGAACTGGCAATTTCTTCTCCTCTGCATCCTTCTCTCCCTCACCCATACCCTAACTAATGCTGTGTAACACCACTGTGCCTTTCTTTTGATGACTGCTCAGGTCTAATACTTCAGCCAGGAGATGCCCTCTGCCCCGGCCACCTTATCTCTTCCATTTCTTCCTAGACCTCATTCCCCGAAAAGCTCTGCCTGCATCACCTGCTAGACTGCTCACCTCTGTAATGGATGCTCTGGGACAACATACCATGCCTGCTCGGGTCCACAGTGGTGAACCCTGTGCCCATGCTCCCTCAGTCCTGCCTGCAGTGCCTGTAGTAGGAGGCAGCAGTTTGCCTGCTGACCATCCCCTGGACTGGGAAGCAGCTGCCTTGCCTCCTGCTGCTCTTTCCCAAGGTCTGTGCTGCACTATGAGGGTATTGACTGGTGAAGAGGTTACGGGGTGACCTCTACCTCACTACTTTGTGCCAAATCCTGGTCACCTTCCTGGCCTCTACAAGCAAAATGGCAGCATCCATCCAGACCAGCAGCCAAATCTGCTGTGGTATTGCTGAGGCAGTTTGCCTTCCCACAGGCAGGAGGGGCTGAATGAAATAAGCACATGCCAACTGAGCCTCTGCAACCTTTGCATGTTGGTGAAACCCCATTGCCAGGCAGAAGGTGCCCAGCACATCCCAGAGAGCAGGGAGCCCTGGCAGGATGCACACAGCCAGCTGGACTTGCAGACATCCCTGCCCAGCCCTCCTTTCCCCCAGTGGGCTCATGCTTTCTGTGGGACAGCCTGGACTTCCATGCTCTTGGGGGTGTTTCACCAGTGGTCTGCCACGCGGGCCTCGCACACTAATCCGTAACCACTACTAACCCCACTTTTGTTTGTTTCTCTTTTTTGGTACATTCCCCCTCTTTTTCTCCTCTTCCCTCCCCTCTCTGCTTCCCATCTCTTCCCTCCACCTCCTCCCTTAAAGGTGGGCCAGGCATTCCTGGCGTATCAGCGTTTCCAGCTGGGTGCCGATTCAGCCCTCTTCTCCCAGGACTACATGGACCCAAGCCAGGATTCCGGCATGCCTTATGCTCCCTACACGAACGAGGAGGATGCCACAGATGCGGTGGGGACATACCAGCAGCCCCCTCCAGCAGATGCTTTTGACACCGAGACACAGGGGTACCAAACGCAGAACTACTGAGCCACCAACGCCCCTTTCCCTTCCCCTTTCCCTTCTGCCCTCTTTCCCACTGCCGGCAGAAAGCCGAGGCACAAACCAGACACGTGCATAGTGGTACTAGAGGTGGCTCTCAGCTATGCTCCAGCCTTCTGGGTCATCTGTTTTTATTTATTGTTTTTAAAAAAGTTAAAAAAAAAAGAAAAAAAGGTTTCCCCATCACCTCTTCTTTCTCCTCTTCCCTCAAGCTACCTGCCAGATGTTCCCAAAATTGGCATTGTGACAGGAAGGTCCCCCCTTTCCTCCTCTTCCTCCTGCCTTGCTGTGGATGGCAGAGTGTGTCCAGTGGGCAGGAAAGGGGCTGTGGTACCATCAGGGAAGGGGAGAGAATGTTGAAGGCAGAAGGGAAGAAATCAGTGGGAGCAGGGACCTTCCTAGAAGAGACAGTGTCACTAAAGGCTGGAGTAGATGTGGGAGCATCTAAATTGGTCTGGAGCACCTGATGGCTCAGGGAGGGGAATGATGTTGGAGTCAGCATACAGGAGTGTGAGGATGGGGCCTGGAGGGCAGCAGGAACGGTGTCCCCCGTGTAAAAATGGGGGCTTTTTTCTGCCACTTGCTAGTGAGGGACGGGTGCTTTATTTTTAGAGGGTTTAGGAAGAAATGGTATTGGAGCAGGGGGAGCACAAAGAGAAAAATGGGAAGGGAAAGAGGAAGATTTGCAGGTACAATCAGGAATCACAGGTACGTCTGCAGGTTACAGCAAGAGACTGAGCAGAGCAGAGGGCCAGTGCCATCAGATCCACTCCTTCCCTAGCCCCCTTCGATTGACGTAGAGGTGGTTTTCCTCAGCTGTACATCCTACTCACTGGTCTTCTCAGATCAGTGTTTGATAAGGCAGGAGGGGAGCCATGCCCAGTCCCTGGGCCTAGATACAGTGCCCATGGGAGGAAGGATGGAGGAGGTGGACTTCTAGGAGCCCCTAAGAGTTCTCAACTCCAGCTGGGCTGGTTCTAGGGGGAGAGGGGAGCTTTGTCATTTCACCCTGGGCAGGAGGAGGAGAAGAAAAACAGTTTTGCTCCTCAGGTCCTGCTGAACCTTCCTCTATTCCTCTGCTATAACATTGCAAAGCCTCTTGCTGATACCATCTTTGTAGCACACAGGAGTGGAGCAGGACCCTACTTGGAAAGAAATGCTGCTGCTGGGATGGCCAGCATGCATCTGGTTCTTGCACAGAGGTGCAACCAAGCAGGGAAGGATCCTGCCCTGCACAGCCGCACTTTGCCTCCCACTCATATGGGGAGGAGGTCTTGGTGTGCAGAAAATCGGGTGGGGCCAGACTAAGCTCTCTGAGAACTGGTCTTTCTGTACTTACCATAGACTGTACCTTAGTGCTCTTCTGTAGCATCTCAGATCCTGGCTGTCTTTAAAGTCTCGCCTAGGTGGCAGCAGTGACTCTTAGATAGAGCTCATATGGATACCATTCCACACTCTGTCATGATTCTGCTCCAAGTAAAGATACAGCTGTGGAAACCCACTCTCTGTTCCAGCATAGAAGTAAGGTCTGGGTGTGAAGACAGATTCACAGATTTCCCCTGAAGGGAAATAATGCAGCAATAGTTACCTGGGCAATTGTCCCTGGCACAGACATCTCCCAGAGCACAAGATGCAGGGTTTACCTTGCAGCAGTGAGGAGCAACATCCCCCAGGCAGCCACCCTACTTGACGCAACACTGGTCCCAGTAGCAGAGATCGGGAGCAGATCCAAAATCTGTGGCTGCCTCTGCTGCACATCCAGTCTATTCTGTGTAGCACCTGTAGGAGCTGGGAAGATGGGACACAGGTCTGGCCTGTGGCTGTGTGAACAGCTCTTCTGGAGGACACCGGAGTTAACTGTCCTTCCCTCCTCCAAGTGTGACTCCTTTCCAGCTGCCCCACAATGATAGGGAAGGGGTGCGAACTGTAGGGCAGCAGGCCCCCAAGAGGGAAGTGGGGCACTGTTCTCTGCTGTATACACAGTTTCTACCTGCTCCTACCAGCAGACTTGTGCTGCCAGTGGCTGTCCCCATGGCTTGTCCTCCCCATGGCTTGCCCCACTGTGCTGGTAGTTATTTACTTGTGAGGACAGGAGAGGGGGACCAGCTAGCCCCATGGACACAGCAGGAATGACTGGGCACACATCCCTGGCTCTGTGGCTGCAAGTGAATGCAATACTGTAAATAGGAGGGGTGTTCTTTAGAAGGAAGCCCCTTGAGCTTCATTTTCTCTGGGTTCAGCCTAATATTTAGGCTTGGGATGGGTTTATTTTATTGAGAGAGGTTCGTTATGACTGTGGCTGGGGGGGGAGCTCCCTTCAGTCTGTCTCCCACTGTGGGAGAAGAATGAACAAATCATGAGGTGGAGGAGGAGAGAAATTAGTTGTACTCACCCAGACTCATCTGTGTCATCCTTCTCGCTTTCATTTGGGGTGTGGGGAGGGAACCAAGAGGAGGAGGAGGCTATAAGTAACAAGCCTTTAGCACAAAAATATGTTGTACTTTTTAGATGAACTACCCATCACCTGTGCCCTCTCCTTGGTGAGGGACTAGGGGCATAAGGAAAGGTACAGACAATGTGGGTGATCTACCTGAGACTCTGTTTTGGTGTATGTCACAGGAGGATCTTACATACCCCTTCTCCCATCAGAGTTATGTAGATGACTAAGCACCGTTTGGGGCTGACTGATGAGCAAGGTTTTCTTTATCCTCTTTGGTTTGCTTCCCTCATGTAACCAGCTGATGGGCTCAGGTGGGCTTGAGGCAGGAATGAGCTTCTCCCACAGAGCCAGCACTTCAGTGAGACATGAGCCAAGTGACTTCATCCTGGATTACTGCCTATCTCTCTGTCCCTCTCCTCCTTGCTTTGCATTGTAGGAAAGGCATTGGTGTGGCAGGGGACGCTACAACAGTAGATACTCAGACAACTTCTTGCTTTTGTTCATGGCAGAAGACATACAGCTCCTTGGGTTGATGTGCTTTCAGCCTTTGCAGTGAGGGTTGGCGGTGACAGACCTGGGGGTGGGAGTCTCCTTGTTTGGATGTAGCTCTTTAAAATGCAAAATGCAATTTCCAGTGGCATTTGGCTGGTTCTGCAGCTGATGAGACATACAGACCTACCCAAAGGGCTGGTTATCTTATCTTAGGTGCTTCTGATAAGGTGCTGCCTATTTCTGGTGATTATAGGCAAGACCTGAGCAGCTAGCTAGAACATGTCCCTATTGTATCCTAGATGTGGGTGATACCAGCCCCAGTCTAGAGATTAGGAGTTCAGAGGGAAGGCTGTATAAGCAAAATGTTAAGGCGGCTTTCTTCCCCCTCTGCCATTTGTCCAGATTACACATCCCCTGTTGGGAACAATGTCCCCTTGATGTCTTCTTATCTTATGAAGCCCACAAGTAAGGGACTGTCTTGTGGAAGGAGAGGCTCTGAAAGGCAAAGGGATGATGAAACTTTGCCCCAGCTCTATCTGTGGCTTCAGCCTCCTGATGTGTCCCCATCCTTGGCTCACCCATATCCTCACCACCACCCTGTTCATCACCTCATCACACACACCCTTCCTCTCTGCGTATTCCTGGCAGTTCCCTCACAGGGGAGGAGGTGTCTTTGTCCCTGCTCCCTCACAAGCACTTGGGAGGACTCGGGAAGGCAGCATTGCAGCGTGGTTCCCACAGGAGTCTCAGCTCCTGTTCCCAGAGCAGGTACAAGGCAAGGAGCCCAGTGAGGCCGCCTCATGCAGCAAGCTCAAACCATCCATCCACACAACTCCCTGCTGCCTATGTGGCATTTGTAACACCGCCTGGGCTGCCCTGCCCCTTCCCCTGCCACATTACTGCCTGTGTATAGTATATATATTATATATATATATTTAAAGAGATGTATAATATAAAGCTATACATATATACGTATATACGATGACTCATGGATGGCCTGCCGCATACAGGATCCTCTTGAGTGGTCTTGTCTAAGCCCGAGTGTCCCTTCACCCCTTCTCCCCGTGCCCCTGCCCCCAGCCGTTCCAAAATCCAACTACAGCGAACCCCGCCACCTCGGCACCTGTGTTTACAATGTCCTATATATTTGTGGTTAACAAAGTGAAGGTGGTAACTACTGGTGTCTCAATAAAGTTATGATGTTCAAAATAACCAAACTATATGGAAAAAAAAAAAATGGTCTGGATTTTCTTCTTTTGGGGGGGGGATGGCTTTTTCAGGTTGGGTTGCTGTGAGAGCATTGGCTCCTGTGCTCCTCCATGGCTAAGCTGGCAAGTTTAGTGACAGTTGGTGGCTTGAATGGTGGTAAGAGACCTAAAGAACTCCCCTTATTGAGATGTTTCAGGGGGAGCTAATGATTACTTGTTCTACTTGGCCTAAGTTTTGAATCATACACAGCATCAAGCATCTCTCACCTAATCAGTAGGAAAACATGAGGAACCTGTGACCATTGCTTAGCTGTCTGGTGTAGTGCATGTTTTCAAAACAATCAAATTCTGGGAAACAAGCTCTCAGGGCACTGCTGACAGTGGGAGCCAGTGATTGGTAGCCCACCACTAAAAAGGATGTCATTTCAACAGGCTCTGCAATAAAAATGAAACTCAAAATCCCATCTTGCACTAATACTTAGGTAAAGCTTCCTTCTCATCCCTTTATAATGAGTGTGTCACTTGACTACCTGAGTATCACATTCCCCTGTGGCATTTGAAGACAGTAAGGAGAGGCACATGATAGTGAACAGGATCTGTCCAGTCCTCCAAACTGTCTCCTCTCTTGGGGACACAACTCAGCACACACTGCAGCTCCACATCAAATTATATGCAAAACTGTTGATGGACTGACCCATCTGTTTCATGACTAATCTTTGGACAAGACCCTTTGTACAGTCACAGCTTTTTTGGGGTGGATGTGTTATGGAGATACCGTGCCCACAGAAAGGCAAATGTCTGTGTTGGCAACAGGTCAAGTTAAAAACTGGTGAGACAAGATCTTGCCAAAAGCAAACATTTCAGATGAGTAAGACTCTAATATTACTAGTTTGTTTGTGTTTTCTAATAATTTGAAATCTCTATAATTCTGCTTTCTGGTATTTCAAGCACTTATGAGTCATCTTTTGAAGCTTCTCCCTGCAGCCATGACATCCAAAAACATAATTCTATTATAAAGCTTTTTTAAAAAAAAAAAAAGTTCACATAATCTCAGGACTCAAGGAGATGAGACTTTGTCTAGTATCAAGGAATTCAATTAAATTACATATTTTGGTACAACTGAAACAACCCCATTTCCTTCCCTCGAAGATCCAGCTGGCCTAAAGCTCTGTATGAGCTCTGTTTTGCAGTGATATTTGGCTCTCTCTTGGGATCAGCACTCCCTCATCATTCCCCCTTTCTCTGTCAGTAGCTCTCCGCATTGGCTTTCCAGCACTCTGGAGGGTGCGGGGGGAAGGAAGCTGTTGTTTCCAGCTTTCCTTCCTTAATACTTGTTCTTTCTATAGCCCCATCTTGTTTCTTTCCCGTTCCAGCATGCCTGGAAAGAGTGGCCTGCAGAGGAGTGTGGAGCATTAGGGCAGCTGTGTCTGGGCTGAAGAGGTAGATGGGGAGACCTCGGGGTGGAGCCACATGAGGGCTCACAACACCACCCCCTCCACCACCCTTCTGTCTGCTATAGGAGCAGAGCCAGTTCGCCAAGCTGGCTCTGTCAGAGAGAGACCCTTCTTTTTCTCCATATCACTTCCTGCAAGCCTTGCCGAATATCATGACTTCCCAGCCCCAGCCTCTGTTACCATTAAAACAAGGTGGAAAAAAAAATCTCCCCAAACATATCTCACACATAATCAGTAGAGAGAAACTAAGTGATGTGATGGCTTCTGCTGGTGATCTTGGATATGCTTCCAATTGTGTATGGTTTCCAAGCACTTGCAAGAGCACCGTGTCAGGGCTGCCCCAAGCTCCCTGCTCCCCCTAGCATGTTGTTCAGTCATGCTGTTCATCTTTTATCCAGCAGCCAAGCAGTGACCATGCTTCTTCCTTTCCAGCAGAGAAAACTGGTAAAAACAGGAAGGCAGTAGTACAGCTTGACACCAGAAATACCATGTGTATAATCCCTAGGACTGAGGACAGAGAGAATATGAGAGTAATTACCAAAGGAGAGAGAGGGAGAGAGAGAGAAAGACAGAGAGGAATAAGAAATGTGGGAATTTAATGTGAGAGAGGGAGCTGTATATCTGGTAGTCACTGAATCATATAATTCATTTACTTTTGCATGGATGGTGAGGTTCAGTGACCAATGTCCTGCATTCCTGGGGAGACTTTGGCTGCATGGGAATAAAGCATGGTAATTTCTGAGAGGATTTACAGAAAGTAAGAGGCATAAGTGAGAGATAAAATAAGGTTGATCAGTACAGCCAGCAAAAACTCAGTGCAGTATTTCGTCTTCCAAGTGCTGCATAAAGCTTTTGGTCTCTGTGAGCAGACATTCACAGAGCAGCACACCAGCTTCAGTAGCACTTTCCTTTGGAGGACTGTGAAATGCTGGACAAACTTGCATTTAACACTGCAAATGGCCTTGTTTGCTAAATCTTACTATTCTCTTTTTTTCCCAGGCCAAGTAGTTAATAGGCTCACTCAAGGTTAGGGCAGAAGCTCAGTGACAGAACTACAGGAATATCCAGGCACAATTTGGCACAAGTATTTTCACCAAGAAAAAAAAAAAAAGCTTGGCACCAGATCTGTGTTCTAGCCCAAACTAGCAGAAAAAAATGAACCAGAATGACAAAGATCCGTGACTATGAGCTGAAGCCAGATATTTAAATTAAGGAGCAGGACACATTTTTAACTGCCAGAGGTGACAAGCCATTGTACAAACAAGGAAAGTGGCAGCTTTTCTATCTTGTATCTTTAGGAAAGTTGTTTTGCTCACTCATTGAGTTCACATTCTGCCTTATCGCACCCTCACACAGATTCTGCTGTTTTTGGTCTCAAAAGCACTCACTTGTGGATAGAAGACATAAATGACCCCTAAATTCCCAGTCCTCTAATGCAATACACACTGACAGTCTCTGAGCACACCCAAAGCCTTGCTGATTTTAGTGGTGCTTTGAGCAAGGACAGGATCTGACTGCGCATCAAGGTGCATGACTGCAACCTTCAATGGCATTAAATAACCATAAGCTGCTGCTGCTGCAATGCTGAAAAAGTGTCATCGCGTTTTAAGGCAAAGTCACTTGCCTGTAGCTTTTCAATGACACGGACAATGCTGTGCTATGCATTTTTCTACAGCACTGGGAATTCTTCTTGATACTGGTAAGAAAACGTATCTTTGTCAGTACTAAATCTGTCCATCCTACTTTTCATACAGATTTGAGACTCATTTCTATAGTTATTTGTACCTATTCACAACTTTATTCACAGGAATACATCAGTGGGACCAAGCTTATACAGAAGCCTAAACATGAGGAAACTTGTTTGTAGACCAAGGTTCTAAATTTAGCATTTTCTTCTATCTTTGCCAAATATAACCTTTAAAAAAAAGTAATTCTGCCTGTATATCTAACTCTGCTTGAATGGCTGTATATTTTGAGCCTTGTGTGAAGGGGAAGGAGCTTGTAATCTTTGTATATTTGGAAGAAATGTAACAAAACAATAGATAGAGGATTTACAGGAAAGGAAGCTTGAATCCTCTGTCAGAATCCCCAGCAGCAAACCCCATCATTCCATAGAATGAGGTTAATTAACTGGCAATTATTTCTGAAGTACACCTGAATCAAATATATCTGCCACAAAGATGTCATTAAAAGAGTATCAAGCCACTGCTGGAAAGTCGTGACTAGTTAACGCTCCCACTCTCACCACTGCACTGCTATCCATGACTGAAACTGCACGTCTCTCATGCTGGAGCCCCTTCAGCCACAATTCACACAGGGAAACATGCTCTTCCCCAAGCCCCCTCTGCCACAGCCTCACTGGCAGCCAATGCCACTCACACTCCTGGAGGGCTCTTCCACTAACTTATAATGCTAAGAAAGTGGTGAGAATGAATCTCCTGTCTTCCCTCCTGCTCCCACTGAGCTGATTCATTGGAGACAGCCTCGTCTGCCCAGAAAGGATTTTAAAGAAGAGCAAAATCAGTGGTCTCTGGTTTTGTCTGCATTGTTCAGGCAGGCACACAAGTGATTTTACTGTTGTGCCTGACTCAAGACCACCAAGAACTGCTCCAAAGTGTGGAGCATATTGAGAACCACCTGTCAGCTGTTTTAGGCACCTTCCTATCGCTGCTCTGAGGACATGGTCCAACTATGTCCTTGTTATTTATGGTCTGCAAAAGAGGGTGGGAAAGGGCAGGAGACTGACTCAAAGCTGAGACACATGGATGCCTCATGTGGCATCTGTGGAACAGGATGCTGCTGAGAGCTGGTACCTGGGCTGGGTCTTCCTTAGAGGTTGTTGGGAACATGATGAACTGCTAAGAAAGCCATTTTAACACCAGGCTCCCTCAGGGCTCTCTGGCACCCAAGCTGACCCCGTTTCACAGCATCCAGGATTCACACTACCTATTGCAGCTCGGCGTTCTGCTTTGGGCCCCTCACTTTAAAAAGGGCTTTGATGTGCTGAAGCATGTCCAGCGAAGGGCAGCAAGGCTCTTGAAGGGTCTAGAAAACACGTCTTACAAAGAATGGCTGAGGGAGCTGGGTGTATTTAGCCTTGAGGAGGCTCAGGGGGGATCTCATCGCTCTCTACAACTCCCCAAAAAGAGTAGCGAGGTGGGGGCCGGTCTCTTCTAAAGTGCCTGCAGTGAGAGGACTGGAGGAAATGGCCTTAAGCTGAGGCAGGGGAGATTCAGATTAGGTATTAGAAAAAGTTTTTCCCTGTTGCAGTGGTCAGGCATTGGAATAAGCTGCCCCGGGAAGGTGGTGGAGTCACCACCCCTGGGGGTGTTTAAGAGGGGTCCAGACCCGGTGATGTGGTTTAGGGGTGACAGTGACATTCAGCGTTGGGCTGGATGATATTACAGGTCTCTTCCGTGTCTTCTCCAGCTTTGACTGACGTGCGGAAGAAGACCCCACAACTTGACAGTTGTAGAGAAGGTAGGTTTATTCAGCACTGGGTGCATGGGGGATTGGTCCACCAAAAACATGCACACCTGTCTGTGCTCACAGGCCTGTTTAAATACAGTTCAAACATGCATATTCATTATTTCTTTATATATATGCATTATTTTCTTAGAAAAGGCAGGGTTATTCTAATCAGTTCCAAGAAGTAATTTCCATTTTCTCCGCCTTGCACTCCTCCCATCTGAGTTTGTGCATTGGTTTCCATTTTTCCTGGGCCAGGGTCTTCGGGGGTCTTGGGGATGAAGATCGTGGGTCTTCCTCGCTGTGTCCTTTTCAACTTGGCTCAAAAAGCAACTTAAATCTGTTTTGTTGGCAGCTTGAACTGGTCTAATTAGCAAACTTCTACAATTATCTTATTTTCTTGACACATTTCCTGATTTATCTTACTTTTAGAAGCTTCAAGGCCAGGTACCGATAGCAACCATAACATACTCCTTGTAGGTAGTAATTGTGACCTCAACCATGCAGTCTATCTTTGCTACTTCAGCAAAAGCCTCTACAATTATTTCTATTAACTCTTTCAGTGTTAGTTTCTTATTGATACTTTATATGAGTTCCCTCTCAGTGTTAGTTCCTTATTGACACTTTATATCAGTTATTGATACATTGTATCAGTATCAGAAGACAGACTTCCAACAATTTTTTGACAGAACTGTATATGATCAGTCAGTTGCCTTTTCATAGTGTCAAGACACTTAGGTATGTTCACACTGTACAGAACAGTGCTGGGTTAGAGCTTGACAAGAGCTCAGCTTAAAGGCAAGGTACTCATACATGCATGGCAAAGTATAGTTGTTGGGAGACCTGTCCTGCCTCATTTGCCTCTGTCTTCGTTCAAGAGGAGAACTAAGATATCTATGTTGGCCAAGAAATAATCCCTCTCTAAATTTAGAAAACAGAAGTTTAATTAGAAATATATATATATATGAAAAGGATAACAGTTCTTAACCACTATATATATCCAGAAAGGACTAAAAAACAACAGTTTGTAATAAACCCTTTAAATGACAAAGCAAACAGTTAAAAGGTATTTTGGCTACCCCCCCAAAAAAGGGGGAATGCAGTTATATTTACGGACTGCAGGTGGCAATGTCGCGCCCGGCCGTCTGGGCTTTCTCTCCGGGGAATGCAGTGGCAGTCACCAGATCAACTCCAGTGATGTCAGTGGCGGGAGCAGCAGAGAAACCTGCCTCCGCTTTGCAGGAAACAGGCATGCTCCCTCTCCTCTTCACGGCGGTTCGCACGGCACTCACGGTTGCCCACGAATGAACGGTCAAGCTAGGGAGGGGAAGACACAGTCCAGACTATCCAGTGATGCCGGACCCTGGTGTCCCTCCGCCTTGCTCACTCCGCCAAGAAAAGCCCCGAGATTCCTGCACCTACGCAGGAAAATAAAACACAGACACCCTTGGCCACTTTTCCCCTCCCCAGCCGTCCTCTCTCCCCCTCCCAGCCTGGGGAGAGACCAGAACAAAAGGCCCTGACTAAGTGATCAACATCAGAACACGAATATTCGTCATGCCCTTTGTTAACATCTTTACAGACACTAAGGCGTTGGCTCCAAGCTTTTAGGAAGGAATGCCGACAAATGTTGAAACTGTAACAGCCTCCACGTCTTCATAGAACGGTGTCTATTACCCCTGGAAATGTACTCTTTTGATACAAACATCTTTCTGAAATCATTTGGGAATTATTAATTTAGAGTGTTTGATAAGTGTCACTCAAAACACAAGAAGAGAATAAACAGTGGAAGAGTGTAAAAGCTGAATTAATATGGAGTATGAAGTTTTGCATATTTCATCTCAGGCTTTTGGGATTCATTGTAAGAGAAAGTAAATGGTATATTGCTGACAGGGATATGGAGTAATGGACTGAATAGAATAATTTTTCTAGAGGAGCTCCTCAGGCATCAATTTCTGTGCTGACCTTATTTAATATTACCATTAATGACTCTGGCATGACTATTAGGGATATACAGACATCACAAAATTGGGAGGCTTTTTTAATTTGGAGAAGGTTTGGGATCAACTATAAGAAAAACTATACACATGGCTGTAATAGGAGTAGAAATGGGGTGAAATTACGTAATATGAATTTCACAGTGTATACTTAAGTGTATAATGACTGTAATGTGGGAACTTTTTTGTGAAAAATGACAAGGAGAAGGATCAACATAAAGTTATCAGATCTGAGTATTTTCACTCTGTGTTTTGGCTTTGTTTTGTTCAAGTGATTGTTTATTTTGTTCATTTGGTTTTGTGGGTTTTTTGGGGTTTTTTAGTTTTCAGGTGAAATTCCAGAGAAGAGTTAAAATATATATGCAGTATTGACTGATGGCAATAAGGCTTCCCCCAACTACAGCACTATGACTTGTCAGTTTTCTAGTATTCCAGAATTTATGTAATTTTCTTGCAGTCTTTGAGATAGAGATTCAAATATACTGCTGCTGAGATAGAGAAACTCCCCTACCACTTTGGTGAGGGATAGCTTTGTGCTCTTGTGTAAAACACTAAAATAAAAAGGTGTTATGGAGTATCATGAACACCAGAGCTTCATAAATTTTTTTCCATCCGGAAAGAGAAGAAACTATCTTATGTAACTGATTAAATGCTCACTAGTCTTAAAAAGAAAGAGTGTATCTCCTTAGGCTAGTGATGAGAAAGCAGATTGGATGATCAGACAATTATTCTTTTCAAGTATGCATGGAACCTTCAGACTTTGAATATTTTCCTTCTGGTTTCATTAGTCCTCAAAATCTAAACAATATTTGTTTTTAAGGCTTTTTTTTTTCTTTTGTTTCACCTTATTATACCACTAGTATATACCACTAGTAGTGGTATTATTATTTAACAAAAGCTCCCAGACAGAGTACTGGAAAAAATTTTTTGCTGCTTATTTTCTATTTTATTTGGTCAAAGAGTGAAAAAAATATTTTTTTTTTTAAAAAAGAGTATCTAGCCTAACTACTAGCAAGCTCAATATATAAAAAACTGTAATTATCAGTGGCATACTTTGAATCCATCTTTTCCTTTCATATTTTTATTCTGTTTATTTGACAGGAGATTTATATGGAAAAAAAAAATATCTAGTAATTTTCCTAGCACACTCATTCTTTCAAATCTCTATTGCTATGGGGGTTTGTGTTTTGAAGGGGGTAGCTGAGATCAGAAACCAAAAAGAATCCAGCCAACAGCAGCATTTGTGCATGTCATTTTAACTAATGAATTTCTCTATTAATCTTACATTTTAGATGGCAGCTTTGGCATTTTTATTTATTTCATGTAGCAACTGAAACACAGAGCTTCTGTGAGCCTGATCTGACAACCCTCACCACAAAGGCAGAGCTCCTGTTGTTAGACAAGGGGACTTAATGATCACAGCAAGGAGGATTGAAATTTTATTGGTGTGCTTCTGTGTGATTGTGACAGTGTTGACACTAAATCAAATTCAATTAGCAAGGGCTTGCTAATGAGTTATAATGCTTTGCAAAGTAGAAAGGACAAAGCATCTTGCAATCTCCAGCCTGCAGACTAGTTACTCCCAGTGTTAACAGAGCAATAGCTTAAGGAACTGCTACAGGATTTTCTCCCTAGATTAACGTTTAAGAGTGCTTTGCTAATGAGTCACTGAACAAATGTGTTGTGTGTTACTGGAGAGGGGGATGGCAGGAGAGAAAATGCAAGCAGCTTTTTTGTCCTCAGGCACTCTTAAAGTCATTTATAAAACCACCATGCAGCATAGCAGGCAATGGAAACATGACTGAACAGCGTATCCCATCAGGAAATGTGTCCTGTGAGCCACCAGACCTAATGGCACTGCCCCTTGTGCTAGTGGATGCTGCAAATCCAGGAGCATGCAGTTGGCAGCTGCCTATGTGTTTGGTCCTGCAGCAGGTGCATCAGTGGCCACACCCAGCAGAGCAGTTGGGTCATCATCATGGCTAGGCTTCGCGAACGAAGATTTACAAGGGCTCTACCTACGCTTGCTACAAGCACGCTGGTGGCTAAAAAGGCCAATGCGAGATAGGCAAGTCCGGTCACAAAAGGCACAGTGGA
>JAWWEE010000040.1:50296216-50315299 GCA_035221455.1 Xenops minutus | reverse complement strand
GCGGGGCCGCCGCCCGCCTGCCCCCGCGGGACCCGCTGCCGCCAGCCGAGCCCTCGGCCAGCCCGCTACCCCGGCCCGCCCCGCGGCCCCGCTCGGAGCGGGCGGCGCGTCCCGGCGGAGGGAGAGGCTGCCCGGGGCCGGGCCTCGGTCCGTGCCCCGCAGGGCGCCGCCCGCGCCGCACGGTTGCCCCGATGGCCGCGTGGTCCCGCGGGGCGGTGCTGGCGCTGTACCGGGCCCTGCTGCGCCGCGGCCGCGGGCTGCGCTACACCGACCGCGACTTCTACCTGAGCGCCGTGCGCCGCGAGTTCCGGCGGAACCAGGCGCTGCACCGCCCGGAGGACAAGGAGAGGCAGCTGCAGAAGGGACAGGCTTTCCTGCGGAGCGGGCTCGGCGGCCTCGTTTAGCCATCCCCTGTAGCCCCCATTGGCCACACTTCCCCCTTCTCTCCAAAAGCCCCTCGCCCAGCCGGAAGAGATGATTAACACTCACTACACTCCGCTGTCTTGAAGAAGTCTGGAAGGCGCTTCCACGGGCACACCTGGAGGGCTCTTCTGTTCTTTTCACAAATGCATTAGGTAACAGGTAGGTCATGCACAACGATGTAACTGTGTTGTTAGTGCTGCTGGAACAGTGAGCTTTGTGGAGGTGCGTTTTTTCTTTCTGTCTGGGGGTCACAGGTGACGGCATTCCTGGTCCATCCATGCAGGGATGCCCCTCCTGAGACTGTAGCTTGGATTTAGAAAAACCAAAGGGGCAGTTTAAAACTGCCCCACTCAGGTAGGCAGGTGGGCTGAGGACCTTTGGAACTGAGACCTCAGGTCATGTTGGAAGAGTTTCCTGATGTTTTTGTGAAGGTTCACAGAGGATGCACCTGCAGGTACGGTGGTGCCAAGGAGTGCTTTGCAGAGTGACAGAATCAGTTAGGTTGAAAAAGATGTCCAATATCATCAAGTCCAATGTATTACTGAACACCACCATGTCAACTAGACCATGGCACTAAGTGCCACGTCCAGTCTTCCCTTAAACACCTCCAGGTACAGTGACTCCACCACTTCCCTGGACAATCCATTACAATGTCTAATCACCCTTTCTGTGAGGAAATTCCTCCTAATGTCTAGCCTTAACCTTCCCTGGTGCAGGTTGAGGCTGTGTTGGCCATAGAGACTCTTTAAATCTCAAGGTTAGGTGAAATGGGAATCAAAGGACACAAAAGTACGGGTGTAAGGAAACATTAATGTTAATGTTATACGTGACTTGTCTGAGAGTCAAACCCACCTGCCTTGAGGGCAGGAATAAATGTCCAGGGAACGCAAGGGAGCTGTTCCCTTCATGGTGCATTGTGGTCTCTGCTGTTGAGTCTTGGTTGTCTTTGAAGTATCTGGGACTGGCCAGAAATTAACCTGAGACTGCCTGTCAGCTCTTGGGAAAGTTCTGATTTGTTACAGACAAGCAGGTGACCATCCCTGTACATCCCTGTCTGTGGGAGATACAGAAAATAAATTGGCTGTGGTTTGGCTGAGAAGCCCAAATTAGAAGGAAAATACCCAAATGGTTGTAGAGTTTTGCATAATATGTAGGATTTTATTACAAAGCATTGCAGAAGTAAACCCTACTTTTATTAAACCTGCTTCAGCTATTGGAAACCCCACATCAAATTTGGATGTTTTCCTTTGGGTAATAAATGTCACTGGAAGCAAAGAAATGCTGTCAATTGTAGAGCTTGATCAGTACTGTTCTGGCATGGCTGGGAACAAGCAGCTCCTTGAGGGGACATAATTACAGAGGCTTCAGGGTTGGGTGGTCCATTCCTATGGCTCTGTGCTATTACCCACGAGCAGTGAGCATGAGGTGGGGGAGAAGGTTGCGTCTTTTGCTACATTTGTTTAACGTTGCTGCTCCCTCCAGGTAAGATGGCAGGTGCTGGGCAGCGCAAAGGCAAAAAGGATGACAACGGCATCGGCACAGCCATCGACTTCGTGCTGTCCAATGCCCGGCTGGTGCTGGGCGTGGGGGGAGCTGCCATGCTGGGCATCGCCACGCTGGCCGTCAAGCGGGTGAGTGGGCAGGACAGCGCGCTGGAACTGGGGCATGGGGCACTGGGAGGAGGGAGTGGGAAATAAAGAAACCTGGGGTGCTAACAGTGGGCTGGGTAAAATGCAACTGCAGGGCCCTTAAAGACTCAAACTATTCCCGATAATGTTGGTTTAGATGTACGACCGGGCAATCAGTGCTCCCAGCAGCCCCACTCGCATGAGCCAGTCAGGAAAGAGAAGCTGGGAAGAGCCAAACTGGCTGGGCTCCTCCTCACGCTTGCTGACCCAGGACATGAAGACCAGCCTCAGCCGCTCCCTGCAGACCCTTCCCACTGATCCTTCAGCCTCTGATGCAGGTAAGGAACATTGTTACACTCCTGCATTACAGAACCATCCAGGCCCATAAATCCTGTATTTGGTTAAAGGAACGCAGGGAAGGAAATACTCGCGCCCAGGATTTTGATGCTTTTCTTTTAAGCAGCTCCACTGGTAACTTTGAGAATCAGAAGTCACATTAGCAACTAGTGAATAATAACCATCTATTTGCATTCTTCATTCCTCTCATGACTGCATAGTGTTAAGCTTTATTCTCTCTGGTTTTAGTCTTTCAATCTGAATACTTACCCATTCTATCTTTCCTGATAAAAAGCCATTTCATTCCTTTCAAGCTTTTTGTTGGCATTCTTTGGGCCATTACAGTTTGTTTGTTGTCTTTTTAAGGGAGGAATATTCACATTGTGAATGTACTAGCAATTTATGAGGGTATTTCCTATATTATTTCTGCTGTTTCCCCAAAAATTTCTCTAATGGCATTTCCCTCTTTACTGCTGCTTATCACTGAGTTGTTCTTCATCAGACTATAAAAAGTGTCCTTCAGTCTTTTTTCTGACTGGGATAATAAGTAATTTAGAGTCCAGCAATGTTTGTTATATGTGTTTGGTTGTTTTTTCTCAATAGTTTTACTTTCTATGCCTGGTCACTTCAGGAAATTTACATGGGAGATTTAAACTAAAAACCAGAATCAAGCTTTTAGCTTGATTTCCAGATTCTCTGTAAGCAAGTTAGCTTCAGGATGGCAATAGATTTTCTGTTCAGGAAACATTGAATAACTAGACAGCTGTGTTAAATGAGATCTAGATCATTTGATTGAAGTCCCCAGACATAGGCATTGAGGAATAAAAACATCGATGGTGGTATCTTGCATTCTTAAAGTAAAACTCACTGTGGAAAAATAATTTTTTTCATGAATAGGCAAAGAAATCCATTTCCCTAAGGCTTTGTGGGCTACTTCCTTTTCACATGAAAGCTCAAATCTATCCAAAGGAACCTAACAGGACAAGAGACAGCAGCTGGTGAGGTTGAGTGACATGGGTGTATATGCAGCTTGGTCAGCCATTCCATGTGTGCTGTGTAACCAAATGCCCATTGCCAAACAAATCTGCAACAGCTGGTTGTCTTAATGGGACCACTGACTTGGGGGTTTCTTCTACACCCTTTTAAGTACTGCAGACCTTCCAAGGGAGGGCTCAGACCTGCAACTATTCCTTAATTCTCATGGATAACTTCTGAAACTCTTAGTCCATATTAAGAGAAATCTCAAGACAGATGGGAAGCATTGTCTTATTTCTTTGGGAAACCAGTCAGAAAAAAAGGGGCATAGAGACTCTGTGCAGGTCAGACGTCACTTAATAAGGCAGACAGCAGCATAAAGCCTTGTCTAGCTGTATTGTGCCTCAGAGTGAGCTCTTGATTTTTTGGCCTGTGAAGGTTTGAGGGAGGTTTTCACAGGAGCTATGATTACCTGAGCTGGGATGGCCCCAAGATGTGTCAGCTCATTATCCTGATAATTGTGCTGATCAGACTCCCAACAACTATTTCATTTCCAGGTGGTGTGATCTCTGATCTCATACCCTGGTCAGGACTGGGCTTTGCTGGTAGTTTGTAATAATCTGTTAAAATGTTAAAAACTCAAAATTATCAGGATGGTTGTTCTGGAGTGTTTTATCCACTGGTCTGGCATCACCTTGAAAGCTTCTGAACTGGTAACTGCACTGAATTTTTCATGAAATTGAGCTGTGGTACTGCCCACATGGCCATTAAAATTACTTCCTTGTATGCAATATTAGTCTTATTCTAACTAAATTCCAAGTCTAGTAACTTGTTTTCATCCATTTTGATGCTCGTAGGATCTTTTGAACGTTCTCAACACCTCCCTTTTGACTGGTACCTGTGTAAAGCATGCAAAATGTCTGATGACAGCTTTTTGAGGCCTAGGGGACTGCACTTCCATGCTGCAGACGTCCTTCTGCAGAACGCTTCACGGTGAAATACTGCAGATGATCAACAGTTTTCCTTCTGTCTTACAGACTTCTTTCAACCCACAAGGGCCAAGCCATCTGCCAAGAGGAGTCAAGTGGATCTGAAGAAGTCCCGCCTTCGTCTGTCTCTGCAAGAAAAGCTCTTTGCCTATTACCGGAGGAAGGTCGCCATCCCGGCGGATGAGCAGGCTCGGGCCAAGCAGGCAGCCGTGGATATCTGCGCGGAGCTGCGCAGCTTCCTCCGGGCCAAGCTGCCCGACATGCCCCTGCGTGACATGTACCTCAGTGGCAGCCTGTACGATGACCTGCAGGTAATTCCTGGGCCCTGTGCTGGGTCCCTCTTCAGAAGGCTGACTAGGCAGGGGCATTTCAGGCTTCCCAGTTGGCAGTGCTGGCTCAGCATAGCATTCCTCAGTAATAAGGCCCTTGGTGTCGCCTTTCCCACTTTGGAGCCAGGCATTGATTTCTGCAGTACTGTTTGAGCAGGCGTGACCAGGCTGCTCTGGCATTGTCTGTGAAGGCTCTGCTCTTTGGTGTTTTTGCTGTTTCATTTCTCACCGCTTTTTTCCTTCCCCTCTGCCTCTCCCTTTAGCTGCGTTTTTCTTGCTGTTTCTCCAGTAGACCTCAGTTTTCTCTCTCTCCCTTCTATATCTTATATCTGTCCAAACACATGATATTCCCTTAGAACTCCTGTGTTATCAGGTAGGTCTTCCCTACTGCTTTTTTTTTTTTTTTTAATGCATGACAGACTGGATTGGCCAGCAGTTCCTGCTGCAATATCTCCCTGATGGAAAGATGCCTATAGCTATAGTGAGTAATTCAGAGGCACACTTCTTTGTTTTGAGTCAGAGCTCTGGAATGGAGTGTTGAGTGGACAGTGAAACTTAAGATCTGGGGTCTGAATCACATTGGTGAAAAAGGATCTTTAATGACCTTTTTCTGAACAATGTGGCAGACCAGGTGAGGGCAGTGTACCTAGTTATAGCATGGCATCATTAAGCCATGGCAACCTAAGCTTGTCTAGAAACTTAATACTCTGCCTCCTGTATTAAATTGTTATGTGGTGTTGCTGTGCCCTAGGCCAGCCGCATCTCACATCTAAGGAACTGACTTAGAGCAGTATGAGGCAAAATGATTCATCTGTATGCAGTCCATGTCAGGTCTTTAAATAGTACATACCACGTAAGCACTAGCTTGGGTTATACCTTTGAATTATCCCACTGATGGTCCAAAATAGTCCTTCAGAATGCCTTTTAACAAAGGGAGGCTGTGAATCCCACGCAGAGAGGAGAATGAGACAGCTGAATCCTTATTCCAGGTTCCTTTGGACAGAAGACTATCTAAATGTGGTGAATAAAATGAGTGTGGAGAGGGAAAGCTTGTTCTTACTGACTTTTCTCTCTTGTGAAAGGTAGTGACAGCTGACCACATCCAGCTCATTGTGCCTCTGATGCTGGAGCAGAACCTGTGGTCGTGTATCCCCGGGGAGGACACTATAATGAACATTCCTGGCTTCTACTTGGTGCGTCGAGAAAACCCAGAGTATTTTCCCCGTGGGAGCAGCTACTGGGACCGCTGTGTGGTGGGAGGTTACCTTTCCCCCAAAACTGTAGCAGACACCTTTGAGAAAGTTGTAGCTGGCTCCATCAACTGGCCAGCAATTGGGAGTCTCTTGGACTACGTCATCCGTCCAGCAGCTCCCCCAGCAGATTTGACACTGGAAGTTCAATATGATCCGGATCGGCATCTTTTTATTGACTTTCTACCATCCCTGACACTGGGTGACATCGTCCTCGTTGCCAAACCTCATCGATTGGCCCAGAATGACAATTTGTGGCGACTGAGCCTGCGGCCAGCAGAAACGGCTCGCCTCCGAGCCCTGGACCAGGGGGATTCTGGCTGCCGTTGCTTGTGCCTGAAGATCTTCAAAGCAGTATGCAAGTTAAACCCAGCTCTGGGTCACCTCACTGCCAGCCAGCTCACCAACGTCATCCTGCACCTCTCCCAGGAGGAGTCTGACTGGTCCCAGGACATGCTGGCTGATCGCTTCTTGCAGGCACTGAAGGGGTTGATCCGCTACTTGGAGGCAGGTGTCCTCCCCAGTGCTCTGAACCCCAAGGTGAACTTGTTTTCAGAGCTCACCCCTGAAGAAGTGGATGAGTTGGGCTACACCCTCTACAGCTCTCTGTCAGAGCCAGAGGTCTTGCTGCAGACGTAATGGGGCCTTATCTAGGAAAGTGTTGATAGGGTTTAGCCAATGCAGACTTTGATTACTGCAAATTATGTCTTCTCCACTTCTCCCTCTCTCTCTCTCCACCACTCCTCCCTTTTGGTTCATTAGTAATTCTGGCTGTGGAGTTGGTGCTCCCACTGAATTTCTTGGTGCTACTGGTCCATTTCCACCATCTCTGCCCCAACAGGTACCCATTGGCTAGGAAAGAGGCTAAAACTGCAGCTCTAAGATCTTCACATAAATTCTGCTGACATGTCTACCAAAAAAATAAACCAAACTATGCACTTCTTTCTTCTGTAGTACACCTACTACAGCGAGTCCATTTTGGTCTGAAGAAGGTGGAACTGGGCTGGTAAATCCAGTGACAATTTTAGCAGACTTGCATTGAGGTCCATTTAATTTCCTCCAGCCTGACTTTGCCCCATATTTCTTTTTCTCTGCTGTCCCAGACTGTCTTGCTTTCCTTTGTTTTGTGTTCCTTTGACCCAGTCATGCAGGACAGACTGAGTGAGATGTTTTGGTTAGGGTTGTGTTTTTTATTTCTGAGTGGATAATGATTACACTGGCAGTATTTAGGGCTGTAGAGCTTGGAATAGAGAATTCCCACAGCTCCTGCTCCTACGGAGACTTCTCATCCTTTGCAAGCTGGGTTCAGGATTAAAGGCCAAGGCTTGTCCAGTCTGCTGCAACACAACCTCCAGTACGGGCAATTCTCATCAAAGCTGTCATAGGGGAGGAAGGAACCTTTGTGGTCTGTGTGATGAGGCCAGAGGAACAGGGCTTGCCATTCCTGCCTAGCCAGATCTGCTGGGAATGGCCTTGGGAATGGAGAACAAGGCAGCTCCTTAGTTGTCCCTGGCCTAGAGGAAGAGAGGGTGCTTTTGGATGGAGTGGGGAGAGACACACATAGGAATTGGGATTTTTTTTTTCCCGTCTTTTCCCCAGGAGCTTATGGCTGTTCTGGTTTACAGAAGGTAGAAACAAGACTGCATGCCTCAAAGGGCTTTGTGATAAGCACACCCAAGCCAGATTCTCACCAGCTGTAAGACTGTGAAGGTGATAGAACTGAACTGGTGTCATCAGCAAGGTTCTGTCCCACACACTGGTATTAGGGTACATATACAGAGCTGGCATTTAGAGATACATTAGCTTTGCCGTCTGTTCTATGTGTGTTTTAGTCTCCTCCCCGGAACTGAGGCTACCCATCCCCTTCCTCATTCCCATGTGCTGACCTTGCAGTGCTCCCAGTTTACAAATACTCTTAGAAAGCTGGTGAGAGCACACCTTCTGCCCACTCCTGTTTATGGCTGACGTCAGGCCATAGACTCTGCATATTCTGCATTAAGCAGTCCAACCTGCCATCTGCAAAATGGGGGAGAGAGGGTGTTCCCCCGAGTCTGGGGCTCTCTGTGTGTATCTCAAAAGGCCATCATAGCTATTGTTACAGAAACATATTCGCCTTTTCCCAACTTTATCAACTTTTTTTCCCCTTGCTGTCCAGCTTCCTTAGCCAATGGAGAGGGGTACTGCAGCAGCAGGGTTTGGAGGGAGCAGGAATCCCTTTATCCTTTTCTCCTCCCTTCTTCTCAGGACTTCCCCCTTCTTTGATAGGGAAGTTTTAAGGTGAATTTCAGGAGTGGAACCATGGAAGGAAGTCTTTTGCCCTTGTTTTTTTTTTTGGGAGGCAGTGCTGGTGAGATGAGGGAGGGAACATCTTTCTTGGACAATCCGTCCATTTTAGCCAATGTGTCAGATAGTATTCTGTAAACAGTAATAACACAACATTACATTTTAAATTATTTAATCCTTAGGGTACTGGTATTTTCTAGACTGCCAGATGTGTACTTTGAAGTTTGTGTGTGTATATAAAGTCTATAGTCTATCAAAGGTGAACAGAAATCCCATTTGTATGACTATGTGTTTTGTAAGTTTTGCAGCAGTCAGTGTTGATCAATTGTTGATTGCTCTTCACTCTGATTCCTAGATCTTTTTCCCTCTTCCTTTCCTTGCCCTCCACTGCCTTTCTGATGTCAGCCTTCCTACCCTAAAAGCAGACAGATGAGATTTGGAGTCTATAGGCTATTGGGGGAAATTCCCCTTTTTTAATTACTTGAAGGTCAACAAAAATATTAAAATATCTGGGTTGTCAGGAGTTCCCACAAAGTTCATTTCTTCGATATGATGTCACTCCTCACTTGGTGCTGATTCCAGTACCATGGTCTTCACACAGAATTTAGCAGCAACATGGTTGGAAATTATCAAAACTGTAGATAAAAAAAATATGAGATATAAATAGGAGGAAGCCACTGTCTGAACTGACTTGAGAGCAGCTGTCACATACATATCTGTACATAAAATTGTTTACATGAATGCTTTTACTTCTTCCTGGCAACCTAATTAATTAATATTTTATGGCCATTTTTTGCTGCTATTGAGCTCAATTTGTGTATCAAATGGAGACTGAAGCTGCCTTTTTGCCTTTTCTGTAGACTCTGCTCCACTTCACTTGAATCAATCGCTTCCATCATTTCTGCCCTTCAGTTTTGCCCTCCTGTGAGCTATCCACAAGCCTGTTCTCAGGAGGCAAATGCTCACTTCCCTACACGCAGCCACCACAGCAGGCAATAGCTGCCTTGGCAGTGACAGTCTCAACAATGGCCAAAGATATGATGGGTCACAGGGACACTGCAACTAGGAATATTTTAAATGCAAGGTCAAGTGTAAGGAACAGGGAAGGAGGTAGAGTAAGTATGCAGGAAACTTACAGTAATGCTGTACCCCGCCTGTGGGTCAAACAGAGTGTTGCAGAGTCTAACTGTCACCTTTCATTATTAAATGCAGTGCATGTGTTGATATGCAGCCTGGAGGGCTGTCTTACCTATATAGGTAGGCTCCTCCCATGTCAAATTTGTAGCACAGAGCAGGAGAACCTAAAGCTGAATGTGAAAAGGGCAGCTCCTGGCCACCTTCCTGGCAGAGCAGCTCGGAGACAGATTGATTGTATGAAACCCCGGGCATGTGTTGGGCTGGTTGCTGCCTGGGCTCCAAGAATGTCTCAGTGTGTTCTGCTATAGCTTAGCTCACACAAGCTTCCCGTGAGATTGTTGTCTTATTCCCTGTAACCACAGGGTGAGGACCAACTTGCTCATCTGTGGGGTTTCACTACTGCTGAGCTCCACTGCTAATCCTTCAAGTCAGATGGATTTACTTTCCCATGTTTAAAAGCAATTATGGAAACAGGAGGCTGTTTTCTGCCCCCTGGCAAGGTGCCATCAGGGCCCTCACTCTTAGCACGTGGGCACTCGCAATGAGAAGGGAAGAGATGATGTCCCATCTCTCCCAGGCCTGGAGGCTGTGGATTTGCGAAGGGGAAAGTCCAAGTGCATGGTCTCTGACAGAGTGCTTGGAATTCTGAAATAAAATGACTTTCCACAGTAACCTGGTTGTCTCTGGTGTGTTCATAAACAAAGGAGTATCTCTCTCTGCTTTTGTCTCTGTACATCATCTTCATGCTGGTGTAATTCTGCACCTTACCAGTGCTTGGGGACTGACATGCCCCTTGCTGATTCACTTGCTTTCCCTTTGCAGCTCTGGGTACTCAACGCTTTGCAGCTTGTCTTGAGGGAGCAATCAGCTCAGTACTGCAGCATCCTGGCTCCTGGCAGTGGTCACACCAGTCACAAGATGATGTGTAATTATGGTGCTGTGCCTTCCATCCTTTCTCTGATAGCCAGCGTGCCCAGGCAGGCACCTGCTTTTCATGTGGCTCCCCAGACTTCAGAGGCTTCCGTGCCTCTGCAATATTAAACTTTCCTGTGCAGACTCCCCTGCCCTTGTTCAGTCACACCTCGGTTTTTATGTGCCAGTCCTCTGCCCTGCCAAATGTACTCTCTTATCCAGGTATCAGCCTTGAGGCAGTGAGGAAACCACTTTGCCAAGGGCCTTTGTCTGGTGTAGTGAAGCACTTTCCAGTAAGACCTAGTGCCTACTTGGAAAGGTGGGGCAGAAATGTTGGATGTCAAAAAAAGCATAAAATGATGCTGCTTTTGATAGGTCCCAGGCTTGTTAATTCTGGGAAGATATGCTACAATGACAATGTTGTCCTGTAAGACTTGTTTTAATGAGGAGTTCCTAATGAACATTTTAACTATTTTGGAAGATATTTCATGGTACAAAGGGAGTCTACATTTCTAATTTCTTTTTTTTTCCTGATACTCCTTGCTTGTGTTTTGTTTTTTTTTTTTTCCTTTAACTTGTCCTGTGATAGAAACAGATCAGATGAGATCAAGTGCATTTCATGCCATACAGACTCTTCTGGGAGCAGCTAAAATCAGCTGCTCTGTGGAATCTGTGGCAGGTATTACCCCCTCAAGTCAAAGCCCCTGGAACACCTAGAGCCTACAATACATGCTGAATACATGCAGTGGTTTGCATCTTTGCATAAAAGCTGTTCTGGCATGACTGGGGAGGAAAGATCAAAAGATAAGTGTTTGATTAATGTAGAGAAGAAATAATTGAGGGGAGTGATGATAATTATTTCAACTATGGAAAAAGTTGCTACAAAGAAGAGCATAAACAGAACTCCAAGCTACAAGGACTCAGAGTCTCTTTTGTTCTTAGCCTAAGGAAGAAATTATTTAGGAGGAAAGTGAATTTTGGAAAAAGCAAAATATTTTGCCCTCCTTGTTATATAACCATAGTCCTGTCCTGGATATTAATGAAGCTGAGTTTATGTTTTACTTACTTATTTCTGCATCTCTTAATTTTAAAAATAAATAAATTCCAGCCTGCCTATTTTGTAGCTAATCTTAAGCTGGGGAAGAAAGGATGACTGAACCCCAAATCTGAGATTATCATGCTAAACTGTATGATGAATGTTTCTTTCTTTCCCCCCCTAAATTCTTAATCTCATCCATGGTTTTTTAAGCTTTATTTTAATATTCTAAACTCCAGAAAAGCTGCAGCCAGCTGCTGTTTTTTAAATTTAGTCTCTTGGAAAAAAAGATGAGCCTTTTCTAAATGGGAGTTTCAGATAAGACAAAATATGCTTGCCCACTACCTGCACTAGGTATTATTCAATGGCTCCAGCATGGCTCACTGAATCTGGGACTGGATCTTGTAATGCTGGACTTTGCCCAGAGATAAAACAAGCAAGAAAGGGGAAATTTTCCTGCCTTCCAGTGAAACCCAGTATTGGCTTCCAGCCCTAGGAGAACTGCTGCAGTCTGGACACTTGGGGAACTTTGAGGAATCTGGATTTTGTCTGTTTTGTCCTTGTCAGGCTCAGTTATGATCTGAGTTTATGATCTGAGGGGTTCAAGAAATATCCTCCTTCTACCTTTTTCTTTTTTTTTTTTTTTTTTTCACATCATCACCTTAAATAGCTCTCATTTAACAAGTGTGTCCCATTCACAGTCAGGGATAGCACAGTCTAAAATTTTTACTAACGTGCTCTGAGAAGGACACAAGTCACAGAGCCAGAAATGTGGTGGTGAGCAGGCTACTCACGTCTTTATAGTGTGTGATCCTGTGGAATAATCCTGCAAATGGGTAAGGCAGAAGAGGGTGATGAGACCAATGACAGAGAATATCTGAAATAATTCTGTAGATAGAAAGGGTTCTTGTCATTTTACAAAGAGCAGGGGAGTGAGAGATACCAAACTCAAACTTCTCATGATCTCTAGCTTTCCTAAATACTCACATGGAAGTCAGTTCTGAACAAAATCACATTAAACACACTAAAAGTCAGATTGATTTTTATTTTGCTGCCCTGGTTCAATTTCCATGGCTCCTATGGCTAAGTAGCTCTTTGATCTGTCTATTAACACTCAGTGCTAAGCTTCTCGGGGGAAATATATATATATATATCAATGCTAACCACATTCTTCATGAAAAGCTTTCTCCATACAAATGATGGGCAATAGTTGTTTGCTTGTGTTTTTGGTTTTGCTTCAGATTTTCTTTTTTTTAGGCAACCTCTTTTTTTAGCTCCCTCAGTTCAGTGCAAGTCCACTGCTTCCCCTGCCTCTCACTGTGGTAGAGTTGTCACTGTCCCATGGAAGCACAGAGGTGATACAGTGCCCTATAAGACATCCCACTGCAATGATCCCAGTGCTCTAAGGTTCTCCTGTTGTTCCACTCAGCATTGCAAAGGACAGGCCTAACAGGCAACAGACTTGTTGTTGAGGTATAGATGGCAAACGATGGACTGTGTTGGCTCTTTACCTGTCCCATGACAGACATTACTTCAAAATTTGTAATGCCCTGGCAGGCTCCTTAACCCCTTTGAAAGGCAAGATGCAATCATTCCTGGAAGCAGTATGGCAGAAAGACATTTTTGCCTTCAAATTCTTGAATTTATTTAGCACAGAGTATTGTTAAGGCCTTGGAGACAATAACTGCCGCTACTTACATGGGTAATATAATGTGACTCATGTTCAACTCCTGATTGTTTACAGCAGCAGTGATATGCTGTTAGAGGGCCTGAGATCCACTGAAGGAGTACAAGATGAAGTAGTCCCAGAAGCTGCAGAGCTGCAGGTCCCACGTTGCTTGTTAAAGAGGATGCTGGCAGGGGCCCAGCTCCCTGGCATTCACGGGGAGGGCAGGTTTTGCTGAAGCAAGTGCGCAAGCAAGGCACAAACCTCTTCAAAATCGCTGCCTGTGGTCATGAGAGAGACAGTAAAAAGCATCTAGTCCAGTGCCTTTTCTTGAACAATGAGCAATGAGCTAACGTTTTGGGTTAGGAATCTTTCTCCTTTCTCTCTCTCTCTTTTTTTTTATTTTTTTTTTAATTATTATTTTGTGGTTTCTTTCTTATGTAAAAAAAAGAAAATTAATAAAGTGTGATCCATCTTCAGTCCATCACTTTGCACTGCAAAGGAGGATGCTTAGTGTCATCCATCAGTGGACCAGTGGCTCCCAAGCTTTGTGTCCTGGGACAGACTTACCCTGCTATGGTCAGACAGCCTGTCTGAGACCTGTGTTTCTGATAAGTGCTCAGCATCCAAATCAGTCTCATCGAGACTGTGTGACTAAGGTGAATGGCTCAAATGTTACCTTCCTGAATAGCATTTGTGTTGCCTCAGTCCCAGAGGAGATGGGTCCTGTCATCACAATGCCAGGACATGGCCTCAAAAAAGTCTCACCCTGTGAGTGCCAAAACAGCAGAACAGTACCTCCCCAGCAGAGCTGGGTTGCTGTGGCTGATTCCTCAGACAGATCTGGAGTTAGTCTCCACCCAGCTCTCTCAGCTGTCAAGCACAAATTCCCTAACACAGAGACCTTAGGTGGGAAAATGACATTCCTTCAGGAAAAAGCTATAAACTCAATGGTATCACAATTGTGTCAACATCTGCCAGGAATTTCTCTCCTTTGTAAACAAGTATATATTAAAACAGAACAGTCTTCTGGTAAGTCACTGAGCAGCTGTTGCCTATGAAGAGTGGAAAATTATTACTGAATAATGGCTGCAGTGTTCCTCCCCAGGGACTTGGGCAGCTACAGCCTCAACAGTGATTTATCCCCAAAAGAATTTCAGAGCTTCATCTGAACTACCTGGTTTGTCAGAGTTCCTGCTGAAGCTTCCTGCCAGCATCAGAATCAAAGAGATCTCATGCACACCCCAAAGATAACCAGAACCCTGTTTCAATTAATTCATAGAGTGTACCCATTCACAGTCTCTCTTCCTGGCCTCATCAAAACACTCTGAAGTGATTTGAAGTTAAAAACAAATCCCCAGATGGGGCACACAGAGCATAGCTGGTATTACCAACCTTGCATTGTGCAGCCCCCATCACTGAACAGAGAGGATGAAATAACTCAAGCCCAGAAAACTTTTCCACCTGCTTCAGATGAAGCTCCCAGTTTAGATGCCAGGTTCAGCAGTGCAATTTCCACTGGGCTGATACAGCAAGGGGTCCTTATGCTGACAAGTCTAAGAGGTGATGACACAGTGAAAGAGAAATCCACTGAGGTGAGGATGGGCTGTTAACTCATCCACTGGTGTCTGTGGCTGGCCAGGATGCTGCAGACTCATAGTCCAAACCTCCTTGCCAGGCCTCAGCTCTTGCTAACTTCACAGAAAAGAAGCAATGAGCATTGTCATTCTCCTCTTCATCCTTTTGGACAGAAGGGCACAAGACACCTGGCACATGGGACTCCAGCAGGTACTGGTATAGTACATACATTGGATGTATGGATACATACATTTTGATCTGCACTGAGCACACAGTCTGCATGGAGTTCACATCGAGTACAGCCCCATGAAGAACAATAGTTGCCATGAAATATGTTTCTGTTCTTTTATTGCTTGGGCAACTGGAAGGCTTTTTTTTGTGTGCTAAACTGAGTCCACATGTGCTAATACACATAAGGGATTATTCTTGACCCCCAAATCCTTTCATCATAATAAAACAAGGCTGGACAATAAGAAAACTAAAAATATCCCCCAATAGTCTGAACAAAAGTCAGCACCCCTTCTCCCCCTCCTTCACACATATTTTTAACTAAACATCATTTTCAAACAGTTGTAGATTTGCTTGGGAAGTTCATGCTTGGGCAAGTTACAAGTTAAAACTCACCTCTCTCTTACCCAATTTACACAATGCTTTTATTTGTGGCAGCTGGCCACAGCCTGGCTGATTCTGAGAAACTAAGCCTCTGGAGAGACATCTTTTGGGAGCTATCAGCATGTGCTTGGCATGCCCATGTTTGTTCAGTAAGAAAAATGTAGGTGGACAACCAGAATTTTCTCCATATCTGTCTAAAATAATTGAACTGTAAGTTGCAAATGTAAATTGCAGATTTAATCCTCTTTTTTATTAGTCTCATTTCTAATGTCAAGGGTATTTACATAACAGGATGGAAACAGAAGACAGTGAGGGGGTGGGTAAGTAATGAATGATTTATTAGAGATTCCATTTGGTGTACTAGTCCAAAACAAACAAGGCAGAACATATGGATAACTTATTTTCTGTTTGTATGTAATAAAAGATGGACGCTAATACCTCCCAGCCTGATCTTTAATCATAGATATTTGCTTTTCAATCTAGTTTCAAAATGGAATGTCTGTAAAGGAATCCCTAAAGAGCTTACAGTGAGAGTCTGGTAGAAAAGATCTTTCAGATATCTGTTAGTGCCACTTAAGGACAGAAGCAAACGAGCACTGTGAATTACCCTGTACCATAGGTAGTAGGAAATTCTCTCTCAAAATTGCTCAAAATATTATCTGCTTTGCCTCATTCGTCCCTTGTGTTTCCCTCAGCACTTCTGTCTCCCGGAAAAATTCCTGCTAGTCTCTGGAAATGCAGAGGTAAGGGGAGGGCAAGGCTTTCTGTCTCTTCTGATGGAAGGTTCAAAGGATTCAAGTTATTACTCTCAAGAACCCCCCTGTGGACTTGCTCTCACACTCACCACTCCTTCCCAGCCACCCCAGCAGGGCCCAGGGTCAGTAGAAAGTCCATCTGCCCCTTCTCTGGGGCACTGAGGCTTAGTGGGGGCTCAAAGCTGCCTGCCCAGTGCCGCTGTGGGGGTCATGCACCCTCCCAGTGCAGTGTCAGCCAGCTCTTCTTCCCGACTGTGGCTTTCTCAGCACTCCAGGGAAGGGGAAACATCTCTGCCTCCGTTACTTTTGCTGGTTCCCCTCCTGGTCCCAGCAATACTCAGTGCTCCCCACCTTCCTTGCTTCCCTGCTACAGAAGCATACGACTTTCCCTGCCACTGACAGTCCCTGAGAGCATCCTATGCAGACTGTGCAAGGGGATGTTACTATGGAAACATTTACGTCCTCTCCTTCTTTGGTGTACTTATTAACAGCATTCAAAATGTTTGTTTCCTATATACTTGCTGGTGGAAGAATAAAAAAAACCCTTTTCCTTTGCAGTGTTTACTTTGAAAAGGAAAAAAGAAAGACAGAAAGAAATTAAAGCACATGCATTGACCTTCCATCTTAATGAAGGAGGAGGGTGAATGGAGGAGTATTAGTTTTCCACCTCCTGGTGATGCTGTTTGGCCGGAGGTGGCTCTCTGCAGTGCTGTATTTATCAGGGCATTTCATCACTGCCCAGGCAGATCTTTGGCCTCTCTCCTGCAGTGAGCTCTGCACAAGCAGCTCCTTTCCCTGCAGCCGGCCCCTCGCTTCTGGGTCAGGACGGATCTTGCTTGTCACAGGAGCTCTCTTTGCTGAAGTACTGTACTTGGGGCAGGAAAATAACATCCATGGTGCTGAAGCTGTTAACGTGACAGCAGGAGTTCACTGACCGTCACACAAACTGATCTTCCTTCAGACGCCACCTTTTTGCACTGTAAATTAAATTTTCTTCAGAGCTGCCAGACTTCTCTCCTCAGTCTCTGAGGCATAAATATATTCAGTCATACTGAAAAAAACTCTTTTGAGTTAGTAGTGGGTAGCCGGTGGTCCTCTGCCTAGAAAGTACTTGTAATTTTTTTGCACAAAAATTCCCAAGAAATTGTTACTAGTGCTTAAAGAAGTGTGTTCTACCTTGGTCAAAAACTCGAGCCACAATGGAGACGTCTCTGACACAATATGTGCAAAAGCAGAAAGATAATTTATAAAGGAATTGGGCATGTAGCTCATGAAATTATGTAACAACAGTAATTCTGCACTTCTACAGGAAACAGGGAAAAATATCCTTTTCACTAAATAGCTGTCTTCTTGTTACTTGATTTCACTTTTTGGATTAGAGCTCGTTACAAAGTATCTGTCTGTAACTAGCAAAGCAGACAAATTTCCCTGGAAGTTCACACACAAAATGGAGGTAGGCAGCACGCAGATCTGGGTTAAGTTCCTCCTAGCCTATTCCATTTTTGCTTACGTGATTCTTGCGCACACATACCCAGAGTCCTTTCAGAGAAATCTGTAATTATGTTTTCATGATGAAGGATTGGGTGTGTATAGCATTTCTGTTTATTTAGCTATGATTATGGTCATACAATTACCCTTTTCTTTTCACTTTAAAGGAGGGGAAAGCAGGCACAGCAAGGGATGTGAGAGCTTTCCCTTAGCACATGGGGGCATAGAGGTGCTGTCCACCCATCCACCCAGCCAATCACCCACTTGGCTTCTTTAAAAGCTGACGCATCCTCTCGATTTTGCTTTGAAGCAAGGTCTGCCTCCTGTATAGTGTATTTATCAGAACAGTCATCTTAGATCACTTGATTGCTACTGTGCTGTTTTTTGGCAATGGAGGACATTTTTCTCTGCCTCCTGTATTTTAATGAGTCATTCTGAAATATGTGCTTGCTTCTACACAACAACCAAAACCAAACCAAACCAACCCAACCCCGAAAAACAACAACAAAACACACACACACACAAACCAACCAACCAACCAAAAAAAAAAAAACAAACAACCCCCCCAAAACCAAAAATTCAACACAAACCTCCCCAATCAACCAAAATAAAATAGCAACAAGCCAACATGGATGGAATATTTCCCTTTTTCATTCAGCAGCTAGTGTTCACTTAACAGATGTGGAATGACATACTCTGCTTGCAGCGATGATGGTAGCATCAGACCACTAAAAGTAGAAACTGGGTCACACCCCATCCTTGCAAATTATCAGTCAAGCTGTTTAAGTTCCAGGCAGCTAGACCTGAGCCAGTGTGGTGAGGGCAATGGCTTTACACAAATACTGCTGAGCCCTAAATGGAACATAGCAGAGCCTTTTGTAGAAGTAACTGAGAGCAAGTTGACCCACAGGACAATGATGACTGAACAAATGAGGACCCACCGGAGCTGATGGTGCTGTGAGGCTGGCAATGTGGAAAATCAACCTTTTGAAGCTGGGTAACTCTGACAGTGAGGAAGGGCATAGCACTGACCCTCCCAGCTCATCTGACCGGGGCGAAATGACGACGAAGGAACTTACAGCAGTGGAAAACTGTTGACCCCTGTGAGTTTCCTGCTGGCTGTGATCTGCTGCAGCGAGGGCCAGGACAGCTGGTGGAACCCTTTAGCAGGAATTGGGCGGGGGAAGAGGTCTGACTTCTTTTCTAGAGGCAAGTTGATTTGGATCAGACAAAACATAACGTGAAACTGCACTTTGAAAACTATCCAGGGTGTCAGTGCCCTTTGCAGCCGCGAGGCTCTGTGGGTGACCCGTGAATGCTCACACCACTCAGAGTGGCAGAGAACAGACCCAACTGCATCGGCGGGAGACCGCATGGCAGGAGGGGACACTCTCCTTCCTCTGCTGGGAGCAACACCTTGGCCTGCAGCCCTCACTAGTCCGAGTGGTGAGCCGAGACCCACTGTGAGGGCAGCAGGCCTCGGTAGACACTCTCACACACACCCCCCCCCTCCCCCCCCCCACACACACCCCCCCACACCCTCACACACACCCCCACACCCTCACACACACATCCCCACACCCTCACACACACCCCCACACCCTCACACACACCCCCACACCCTCACACACACATCCCCACACCCTCACACACACATCCCCACACCCTCACACACACATCCCCACA
>JAWWEE010000040.1:50274572-50296116 GCA_035221455.1 Xenops minutus | reverse complement strand
CCCCCACACCCTCACCCCCCACACACACCCTCACACACACGCACACCCCCTCACCCCTCACACACATCCCCCCACACCCTCACACACACACGCACACCCCCTCACCCCTCACACACATCCCCCCACACCCTCACACACACACCCCCCCACACGCACACCCCCTCACCCCTCACACACACACCCCCACACACCCTCACACACACACACCCCCACACACACACCCCCGCACACCCTCACACACACACCCCCGCACACCCTCACACACACCCACACACAGGCTCACTCTCGCGGCGGGAGCGGCCCTAATCTAAGCGCTGCATGTGCGGGGCAGGCGGGGGCGGAGGGGAGGCCGGCAGCGCCGCGCGGGCTGACGCGTTATCTGAGGGAGCAGAGGCCATGGCGGCGCGGTACGAACTCCCGCCTGACCCCGGGGGGGCTCTGTGAACAACAAAAGGGGTTGGAAATCGAAGCGGGGCACACACGCTGCTGCGAGAGGGGCACCTCAGGGAAGGCGCCGGGCTGCGGCGACAGCGCCATTTCCCTATCCAGCCGCTCCTCCCCGCCCCCCTTCCCTCCTCCTCCTCCTCCCCGGCCCAGCTGCTGCTGCTCCTCCCCCTCCGCTCAGCATTGGTCTCCTCCGCGCCCTGGCCAATGGCAGCTCACGATGCCTGTGAGCGACTCGCCCATAGCCAATGAGCGCCACCCTTCCCACGTGGCAGCTGCGTGACCCCTCCCGCCTTGGTTGGCGGGTAAACTTCCGCCCTCCCCCCCCCCCCCCCGCTCCCTACGGGGGGAGCGTCCTCGGGCGGTCCGGTCACGTGGCGCGGCTGCGCCCGGCTGTGGCGGGGGAATGGCGCGGATGTGCACAATATAGTCCCTCCGCGGCTGCCTCTCCCTGGAGCCGTGCGTTTGTGTCGGAGGCTGCTGAACCTAACCCGTAGCACAGCGAGAGGAGAGAAGCCCAGAAAGGCAGGGCGCGGGCCGACAGGCGCTGGCGAGAGGCAGGTGACAGTCGGCGGAAGGACACCTCACGGCCGCACTCCGTCATGCTTAAGGCGGCTCCTATATAAGGGCGGGACGCGGGCGGTGCCACCTCATTGTGTTCGCGTTACCGCAGGGAGAGGTTGTGTTGTACTGTGTGTGCGCAGCACCTCGCGGCGCGGCGCGGACCCGAGCAGCCCCCCTCCCCTCGCCGCCATGGCTCTTTAAGGCGGCAGGGCCAGCGGCGGCATCGGCCAGTGCAGCAGGCGCAGCAGCAGCGGCGGCGGCCCCAGCACACCCCCGGCATCTGCAACCATGGCGTGAGTATTGTGTGTGAGGGACGGCTGCGCCCTCTCCTTTGCGTTGACAGGCGCCCTCTTACCCCCTTTCGGCGGGCTTCTGGGGCAGGTTTAGTACCTGTGAGGTGATGGGTGGTATCTCACGGGAGGCGGGGAGAGATACTTACATGTAACAAAATAATACTTGGACGCTTAAATACACCAAAATGGGTGCGGGGAGAAGGGATCCTTGTGGGGCTCAACATCCCGAAGGCGGTGGTTGTCAGAAATGGCAGGAAATGCCGTTTTGAAAGAAAACTACAAGAAACGTCCCTGCCTCCTTTCATTCAAGAAACCTCGGTTCCAAAATACTCAGTGGGGGGGAAAAAAGGTAAAAGCAGTACATTCCTGGGAAGGTTTTCTTCCTCCCCCGCGGGGGAGAACGCTTCTGTAGGTGGTGGGAAACGGGGCACTGGAGGTTCTGGGGTTTTGAGCACGGGTGGCGCTTTTGTGAGATTTCATTTCCCACACTTGGGTTTACATCCAGGGGCAGATAAAGGGGTGCTGTTGGCGATGTGGCGGTGCTCGTAGCGCCGAAGAGCCGAGCAGGGCGGTGTTACCCCCGCCCGGAGCGGGAGGCGCGGGGGAAACGTGGCACGGCACAAAATGGCGGCGGGGCCGCGAAATGGCGGCGGGGGCGGGGCCCGGCCATGAGGGACCGAGGGAGGGAGCCGGGGCGCCGGGCCCGGCCTGCCGCGTTCCACCAGTGCCACAGCTCGAGAGGGGGCTGCTATGGCCGTCCAGCCGAGCACTCACGCGTTACAGTTCTCTCGGCAGGTTTCTCAAGGCATCGCACAGCAGCATTGCTGTAGTCGACGAAAAGACCCTCTACTTGACCACATCCTTTGACGTCAAAGCATTACAAACTGGCGAAGATGAGCTTCTTGAACAACGAGATGCTGTTGGGGGATTCAATATCCCCCTTCAGCCAGCCGTGTTCGGTGGCTGAGGAAAGTCTGGGACTCCTAGATGACTACCTGGAGGTGGCCGAGCCCCTCGGTTCGCATGGGTTCTCCAGCGACAAGGCTAAGGCAGTCTCCTCCAATTGGCTTGCTGTGGACAGTTTAGGCAACACCATAGATAGCAGCCAGGGTAAGGCGTTATTTATTTGCATAAAGTCCGTCTATTACAATGGTACATAGTAGTTTAAAATAAATTGCTAGGTTTTCATAAACGTGAAGGCACCCTCACATGCATTACCTGTGCTTGGAAAGCACTTGTGCTACGCTGCTTACACAATACAGAATTGCTGGTTATGGTGAAGTGACACTTGTGTCGCCCTTTTAGTAACATACCAGTTGCTAATGGTACTGTTTCCTGGCAGAGGTCACAAGAAAAAAGCATGGTTGTGTGTTTCAAAGGTCCCTGAATTCTTCTGGTCTTTGAGTAAGAGGGTTGGAATGTCACAGCAGCTGACTGCTTACATTGTACCCTGCAGTCTTCAGCAGCTCAATAGCAGGGTATTTTCTTCTGATAGTTTACTCTTCTCATACCAACAGATGTGAGAGAAGGTGCTAAATAATGATGAGCTACTAGATGATTTCAAGAGCTTCAGTTGCATTGGTTGATGGTTTACTGAAGTAGTTTTGTTTTTTTTTTTATTTTGTAGAGGATGCCTTCTCTGGCATGGAGTGGATGGTGGAGAAGATGGATCTGAAGGAATTTGATTTCGATGCCCTGTTAGGTATGGAACATCTGGAAGCCACCGTCTCACCAGACGAGCTGATGGCCACGTTGGAAGACACGTGTGATCTCCTATTTAATGCTACCATCCAGGAATTTCACAACAAAGAACTTCCACTGATAAACGACCTAATCACCCATGTCCCTGAATCTCCCATTGGAGCAGATCCAATGGCCCCATTGGCTTCTGCTTCCCTTTGGTCTTTTCCCCTCTCCCCAGGGTCTCTGACTTCCACTCCAGACCACTCATTTAGTTTAGAACTAGGTAGTGAAGTGGATGTTCTGGAAGGAGAAAAGAAACAGGAGTGCCCTGCTGTTGTGGTAGTGGTCACCAAGTCTGAGAAAGAGGAGGAGAACCATTCTGATGATAGTGGAATATGCATGAGCCCAGACTCCTACCTGGGAACCCCCCAACACAGCCCCACCAATTCAGTCGCATCCCCCAATGGCAACCAGTTCCCTGCAGATGCCAGCTGTGGCTCTGTGCGGTCCAAACCATACGATCATCCTGCAGAGAAGGTAGTGTCAGCAAAGGTGAAGGGAGAGAAGAAAATAGATAAAAAACTGAAAAAGATGGAGCAGAATAAGACGGCTGCCACACGTTACCGGCAGAAGAAGAGGGCGGAACAGGAGGCACTGTCTGGGGAGTGCAGAGAGTTGGAGCAGAAGAATCAGGCCCTGAAGGAGAAAGCAGATTCCCTTAGTAAGGAAATTCAGTACTTAAAAGATCTGATAGAAGAGGTCCGCAAGGCCAAGGGCAAAAGAGCTAGAGTCCCTGAGTAGGGTAGTCAGCAGTGTTGATGTGCATGTATATAAGCTTGATGCTAAAGCTGTGTATTGCTGTCTAATAAATAATTTTATAGTAAACGTATAATGATGGTGTGAGATTTTAATGGGTACCTGCAGAAAAACTGCCACATCTGTGTGAAAGTACAAACATAATAAGCTATTGGGTGTCCAGTAGAGAATGCAGAGTGATACTTGGGTGCTGCTTGTTCTGCTTGGCGGTGGATGAACTGGAAGTGCTTTGAATGTGTGATGTCTCAGTTTAACTGTCACCCTCTAATTTCCATATATTCAACAATAGTGGGGGATTATAGTGAGGTGCTTTTAGGTTTTTCAGCAGCAAATGCCTAAGCCCATTTAAAGTATTGAGCTCGGAGAGCTCACTGGAAGACAAGTGGTAATGGAAGGTAAAAGATCTGTTTTCAGACTTGAACTTTGAAGAGTACCCCAGTGTGCAAAACAGAAGTGCCCATACTGTTTCAAGAAATAGCTTGCTTGGAGACAAGTTCAGAGCAAGTAATGGCAGCTTAACTGCATTTTGGTTTCTGGCATTCATGGGCATCTCTGCCCAAAATAGGCAGGAGGTGTTTCCTGTCCCCAGCTGGTGGGGTTGGGGTGGGGGCTGCCTTTATACTGTGGTATATGAAGTGGGCCCAATGGGTGGGGTTACTGTAGCACTCTTATCAATAGAAGGCACTTGCATACCAAAGTGAAAGGCTTGGAGGCTTCTTCAGCCAGCTGCCAACAAGTCAAATTTTTGACTCTTCTAAGGCTGCAACTTCTCAGCTCTAGTTCAGCTGCAGCTGGTGCAGGGAAAGTGCTGGTGTGCTGTAACAGCCCCTGTGTAATGGGTAGGTCAGGGTTGCTTCAGGATTTAGGTTATGCCATTTTCAACTATTTTGTGCAATTTTTTTGGGGCCATTGATACCCCCATTTAACAACACCTGATCCTTCTGGCATGTGGATGTGCCCATCCTTTCCTGAGGAGTTGGTTCCTTCTCGCTTGCACTGGCATGGCGCAGTGAGCTGCCCAGCTCAGGCACCTGGATGTCCCAGCCTGGCTGGTGTGTACACGCAGTGCAGTGGCATCAGAGTTCCAGCCAGTGCTGGAGCAAGAGGGAAAAGGTCCTTAAAGGCATTAGAAAATGGTTTGTCCCATTGCAGCTTGGTGGGTGTCCTGGCTTCTGTCACTTGAGCTCCTTATGTTCTCAGGTTGAGCTGCAGTCCTCCAGCCTTACTCCTTGTCCAAGCCATTGGCTGACCGTGGGATACGGCTGTGTGCTCAGGGACCTGCTGTGTGAAGGGTCTTCCAGTGGGTAGTTGGGGCAGGGAACTGCTCACAGCAGGTGGCTGCTTGCTGGCATGGAGGGCTGAACGGGCCAGGCCCTCTCTGGTGACTTGACCTGTCTATGCTCACAGCTGGAGCCTGGGTGACATGGATGCTGTTTAAATTAAAGCAAGAAAGCTCCCTGTCAGGAGTTAGGGCTCATGCCACGTTGAAAGTGGTGTGGGTAACTAACCCCTTGGGTTTCGTGAGACAGTGAGTTCCCTGTGTTTGAGTCTCACCTCCTGAGTGAGGGTGCTGACTGCCATGTGCTATATGAATGGGATGCACTGCAAACTGGCTGGCCCACCAAGGTCCTCCTTGAAGTGCTGCTTTGTTCTCCAGAGCTCACTGGAGACTGTGTCCAGGGACAAGGGACTGTTGTGTTTTGGTAGGTAGATGAATGTAATAGGTTTCCTTCAGATCAGCTGGGCCTGCCAGGCTGGGGATGGGGATAATTAGAGGCAGAAAAGTCCAGTATGCAGGATTATCTTGACGGGTCAAATCTGCACCTGAGATGACAATGTGTTTGGTCTCAACTGAGCCATAGAAAACTGGCATGAGTGAGCTTCCCTGTGCATGATGTTAACTCTGCTCTCATCTCCATACTGATCCCCCTTTTCCAACACAGGGCAACCACTTCCCTTAGAGCCATAGCCACTTCTGCTTAAACTAGGCAACAGCAATGGCTGCAGGGACAGTGGGTGTATTTTGCAGCCCTTACTCAGTTCTCTCAAAGCCTGTAAAGATTATCAGCACATTTATTCCTTACCCCCACCATGGCAGGGCTGTCTGTGAGCCCCCCCTGGCTAAAATCAATTTTTCTTTGAATTCATACTCTGCAGGCAGACAAAACTGTGTCTGTGCTGGCTAGTAAATACATGATTCTGGCTTCTACAGCCCTCCAGAGAGCATGTAGCTCCAATTTACCAAATTACATTCACTCCAGGGAAGGAAGATCAGAGCTGGAACAGGCAGGAAGAAATGCGTGACACATCCGTTCTGCTTTGCTTTCTGCAGCTGTGTGTGCGTTTTATAGAACTCCTTGCAGGAGAATCAGAAACTTGCCCTTGAAGAGCAGTCAGCATCATCGCTGCTTGCCGAGCCCCTGAGCTTGTGGCTTTGCAGAGGCAGCCAATATGGCAACCTTATGCAATGCCTGCTGAAATGACGCTGTGTTTCCATACTTAGAAACTTAGTTAAGATTTTGCACGGGTTAGAGATTAGAGCTGACTCTTCCTCTGCATTTTTTATCTAGACTTTTCCTCCAGGCTTGTGTTAGGCAGAGCCAGCATCATGCCACTGGGCTCTGCAGCCCAGCAGCTTGTCCAGCCTGCAGCAGGAGCCAAGGAACACTGAGGACACCGTCACATAAAGGCCAGCCCACAGGATAAAAATTCTGACAGCCTCCTCCCTGGTGACTGATTTTACATTTTCCAACTGCAGGAGCTGTCTTCTTTCTCTCACAGCCTCGCAGAACAAATGTGCCTCAGTTGAATCCTTGTGGCTTGCATACAGCATGATGCCATGTCCAGAAAGAGATTGTAGTGCATGAAATGCAGGTTTTATCTACCCCCAGAGGAGCCCAGTTCTTCTACATGCTTGGAAACAGCAGAATTCCCCCAATCCACGTTATATAAAAGCTGTTTGAATCTGAAGTTGGTACGGCTGATGGGATTTCTGTCTCAGTTATTTTTCTTCTGAACTAAGGGAAGTGAAGTAGACTTCACACGCACAGCTTGCATGACCCTCAGGCTCCCCATCCCTTAGCAAATTTTGTGCTTCATCGTAAACAGGAGTCCAATATTCCCCCACGTAACCAAACAAGCCCTGGCAGTTCACTGCTCACAAAGCTGCTCTGACAACATATGGCCCCTTCTCATGAGCTTGTTTCTGCTGTTATCATGATATCTCTAACTACCTTCCTCTTCGCCCTGCCTTTAGAGAGACCCAGGTGCTTGCACTTCTCTTTCAAAATGAAAAGAGGAAACCGCCACTGCTGACAACTTCTTCGCATGCCTGTGTGGAGAATCAGATGCACCTTTGCAGCATGCTTACAAAAATAAATTCACAGCTGCAGCATTGGATAGTGAAGAAAGAATGATGATAAAATCTTCCAAATAGCTTTTGCCCTGGCAGAAGGCCCAGAAATAGCTGCAAGGACAGGCCGTCCTTTGGGAGATGAATACTCTTCCAGTGCTCCCGAGCTGGACTATACAAAGAAAATGTGGGTTATTCTGATCGAAATAATTTCATGCCGTGGTAATCCATTCACAGCCTTTTTTTGGGGGGTGGGAAATCTATACAGTTTTGGACAGAAGAATACCAGTTTTCTCCTTCTTTCCATAGATTTAGTCCTTCAGAAAAAAAAAAACAAAACAAATAGGATCTATGTGGCCCTTCCTATAGGCAAAATTTTCATCTTGTGCATACTGATTTTTTCTTAGTATGGTTCAAGTAGTGTCTGGAGATGTCCTAGCTTCCTATGTCCTCCTGCTGTGTTCACAGTCTTGCTGTGCAGTCCAGCACATAAATTCCTGTTACACTTCATTTCCAGTGCAAAGGCAGTCTTGGGGTCTTACCATAAGCATCCCTTGCTGGGCCAGAAATGCTCACTTTTGCTGATTTTCCCATTGAAATGCTTCAGGCCCTGTGAATTAACAGAGGAGTTTGGTCCCCTGACCTAGGCAATACTATTTTGGCTGCTCAGGTATCCCAGGTATGCTGCCTTTGCATTATTTTTGGTGCACTCATGCAGCGTCACAAGCCATTGAATGAAGCTAGCTCTACCCACAAGCTCCAATTTCCCTATTATAGAAGTGCATGTTCTTCAAGCAATGCCTAGCTGACTCTCATTTCTCCTTCAGCTGCTCTTTTCCTTTCTTTTACATGTACACACCCTTTTAAGAAATGGCAAGGAGCAAGTTCCAGGCGCAGCAGATGTGTCAGCTTAATTTATATAGGGCAGAGAGTCTCCTAGTTCTGTAACTTCTCTGTATCTCCATTGCAGTGTGCAGGCAGGTGGAGAAAGAGCCCCAGTCTTTGCCTCCCATTAAAGGAGATAAGTGATCTTGCTGGCACGCAAGCAGTGCAGCTCAGGACAGACCAGCTTGGCTGGATCTCTGGTTAGCCCTGCCAACAGCTTATTCGCTCAGAAAAAGGTGTGTGTAACCCTGTAAACAGCTGCAGAGCAACCTTCACGCTTTTTATGTCCCCTGCCCCCACCAGTTAGTGGTTGGACTGTTAATCCTATTTAATGTAACTAAGGATAGACATGCAAACCTTTAATCTGTCTCAAACCTACTAACCCTTCAGCCTGCCTTGGCTGGAGTTCCGTGTTTTCAGCTGTAAGCAGACATTAGGCAGCCTGCCTTCTTTCATTTTTAGTTGAATTGATGTCTCAAAATGGGAAACTTCCTTTGCTGTAACTTTTATTTTCTGGGTTATTTAGGATCTTGCTGCTGTGCACCCTTTCTACAATAACCAGTCCCTTCCCCAAGGCATTTGGGAGCCTGTCAGTGCTGGTGCTGGTGCTGGTGCTATGTTGTTCCATGAAATGGAAGGCAGTCATGGAAAACAAAACAGAGGATGAGATTGCCAAAGTTTTTTAGGACACTTCCCCCCTTGGTTTTCCCCCACAGCTTTCTAAGCGTTTTAAATCTCATTTGCCTAAGCAAGTTTTACAGTCTGTCTTTGTTCACTGGCAGGCAGGTTTGTTACTGCTTTGTCATTTCAGAAGCAAGAAATTGGTTAGTGCCCTTGAGCAAACATGTTTTCTTGGTTTACATTTGTAGGCATCCCTTCTCCCCATACACATACAGTGCTGGTAGTAGCTGTTGTTGCTTTCTATGGTAAGGAGGTGAAGACTTGCTGGTACAGCAGGGGCTGTATGGGCTTACATTAGCTTGTACCCGTTGGAACAAATTCCCTTTTTTCCCTTCCATTCACACAAGGAGGGAGCAATAGGCCATTAACAGGCTTGATGAATCTTACTCACACTAAGCTAGCTCAGGACTGAGCATCTGGGAACTATTCTGCCTCCTCTAAACAGTTTCCCTGGAAAGGTTCTACCACATTAATAACACTCCAGAGCTTTTATTTGCATTTATATTAAAGCTGCTGTTGCCTCCCATTCTGACTCCCTGCTGCGTGTGGGTGGAGATGCACTGTAAGATGGCACTCTCTTCCTTCTTTCCTAGCTCAGCTGCCTCTATTTTCTGCTGCAGGATGCTCAGCTGGTGTCGCAGAGCTGGGAAGAGAGCCAGCAGCCTGATGAGCTCAGCCAGCACGCGGCCCTCGCCCTGCAGCAGTGGGACACATCCCTGCACCTCCGTTCGCAGATGTGTGGGAAAGAAATGCTGTCCAGCAGGTCCAAAGGTTATGGGCTGCAGCTTGTCAGCTTCCAGCGTGGGAAACTGAGGCTGGAGGACAACTAGGAAAAGCAGCTATGGCAGATAACCTAACCCCCTCTTCTCTCTTCCATTGGGCAGAAAAGTCTGTCTGCAAAGAACTGAGAGATCACGGAATAGTTTGGGCTGGAAGGGGATCTTAAAGGTCATCTAGTTCCATGTCATGGGGTTCCTGACATGGACAGGGACACCTTCTACTAGACCAGGTTGCTTGAAACCCCCTCCAGCCTGGCCTTGAACACTGCCAGGGATGGGTAGGTTGCTCCAAGGTAGCCACCTGCTGGGGTTCCAGCACAGCAAAGAGGCTGGCGTGCTTTAGGAATGGCTAGACCATAACACAGACAGCAGGGAGTATGAGAAGGTGCTTGGCTTTAGCTCACCACCAGGCATGTGCATCAGGCTGATAGCTGTTCTCCCCTCTCACTTGAAGACATTCCCCTCAGAGCCTGACACCTGCCCTTATCTACCCAGTATATAGGTGGCATTGCTTTTCTTTCCTAGGAGCTCATACCCTGCTGGACAGGGGGAAAGTCAAGGCTGCAACATGTTTGATCTTTGCCCTTGTCGATTTAGAGCCACCCATTCACTTCTGCTTGCTTTTCCTTCCTCCCACTAAATAGTTTCATTGATTGGAGGATACTGTTGCCTGTACAATCAAGTTTGGTTTCAAATAGCAAAATTCAGTCTGTCAGGTAGCATCTCCCTCCTCAACAACATAATGTTGATTAGTTGTGTTGGCTCTAATAGTCTTTCCAGCCAGTAATGAGAGCTACCATTCAATCTTAAAACTTCACTGATCTGTGTGTTATTATCCTCATAGAAAAGTGCTCTGGGCCCCACTTTAAAGTTCCTCATTAACTTTGAAAAGAGAGCTTTCCTGTTTGTTTATGTTTGCAAGCAAACAAGCTGGGTTTTGTACAAAGGCAGTGAACTTCATTACCCTCCTGCTCTTTTCTGGAGCAAAGATGGTTTTGCTGTCTTCAGTCTGCAGGAGAAAGGCCCGGGAGCTGAACCACCACAGAAACAAGGGTGTGTAGGAGGAACTGATAGAGGAGGTGCAGGAGGTGACATGAAGGATGTCTGTAAGGCCACAGGGAACACCAAATACTGAAGACGAAGGCTTGAAACAAAATAATGCCCCAGAAATCTACCTCTTTCAATCTAGTTGTGGCACAGTCAGCTTTTTCACACAGTTATTTATCTCCGTGACAGCTCCACACAGAGCTGCTTGTATTAGGCCAGCTCACATACACTGCAGCAGGCACAGAGTGCAGAAGTTTTAAGAAGACGTGCTGAATACACATTTTGCTCAACTACTTTTTCAAGTAATAGTGCTTCCATGCTTTTAAGCTGCAGGGTTTTTTTACACTTTTTGAATTTTGGGAACAAGAGCAAACTGAAAAAAAGGGAATTGGTCTTTGAACTGTTCTATATTTACCACTTTTGGCTGAAGATAGTTGAACTTGATCCTATTACAAGAAATCCCCTCCCACGTGCTATTGCACAATTTCCAGTACACACACTTCAGTGTGTTCACTCTTTCCCCTGTCTGGACCTCGTATGTCTGAGTGACCTTCCCTCCCACGGAGAAAAGAGGGGAAAAAACTCAACAAAGGAATCAGAGTGCAGGGAAGAGATAGTGAATTCTTGCCAGTGCTCACATCAAGCAACTGTTGGTCAGGTCAGCCAAGCCCCTCTTAATCAGCTCCTGAGTCTAACCAAAGCTTGGCATTAGTCCTTCTCTCTACGTGTTTTTTCCGAAAGGAACACACTCCCCATCTTATTAGGTAAGGGGCAGGAAGGGGCAGTGACAGGAGCTCCCCAGCAGCAAATTTACAGTGGTTTAGGGAGGAAGTTTCCGGAACAACACTCCCACCTACTGGGCCTTGTTTGTTACAGCTGGGAATTTAGCAGTAGTGTCAGAGAATACAACTTCCCTTCAACCCAGCACCACATCTTGAGATGCCTTGAAGCCAGAGACTAACATTTGGGTCACAGGCCCTCCTGGCTACAGGATCTGCCAATACTCAGCAGTGGTGCCCTCCTGGCATGGCTAAATCTCAGTGGGATGCTCAGGTATAAGCATCCAAAGGACAACTTTCTCTTCCGCAGAGTGATAGGAGGCCATAAGTAGGCAAAATGGAGGAGTCATCTCCATTCCAACCTGCACTCTTTGAAGGCCTCAGCATGTCACAACGAAGATTAAATATATGTGTCAACATGAATCAGAGAGGCCATTCAAACAACTGAGTCATCCAAAAGAGAGGAATGCTTGGATCAGAACAGTGACACAGTTTGTCTTCATCAATTGTAGCCTGTCATAATAATCACTGCTACAAAGGCAAAGAGAGACAGTGTCTACAACAATTATTTAATCAAATGACATATAAAAAGTTTTTGCAATGACTGAAAGACCTGACAGGGGCTGTAATAATATCTGAAACTGCAGGGTTACTCAGGTTTAACAGTCTTTCAAAGCGTCCTACCCTTCCAGTGATTAGTGCTTGTCCAAAACACTTCTCCATTCAGATACAGTACTTTAAATACTCTCTGCCAAATACCACAGGTAACAGAAGCCTTACATCTTGAGGAAGGGGAACAAGGTTTGTATTTGGCTTGGTCTGCCCTTCTACATTCAGAATGTAAGACATGCTGGCTGCAGGAAGATAATTATAAGGACAACACATCCCTGAGCCAAGAGAACCTCTGTGGCTTTAGCTGGCCAGCAAGAAGTTCTGCACAAATGCAGAGCTGCTCTGCAAGTCTGACACTGAAGCACTTGGTGGCAGAGGCACATCTCCAATGTCCCATCTCAAACATGCTGAGGAAATTCCCAGTCTGGCGTGCTGAGGGCTCAGCTACAGAAAGACTGGAGCTGCAAGAATCCCTGTCACGTTGTTTATGGTATCCCAAAGTATTCTCTCTCAAATTTACGGAAATCTTCCTCAGTAAAGACAGTGCCTTCAGGCTTCTTCTTTTCTGCCTTCTCTGGAGGCTGATCTTTGGACTTCCTGCCTCTGTTCTGTGCAAGAACCTTCAAACAATACAAAAATGGAAAAAATAACAGTCGTTATCCAGACCAAACCACAAAAGAGCAATTTTCAAACTCACCTGCAGCACCCCTGTTATTCTTCAAGGATCCTACTATATCCTGGAGTGCTTACAAAGAAAAGTGAGAGGTAATCACCCATGTTAACCAAAGCAGGTCACTGGGATAACAGTACATACCAATTTATTATTTGGGGGGTCAAATATGAAAACTACTTTCTAGTAACTGTCACAGAGATAGAAACACTGATTTCAATTCAGATCTTTCTGAAACTATGACCTTCTTTTATCATCTCTCTCCATGAGACAATTGGAAAACCCAACAAGTTGGTGGAATTCTCTCTGCATTTTCTAATACTGTCATGTCCTTTTGCAAACTCCAGCCTGAGAATCACTGGCCTAAACCATTCGGTTTGTCTATGTAAGTTAACAGCCCTGTCCCTCAATAGCCCAAGATTGTAGCAGTGTCAGCTATCCTCTTCAAATCCTGGCATGGGACTACCTTTTGGGAAAGACCACTGGCTAAATTCTCAAGTTATGAGAAACACCATTCAAGAGGCCATGAAATTCCTATAACATGACCCAGCAACACATGTGGTTCCTCATTAAACAGCCTCCAGCTACAGACAAGGCCAGTTTGATTCTCAGTAAGAAGGTCTGAATCAGGGCTTCTTTGCCAGATGAAGCTCTGAAATCTCTCGCAATTAAGAAAAGCCAAAAACTGCCAGTACATTTGAGGAACCTGATCTAGTGGGCAGCATCCCTGTCCATGATGGGGCAGTTGGAACTGGATGATCTTTACAGTCCCTTCCAACCCAAATCATTCTATCATTCAATGATCTTAACTAGTATCAGAGAACACAACAGGGGACAACATACCAAGAGTTTAAAGTTTACTAAGTTATTTTACCAGTGCACACAGAAATTCCTCAAGGCCACTTGTAGACAGAAACTAACCTTGACTCCCTTGCACAAGGTAAAAGAGCTGGAAGATCTAGGGATGATCCCCATTTCACCTGTGTCCCTCAGTGGAGACAGATCCCCAGACAGAAGTTACAGTCTTACTTGCTCTGTGATGGCTTGGTCTGCAACAAGTCGTCCCTTCAACATGTACTGCAGGTTTTCTTTCAAGTGATTCACAGGCTTCTTCTTATGATACTCCTCTGGGGCAAAGCAGAGTGAGACAAAACACATCAGCTGCTCATCCAGGCAGCTCACATGGACAGACACAGGCGGAGCAGCGAGGCACCGGGAAAAAGACGCCGCTACAGCTCGGGGAAAGGGGTGCGCCCACAAACCAGGCTGTGTTTAAGCGGCACCGAAAGGGCATCCCGGGGGACGGGAAGGGATGGATACAGCGACGGGCAGGGTGGCTGCGGAGCGGCCGGGACTCACCTATCGCCGACTTCACGACCCTGCCCTTGACCGTGGCCTTGTTCCCGGCGGGCTCCGGCGCTCTCCTCCTCCTCCTCCTCCTCGCAGCGCCCGCCGCCCTGCTGCCATCCCGGCCCCGCTGCGGCCCCGCCGCCGCCTCTCGCTGGCCTGCCGTGGGGACAGGGACGGAGCGGCCGCACCCGTGTGAGCGCATAAACCCGGAACCACCACCCCGTCCCGGGAACTCCGCGTAAACCAGGAACCACCACCCCGTCCCGGGAACCACCCCGTCCCGGCCCGCACAGCCCCGCTCCCCGCGGGCTCACCCGGCGGCTCCAGCAGCTCCAGCCCACGCCGCACCAGCCCCGCCGACATGGCCGCGCTTCCGCCCGCACGGCCCGCCCCTGCTCCACAGAGCCCCGCACGGCCCCACGGACCCCACACCTCCCACCCGGCCCCACAGAGCCCGCCCCTACCCCACAGAGCCTACACCTCCCGCCCGGGCCCACAGAAACCACCCCGGCCCTACAGAGCCCATCCTTACCCGGTCCCACACCTCCCGCCTGGCCCCACGGAGCCCATCCTTGCCCTGCCTGGCCCCACAGAGCCCATCCCTGCCCGGCCCCACAGAGCCCACACAGCCCCACAGAGCCGGCCCGTCCCGCACGGAGATAGCAGGCTTTATCGCTGTGGTGAATCCCGGTGCTGGTGGGTGCCTGCGTACAGCACTGCCAGCTGGGCAGAACCAGGGTGGCCGGAGGCCGGCGCCAGGCCCTTTGCGGGGTGCCCACCAGAGGCAGGGCGAGGAGCGGCGGCCCTAAACTAAAGCACAAGAAGTTTGGCCTCAACACGAGGAAGAACTTCTCTGCGGTGAGGGTGGGAGGGCGCTGGAACAGCTGCCCGGGGAGGCCGTGGAGTCTCCCTCTCCAGAGACATTCCAAACCCACCTGGACGCGTTCCCGTGTCACCTGCTCCAGGTGATCCTGCCTTGGCAGGGGTTGGACTGGATGCTCTCCAGGGGTCCCTGCTGTGAAGATGTCGAGATTATCTTAAGTCAGGATGTTCTCTGATGTATGATCTTTGTATACCTCCGAGCCTAATCAGCAAGAAAGGAGACCTAACCAGTGGAAAAGGCAGTAGCGAGCATCCCTTAGTCAAGGATGTCCTGGAACTAACAACCTTTAAGCCTGCAGTAAATCACAATGTTGCTGTATGTCAGTAGAACAGACAGCAGTTAGCATCCCTTACTCAAGGACATCCTGGAACTAACAAGCTTTAAGGATGTAGTAAAAGCAAGATGTTGAGGTAAGCCTATGTATACATTGCTAATTTGGCAAAATACTGAAGAACAACTCAAGTGTGTTCATTATAATACTAAAAATCATGCTGACCAAAAAGACCCCTGCCCAGGTGGAAGCCCTTCCCTTGAGCATACATAGAAGTTAGCTGGGGTTATGTAACTTGTATGGAAATTACTGACCCATCACAACAGAGGGTTTGTACATTTAAAGTTGCTAACTCTGAAATTCCGTGTGTAAATAATGGTGTGAAAAGTCCAGTGGGTGTGCTTGATTTGTGGAATACCACTGAGCACCCAGGCTTGTGCAATCTGAAATAATCAATGTCTCTCGAGTCTGTAACTATTGGCTTGTTGCATACTGAGTAACGAATTCTATTTTGTGGACAACACAAGGGGCAACAGCCATCACAGGGATAATAACAGGCCTGGAGGAAAGGGAATGGTGTCATATTTTGTCTCAGCAATGTCCCCAGATCCAGATTTAACTCTGTGCTAGACTCCTCAGGCAGAGAAGTTTGCTCTGCCAGAAATTGCATCTGTTATTCAGGGTTAATTTAGTCTATTTTTTTAATGCTTTCTTCTCTGGTTTTAACCCCTCTAGAGACTTGATGCTAATATCTGCTAAATTTAGCTATCATTTGAATGAGGCCCATTCAATTATAGCCAGTGCTGGCAGTAACAAGCTGACACTGGAGGAGAGAGGTTTGTTCTCCCTCAGACATGTCCTGCAGGGAGAAAGTGATACAAATGACTCTCATTATTTCTCATAGTAATGGTCTCTAACTGGGACTGATAACAGTTAAACCTCTGTTTATTGAAAGACAATCGTTGTCTGGAAATTGTTCTCCAGCCCTTGCAGATGTCACCTCAATGCCAGTCTTTTATTGTTCATTCTCTTCTGAATCCCTCCGTGGACAGGTCCCAGCATCCTGTGTCAGTTTCTGCTGATGGTGCTAATACGTTTTTCTAGACAGGATTTACTTGGTGCTTATTCCTGGCTTCAGGACTGGAGAACATTAACTGCTTGTTCAGCATGTCAGTTTTCACTCTTAATTTTCCTCTTACAGTAATCTGAGTCATTTTTTTGATTGTGTTGGAGAGCCAGTCACTGGGCATGTAAAGCAGAGCACTTATGCATTTTCTTGTTTTCTATTTGTAGCTGGTGGAACTCAGAGCTTGGTCAGCTTTTATTGCCTGCCAGGTTTGTCCCTCCGGTTGTGTGAAAGCTCGCAAAGTTACAAAGAGGTTATTGTAGTTTTGCAAAGGAGAAGCTGAACATGCCATGAGTTAATAGCCTGTTGATGCAATTGAAGAAAGCAATAGAGAGTATTCTAGTCAGCACAAAATTTGTTATTGCTTTGTATACTCATATGGTCTTTATCTTGGTCAGAGAGAGATAAATGATAGCTGCCAGTGATCTTACCTTGGAGGAAGCATTTTCAAAAATACCTCCTCAGTCAAACACTCTTTTTTAGCCCCTAAAATATGATTTACATGTTTTTTTTAAGCTGATCATGGTTACCTGCTGTATAATACATTCAAGATAGCTTATTCTACTTATTAAATGCTATGTTTGTATCATTTATTAGTATCACCTAATAGACTGTTACACATGCTTTGTGTGGGAACGGTGCAACCTCATCAATTCCTTATGCAGGCACCTGATGCAAAAACATCTTTGTTACCAACACTGCAGAACATGTTTAACAAATTAGTGTGGTAGAAGCTGCACTGATTTATTATTCTGTTAAAGGAAAATATATGCCCTTTTCTACCTCAAAAGTAAACTATTATCAGTACTATCTAATTTCCATTTTTGTTGTGCCAATTAATAAAGCTCTCAGTTATATAGGTCTCTCAGAAAGTCTGACTCCCGTCTTATTAAAATGCCTTCAGTAGCAAGGAATCGTAATACAGGCAACGCCTCCTCTGACCAGCAAGGCTGAGCGCAGACTTGCTGTGATGTTAGTCAGCAATTACCTGCAGAATAAAATTTAATGCTCTCACAGGGGTCACTTTGCTGAAGAGGGAGGGCAAGGCTTTTTCTTTAACTGCATTCACAGACTCCTGCCTCAGAATCTGGTCAGGCTCTTGGAGCTGCTTAGTTCACCAAGAAGTTAAATGGATGCGTGCTTTGTGGTGTGATGCGTTCGCCAGGTTTGGATCTGTTGCCAAAGATTGTGGTCTAACATAGGCTGTGGATTTTTTAACACTTTGTGAAATCATGTACATATTATTAATACATTACATTTCTTCTGCTCCTTTTAACAGGATCTGGCAGCTTTTCTCAGGGCATGGTCATTGGATGTTTCTCCTAACTGCATTCTGGCTGTATCTGTGCTTGGCCTTGACAGACACTGTGATTGTAGCATCTGTCATGTCTCTGTCTGGGTGACTTTGGTACAACCAACACCTGTCACAGTCCTGCAGACAGAAGCACAGAGTCTTCCCTTGCTCTTTGACTTTAATAGAGAATTATGCTCATATGTTTTCCCTGCACTGCTAAACAAGATAATTTCATTGACTTACATTAGGAATGTATGATCATCTCTTAATATGAACTGTGCATTACATATTACTTTAAGTCTGTATATATGTAGAATTTAGGCATTTGTATCACATAGTCTCTTCTATATGTCATAAACTCTAAATTATCCTCTGCTGACCTTAGAACAAGTCAACTGCCTGTATTTGATAAATCTGCTTTAAGCTAAGCACAGTGCATAAAATGGCATATTTTTCTTTACAGGAGCTTCCATGGCTTTATCACCCTCTCAGTGATGATATGCTCCTTATGTTGTCATGATATATACATCTAACTATCCCTTTCTTTTGCTGTGTCACTACTGAAAGTAGTTGAACAGGCCCTACAAATAGCTTTTTCCAGATTGGTACATACTATTAAAAATTTAAGGTTAGGAGACTTTGTGTCTATGTCAGTACAAAAAAAAAAAAAAAAGAAAAAAAGAAAATTTTTTTTATTATACTCTACTCAAATTAAAATTTCATTCAAGATGAATAAAATTAAAATTTCATCACTTTGTAATTCCTCAAAAATCAGTTCAGCTAGCTCTTTGAAGTGCTTTGGGGACAGAATGAATGTCAAACGGTCTTCATTTAAATGTAAAACATCCAAATAAATCACTATCTTAGAGCCTGAAAAACGTAAGTTTGGATGGCAAAAGGCACAGGTGCTGCATTTCAGATTGAGAATGTCTTTCTTTCCAAGAGTTAAACTATCTTCAAAAGCTTTCTGACGCTAATGTCCATGTTTTATAGCTTTCTTTAAATCTCATGCCTCAGTGGGTAGCTGGCTTTTCAATTACAAAAACTCCAGCATACAGATCAGTTGGAGTTTTAAGTAACTTCCATATGTGAATATTACCAGTTCACTTTCTGCTTGCTTTGTTATGGCATTGGAAAATGGGAATTTTACTTGTTTGAATATGTTAATAAAGTTACTTCTTCTCCCTCTTATACTTGGCTTTGGACAACGTCTAATTGGTTTGTTACACCTTGTTATTCTGTACTACATGCTAACAAAGATGTAACTGATGTTTATGTCTAATCATGTTGCTTTCTGTGGCGGTTCATTATAGCTGTATGTTTGCTCTTTATGTTCCTGCTTCTGGATTCAGGAGGTTACCTAGGAGTCTCAGTCTGAAGGAATGTTGTGAAGAATGAGAGAAAACAGAAGCTGAGGATAGCATTAGAAATAAAATATAACAATCACAAGCAATTATTTAGTTTAGGGATTTTTTTCAAAAACAGTCTTATAATTTGGGGAAATGAGATCCTGATCTTTGAGCGCTTGGTATTGTCCATACTGACACATATATCTGTATTTTCTCTTCCAAAATGAATCAGACCAATTTTCAAGCTGATTTATAACAGATTTTCGCCTCAGCATGTTTCTTCATTTGTGGATTATGGAATGTGCTTTGCTTTAAACAGCTGTCCAGTTTTACCACTTCCCACATTCTGTATTTTCTCCAAAATATCCAAAGCTGTTGTCATTAATATTTAGCTGTGTTTGCTGACTTGAAGCGGTTTGTGTTGCGGTCACCATTCCTACAAAGAGCCATGGATCACTGCCTGCTCTGCACCTCAAGTGCATAGGAACCTTTGTCCTTTAACTGTTTGACATGCTTTTGAAAAGCAATTTGACTTTCTGGCCTACTGATTTTGAACAAGCAGTGAGCAATGCTTTGATTCATACACGTTCATGGATAAATGTCTAGTTACTTTAGACTGACAGAAGGTCTTTTATTCTGTTTTTTTTGAATGCAGATACTTACCTCTCTCATTTACTTTTCAGTGACCTGTTCCAAATCACCAAGAATCTGGCTCTGCCTTGCACAGCTTCTGCAGGTAATGCTGGCACAGGTTAAGATTAAATCAGAGTAGAGCTGTAGTCAGAAATGAGCTCTGCCCCTGATGGAGACAAGAGTTACTATCCTCCTACACAGACGAGATAAAGAAGCACAAGAATTAAGCAACTCAACATATCCTTGTTCTCTACCTGTTGTGTTTGTTTTTTTTTTTTTTTCTCTAAATGGGAAGAGAACAAGCATCAGTAGCTCTGCTCATGCTCTAAGACTCCACTTTGTAGACAGAGATAGTATTTTTAAGAACATAAATGTTTTATTTGGAAAAAAAATGAAACAAGTCCTTCTTGAGGGTTTAGAATACCAGAAAAAAGCACTTTGCTAGTAATATTTTTGTATATAACACAGAGTTTGTGTCACAAGGCTTTTGTGGTCAGAAAAATGGGGTTTGGCATCCAGACACACAAAATGCCTGAGCATCCAGTGTTCTCATACTTTTTATTTTTCCCTGAAGGGAAAATTATTTTAAGAAGAGCGTCTGCTGCTCTTGCACACCTCCTGGAGTGGAGCAGGCAAAATGGATCTGCAGCTGGAGAGGAACAATTTCCCTCTCTGTTTCCCACCACTATCCTTAAATGTCCAAAGAAATAAGTGCTAGCAGGATCTCAGGGTTCAGAGTGGTTGACCTTTCCTTGTTCCTTCTGTGGACTGTAGACATGGTTCTTGGGTCTTCCTCCTGACCTCCTCACCTACTTCATTCCTACAGCATTTGGCTTGGGGAGAAAGTGGCAGATCTTACTGCCACTGTTTCCATCAGTCTAGAAGGCTTGTTGTAGTTGCTTTTTCTTTTCCCTAAAACCCTGAGAAAACAGGATAAAGATCACTTGGTGGAGCATGCATAGGCCTGAGTGAACAACATATAGGGGAGCTGTGGACTAGGAACCCCTGAATGCTGAATAATCGGTGTGAAAGATGGTGAATAAGGGAAGGAGGCACAAGAAGGGCTTGGAGTGAGTACAAGTCTGCTTTAGAGATTGTCAGGCTGAATGACATGCATTGTAGAAAGGTGGGCAAACATGGACAACACCCAGTGCCATATGTACATACTGGGTTTTATGGAATAACTTATGGAATAACTTTGGGCCCCTGTCTTGCTCTTTAGGGATCTGACTTGGGGGTTGTTTTGGTGGTGGTTTGTTTGTTTTTGGGGTTGTTTATTTGGTTGGTTCATTGGTTTGTTTTGGGTTTTTTGTTTGGTTTTTTGTTTTTTTGTTTTGGGGTTTTTTGGCTTTTTTTTGTGGTTTTGTGTCACTGGCAGTATTGGATCAGCACAACTTCCAGAAGTTACGAATTATTTGGTGGAAGCCTTTAAAGACTCTTCCAGGACACCTTATCTTGTTATTTTGTAAGTTTATGGTTACTGATGGGCTTGATGACAACTTACACCTCAGTTACCAGCATCTGAGCTTCCAAGCTTACCAGGACCTTTGCTTTCCTTTTAAATCAGCTTCAAGCAGCTGGACTGTTACCTGTTGACTTCATTTTTTTTTCCTTTTCTTGCCTCTGTATTTCATCCTATCTTTTTTTTCTTTTTTTTTCCTTTTGTGCTTCTAGAATTGGTCTTTTCAATTGCACACTGACCTCTCTGGCTTGACACTTGACCTCTGTTTATTTCATTTTTGGCTTTCAAGTTACTCTTTATTCCTTCCTTACATTGTTTGGTTTGCTCTTTGTGGCTTTCTTTTGTGTTTTAGTCAGAAATATAGGTATTCCATGTAAGAATCTGAGAAATTCACCCTGAAAAATATTCCCCTGCTGAATACATGGAAAACGGACAGAAATTGAAATGGGGATTTTGAGACAAGGTTCAGACATAACATTCTTTAACTAGAGGGCAGTTAAAAAAAAAGGCAGTGGTGGTTCTCAGTTCTGGAAATATCAAGGCCTTTGACGAAATACAGCCTTGGGGGGGG
>JAWWEE010000040.1:49984048-50273253 GCA_035221455.1 Xenops minutus | reverse complement strand
CTCCCCTCCCCTCCCCTCCCCTCCCCTTCCCTCCCCTCCTCGGGCCCCCACTCTCTTGGGGTGTAGGGGCAGCCCTGGAGGTGCTGGGTACCAGGCACCCTTGTGCTCACTTACATGAGAGACCCACCACGGGCCAGGTTGCCTTCCTGTTCAGGGCCACATCTGCTGCTCTGTCCTGTCTGCTGAAGTCCGGGGAACAAATGCCAGCGGCAGAGGAGGTCAGTCTGCCATTCCTAGCACGGGTGCATGGTTCCACTAGGGTTCTCCTCACTAGATGTCACTGTGAGGCTGGATTTCGCCTGCCACAAGCACAGCGGCCAGGAGAGACGGGTGTTGAGATGGATGTTGACTTTTAGGAAGGCACTGACAGAAGCAGGGGGTGGGCATGGAAGACGTTTGCTGGACAAACGTGGAGTTGCTGTAGGTTTTACTCACCCCTGGCAGGTTTTGGGAACAGAACCAACAAGATGCAGGAGGGATTTGGGGTGCAACTTCATACCACTGCCTTTGAACAGCCCAACCTGTATTTGATAGTCACCAGAGCGTTGGGGTGAATCAGCCTCCATTACTTTGGTCTGAGTTGTGCTCATCTGCTGATCGTGATACCAGTTTGGCAGCAAATCTCTTGCTAATTTATGTTTAGCCCTGGATCACTGTTCACTGTCTCCATTTGCCATCACTCTCATCTGTAGACCTGGCCAGAGCACACCTAAGTGGCCATGGCACTGTCTCTGACAGGGTTACTGTGGAGTGGACCCTTGGGGAGACACCCTGGTGGCCCCCAAGGCAATGGGGTGACTGGTGGAGGGAGGCTTGCCAGGGACTGGCCTTTTCGCTTGTGAAGGAAGCCAAGTGACAAATGAGCCATGTGGTCCCTCTACTGCAGATGTGAGGCATGAGTGAAGGGTGGGAGCTGGCAGACCTTGTCACTGTTGAGTGGCTTGTCTGATGCCTCCCTGTGCAGTGAACGAGGAGACCTTCTGTCCCACAGTTGGCATGCACGTTCTGCATAGTGGCAGATGCTTTTATAAGTTCTTTTTACTTGCTAAATTTTTTTGCTCTTATTTCATTTTTCTTTCCATTCTTTACTCCCTCTCCCTTTTGACAACTGTCTTTTAATTTTCATTGCCTCTTTTCCTCTGTCTTTGTCCTCTCTTTCTCCTTGCCCTTTTTTATTTTTTTTCCAGGCAGGGTCAACAGTTTCTGGAAGGATGACGGTTCAACCTGACCTTTTATGTCTTGATCTTGACTCCCAGTCCTTGAGCTCCTCTAAATTACAAACCCAGCTCTTTTCTTTCTTATTTTCCTCCCTTACTCTGCCCATTGTTTCTAAAACTTTATATTTGGAATCGAACCTTAGGATCATGTCTTCAAGCTCTGAGGGGTCCTTACTGTGTAGAACCTGTAAACTGTACCCTAAGGGAGAAGAAGTGGCTAATCAATGCTCCACGAGCCACTGTATCTGTGGCACAGGTGGTCCTTAGGAGAGTTAGGTTGTTTTATCTTTAGGTTAATCAACAGCAACCCAGAAGCAAGGGAATAAGTATTATGTGGAAAGCCATCAGCTCCAGGAAAGTGTTTTGGTCTAGTTTTGTGTAGGTATATGACCTCCTGTCTTACTGGGTACACCATGATTTACACTGGCATAAGAGCACACCTCTTATACATGTTAGCATCCATAGGAGTTTCTGCCTGGGTGTACTTACCTGAATGGAAACAGTGCCATGATCTGCAGTGTGTGAGTTCTTCTGCATGCATCCATGCTGATCTTGTACAGCTGATTTGCTGCGCTAGGTTTGGATGGCTGTAGGTAAATGTGTGTTTTTGTGTGCAACCTGGCTATGTGCATTTACATGTGCATGTGCATCAGTGCTAAAGAGGTTGTGAAAGTGACTGGATGCGAACCATCGGGACCAGCAGTCTTTGGGGCCACCCAAAGCGGTGGGGAGTCCCAGAGACTCCTCCACTGGGCTCAACTTGCCATGCTCTTCCAGATGCATGCTGCACTGGAGGCTGAATCCAGCTCCACTTGTTCACGTGCCAAGGCTCGTTAACATTCATTCTATCACAGTGCAACCCAATTAATATTTGATTCTGGCAAATGAATGAGGGCAGAAAGATTAAATGGGGTTGCTAGGTGGGGCGGTGGGAGTGGGGAGAGGAAGGCATGCTCTTTTTTGTGCAGCCCAGAGAAGTAGAACAAAAGGACTTTTCTTTTCAAATCCCACCAGGTTGACCACTGTGTGGGGTGATGGAGGAGGAGCAGGAATTTGTTTGGACCCTCTGGGCCCTAATCACATTAAGTGGGCATGTCTGTTTAGCCAGTGCTGATAGAAGGTGCAGGACTTGAAGCAGACCCCTTGGAAAGATCTCTGCAGGAATAAATGGACAGATCCAGGCCACAGAATTCTGAGGAGCAACTTCTGTGTCATTTACTTGATGCATTGGCAGATAGCCACCCAGTGTCAGTGGTGCCCTGTCAGTGTTGCTCAGCAGGACATGTGGCTTTGCTTCCACACCCCAGGCAGGTGGGATGAGGCAGATGGACTCAGTCTCATAGCAGAGGTGAATCCTGTGCCCTTCCCTTCTTTGCAGAGCTGCCTGAAGTCCCCTGAGGACTGTATGGCCCAGAGGGTTCAGCAGGGTCAGGAGAAGCTGGTCTAGGCTGCAGATACTTTGAGCCTCTCCCAGATGTGATTGACCCTTCCCAAGTATGCATCATGTCACTTCCCAATTGAAAAACTAGATGAAATTTCCAGGCAGTTTGCAGCTTTTATGATTCACTTATTTGCTTTTCTCCTGTTCTCTCCCTTTTTATTTTAATTTTTTTTCCCTTTCTCTCTTCTGTCTGCATTCACTGCTGCCAGCTGTCTGCTATGAATTTAGTTTGTTTCAAGGGCAGGAGAAATTAATTTTCTGCTTTCCTATTTGGTGCAGAATATTTTATTCCCCCCTGCCCCCATTTCCCTTCCCTGACTTTTGCTGAAATAAAGAGAGATGTCTTGGAAACATTTCCATTTAAAAATCTCCTTCTACCTTTTTGTAGCTACTTGGCCTCTCTGCTGACAGTGTGGGACAGGTGCTAACACAGTACTCCTTTCCTTATCCAAGAGCTGGAGAATAAACCCTTGGACATATTGCAAATAACCAACTGAGAGCACGTCTCACTAAAAATTTAGCTAAAACCTAAAGGAAAATAAATATTAAGACAGTTGGAGGGACAGGTTTTTCATTGTCTTTGGGATATCATCCTTGCTAGTGAGCTCCTTAAAGTTGTCAGTACTGTTACAGAGAGCGTCTCAAGGTTCAGTGCTGGGACAGCAGGCCTGATCCTGCTTGGACCTGGGATGGGAAACCTAGCATGGAAGGATAGCAGCCAGGAAGCGATATGGTCCATTTACAGCAAACATCTGGTAAATGTAATGTTTTATTTTGGAAACTGTGTTTTTGTGTGTCAGATGTAAAACTTCCCAGCTAGGCATAAAGGAACTGAAAGCAACTTCCCAGCTCCCACAGCCCAGCAATGTATAGACTCTGTATGCATGTATGTGCAATACTTGCTGGCAGAGCATATTTGTGAAATGTGGCGTTTATGTTACCTTTTAGCGGGGAAGAATCGTTTATCTCAGCATTCTAATTATGTTCCATTAAAATGCAAATTTGGGTTTATGCATTGAAATTGTCAGTACCATTGCCATGGCAACAGGAGCTTGAGGGAGGGGAATTGGAATAGGTGGGACTGTGCATCTCTCTTGAAATCCTTCTCAAACACCTTCAGGTAATTGAAATCACAGTGCTCTTCCCCAGGACCCATGGCACTCTCCCACTCATTAATTTGGGGCACCACTGAAGTTCTCTGTGGAGCTGTTATAACAGGGCAACCCACCATGTGTGTAGGTCACCAGGTAACTCCTGCCAAAGTGGAAGAGCCATTGCACAGGTCTTTAAGAAGGAAGTGAATCCTACCTGTTTGACCTGCCCTGTAATTCTTCTTTTAAGGTGTCTGGCTAGGAAGAAGGAAGAAGTCATCCCTAATGATTTCACAAATGTTCACTTGGAAGCCCTTAGGTACTGCCACAGTTACTGGAAGATTTAAGTGCCGTCTGTGCTTTTAAACCCACTCATCTCCTTTTAAACATCCAGTCAAGTTGTCTGTGCTGGCAATGTCCTTCAGCAGTGAGTTCCCCTGGCCAATCAGGGTGAGTAGACCTTTTCCATGCCACTGTCTTGGAACACTGCTCCTTTCTCTGCTTGTTTTGTATGGTAAGATGGTGTGACAGTGTCTTCCTCGTCCCTTTACCAGGGAGCTTGTCTCCCTCCTGTTTAAGAATCACGTGAAGGGGATTTAAGATGCTAGTTGGAAGTGAATGCTGAGAGACCTTAGGATATGGCTGAGTACATTTTACAGGGGAAAAATGTGCTTAGTTTTGGCTGTTGACTGAAAATTTTGATGATAAATAAAGCATGATGAGTTAATTCCCAAACCACACTGACAGCTGGGCAGGAAAGACAAGACTATGTCTGTTTTCTGGCTCCCCATCCCTGTTAAGAGATTTACAAAATCATCAGGTACCTCATCCTGGTTTTGTCAGGGGACTGTTTTTTCCTGTGCACTGATTTACTGATAGTAAAATCTAGATACAGACTTATGAACCTGGTGATGCAAACTGCAGTTTCTGCTGAATGTAATTGACTTGAACAGCCTGGAGGCTGGTTACCATCCATTTAACAATGAAATAGGGAGGGAACATTTCGAGCAGGCTTTAATTCAGCCTAGCGAGGTCCCAAGCAAGGAGAGGTAGAGTCAGACACTGCCCCCCCAGTACAAGACAGAGAGTGGCAAACTAGAGTAAGTTTAATGAAGGTCTATGAAAATGATTAGGGAGTTGGAACACATAATGTAAGGGGATGCTGAAAGTACTGACTTTTTTTAGCCTGGAGGAGAGCAATTTAGGAGGGATCTGACTGATAAGGTAATGGGGGATGTGTGTAGAGAAAATGGAACTGGATTCTTCCCAGAGGTGTGCACCAAGGGCAATAGGCAGTAGAGATGAGTTGCAGCTAGGGAAATTCCAATTCCATATAAAGGAAAAACAAAATCATGAGGATAGATCAGATGTGAGATGGTGACTCAAAGGTGTTTTGGAGTCTGCCTCCTTTGAGATACTCAAAACTCAAGCAGAGGAGATACTGAGCAACCTGCCATGGCTTTGAAGTTAGGCCTGCTTTGAACAAAAATTTAGACGGGAGGCCTCCAGAGGTACCTTTCAACAGCAGTCATTCTGTGGGCTCCCACTGGGGACAGGTTCTGTGACGCACAGTGAAATGGGGAGCCCACACTGTTTTCTCCTCTAGGATGAATCACAGCAGAAGTGATCTGTTGAATTTTTTTTGTAGAAAACGCATGACCCTACTGTGGACCCTGTTTTGGGGGATGTCTGTGCATTGAACATAAAAGTGATGGGGTTGGGTGCTGGGCAGAGATCTAGATGCCATGGAGATGAGGAATATATCACTTGCTACTTCCACACTAAGCAAGCCACTAATTTCAGGAGATTGGCTTCCCCAAGAGTGACATCTGACTGGGAATGAGGGATAGGACTAAAATAGTCCATTTTACATCCCAGGCTTTCTCAAAGAGCAGATTAAAAATATATGATAATGTCCTTCTCTTCCAAGTGGAGAAGACGGTAGGGGAAAAAAAAAGAGGTGATATTTGAGTTTCTGCGTCTGATGTGACAAGGAAAGGCATGAAAGTGGCTGGTACCTGAAAGCAGAGAAATGAATAACTGGTTTTGGTGTGAAAGAAGCCATTTCACCATGTTCAATATTATCATCATTAAGCTGATCAGCTTCACCAGCAAGAAAGATACTGAGAATGAGAGAGCAAATATTGTAAGGGATGTAGAGGAACACACATTCAAAATAACTGTTCTGGAGAAGACTTGCCAACAAATGCTTACAGAGGGAAAGACAGAAGGTGAGACAGACCAGAAGAGAAAGTGAAGAAGAGAAAATGACAGGGTGGAGGAGAGTGGGAGAAAAGAAAATTTCTACAATTTCTGTAAATTTCTCCATCCTGCTCTCTTGCTGTTTCTTCACACACACAACTATCCTCCCTTTCTTCAGCTGTGCTGAGAAACTCAAATTCCCCCTACACCATCCTGGTGGTACTCTTGTTCCCTCTGAGGATGAGCTGAAGGGCTTTAGCCCAGAACCTTCCTGATGTCTGCTCCACACCCCTGCCTGCAATTCCTGACTCCTGCCCTCCTTTCCACCTCCCTAGCCAAGCACTGTGCTTTAGGACAGAGAGCTTGTGCCATATCTCCTTCTTAAAGGCACACTGAGGTGCAACAGAGGCTTCCTCTTTACTGGGCTAAGGCTTTACTGACTAAGAAGATTTAACCCTTTGTCAACTGATATGAAGGAGCTTTCCAGTCTAAGGAGCACATACCTACTTTGCTAACATTAGCAAAAGGTGGTTTTTGTCTCACTGATCTTGGGGAAGAGCAGACAGATTTACTGACCCCATATAGTCCCTTGTCACCCCACACTTCTGTAGTGATTTATGGGGTGCTGAGCGAAAACAGCCAGTGAGCCTCTCCTTGCTGGAGAGGCTGGCATTGCAAAATGTCATATTTAAGGTTGCCTTTCCCAAATGAGGTCTAGTGGAAACTGTGGCAGAGATGCTGAGACCTCTAGCAGAGGTGTCAGAGCCAGGTGATGGTTTCCCTCAACATGGCATGTCCTCCGTTCCTTCACCTCCAAACCCAGGCTGCCTCTGTACCCACACCCATTCAGACTGGTGGCGATGGCAACACATGCATCCTCCTACCGCCATTCCATCATCCTCCCTTCCCTCAGCCTGCCAGAAACAGATCCCCATGGGCTGCTTTCCTCTCACACCCTTGGCTGTTCTAACATATCCTCAGGGAAAGTGTAAGACCGGCTGTGCCAATGAGATTATGATCTTTCTCTTTCCTTTTTTATTTATTTATTTTTTAAAAAAATTGACAGTGGAGTTTCCCTTGCCATTTTCAGCAGATCTAAAAAAAACCCCTTCATCGAATATTCAGCATCTTCCTGGAGCTCAGCAGTAGCCAGCGGGGGCTGTGGGTACACGCTTGCAGAGGGGATGAGTCATGAGTCCTGTCTTGTTCTTGGGCCCCCAAGATTCCTCTGCTTCTCTCCCTTTCTCCCTGCCAGCAGTTTGTGCTGATGGGCCTGTGGCTGCCAAGTTTGATGGGGCTGTGGTTGCAGCAGTGCTGGCAGCAGAGGCGAAAAGGACAGGAAAGAGGCACCATGCTCCTTGCAGGCTGCGGGCTGCAGGCTTCAGGAATGAGATGGGAAGAGAGGTTTTCACTGAAGTATGTGGATTATTAAAGTAGGGTGCCTGGAGCCTTTGCAAGGCAATACTGGGGAAGGACTATGCAAGAAATCTGGTTGGGAGGTGTAGATCTGAGAGACACTGATTCACAACCTTCTGTGTGGATCCCCCTCATCTATCCCAGACAATGCCCCTGTACCCTCCCACAGCTCTTTGGTTCAGGTTCTTTTCTGATGGAACCTAAACCAGTGCTGGCTCATTTTCACAGCCTGTCACTTGATCATTGTCTAAATTAAATTTCAATTACTATTTTCTTATTAAAAACCAGTGAGAACAGCAGCTTTTAATTGGAAGCAGCTATTTGGCCTGTTGCAGCACTGAAGGGTGCGCGGATGGTTTGATGATGATGTGGAGGAGGCAGGGGAAGTTGCTGACTCACAGGTGTCACCTTTGTGTGGACACATGGAAGGGTGCGGGAGCAAGTTCCTGGCTGGGTGCCTCACCAGGAGATGTGGTCCCTCATGGTTGAATGTGAACAGCTGTTTTTCATACTTTCATTCTGAAGGGTTGCTGAGAGCATAGCTTGCTTGTTAGGACACCTGGCACAGCCTAACCTTTTTTCTCTGAGATTATGTCCTTCTTGGCCCCATAACAAGCTGGCAAGCTCAGAAAAGACAGTGGATGTCTTCCCATATGCTTCTGCTGGGACTTGGGGAAGAAGAAGGGTGTCTGTCTGGAGGCACACACTGCTTGGCTGCTCCCCTGCTCCTTAAATGAGCAGAACAGGAGGTGTGCAGGAGGCAAAGCTGTCCTGAATCCTCTGGGAACACCAGGAGTCCCTGGCAAGAGCATTGCTTTGGATCTTTGTTTTTTGCTGTTGCTCAGTTTTTCTTCTTTTCTCTCTATGCTCCTTACCAGTCGTCTCTGGAAAATGTAACTTGTGACCTCAGCCATCATAACTGTGTCAGCCATGTGGGTCAGGAGCACCTGGGGCCCCTTTTCTGCTGGTGACATCTCCTGGGTGCATGCTGACAGGTAGTCAGGACTCATTGTCTCTTGAAGAAACCAGAAAAATAAGCTTGTGTTGAATTCCAGGTGCAGAGAGGGTCTGTCTGTCACAGTCAATTCAGCTGCCGCTCTGCCTGGCACTGTTATTTTCAATTCTACAGGCTTCTACTCACCTTGCTCTCTTTTTCTTTTTCTTGCTTTCCCCTTTGCTCCTCTCTTTTTCTCTCCCTCTCCTCCCTAAGCTGCCTCCCAGCAGAGATTGGCTATTAAACCAACCATGCCAAGGTTGCAAGATGCACACAGGCACTAGGAACAAATGACACTGAGCACTTGCCTCTGTTGCAGCAGTAGGACATCAGGAATCTCCAGAAGCAGCGTCTGCCAGAGACCGTGTGTGCGCTGGGAGAATGTGGGAACAAGGCACAGACAAGAGGTGTGATCACCCCTAACTCTTTGATGAGCTGCCTCTTGCATCCTGCAAGCCAAAGTGTCTGTGCTGCTTGAGCTGCCAACATATATGAGTGCAAATTTCTGATTTGGTCCATGGGGCCAACAGCTGCTTTGTGTAAGTGTATGTTATGTACAGACTGGTGGGAATGAAGGAGATGCTTGGCTCCCTCATGCAGTTGTACAAGAGCCAGGATAAGTCCATCCCCAGCATAAACACGGTGTGACCAGCTCTGGGTTCCCCTCGCCTGTAATCAAAATATAAATGCAGATGCACTTGTGGTATCTTCTATTTTTATGGAAGCAGTGGTTGGAAGGACAGTGGGGTAGAGGAAGCATTATGGGTTTGACACGTGAGCAACACGACTCATGCTCAGCAATCCATGTTGGTGGTAGGCAGGTTATCCATGGGCCTTTGCAGGGGACAGAATCAGCAGAGGTGGGGGAATCATTCTTTGACACCAAAGTGTCAGTGCCTGCTTGGAGTCTGTCTTATTTTATGACAGTTTCCCGTACAGATTGGTTCTCCCCCACCGTAACTTGTTTGACTCAGATATTTGCTCAGGAGTGAGTTAAACTTTCTTGTTAATAACCACATAGATAAAAATTACTGGAAAAGGTAAATGAAATGCTGCTCTGACACATCTAATGCAGTGGGGGAGGCAAATTCTCCAGACTGGAAAGCCATTGTCTCCCAGGGGTTTTCAGATATCACATCCTCGATGGAAGCGAATAGGACATGCCCAGCTCCTTGAAAGCATCTGGTACTGTCGCATGGAGTGAAAATACAGGGACAGATTGGGGCCAACACAGCTTTTTGATTTTATTTTGGGAGAGAGCTTCATGAGAGGCAGGCACTGTTTTAATCCCTGAGCTGAAGAATAAAGCGCAAGGAGCAGAGACAAGACCAGCAGCAGGTTTTCTAGAGGGGAGACTCTGTGAGCGATGAGCAACGCAAGGGAAGAGTGAATCAGCCCCTGCAGGAAGGGGTGACAGACTCAGCTTTGGAGAGATCAGCAGTGCCCAGTGCCTGGACACTCAGAATTTTGCTTAGCATGAGCAGCACCTCCAGAGACTTATTACAACCTACAGTATTAAAATAAATTAAAAAATGGTTAGGGAAATATTTTAGCTACCTCTTGCTGTTGTCAAGGCAGCTTTGTGGCAGGCAGTAGTGAGGACAAGCAGCAGAGGCTGGCTGGCTGCTGCTGGGCAGAACATCCCAGCAGAAGGTCACGCAGAAGGGAGTGGTGGGTCAGGGTTTAGAGCAGGAGTTCCTGCTATGAGCTCCTGAATCTTCATCCTAATGCTCACCTTTGCCATTGGCAATCTAGCAGTCTGTGGCAGATCCCTCTCTTTCTCCTGTACCTCAACTCTAAATCTGTTCAGAAATAAAAAAGAAAAATATGTTGAAGGAAGGAAGATGTGGTAAAACTGCCTTCGAAAAATAACTCTGGTGTAATATATGAAGAATTGTATCTTATTTTGTTGAAACAGACTCAGTTTAGAAGGAGGAACATTAAGAAACACTTTAGGGAAATCTTTAATCTGGTAGCAGCATCCGAGAGAAACAGTGTAGGAGAAAAAGACCTGAGGGAGATAAAGATATGGAGATGCATTAGCAGATAAATAGCATGCAGCAGGCTCTGGGCACTTCCCTATAACTGTGCCTTGGAAGGATCATCTGGGTTTTCCTTTCAACAATTCCAAATCTCTGATAGAGGAAGAGAGGGATCCACAGCTCAGCGCTCTGTCCTCAGCTCAGCAGAAGCTTTCCATTGACCTGGTGTCTAATTGTAATATCCAGAGCTTGTTCCTTTAAGCATTTACACCTCCAATCAGGCCTCCAATCCCACTGCCATGTGGAGCCATAAACAGGGATAAACACTAATTAGTATGGTAAATAGCTTGGCCTTGTGTTTTCTGGTTACAGTATCATGGTAATTATTTCCGGCTCCCTGCCTGTGTACTCCTGCTGCCTGATTTTGTGCTCTGTACATCCTTGCCAGCCTGATTATCATTGGACGCATTAAAATTGGCAATTGCTCTCCCCTGTCTCCCATCCACTTCTCCCATCCACTTCTTGGCGAGGAGACAGGCCTAAGCCCATTTCGCCAAGGTGATCAGGGATGATTGAAGGGTGATGGGTATCATCAGATAGCTTTCTCTCTTCTGGGGGCTGTACCTTAATGGGCAGAACACAGGGCCATGCTGAGATGACATAGCACAGCATTTTCAGGAAACCTACTGGTGGTCACCAGGGCTTTGTAAAATATGGCAAGAGAAATGGCCAGGTGAAACAGCTGGGCAGCTCCTATCTGTGCATCCCATTGCTGAGGCTTTTTTCTCTCTCCCTTTTGTCTGCCTTGCTGCAGCAAACAGCTTTGTCTCTGACAGAGAGTCTGATTTCATGCTGGATTTTGGCCCTGCAGGGATGGATGTGCACGTGCACTCGAGCACACACAAGGTGGCTCAAGGTCCTGCCTGCTGGTGAGGGACAGATCAAACATTCCTCATCTTGGTCTCTTGGCCAGCATCCCAAGCTAAGCTTCTCTGAAATGCAATGTGGTTGCTTTGGCATCTATATACATGGTCTGCAGTCAGTTGAGAACCTATGGGTTCAGGACCTGAGTCCTTCTGGCCAGCTGTGTGAAGGCTGTTCCAGTTTGCGAGTGAGCACTCTCATTTCCTTCTAAACTTCCCCCAGTTAAAAGAGTCCCTGTTTTGCAATGTGCTGTGCTTTTGTCTTGTTTCTGCTCTTCACCAACATTCCTGACTCACTTTTTCCTTCTGAATGTCCTTTCTTAGCCACCCTCCTGCATATTGAAGGTAAGTATGTGTCTCTGGCTTTATTTGCACCCAGCCCCTTCTGATAACTATACACAAAGATCAGAGGCACTGGAGGCAGATTCTGAAGCTGAGGTCGTTGTGCATTCACTCTGCCTCAAAGTGGCCAGGAGTAGCATGAGCAGTGTGTTATAACTCTCTCTCAGGTTCTGTTTTATTCATGGTTTCACCTGTTAAATGTCACCAAAATGGCTGTGTTTTCCCAGTTATAGCTGAACTCTCCCCTCCTTCCTCCATGGAGATACACTGCCTTATAACCCCTATGGGCCTGGTGGGTTGGATTTTGCAGCACTATAGGGTTCATTGGCAGATGTATTGGCTGCTCCTGGTGTACAGAGGCATGTGCCTTAGCTGACCCAGTTTTTTCATTTGCTGGAGACATACAAGTGTTATTATTCATAAAGTGTTGCAAACACATGCTGGGCTCTCTGAGACTCTTGGGAAGACAAAATAAATGGGTATTGCTCAGGAAGAAATGGCCAGGGGAGAGACAGCTGCTGTTTCTCCCTGAAAAGCACCGCAATAGCAACACTTGATTGTGGTGGTGGCCACAGGCATTTGGGATTTGACACCCACAGAAGACAGGCCTGGCAGTACCCTCAGGATGTCAATGACTTCATATTCATGTCAGGATGATCAATGCATGCATTGTTCCCAAGAGGTTTTGGCTGGCCTGATTTCAAAGCCCCAAAGGGCAGGACATCCTCAGGCAGTCTGTGCATTGTACGCCTTGTCTTCCTTATGACTATATGCCCTGTGCTGCAATGTAAGCCTGTTGTTGCTTCTGTCCGCTGTGGACAGTAAGAACTGAGAACTCTTCTCCTTTTATAGCAAACTTGTATGTGTTTGAGGAATGTTATCATGCCCCTTCTCAGTCTTCTGTATTCTCAACAGTTTCATTTTGCTCAGTACTACTAGGTTATGCTTTCTGCATCTCTCATCATGGTGGCATGATTCTCCTAGCTACTTGAAGGAGTGCTGTGTTCTCCTCCCCCATCACTCTGAAGCTGATGGAAGAAAACCTGTCCATCACTCGAGGAACTGCAAGTCCTTATGGAGAGGCATGCCATCCTTCACTCCTCAAGTATGACTTTGACTGCATGCCATTTTCCAAGACAACTGAAGTCATTCATCAGATTTTCCTCACAAGGCTTGGATTGGAGTGCATTGCAGTTCACTAAGGTAATTAATTCTAGCTAAATCTTGGCTTAGATGTGAGCCAAAAAGGTGTCTAAAGGAAAACTGATTTTATGTGTGTGTGTGTCTCCTTTTGAAAATCTCTGTAGTGTTGATCTAGGGGGAGGAGAACCTTTCAATTCATTCCTTGTAGCTCTCATGCTGTTTGGAAAACCATCTCAGCAGTGGAAAACCACTCTACTGCTTGGGAAGTTGTCCAGTCAGTAAGCAGATGAGTTTTCTGGGTGGCTGTCCTGAAGTCAACCTTCAGATCCCCTCAGCCAACACATGTTGGGGGTTGTGAATTTGTTCCCCCCATCCAGGGTGCAAAACAGCTCATGAAAATGATTATAGCAAAACTCCGCCATTTTCAGCCTTCCCCATATTTTTTATCTCCTACAGCTAGAAGATCAGGAGGTCTGTCTTGCCTATAGGCTATTGGAAACTCCTTCTCCTCTGATTTCTTATTTGCTTCCAGCATCAGTGACCTGGTCTTCACCTTCATCTTTTTTTCTGCCCACTTACAGAGTAATAGAATTATAGAATGATTTGAGTTGGAAGGACCCTTAAAGATTGTCTAGTTCCATGGGCAGGGAAACCTTCTAGTAGACCAGGTTGCTGTGAACCCCACCCAGCCTGGCCTTGAACATTCACAGAGATGGGACATTCATAACTTCTCTGGGCAATCTGTTCCAGAGCCTCAGACCCTCACAGTGAAGAACTTCTTACTAATATCTAATCTAAATCTATCCTCTTTCTGTTTAAAGCCATTCCTCTTTGTCCTACCACTATACTCCCTGACAAAGAGTTCCTCCCCATCTTTTCTGTAGGACCTCTTTAAGTACTGGAAGGCTGATATGAGTTCTCCCTGGAGCCTTCTCCTCTCTAGGCTGAACAACCCCGATTCCCTCAGCCTTTCCTCATAAGGGAGTGTTCCAGCCCTGTCTCTGTGGCCTTCCTGCTTATGTGGGTTTTTGTCTTTCTTATGCTGAGCACCTCAGAGCTGAACACAATATTCCAATACTTATGACTGCAGGCTCTGCCTATCTGCTTTAGCTGAAGTCTTCTCCTCTGCCACGGTCTCTTCTCCTCCTCGTTGTTGTAATTTTCATTCACCCTCTTCTCAGCTTAAAAAATATTTTCTTTCTTGCTTGCTTTTGCTTCTTTGCTTCCTTGCAATCTCACCTCAGTGGCTGCAGGAGCCCTAGCCTGCACCCATGTTTTGGAAGCTGCCTGCCTTTACCTCTTCACCACTCCCACTCCTTCTGAATGCAGCTGAAATGTCACCTGTCCTCTCTTCCTCCCTGCCTCCCATGCCCTCCCTCTCTCGTTTCCCACTCTACTGAAAGTTCAACTCACATGCAATGACGCATGCAGAAGCGTGTGCTCAAGACATATAATAAGCACTTGGCTCCTACAAGCTGCATTTCAGCCTTGGGCTTCAACACACTTCAGCAAAATGATGGAGATACTACCCTCTTGGTGCAGAGCAGCAAGGTGACTCAGACAGGGATGCCCAGCCTGCCTGTGCCCAAGCTGGGAGGAAAATGCAGAGAGCCTAATTCCTGCCTAATGCTTCTCCTTAGATAGGCAGTCCTGCCTGTTTCTGGATGTGTTTTCTTGAGATACATCCCCCCACTGGTGATGTACGTGCATGTGAAGATGCAGATGTGTGGGCACAGGCTGACCTTGTTTTGGCTGTGAGTGCTTGTGTACACGTGTAGGCAGATGTATGAGTGCTGGAAGGCATTTCTAGACACAGGCAGGCCTCCTGCCTCTGGTGCCTTTCCCAGCAGCTGAGCTCTCTGCCTGGCTACTTTTCACACTTCTGTGGTGACCAGGAAAGGGGGATGTGGATGGTCACCAGTGGCTGATGCCAGCAAGGAGGCTGGGAGTTAGTGGGAGAGAGAATGTATGACTGCTATGCCATGACAGTTCACTGGCTAATGATGGCTCTATCCCAGCTCAGTGCTGGCTCCTGAGAGCTCTGTGTTGGGCTCAGAGTGCCCAGGTTAACTTGGCAGCCAGCCCACTTAGCTGCTATGTCTTAGACAAGCAGCCTTCTCCCAGGAATTTTTTGTGGCAGCCTTTTTGGTAGGGAGGGTGGTGTTGCATTAGCCTGATTTACAGATGAGGCAACTTTTCTGAAAAGCTTATGGCTGATTTGGGGCCTTCACCTGAGCTCTGCTCTCCACCTGGCATCAAGGCAGCTCCATTTGGTGGCCCTGGAGTGCTGATGGTGATAAGAAGCCACGTGCCATTTCTGCCCTCATGCAAAGTATTTAATGAGTCACTTCTTGCTGTATTGTTGTGGGGAGCTGTTCCACATGGGACTCGTCCTCCTCTTCATCTCCCAGTTGCTAATGCTGGAGTCCTTTCCTCCCTGTCCAACTGACCAGCATCTGCCTGCTCTGCACATTGCTGTGTCTGATCCCATGTGTCCCAATGGGCTGCATGCAGAGTAGGAGACAGAGAAGGCTTTTCCTTTCAAAGTCTGTACACCAGAGATGATAGGATAAGGAGACATGGAGCCTGCTTGAGCTTCAAGCTGGGGGTAACCCCTGCTCTCTTTGCCCCGGCCTCCTGAGCAGCTTTTGGGGGTAAATAAGACACACTGTAGTGCCATGCAGATCCTAGCCATGTACCAACACTGGAGTAGCTGTATCAGCAGGGCAAACTGGTTTGGCCAAGTGTGATGGCTCCATGCATCTCCTTCAGCTTCAACTGTTCTGTATGGCCCTGCATGCTCAGACAGACCACTCTCCTGGCTCCATCCTCAGCAAATGGAGAACTCTTCCCCTGCAATTTTGGTGTGCTCCAACCACTCCCTTCCCACCCTTTGGCAGAGGGCTGGCAGGGGAGCCTGGGGAGCGGGTGTGCCTGTGCTGACGGCTGGGTCAGTGGTGTGAAGCCATGGGAAGAGGCAGGCTCCCTGCATCAAATTCCCAGCCTGACGTGAAGTGATGGAGCAGAAAGAGTGAGCGACAGGGAGGGCTGGAGGTAGGATGGAAACGGTGGAGGAGCTGGGGGAGGGGAGTGAGAGACAGGGCTGTAGCCTGGGAGCAGAGCAGCAAATTGGCTTATTATTAACCATAACCCCTGTCCCTTCCTAACCTTGCATCTGATAAACTGTTCTCTGATTCTCTCTTTTTTTTCTTCTTTTTTGTGTTTCTTTTTTTCTTTATTCTCCCTCAGGCGCTGCTGTATCTCAAATTTATCCTCCAATATTTATGTATTTCTGTCTCTTTTATTTTCTTTCTTATTTGGAAAATGTACTCAAGAAGACTGTGGGATGTAGGAAGAGTCAGAAGTGCAGGGTATGCCACATTAGATCAGTTGATCTATTTCAAGATCTTAATTTCTGCCCATACTCTACCTTCATGGAAAAATTAAACTGCCGATCCCAGTGAAAAACACAGCTGTGAGATGGGAGGTTGATGAGAAACACCTTCCTCACTCTCCCCATGGCAGTGCACACCTTGAAGTGTCAGATTCAGCTTCCATTTGATGATGTTTGGTATCCAGGTGATCTCTCAGCTGGGTGTTGGTACAGGATGACCCACTGTGTGGATGTTGAGCTGGGACTGGGGAGATCTAAATTTGCATCTGCTCTGTGGGGTGACCTTGGGTGGATCACCTTCTTCCTCTGGACCTCAGTTTCCTTGTCCCTAGGATGACAACTAATGAGATATGTTCCCTTCATCAAGTGCTTATATAACATCTCTCCAGCTGAAAAATGCTGGAGGAGATGCCTTGTTTTATACTTCAACAATAGAAGAGAAAGTACATCAGCTGTCTCTAGACCTGGAAAATTCCTCACTGATAGAATCAAGTACATGGAAGGGCATATTCCCTCTGATGAGGAGGAAATCTGTATGCTTCAGATAGAGCTGGAAATGGGTAATGTTGGGGAGATAACCACCCCAATAGGAAAGGTTCCTCTCAGCTTATAGCATGGGGATTTGGTCTTCTTTCATCTTGCTCCAGAGCCCAGAATAAGGGTTGTTGGATGAAATAAATTTTTAGTTATGTTAGAGGCAGGTGAGTTGCAAATCTTTCATGTTGTGCCAGTTTATGCTTTTGATTCAGGGAAAGGCATCATCACAGTCACCCCTCTACTGCAGTGTAACTCCTATAATAAAAAACCCCACATTTTCCTTTTCATTCCTATATTGTTTGCTGCCTTTAGTCCACAAGTTTCCCTGCCAGAGGGTACAGTATGATGGAAAAAGGTTGAATCCATCAGGATTTTAGGCATCCTCTATCATTTGAGCTGAGAGTTGTCTACTGCTTTCCCCGGGTTTGTGCTGCTCTCAGGGAAAAGAGTGTTTCAGTCGAAGTCATGTCTTTCCTGAGCCATAGCAAATGTGAATGGGTCTCACCTTTTTTTCTATCTTACTTCCATCTCAGTCCTTTTCCACTTCTGCCGTTGGTCCCAGGACTTCTTGACCGAGGTTGTGTTGTGCAAACCCCTCATGAGGTGGCACCACAAGATTGCATTTCTTTTTATTTTATCTCTGTAAATCTCCCTCCTTTTCTCTTACTAGCCCCAGTTGTCCTCTTGTTTTTTGATACGTTGCTGCTCCTTGCCACTCAGCTGAATGCAGATATTTGTCTGATTTTCCCTGGAAGCACCTCTGGATCCAAAGCCAGATGAGATAAAGCAGCTGTTCAGAATATGGCACAAAGCCTCAAAGAGTTAAGGCCAAAGTGACGGATGAGTGATGAGAAGGACTATCTTATTTGTGGTGCAGTTTTGATCTCTTCTTTATTTTAAGGAGAAGTGAACGTGCCTAAGAGGAGACTCCAGCCTATCATGGAGTGCTCTATAACCCTTGCTGCCTTCTCTGCTCCCTGGAGTAGCTGCTGATCAGAGTATGCCTCTTGCCTTCTCTGGCTTCCCTTCAACTGTGTGGGGGCAGGTGCCAAGATGGTAGCAGATCTCTTGGAGACTGTTGACTTCAGCCTGGACAGACCCTGTCCTTCTGCAACAGGCATTTTGCAAACGCTTACACTCTTGAGGTTAGCTTGCTTACACTCTCCAAATAAAATGCTGGTCCTTCCTTAAAGGATGATCGGGCTGTTGTATGCAGCCTCTCCATGTTGTCCTTTGCATGATCAGGGGTGTGAAGCTGGTCAGGATAGCTCAGCTTTGATGCTTATCTACCAGTTGCGAAACAAGCTCTCTAATATTTTGAGTGAAGATGAGAAGGTTTTGAGCAAGATGTCATAGAGGCACTGTATGAGACAGTCCCTTAGAGATGGGTGTACCTCAGTCTAGGTCCAAATCTGAGGGATGCCTGAGGGTTTCACCATTGGGTCTTGCAGACCTAAATCTAGAGAAAATTCATATAGGACTTTTGAAGACAATGTTCCCTTTCCCAGCAGCTGCTTAGCAAACTGCAAAGGTGATCTTTCTTTCCTAGACTGAGCTGTTGGGTTAAATTGAATTCCATCCCTTGGAGACCTCTCCCTCAAATGCACACCCTCTCATTATGCTTTTCTTTTCCACTGTTGTTTTTCATAGCAAACCACTTTTTCTTAAATGGTCTTTGTCTCCTGTCTAGAAACCTGTCTGCCACCATAGCTCAGAGCTGCCCTTTGGGGGCAGAAATTTCTTTTTCTCTTGCACTCTCTTTGTGTCTCTGGTCTACTGGAGGCATTAATTTATATTTTTCCTCTTTCCTCTTTCTGAGCTCTTCTTTTTTGACAGTCCCCTTCTCCACCATTTCGGATGAGGAGGGGTGAGCTGAGTGGATCTCACAGCTTTCAGGTATTACAGATCCAAGGTGGCACTCTGTAACCAGAAATGATCCTTGTGTACTCAACCATCTATTTCAGCTCTGCTACTCCACTCCGGACCTGTAATTTTTGGAAGCCCAGACAGTTTTGCACATGTCATGTAGCACTGTGTACCTCTGCACTCCCTGTCTCCAATGTTACACCATTAGAAGGGCTTTTCTTCCAATGTGTAAGATGATGCTGTGTTTATCGGGTGGTGGGGAGGGAAGGCAGCACCAGGCAGAGAGGAGGAATGGATGTGTGGGACCACTCCCTGTGGGCCCTTGGACCTCCTGTGCAGCTGATGGACAGGTTGCAGCTCATATCTGAAACATAGTAATTGACAAATGGGAAGGCAACCATGGCACCATCATACCATAAATGTGCAAGGTATGAGTGCAGGTGTGAGGGAGGGTGCTGTCAGGTGCCAGCCATATGAGTCCCCTGTGCGAGTCCCTTGCTCTGGCAGATCACAGGTGAAAAGAACTGTGAAGGTCTCATTCAGATGCTTTCTGCTGATGACAAAGTCCTTTCTCTGGTCTCAAAAGAGAATAGCTGGCAGTGGCTGTCAACCCTTCCTTAGGGAGCACCTGATGCCCAAGTGTGACAGGTAGGTCCTGAGACATGTTGGCGAAATGGTATTGTGCCTCGAGGCAGTGGGCTGGATGCATTCTGCCAGCCCTGGGACACATGGGTGGACTCCAGAGTGGAGCTTCATGGTGGAGCAATAGGACAAGAGACCTCTGAGAGGCAAGCAGTGTCCATCCGGAGAGCTGTGTAACCATTGGGATCAGGGGATCAGGAAGCAGCATGGCATCTGGTTGCCTGCACCATAGCTGGGAGCATTGGGCCAGGTCTGAAATGCATTGGCAGATCTGTGAGAGGAGCTGTGCTTAAGAACCACAACACTGAATCATTTTCCAGAAATCCCCTGTCAGTCTAATCATAAACACCGTGGAGAGTGGAAGGTGGGGACATGTGTTTCTTCAATTTCGTACAACAAAGCAAGCATAAAGGGGATTAGGAAGGCAATGCTGGGGGAAAGGGAAAGAGATTTAGAAGGGAAGGGAACATTAAGATTTAGGGGGATAAAATGCAGATTGAAGTTTTTGGGCCAGAACAGAAGAACTTCTCAGTCTATATATTTAGCTCAATGAGGTATATAAACAGAAACCTAGAGCCAGCTCAGCCACTTCTCCCCCAGTGGAGTGAGTCATCAGCCCTTGGATCTAAAGTTAGGTTCACGTCAGAGCTTGCACTCTCTCATTTTATTTTTCTCTTTCTATTTTGAAGGGTGTGGGAAAAGCTGAGCACCATCTCCTGGAAGCAGCAAATATAAACCCATAACAGCAACAGATGCTGGACCTGATGCCCTACCTGGGAGCACTGTGACAAAGCCTGATTTCTCTCTGGCTTCTCCCCATCCTTGTTGCGTGCCTGGGAATGAGCTCAGCTGACATGTGGCCGTGGCTAATCTGTGCACACAATGGACCCAGCTCTGAGGGATCTGTGCACTGTGCAAATGAGATGGAGGGTGGGATGGGCTGCACAGCCACTCCTGAGGGCAACTGCAACATGATTCTCAGCAGTGGTCGGTGTTTGGCTCCTGTATACTGTGCAGGAGAGCAGGATTTGGCATCAGGGCTGGCAAGAAGGACGGGGTCTGGGTCAGCCTGGCAGGAGGAAGGATGATGCCTGTGAGACTTGGCTAGAGGATTCCTTTAAATCCAGCGTAGGTTGCTGCCTGGTGAGCTCAGCTCACAGCCACCTGCAAACCTGCAGAAGAGAGGGCTGCATCTCCCCGAGCTATCCCTGCAGACTCTCTGCTTTGATACGGCTCCCCCTTTCCTCTTTGTTCCCTGCCCCCTGGTCCACCCTCTGAAGCAGTTGCAGTGAATCACACGCTTTCCCTGCTAACCCACCAGCCAGTGCTACTGACTCAGGTAGTGACAGGGACAATGTGGACTTTCCTGTTCCTCTCAAAAATTGCAGAGAGTACAATGAGGAACCCTTGGAAATACTCTGGATGCATCTGTAGAACCTGCTTGTGCCAAGTTAACTTCTGGTGTGATCTATCCTCAGGTTACTCCTAAGAGAGCCCAACTGTATCACTCAGGGCAGATGACAAGACTCTTTGAAAGTGGCCAGAGGGTTGAAGATAGAGCCCTGTGACTACTGTGAGCTGCAGGACAAGAAGACCTTCATCTTCAGTCACTTCCCTTGTGGATGGTGGAGAGAAGGGTCTTGCTCAGGGAGGGCAATGGCTTCCCAGACCAAGTCTTAAGACTGCTGTTGTGGGGGATGCCTGTGGTGTATGTACCAGCAAGCCCATGGAAATCTTCCCCAGTATGTACAGATGGGGAGGGATGTGAGATGAGGGGACTCTTGCTCTGGAGCATGAGCTGCCCCAGGCTTGCTCTTTTCACCAGCTCCAAATTTGTGAAATGATGAACTTCATGGTTCCATTTCCCCACTTGGACCTTCTCCCTCTCCCCTTTTTCCAGGCTTCTTGTATGTCTTTATTGATTTGGATGGTTTGTCTGGGTGAGAGTTACAATGTCTCTTTATCCCCATGCTTTGGATACACTGTAAGGCACACAGACACGATCCTGGGAGGTAGACATGAGTGGTGACCCACAGATTATCCTGTGTGTGTATGTGCCTCTGTCCTCCTGTGCCCCTCTTCATATACTCTTCATCTTCCTTTACCATTTAAGTTTTTTTTGCATGTCCTTGTTGCCCTATTTCTCCATCCTGTCTCACCCTCTCCCTCTCTATCCTGCCCTCCTCCTCATTCTCTTTTTCTCATTTGATATTCATGCATGAATAAATTCAATTGCATTTTTCCCTGTTCCCCCTGAAGGAGCTTGTTGGTAAATTGCAGGCATCTGAAATCATATAATGCTCAGATTCATCATTTTGGGGACAGAATTGAAGTCCATCTATTTCTCAGGAAGGAGTAACAGATGCTTTTCCTGAAGAGAGGGATTGGCAAGTGTCTTGTGGTTGGTGAGTAAGAAACCAAGGGAATTAACTTTGGCAGCACAAGGTAGACTTGGTAGCAGAGGGGACTAGAAGGTCAGCCAATCCCTCTGATGTAAGGCACACACAGATGTGTGCATACAGAGTGTGAGTGCCTATGGTTGCTTACATGTTTTTTATGTGTAGTGGTAGTGGTGTGCTTAGGGATGAGTAACATCTTTTAGGGGCTGCCTAGAACTGGCTGAGGCAGGAACTGTCTCAGTGGGATGTCAGCAGCCCAGCACCCAAGTATTTAGAGTGAGTGTCTAGAGATCTGTCTGGTCATCCCCCTCAACTGACTTGTGGGACTCTTATGTGGCTCTGGTATTACCCCAAACTCTACTGTGGGTCTGGAGTTGTGCCCAGCACCACATCTCCATCATAATGAGAAGCTGAGGTTGGTGTGTCACAAAATCATGCCCATCCTGCACTTTGAGTGAGTTCTTGATATGGATGGACCGTTGCTGTCTTCCTGCTCCTACATGGGAGCCTTCCAGGTCATGCAGGACAGTGAACTCAGTATAGCCACAACCAACTTTCGGGCTGAATGTGACCAGAGGTAGTATCCTGCACAACTTCAATCCAAACAGGCTCTGACCCATGGTGGGGAGAGGTCTGGCTATCCTAAAGAATTATTATCCTGGAATAAAATCTCTTTTCAGCTTGTGGAAGATGTATAGGTTCACCATGAACTGCAGCCCTGGTCAGAAGTTATGGAAAAAGTTGGGCTTGTCCGAGGAAGGGCTGTTTTTCATGAGAGCTGTTAATCAGGTAACTTTTGATGATCACAACATTCCCATTTCCCATTGTTTATAATATAGTTGTGGTTTTTTTTTTTTTTTTTGAGGACTCCTGATGTAGTTTGAGCATCCTCTGAGGGCTGAGTTTGCCTTTCAGGAGAGGTAACAAGATTAGACACTTTATTAAGCACAAAAGTGTTATGCTAAAAGCAGACAGCAGCCATCATCTTTGTTCAAAAGACTTTTAAGGGCCTCATGAGTGAGTGATGGGGCCAACTACCTTGCTCAGGCTCCAAGGAGCTTGCCTTGTGTGATGCAAATGGCTAGAGGCTCCTTCTGCCTCATGTCCCTGGCACAGCAAGGCAAAGCCACAGACAGGAATGGCAGAGGAGGGGATATCTACTGGGTGTTTTTCACCCTAGATGGTGAACACATGTGAGCTACCTTGAGGTAAAACCAGAGTGGTTCTGAGCCTACCAGAGGGTGGCCTTGCTTCATTGACTTCCCATGGACAATTAAAGTCCAAGGGCCTGTTTCACAGTATGATTAAAGTGCTTGGTTTCCTAGTAATTTTTAGTTAGATGTGTTAATTACCCTGACCCAGCTATTCTAGCCATACATGCCAAACTGTGACAGTTGGAGCAGACATCATCTTAATGAGGAAGGTTTGGAGAGGTTTTGTGTATCCCTCCAAGGAAGCCGAGGTGCTTCTGGGCTGTAATGCAGGATGTACCATACCCTAGCTGAGAACCTGACAATTTTTTAGCTTCTTATTTACAATATATGCCCATGGCAGAAGCAAGAATGTCTCTGTCTCTCATAACACCTGGGGTTTTATCAGTCTGAACAGGTAAACCCCATGAAAAGCCTTGAGGACTGTGATGGCTTCTTCGCTTTCCCAGAGGTGACTGGGTGATCCCCAGCAGGAAAATTGAGAGTTGATGCTCTAAGCATGAGGGGCCTATGTTGACATGGGGCAGGGCTGCTCACTCACAGAATGGGACCGGTGTGGGAGATGGCTGAGCTGTCCCTCCATTGGATGAGGCTCAGGGGAACTGTACTCTGTTCTAGCCACTGGAAAGTGGAATCCTGCATGTTATCCATCCCCCTAGTTTTCCTCTGGCTTCACAAAATGCCACAGCAAACTAATTTGCAGAGAGTTGTTCCCACCCCCTGTGGAGGGAGGAGGGACTGGTTTTGAGGGAAGGACTTTTGCGGGGGTGGGGGGCATTGTTAGTTTGTTTTCTTAACTCTTTCCAAGGGGTTATTCTCCAACCTGCTTGATCTGTGACTTGTGAAAGGACACATGCTTACAAGTTCAGGGAAAGGCAGGCATGCTGAAGCCAGTTCCATCAGAAAACAAAGAATGAGTGAGCTGAAGGCAGGGACAAATCAGCTGTCATGAGACCCCACCAGGGATGTGAATGCATGATGATGTGCAAGGAGATTTCTTATTTTCCCTTGTTGTTGTTAGAATTCCTGCATTCTGTGCCTCTAATTGTAGATTTCCCCAAAAGACATTTGGTGTCACTGTAAGGACGGCGTTTCACTCTCCCTCTCTGCCTGTACAGTTATTCTCTCTCTCTCACTGTGCAGTTTGCTCCATAAGCTTTTGGTGAACATACCGAGAGACAGAGAGGGAGAGAGAGAGACAGACAGAAACCACACACTAGCCCTTCCTCCTCACTTTCCCACCATGGAATAGCTAACCTTGCCCTCACCCACACCTCCATCACCTCTCAGCATCCCATAATTATTTTGACCGTCTCTGGTCTTTTTGGCAGGAAGCTTCTGTCACTTCTTAACACCATCCCCCTGGAAAAACAAACAGACAAAGCCCCCCAAACCCTCCCAAGAAAGAAGAGGTCCTTTTTTAAACCTCTTTTCATTTTCTCTGACCCCAGAGCTTCAGACTCCAGCCTGAGCAGCCACAATTTCTTACCATGTATTCTCCTTTTAAACCGTCTCCTTCCTGCACACGCTCAGTCCTTGCAGGCACGGATCTAACACAACTCCCCGCTTCTCACCGGCAGGTTCTTTGCTCCCCATCACTCAGCTGATCCTGATCTTTTTTTTTCCTATCCCCCCCTCCCCGGGCACTGAGGTGTGTGTGTCTGTGTGTGAGTGTGCCTGTGTGCAAGGGGGGAGGTGGGGGGGCCTTTTTTTTCTTGGTGGGGGGATTTTTTCAAAGCATCTTCATTATTATTTTATTTTGCTTCTCTGACTTGGACACTTCTCTCTTGGAGATTGCTTTTCCATGCAAAGGTAGGTGAGACGCATGCACACCTGGCTAACCTTGTGTCTGTCTCGTTTTGCTTGGTTTTGCTGTCCTTTTAATAGAAAACTTGTGCCCACCCATGTACCTGCATCATTCCTGTTTTGTTTCATACCTGTTTCCTCTCTGGCAGAAGTAAAAGCTTAGGGTAGACATATATGTAATATTAGTAATTCTGTGTTTCCAGAGAGGAAAGTTATTTCTCTGTGCATGTCCAGCAGTATGTGTATGTCCGTGTGCAGTGCCCATATACGTGAGATTGCTTCTGTTTACCCAACAAGTAGAAATAATTGATTTTGGTGTGTGTTTTGGGCAGTGGTGGTGGTGGAAAGGGAATGACAGTGTGTCCAGCAGTTCATGTCCATGAGCAATTGCAGCAGGGAGTGCGTATCTCACAGATAATCAACAGCTCTTTATACATGATTATAAATGATACAAGGAGTGTGAATAATCCCAGGAATTTTAAATTTAGCTCTGGTTAGTTTGTTCGGTTATGATGGGTAAGGGTTGTGGGAAAGAGGAAGGGTTACAAAATCCCCTCCCTGGAGAGGTAACTGCCTGAGACTTGTAAATATGTAACTTTTCTTAAAACCTTCTCACTGTGTAGTGTCTTCTTGGGTTTGAGGTATTTTTTTACTTTGCAAAGCAAGACTAGGGTCTTGAATTCAGGTTTCATGAATTGTTTTTTCTTGTTTTGTTTATGGTTATTATTGCATTTCAATTGCATGTGCAACATCCAAAGTGTCTGAAAAGGGACAGGGAATAGGATGTACTTTAATATAGCAAATGCATCATCTTCTGTACATCTTTGGAAGCTGTTGGCTGGAGTCAGGAAGCAGAGGGAGGGAGAAATAGAAGAATAAAAAAAAAAAAAAAGAAAACCAGAAATAGTGTTAGACATTGTTGACCAGCAGTTATCTGGCATATTTTCTGCCAATACTGGTTTTCATAACACTCTTGATGAATACATTTTGCTTCTTGGTAACAGCAGCTGTGTGAAAAGTAACAGGGGCTTTAAAAATAATAAAAAGCCAGAAAGAAAAGAAAACCCCCAATATGTATCAATTCTCTGCAAATTACTGCAGACAAATATAGTAAACATCAAAAAGCAGAACTTGTTCTGCATTTTCTCTCTGCTAATAGGAAGCGTTTTTCTCATTGATCTGGAGGTTGCTAGTGGTTCTGTGTCTCTGTCGCTTAGAAGACTATGTTAATTGTCAGTTGTTTCTGTGTGCTATTGCAGAGCTCTTGGTCTTAAATTTTGGCTTAAATCTGAAGGATTTATTATCTCAAAGAAGAAATAGGTCTGCTGACCTTCCACCCCCCTCACTCCTCAGTGTTTTAAGTCTGACACATAAACTTCTCTATCAGTGGAAAGAAATCTGCAAGCATATTATCTTCTCAACACCCTACCTGCAAAGAAACTTTTAATTCAGAGCACTGGGAAGGGAATCCAAGAGCCCTGTTTCTGACCCCCTTCCCCTTTATATTTTAAGGACACCTTCTGAGCATCTCTCCCTGAGCCAGCACTGCCCCATCCCTGAGGTCTGGGCAGGTGCACAGCCTCAGGCAGGAGGCAGCTCCCCGCTGCCTGCAAGGGACTGAGAGCATTTATTCCTCTTTCTATTAAGTAACATAATAGTTTCATGGTGTTGGCATTGGATGTAAGCTTCCTCAAAAGGGCAGTAGTGCATGCCTGTCAGTGCCACCATCCTCTCCCAGTTGAGCTAGGATGCAGTCAGGGATGGAATCTGGGCATCGCTCTGGATTTCCTGCTGACTGGCAGGGCCTATGCACCAGGCTGGCTAGGTGAGGGTGCAGTACCACTTTGGCAAAGCCTTGGCCCTGGCTGCAGCAGGAAGGTGGGGTAAAGCAGTTTTCCTGCAGATCTTAATGGAAAGCATGTGTCTAAGCACTGGACAACTCAATGCACCAGCAGATGCACGCATGCCTTGCCAGAGGATCTGGTAGTGAATATCTCAGAGAGGGGAGTCAGGGGGACAAAGAAGGAGCTTTGATCTGCCACATCTGAAGGGTGTGCCTTATGAAGCCTGGATCAATCTGACAGTGCCTATTATAAAGGGGGTTTATGCCAACCTGTCTCATGTTTTATCTTTCAAAATCTCCTCTTGTTGCTGCCTCAGGAGAGTTTTCAGGCAGTGGACCTCGCTGAAGCAGGGCCAGTGCATCCACAGCCATCAAGGGGAAGCGTTATGCGAAGGGGATACTGATTCACAAGAGCTCACTGCTTGCCTGTGCAGGTTTCTGGGTAAGCACAGTGGCCTTGGTTGGGATATGAACAGACCAGCTGGGCTCCTTGGGGTCAGAGTGCACTGGTGATGCTGGGTGAGCTTTCCTGTGTCCCCACTCTTGTCTCCACCAAGAATGGCACCTTTCTTGCTGGTCCAGTCCTGAGCATCCTTGAAGTACCAATAATACACCTACATCCCAGGCTGCAGCTCTGGCATCTATTCTAGTCCTGGGCCTCCTTCCCTCCTTCCTTCCACCAACCCACTTCACATCTGGCTGCATGACTGCTGCCTGATCTGGTTCTGGAGAACCCAAGTGTCCATGCCCAATGTGACATTGTCCCAGCCTACAGCCCTACTTAATGCTAGGGCCCTGCCCTGTCCCATTGACAGCAGGGCAGATCAAGATGGTATCCCAGACTAGGGTGGCTTATATTGAGCCCTGACCACCTATGATTTTAGAAAAAGCCTGCAATTCTGGGCTGTGCTGCAAAGAAACCATATACTTGATCAGCTTTTTTTTCCTAGGGAAAAAAGAATGTTGAAACCAATTTTTTTCCCCCCATTTTTCTCAAAGAGAACAAGTATCTACAGCTGGAAAGTCATGAAATGCACACACATAGTGCTAGGAATCTTTAAAAGACCAGGCCACTGATTTAAAATAAATTTGGTCTTTTATTAAATCAAAGTCTTAATCCTGCACATTCAAACAAGCAGGTGAATATCTGCAGTTACCCAGAGCCTTACGAAAGCTGCTGGGTCCATGACTAGGCTCAGAAATCATGTGGTACAGGTGGATCTGCAAGATCATGTAGTGCCATTTCCTAACTGTACCATGAAAAATCAATTAGATGGGAAAATCTAGGGATGATTTTAAGAGTGTTGAAGGTCTACAAAGCCCCAAACTGCTACTGGAAAGGAGGTTTCTTCCCAGTTATGCAGAAGTGCAGAAGTTGTTTATAATGACCTAATATAGGGTGCTTATTTGGTTTATTCATCTGTGTCTGAAGTGCATACCTTGAAGCTCTTAGAAATCATGCAGTGGTTTGAAAAATGTCTTATACTGATACAAAATTTATTTAAGCCCTCTAATCATAACTCAGACTGCATAAATCAATCCACTAACTTGGTAATAAACTGCTCGCTCTCCCGGTACTTGTCAGGCCCCTGTGTTTGAAGCACCGCAGTGTTCTCTGAAGAGCAATCAGCCCCGTGTATCAGGGACTACGATCTCAGAAAACACCTTCTCACTTGTCTTAGACTGGAGGTGTGTGCTGCTGTGGTGGTGCAGGAGGGAGGTGGTCTCTTGGCTAAGCCAGGCTTAGTCGTCAGGGCCTTTGTAGGTTGATACCAGTCCTTGCAGCCTGTGGGGAAGTGGACGTGCTGTGGCCTCTTGGTGTGAAATGCTGCTTGTTGGTGTTTTCTGCAGTATTTGTTCTTCCTAGTACCTACAGAGTGCCATACAGAGGCCCTGTTTCCATGTGACCAAGGCAAGATTGAAAAGGTGCCTCCAAAAGGAAACACTTGTTCCTCTCCTAGCAAGTATGTGTGTATTAAAAAAACCCAAAAACAAAGGCAGCTGGTCTCTGCTCCTGACATAACTGTTGTCTGCAACACCAGCACAACATCCTTCTCCACTGTGCCTGGATGCAAAGCTCCATGGGGGCATCCTGGGATGGCTAACAAGGGGCATGTCCATTTGAAACCACAGGAGTTGGGCTTATGGCAGTGTGGTTGAACAGGATGGAGAGGAGCTGCTGACCTGTGCTGTTGGTAGCTGGTGAAGTGGCAACTGACAAGGATTTTGCTGCTGTAATGTGACTGCTGAAAGTGTTTGTCTGGTATGATCACTGGGGTGGGGGAGCAGAGGGGAGGAGGTTTTTATTTCCTTTCTCTGAACTGTCAGAGTTCAGCCATGGCTAGAAAACAGCGTTGTGTGGAGAGTATAGGTGGGGTTAGTGGTGTTAAACATTTCTAAGGTGTAGGGTTAGTGTGTCTGGCTGACAGGCTCAGTTAAGTTGTTTTCCAGGACAGAGGTTAGGAATGGATTTTTCTGCAGACCAGACTGTCAGAAATGGATGGAATCCTGTTTCTGCTACTGCATGTGTGTGTGGAAGTGTGTGCATATGTGCCCAGCATCATTTTGCATCTCCTCCCAGACTGGTGACTTTCAGCAGTGGTGATGCATTCAGTTGCTTGTCTTCCTTGGACTTTTTTTTCCCTATTTGGCCTTCAGACCTACTATGAGTTTACCCATGGGAGTGGTGGAAGATGGGGGGTAGGGTGACTGTTTATGGACTCCTTTGAACTGAATTTTTGTATCTGTTTGCAAGGATCTGGCTTGGACTATGGGAGTCTGTTTCAGGTCTGTGGTTAGATATGCTTGCATTGGTGTCTTCTCTGCTTTTCAGTGATCTCTATTCAAACAATTGTCCAAGCTTTGACTCCTTTTCCTGGTGGCAGCAAGGATAGAAAGGGACTTACATAAATGAGTAGCAATGTCATTAGTCAAATCATGTGTGATGCTGGGAGCCATCACAAGGTCCTGGTTTATCTATTGACCTAAGACTGAAGAGCCCATAGGCTTTTGCAATAGAGCTAAAAACGTTTTATCTTCTCTGCTTCTAGATGATTCCTGTCTTCATAGCTGTATTTCTTTCCCATATCCCCTCTCCTTTCTAGAGGCAGACCCTGGGGCATCATCACACTTCACATCACCTCACCTGTTTTCATTTTTGCTAAGAGTTAGTTTGCTCCGAATGTGCGGCTGGGTTTATGTAGATTACCTCCTTTGGAGGGATTGTAGTTTATAGATATATATATGTGGAGGTAGTAAATTGCAGGGACAGGAGAGGTACTAGATATAACTCTTGATGCTCCCCAAATCTCTTAGTATTGTATTCCCTTTAGATGTGCTCCTTACTATCTCCACTTCCCCATCTGCATTTTCACCTCAAGGAATCTCCTCTCCAGATGTGAGCAGTGGTGTGGGTTGGGACAAAGTCTGAAGGGCTAGTAATCTACAACACGACTATATTCCTCTTCATCATCTAACCTATTTTAGGTGTCATCTTCATTGCTGATCTGGAGGAGGAAGTAAACAGCACATTAATGATTTTCCCAGATGAAGATAAACCAGGTTTTTGCCTGCCAGCGGGGATGCAGCAAAACAACACAAAGGAAACTAGTGAGGTCAGAAAGACAGGCAGAAAATAGCTCAATGAGATTAATCTTAGGAAAAATGCAAGCTAATGCATCTGGGGGCAATGTAGTCTGAAACATGGGGTCTGAGGACCCGCTGAGGAGTGAGGAAAGGACGGCATGGGCCACAAGACCGAGGTGTGACAGTAGATGGCACGTCAGATATGCACTCGCAGCATGACAGGGCCAGCAACAGAGACATCACTACAGCAGCTCACCTCTGTGGCCGGCCCAGGCGGCAGCCCTGCAGTAAGGCGACACTCGGCACATCATTATTGGCAGAACACTGGTAGGTGAGAGGCGGCTTTCAGTGCGGATCTGCACGGAGGGACCACGGGGCAAGGATTTTATGAGCAAGGATTAAGTGCTAAAGATGTGTGGCTTGGCTAAACGGTGGTTTAAGTGAGAGGACATGACAGGAATCCATTTACGTGACAGGTGTCCCTATGCCCGAAGAGGAGGCACCACTGTAGGCACTGCAGACAAAAGAGGGCCACAGGGAGTGAGTGCGGCAGGTTTGAAAGGGAAAATACTGACTCTGGGACTGAATTTCCACATGAATGGGTCTGTTAGAGTGTGGAGTCGTCCCCAAAAGGAAACTTTTGGTTTCTGTTTATTTGGGACACCAAGAATGAAGATGTTTTGTTGAAAACAAATATGGATATTCTCTGGGGAGCAATGGGGTAAGGTTAAGGTCTTCAGTAGCCCCACATAATTAAGGCCAGGCAATGATTTTCCAATGGGAAACTTTCTTCTCCTCTGTGCCTCCTACACCTAAAGTGATCATGTTTCTCCTGTTCCTTTTCTTCTCTCATTACCTTTTCTCCATCTCTCTAGCAACATCTTTTCTGGTCTCCACAGCATCTCCTTCAGGCTTGTCCAAAGGCTTCTTAGCAACATAAGCAGATCCCTGCTTTGCTGTGGCAGAGGCAGGGATCACAGGCATGGACAGGATGCGACTATCCCAGCCACATGAGAGGGAAGTGATACAGTGGACATTGGCTGTGATGATGAGGATAGGAGTGTCCAGGAGGTCTAGGCTTGCTCTTCCTGCAGTTGCGGAGTGCTACCTGCACTACAGGTTGAAGCCAGGGTATTGTTGAGGCTTCAGGACAGATAGTTTGCTTATTTTGTCCTGTACTGGCTGGACTGCTCCTTCCCCTGCTTCATGGGACATGAGAATTTCTTCTGCTCCCTGTCCCAAGCAGGAGGAATGATGCAAAACCGCCAGAGTGAAAAAGGTGAAGCTGTGAAGCTCTTGAGCAAATCTGGCAGAGGTTAATAGTGTGTGTGGAGATAAGGCACAGCAATCTACCAGCGCAGACCTGAAAGTCAACAGATTGGGGGAATTTGACCAGGGCAGGGCAGGGCAGGGCAGCTGGGAGACCCTGGGTCTGGTGCAGGCCATGGATGGCAGCACAGCAGCATCTGTGAGCAGTGGATTTGGGCACAGTTTGAAATGCTGTCTGCTGCGTTTCTGCCATGTCCCATTGCATTTGAAGGTGCTGAGATGATGGAAATGTAAAAGATAGTCTTTCAAATTAACTGCTAATAAAAGTGACCTTGTTCCTTACTGGCACTCGTACAGCTCCACATGCACACAAGCAGATGAGAATAGACGCTCCCTCACATGAACAGGCAGAGAAACATGCTGATGCCAGATGAACACAAACACAGAGGGAGCCATGTACCACTAATTATATTGTACCATGACAAATGCTCAGAATGTGAAACCTGTATGACTAACACATCCCCACAGCCAGACATACGCATCAAAGTTAGCGCTTGCCATTTATAGCAACAAACAAGTGCGGGTTCACAACTGTGTACAGCAGACCACCCTGGGAGGCACACACGCACACGCAGCTACTGAATGGGGTCACCCACATGCATTCATCAATATACCATGCAGTCAGAGACCTCCTTAAGTAAGTCTGGATCTGTACGAAGCTGGCCATGAAAGCCAGGTCTGAAGAACCTTGTTGACTTTCAGATGGATGTTTGGAGACGATAAATAATTATGTGTGCCTTGGGTGCTGCTCTGATTGACGGGGCTGTCTTGCCCTCCTCTGCAATGCCAGCTGGAATTTGTAATTTTTGTACCTCTCCTGTAAGGGTGTTAGCAGGACAGAGTGGCTGCTGTGCTTCCTGCTGCTTCTGAGTAACAGGTGACTGATGGTGATGGATCACATCAGGATGAGAAGTGCTGTATGTACACAGGTCTGCTCTTAAAGGAAATATACTCTGCACTTTCATTGTGGATGTGGACCCCAGTGTTACCTCTGTGGACAGTGCAAGGGTGGAAGGGACAGCTCCAGGACAGTGTGGGCTGATGAGGGATACAAAGTTAGGGATGGTGGTGGGCAAAGCGATCTCTGAGGATGCTCTCACACAGGAGGAGAGTTGTCAGCCCACTCGACTCTGGGTGGATTGCCTCCAGCACCAGGATGGTGCTCTGTGGACCTCTCTCTGGTATTTCCCTCTCCTGTCTGGCTGCAAAAGGCTCTTTCACTGTCAAGATGCAAATAGTCTGGAAAGGTCTGCATGGGCACTGTAAAGGTCCCATCAGCCCACTCTAACCCGTGGCCCTTGTTGACCCCTCTCTGCCCAGATGTCTGCCAAGAAGGGGTAGCAAGCAGCCAGAAGACTGCTTCAGCTGGGGTGTGATGCTTGCAGGACACCTTGGGCTGGCTCACTCATGGCAGGCCATGGCATGAAGAGCCATGGAAAGCCAATTGCAGGCCTGGAGGGGAGCATGTCTGAGCATAGAGCTCTCTGAGCAGTGCACCTTAGGAGGTGACATGGGCCTTTGGGGACAGACACCCCTAATCTGTATCACTTCTCATGAATTGTGACATCTTTTTCTTCTCCTAAGCAATTTCCACTGCTTGTTAAGTCCACAACTTCCCTTGCTGTTCAGAGCATCCTTCTCCCCTCCCCCTCAGTAGAGTCTGGCAGGACCAGGTGTTTTTGGGAAAAGGCTGAGCCAGAGGCTGTCAGCTTCTCCTGTGCTTGCCAAGTCACTGAGCTCCCTGCCAGCACATGTGTCTAGGGCAGGTGTGTATGCTGGATGCTGGACCAGTGGGTGCTCAGCTCAGCATGGCGGTGGCTTTAAATGGCCCTTGAGGATGAACGGTGGGAGGAGGTGTGCAGACTTGAGACCTGGCTCCACTGAAGGTTTTGGCACAGGCTGTGCAGGGAGAGAAACAGGAGGAGCTGCCAGCCCACAAATAACTTCCCTTCCCCTGGGAGGGAGGTGCAGCTGGTGTAGCATTGCTTCTCCAAGAGTATGTGACTTTTGCAGGGGAATGTTTTTGTGTACTTGAGGGGAGGTATTTGGCCAGAAAAATCTGAGGTGGGGAGGATTTGATTTTAACTGATGGATCTGACCTGCTACCACAAGCTGGGGTTAGGCTTGTCTGAGCAAAAGACTGAGTGAGAAGAACGTGCATCTGGCCACCTCATAAACATCTAATTGTCCTTTTCTAGTGCCCTTGTTGCAGTAAGGTGCACTTGCACAAAGGGGATGTTAGAGGCATCCCAAAGGTAAGTTCTGAAGATTTCTAATTCTGGTTTCACTGTTACTGTCTTTTATCTGAGTAGGAACCCTCTCTGTTGATGCATATTTTTCTGTATATGCATATGTATGTGTGTGCCAAACTCATTCCTCTTGGTCATTTTGACTTAAGTAAGGCTTCCCTGGGTTGAAATACTGTAGCAGGCTGCCTCCAACCAAGTTACGCATCAATGCTACAGCATGGGAAGGCCATTGATTTCAATCCCAGAGAAAATAACAGCATTGCATGAGTTGCAGCCTGATCAAAACGGGAAATAGCTGATTCCAACCTCCACATCTGAGAGAGTAGTGTTGTGGACCCTGGCCCTGTCTCTGGCAGGAAAAACACTATTCTTCTTTGAAGCTGAGATGGGAGGACTGGCTGCATAAAGAGTTCAGAAATGCCCCACCGCTTGATTTTCCTCTTTCTCTCTTTTGACACAGAATATTAATCCTGCTTAATGTAGCAAATACATTGTGATCACAGCCTTGGGGCTGCTTTGAGAGGCAGAATGGGATTTAATCTCAGGAAGGTAAGGGGTATTACTCACATCTCCAGTGGGGCAGCTGTCATTTAAGGACTGTATTTAGTTTCAGGACTTCCAAAGGGACTCACCTGGCTCCGTACAATGCCTAATGAGTCAATCTGAGCTGCCCAAATTGGAGTGATAAACTGCCCATGATACAGCCACTGCATAATTTATGCACATGTGTTTGACATGGGCAGAGCAGCATCCCAACGTCCCAGCTGCAACTGGCAGGGGCGAGATGGAGAAGAGGCCCTGAATGCTTGCTTGAAGGGGAAGCAGGGAATTGCTTATGAGATTATTTCTCCCATTCCTTTGCTCAGTTGTACTGTTAATTATGAGGCTTTGTACATCACAGTTTGGAATTGTCATGCCGTCATCAGTGTGCATGCTCTGAGCACCGTAATAAGTAATTCCTCCTGGCTGTCCCTGCTAATCTTTCTCCTCTGTGCTGTTAACAGGAGGGAAGCTGGGTTCAGCCACCGCATGTTAAGAGCCTGCAAGGGAGTCAGCTCAGAGCAGGGAATAGGGAGCTGGTGGGAATAGGGAATGGAAAAGATGGTACAAATAGCTCTATGGGTGCCTAGAGTCAAAAGTGTGGTGAAAGAGAAAACAGAGGTGCTGGAGGGTGAGAAGGATGCACTGGCAATTTTTTCACAGAGCTTAAAAAATTATGAACAGCATCCCAAAGCCAGTCAGGAAACACAGTACCTATTTCTATCTAATAGCTGCTGGCCTTTGGGATAATGAATTCAAAGAGTCTCTCTGCTATCTCCCAAGGGACATTATGTCTGCTTTCTAAACCCCTGCACTTGCTGCTCTTTCTCCTGACAAATACCAAGCCTCGAAGAGCAAGCAAATCTTTGGATCAAAGTGCATGTTGGAAGCAGGAGGCTGAGAGAACAGGATGGGTAGGCAGAGCTTTCAGGGTCTTAGCTGGGATTGATGGAGCACTGCAACCCAAGGTGGGAAGGTTGGTGAGCACCTGACAGATGAAAGCTGTGGAGAGCACTGGAGATCATAGATCCAGCAATGTGAGCATCAAAAGCGTCTTGGGTGCAGCCATGACAAGGCAAAGCAGTGTCAACAGAGGTGCACGTAGACTTCGTGATCCTAAAATAAAAAGAACTGAGACAAATGTCTGGGAGGATAACCTATGGTCAGTATGTAAGGAGACGAGGTCTGTGCCATGGACAGACACATCCTTTCTTGCTGCTGATCATCCTTTCTGTGTTGCATTGTGTCTGAGGGCTCTTTTGTTGCTTTTAAACCTGTACTTGGATCAAGGGCACTCCAGATGGTTGAGCATGCCAACGGTGAAGGGAAGAAAGTGGGCAGTCCTTGGCCAAGCATTCTTTCCTAAGAGTGTCACTGTAACACCCAAGTCAGGCCTTGGAGTTTATTTAACTCCCCTCACTTTGACAAGCAACATTCACTCTGCTATTTAATTGACAACATTTGGCTTTGTGTTTTTCCAGAACAAGGCTGCTGTTAAGTGCACCTAGGCAACAAAGGGATGTTTTTTAGCAAAAGCATGGTGCTCTGTAGTGTTCAAGTGTGTTGTGGTTTAACCCCAGTTGGCAGTTAAGACACGCTCAGTTGCTTGCTCACTACACCCAGGGTGGGATGGGGGAGAATCAAAAGTGTAAAAGTGAGAAAAAGGTGGAAAAATAAGAAAAAGGCAGTTTAACAAATAAAGCAAAAGTCATGCACTCAAGTAAAGCAAAACACGGAATTCATTCACCTCTTCCCACGGGCAGGCTGATGTTCGGTCATCTTCAGGAAAGCAGAGCTCCATCCTGCTTAACACCGACTTGGGAATACAAACTCAATCACGCTGAATGCCCCCCCTTTCCATCTTCTCCTTCAGCTTTATATACTGAGCATGATGTCATATGGTAGGGAATATCTCTTGTGTCAGTTAGGGTCACTGTCCTGGTTGTGTCCTTTCCCAGATTCTTGTGCACCACTGACCTGCTCAGTGGTGAGGTGATGTGAGAAGCAGAAAAGGCCTTGATGCTGTGCTAGCATTGCTCAGCAGTAACTAAGCTGTCTCTTTTATCAGCCCCATACTAGCTACTGTGAAGAAAATTTACTCTACCCCAGTCAAAACCAGCACAGGGTGCCACTGAATCTGGACCTGCTCTTCCTGTGCCCACCCACACTCTCTCACCATTCCGTTTAGTAGAATAACTTTTGCAACCTGTGTTCATGGTGTTTCCACTGCCCCAGCATAGGAGAGCTCAACAAACTCCAGTGAGAGGTACTCAATATTTAACCCCACTTCTGGCTTGTGTTACAGCTCCCTGTTTGAATGGGTGAATGCTGTGTATAGGTTTGCCATGCATTTGTCAGTGACAGTCTGAAGGAGCCAGTGCAATGGTGTGACACAGGGCCAGCCCAGTCTGCCCTTGGATGGAAGAACTGGGACAGCAGAGCCAAACCTGGAGTTGGCAGGACTGTGTGAGGGACTGTGAGGACAGGGTGGCTCTGTTGTGTCAGGATGGGGCAATGCTGCTCAGAACACAGTGCTCCATTAAGATGCTCAGGCTGTCTCCAAAAGAGCTGACACTGTCCTCTGAGATGGTGCAGCACCGTGACAGGGTGTCTCAGGTACAGGGATGGTTTAAATAGTTGGTGATGGAGAGGACTAGCCCGAGGAGTCTTGATGGAGAGAGCAAGTGGCAGAAAAGGGTTTCACTTAAAATTGCTTCAGCACAACGTGTGAACGTGGTTTATCATTTGTCAGAGCCATGAGTCCTGCAGCTCTCCTCTGCTCCAGACTTGCTAAGAGAGCACAGGTATGCTGTGCTTTTGTTGCTGATTCATTAAGGAATTTAATTTTTCTTTCTCCCCTTCTCTCCAGGGGTTCTCACTTGTGGCGGGCATGGCAGAGTACATCCCCCAGCCTTCTTCCACGTGGCCCGCAGGCCCACAGCCCCCTCACACTTCTGCCATCTGCCCACTGGAGCCTGTGGATCTGGGGATCTCGGAACAACAAACACCACCGGAGCAGCCACCGTCCTCCCCAGAGCTGGGTGAGGATGAAGAAGTCACCTCCCCACCAGATCCTGATGTCCCCTACCCTGACTTGGCCCCAGTTGTCTTCTTCTGCTTGAAACAGACCACCAGCCCACGGAGCTGGTGCATCAAAATGGTGTGCAACCCATATCCTTTCCAGACTGTCCCTTCTCCCTCCCTGCCTTTGTCTCCCTCCTGCCCCATCCCTTCTTCACTTTGCCGTTCCAGGGCACCTGGCAGGTAAGAAATGACATTCACTACATATTTAATGACCTTTTTTGTTCATCATTTGCATTTAAACAGAACCTCTGCTGGTTTAGTGTATGATCAAAAGAAACTGATTATGAAAAAAGGGACTTCAGAGAGAGCTGCTGACAGTCCCAGGCACAGGGGACTGGATGAGAGTGGAGGTGTGAAGAAAGGTATATTAGAAAGGCCTATTCCTCCTCTTCCCAGCTCCCTTCTTGCCTGCAACAAATTAGGAGTTGGTAGTCCGTGATCTTGTTGGAGGCTGTCATGAATAGGAGAGGTGTTTGAGCATACAGGCTTTAGTGAGAGCTCATCTTGCCCTTGGTGAGGGAACCACCACTCCTCCTGTACCTCAATTGGAGGGATACCTAGGTGACCCCTTGCCTTCCCATCTAGCGCATGTCACTGTCCTGCAAGTGTCTTGTGATGCCTGGCCACGAATAAATGGAAAAATCTATTCAGAGTTTGATGCTGAGCTCCATATACCCTGTGAGAGATCTCTGGGATATAAGCACATCCTTTCTTTCCACAGATCAGCAATCACACCCATGTGTCACCATTCATCCTCAGTGCCTTGATTGCAGGGAGGCCCCTTGCAACCCATCAATGCAGATGATGAACACCTGCATAGCTCATCAGCCCTGAGCCTGCTGGGAGGACAATGACTTCTGTGGTGCCTCAGCCTGGTGCCACATAAAAACCAGGTGCAGGGAAGTTGCTGCTTTTTGGGCTGTGGAACCAGTCATGGTGGTAAGGAAGTGGAGAAAGTGAGTCATCAGAGAGGTTGGTCAGAAATTTTATGTGACTCTTTTTCTGACCAGAAACCTAAAGTGTTTGTGCTTTCTGCCTGGAAGTTTCTTAGTTCCTAGTTAGGTGGGTATTACCTATAGAGATGCTTGTTCTGGTTTTGGTGTACTGGTTTCTAGGTTAAATCTGGGTGTCTGGGCACAAAGCAGAGACTGGCAAAATGTTTCTAAGAGTATTTTTAGCTTTAAGAGCCGAACCTGGGTGAAGTCTTGAGGTGGTGTCAGCAGCAACAGATGACCTTAGATGGCTAGTGAATCTAGAGATATGTTTTGATTTCAAGTGTAGGTAAAGGTTTGTGTTTGAGCTCTAAGCTCTTGTCTTAAAGTTCAAAAGTCCTTATAGAGGTGTTGCAGTCTCAAAAAGCAGGTTATGGCTGAGAACACATTGGAGATTTAGATTTTCTGCTTTCCTTTCTACTGGCTGCTCCATAAAATTTTAAAACTTTGTATTGAATTATTCATTGCTTTTCTATCACTGTATGTCTGTGCTAGTTCTTATGTCCTGGGAATCTTTTCTCAGCATGTCGTGGGCTCAGAGTAAAGTATGAGACATTTGTGTCTCAATAAAAAGACTAGATTTAGGAAATGAAAGAAGAGTAATAGCTTGGGTTTGGAATGAAGATTTGCTCTTGAAAGGGGAAAGGAGGTTGTTATGGGGGAAGAAGAGAAAAGCCTGTCCCTATTTCTGGCTAAAAAGTCAGTCAAAATATTCCCTCCAATTTGGTACATTGCAAGCAGCTTGCTTTTAAGTTGTTGGGGCTGTTATTCGTGGAGTTGGGTGCTATATGGCTGTTTTAGTGTTTAAATGTTACTTCTGTTCTACTCCTCAGATATGTGCTCTTTGACTCAGAAAGGAGTTTTTCCTATTAAGAACTATAGCAAGAAGGGAAAATCCTCGTTCCATTACCTGTTAATGATGTTACACCTGGCTACATGTGACACCAGGAGGTGAAGGTCAATGGTGGGGCTGCTGGAAACCCTCTGAAAGGGTGGTTTCAGACCTAAAATTTCAGCTCAGCTGTATGAAGTTGGGAGATTGTATGACAGATGGAGACTGAGTGAAGAGGATTCAGCTCCTCCTTTGGTTTCTGCTTAACCCCTTGTGGTTCTCATTTTGAATGGATCATGCAATAACTGGTTCCCGTAATTTTTTTTCCTCAAATGAGGATTTCTTTATGGACCCTAAAGGCTTCTTGCAGGTTATTATATGTTCTTGCTATCACACTTAGTTTTTCTAACAGCAACACAGAAAGCATACATTTTCATGTCCTGGTGGCAGATCACTTGTGTCCTCATCCCTCACTAGAAATGAGACCCTTCATAAAAGATGCTTCTATGAAAGTCAATTTATGTCTTCTAAGAATCGATATACTTTCCTGCTTTTTTTTGGTCTGGAGTCTTTCATTCTTGTTATGCTGAGCTATTTGGTCTCCAATGTGCTTAAGCTAAGCAGTGGCAGGCTGAGTCACTGTCATAGGTCAACCCCTGGTATTTCCTGAAGATTCAGCAAGAAGATAGGGCATTAGTTAAATGCCTATTAATCTTCCCATTGACTTTTTACTAGGCTAGAGCTTTGTGATGGCTGTTTTGGAAGTACTGTCAATGAGACTTAAAATGGAAGCTTTGATAGTTAAGTTTATGCAGCAGTTTTTCTATGTGTGAGGTCAATAACCACCAAATTTCAATTTAGGTAATTGCATTCTACCTACTTAAATTTCCCTCCCCTGAAGATTATTTTTTCTTTCATGAGCAGTCCTGTGATTTTGTTATGTGCTATTAAACAACTGCCATATTGCCTTGCTGCAGTGCAGTGAGGAGAAAGAACCACTTATTTCCATGTTTTAAAATTGCTTCTTGAAATATATTAGTGTATAAATGTGTACTGCTGTCATTGCAAAAATTATAGGTTTTAACTCCCTTTTAAGACAGGGACTATGTTCCATGTGAAAATTGGTGTGTTTGTCCCCAAAAGGAGTATTTACAGTGCTTTTTCCCATTGTGGTGTGTGGTGAAAAGGATCTTGATGCTTTGAAGTTTGGTGATTGTGAGTTTCTGAGATGGCTTTACATACAGTGCGAATGAATGCTTGAATAGCCTTAGTTTACTGGGGAGCAGATTTGTAAGATGCAGACAGGTAAGTGCTGTGTAATCAGCTGGTTATGCAATGCACACCTGGAGGCCTGACTTGTCTCCTGAGTAGTGTGCCTGTCAGAAAGGAGTAAGTTTGATGCAGCATGTAAGCAACCTGCCAACTGGTTTATTAGGTTGATTTCTGTTTTGATGAACTGAAGGCTGGACGGCTCTGAGCTGCAGACCATGGGGTTGCTGCAGCTTCCATGTTAATACAGTCAGTAACTGAGATATGGTTGTGAGAATGGCTGTAAGATTTTATTTTTTCCTTTTATAAACCTTAAACTCTATGTCAATTAGGATTTGAAATCAAGTTCATGTGGGGAATAGGGTGAAAAGTATGAAAATGTTTTCAAAACAACAGCATAGCATTTGCATATGAATTTATAAAGCATTTGGGATTAAATAATGGGTATGCCACACGGCATCTTACAAATGGATCCTCATACGCTTTGCAAATTATGAGAATGTTATGACAGATGCCTGGATGTCTGCAATGCTGTTTGACTCCTTGGGATTCCATAAAGACTTTACACTTCATCCATCCCAAGGGTCAAATGCAATAGATTTGGGTTATCCTTTGAGCCTTTCTTTAAAAGAACCTCTTCCCAGGAGGCCCAGATTTCCCTTTGCTGTTATATCTATAATATTGACATGACAGTGAGAGCCAGAGTGAAGTGTGCCATTAAAAACCAAAAAATCAATGCTAAAACTGTAGCAGTAATGAGATAGGCTCTGCAGTTCACCACTGTCATTTTCCTGCTTTTTGTTGTATACCAACCCCTTAGTGAAGTGTGTTGGCTTCTGTTTTGCTCTCAGGCAATGAAGTGTTGCATTTCCAGCTGATTTAAGTGGTGTAGAAGCAGCGGGTCAGGTCCCAGTTGTGCAAAAGCTTATATATGTACTTAATTTTTAGTACTGGGAGCTGTGTTTTATAGTGTATTGAACAGAGTGACTTCTTAATGCTGGTATGACACTGAGTACGGAGGAGATGCCTTGTAGCTCATTAGCTTTAAAGATCCACCATATCTGTCTCTAAGAGTCCTACCTTGTTTCTGGAGGTACCTTTACTATAACTTTTATTGGCAGCATTATAAGCTTGGATTATGTGCCTGCTGCACATGGAAACAGGACTTGCCTTGGGCATTTTAATTGGAAAATGAGAAAACCTACAGATTTATTCCCCACCTCCTCCCTGCTTGGTGCCATGTCTGCTGATGGCATTGTTGTTTTATGCTGACACTGACCTATGAGTGCCAGTGGAGAATGAAATGTTGTAAAAGCAAAGAAAATTATGTGTGTAGATTGGTGATTGATACTTCTCTTGGTGACATTGGGCAGGCAGTGCCATGGTGGACTGTGAGCTGCCAAAACCTCTGCTTTTCAGGTGATGTGGTTGAGGGGCCAACAAATCTTTTGCTTGCTAATAAGCTTTGGTAGATCTCTCAGGCCTCTCTTAGAAAATCTATCTCAGAAGACACATGAAGAGTCTGGGACTTATTTTAGGACTTGTGACAGCTTTTGATAGCTTTTGTATCATTCTAGGTAATCAGGCAGATGTTGTTGCTGTGCCCTCAGTAATGTATTGTTTTCTGTTGGTTGTGCAACTCTGTAGACAAGGAGGACATACCCAAGATCCACCAAGTGCAAGATGATTATTTTTTTCTTTGTAAGAGATTATTTAACCCTTCTGCACTGCACACCATGCTAAATCAACTTTGCAGTTGCTCCTGTTGCATGGGAAACTGAGCTGGTGCAGAGCATTCCAGTGGACATGCAGTGTCAGCATCATTGGTGTTCTCCAGTGCATGGGCCAGAGACTTTTCAAGGTTTTAAAGGGAGCAAGACTGCTCCAGGTCCCGCTGGGTTTTCTGCTACCTTGCCAAGCTCCCCACTGGTGGAATGAAGTTTGCTGTTAACAAATAAGAGTGACTTCTAATAAGCCAATTGTCCATTATTTTGATTAATATTTGAAGACACTGAATGCAGTGGACTAATGTGGCCATCTTTCCAGGAGCAATTTATCATCAACCATTCACCTCCTGTTTATGTTAGCAATGTGCCTTAAAGCAGACATTTCCTATGCTTGTGAACTGACCCTTAATTTCCCTGTTAATTTTTCTCTTGGAAAGCTGGTTGGACTTCATGCCATCTAACTCTACCTGTCTGATAACCAACCTTCCAGGCTATCTGGATATACTTGACAGACTGCTACTGTAGCAAAAAATGCAGCATGCTTAATTTAACCTCTCTCTTCAGAAGGTAAAGAAGCTCTCTGAAAGTGGCTATTCTTCCTTCTTTAGTAAAGGAGGAGTTTCTGGACAGGCTGTAGGGATTACTGGCTGGCACCCTGGGCTGCATTTAGGGTTGCTATGCTGTTTGGTTTCCAAGATGCTCTGGGTGAAGGGAAAGGTAGGGAGCAGGTTTAGTTTTGGAAACCATTCAGTCTGAACATTTTAGTCTTTCCATAATGAATTATTGGACAACTCTAGTTTTGTGGGAGGAGAGGAAGGCACATTAACCACCTGGACTCTGGATGGGGGGAAAAAGTAATTCTGTAAACTCCAGCTCTTTTTTAGGATAGTAACCCTGTTTCCTGATTGTGGTTGGTAGACAGGGGATGGGGGGAGCACTATGGTGCTCAGGACCTGCCTAAGTAGCGGAGAAGGAAGTTGCCTCTTCAAACCTAGTGTTAAGGGAGTGCCATTACTGTGGGTCATTTGATGTGCAAATTTACAGTGGGAAGTTTAGAGTAATCATTTGCACAGTCAGATATTGTGTAAATGGAATTTAAACTTGTGCCTTGTCATTAGTAGTACACAAGGGATGGATATGTTTGAGGGGGATTTTCATGCTTGAGACCTGTGAGAAACTAACTTGATTGTGTGTATGTGAGATGTACGCAATTCCAGCCAAGTGGGCAGATATAAAGGGATGAGGTCTAAATTTGGCTGGCTTGCAAGCTGGCCCTGTGCATCTAAGCACAAATGCTGAAATAAGATAAATCCCTGCCTTCTATCTCTTTAGCTTATTCCCTGGATATTTTATAGTGAGAAATCAAAGACCATGGTTTGGAAATGAAGTGGGACAACAGCACAAACAAAACCAGGGCTCTGTCTGAAGATTTAATGTCCATGAGGTCTAACAAAACTGGAAATAAGGCTGAAAATTTTGGATGCATTGTTACTGTCTTCATTCAAAGCTCTGCACATTTTTACTGTTACTGAAGGACAGATTCTTATTGTTGGAGGAAGGACTAACTAAAATACTGAGCCTATGGTTTAGGAGAGGGGTATTTCTGCTGTGTTTGTTGTGTTGCCTTGTTTCCTCAATATGTTTCAAAAGAAATGGAAGGTCTCTTAGACCTCCATTCCCTGATGACTAGAACTCTCACTGTAACAATTTTTAACAAGGTATCTTAATATGGTCCCTGGATTTATGGTCAATGAATGTGAAAGGTGCAGGGAAGCAGGTGAGAGTAGAGGATGAAAGTCATATCCTTGTCTGATATGTTGTTCTGCTATACCTAGTGAAAACAGACCTGTGTGCACCAGCCATTGCTCTTCAGGCAAGGTTGGGGAGATCTGTCTTTTCATACAGCACCATGTTATCCAGTGCAGACAGTGTGGTTTGTGGCAGCCTAGGGGTATCTGGTAGTGCTAGGCCAGAAGAGGTGGAGGATGTGCTCAGCCCAGTGCAGGGATGGTAGCAGTGCCTGCTCTGGAGGACCTACCCATAGCTCTGCAAAGTGTGCTGCTGAACTGAAACAAATGCTGAAAAACCTTTCTGGAGCATATTGTGTTTATTCACTGGAATATATTTTGCCTTGGAGATGAGAACAATTTATTCTTTGAAAAATGGTCAGTTTGCCTTTTTCAGCCTTTGTGAACACTGGAGCAGGGTGTGTGAGAGAGCCAGAGGGGCTCCTGTAGGAATTGAAGGGGCAATAAAAATACTCATTATGAGTTCAAGGCCTATAAAATACTCTGACCAGACCTCTAATTGCATGTTCTGTTATAACAATGTGAATTAATGCAATTAACCACTAACAAATTGACCAGCTGCCTATTTGAGGACTTGACACTCTTCCTACCCCAGACCATGGGAAAGGGGCCTGGAGCTTTGGGCTGTGAGCATAATATTGACAGGAGCTGCTTCAGGTGAGGAATAGCTAACAGTGTTATAGCTCTTCTGAGGCAAATGGCCTGCAGCTGGTCCCAGAATGAATAAGAGGAAAGTGTATGAAAAACTTGGCCCATTACAGACCTGTGGAGAGAACAGGAACAAAGAGTCTGCCAAGCTGTCAGCCTTTATGCTGTAAAGATTTTTATAGTTCTAGAAAGACAGTGTCTTTGGATGAAGATTGGTGGAAGGCTCTTGTCTGGTGTAAGATGGACCAGGCTCAAGCTTTCATCCACTTCTGTCCTGTGCTTGCTTTGCCCGCTGGTTCTGGTTGGCCCAGGGCCCATTTGTCAGCTGCTGCCTGGAGTGTCTCGTACATCTCTGCTGCTGCCTCTCCTGTGCCTCACTGTCTGCTGAGGGGCAGGGGTGAAAGAGGTCCTGTTGGACATGTGCTTCTCTGAAATGGGATTTGCAGTCTCTCGCTGGTGGCAGCAGTGGGATGAGGGCTGAGTAATGATGGAAAGGGCTACCAGCGTAAGTTGACTGTTCAAAAGGACAAATCTAGTGGTGGATTGGGCTTGCCCCACTCTTGGTTGCTGCTGCTCCTTGGACTAGGAGTTTGTGCTGTGCTACCTTCTGTCAGCTGTGCTCCTCCATTAGGAAGGGACTGCTGCTGGCTTTGCTGCCCTCCCTGGAGGGGTATGCTGGGCTCTGCTATGGAAATGAGCAGGAATCATCTCTGTAAAAGCTTTGAAGGGGGCTGGCTAGCTGAAGGAGTTGGCTTTTGATTCCATCTGGAGGAGACATCAGAGTTGAGACCAGCAGCCAGGGAATGAGGTTGAGATGAGCAGGGAAGGCAGATGAGAGTGCAGCTGAACTTGTAAAAGAAGTGATGAAGTGTGATGATGAAGATTTAAAACAAACTGATGGGGAGTGACTAGTGGAGGTTATCTAGGTTGGGAACAGATGTTACAAATCCCTGGTGAGCTTGGCAGGCACCTCAACAAACCCTTGCAATCAATGCAGCTGATAGATCTGAGACAGCGTGAGTGCATGATCTTTGCTGCCATCAAGGGCTGGTGAAATGAGAAGGTGGCGTGATGGCAGTGTAAGTCTACTGTTAGAAGACCTGAATAGGTGTTTGGAGGGGTTGGATGGTTTTGGGGGCTGGAGTCTGAGTGCAGTGCTGTGATTGGAAAAGCTTTCACTTGTCCAGTGTCCCTTACTGCAAAGTCAGTTGGTGGGGATGGAGATGGCAGGTTTAGCTTAGCATTCCTGCTTAAAAGGTGTCCATCCCTGCCTTTCCCTTCATCTTTCTCCATGCCCATTGCATCAGTGCAGACTGGGGAGGGGAGCAACTCCCTCAGGCTGGACGGGGGATGCACAGAGATGTGATGTGGGGGACCATCTGTCCCCTGAGACAGTGGTGTCATTTACGCTTGCATACTGCAATTCATCCAAGATGAAAGACAAATCTGTCCTTGCTAATGATACAACAGCACACTCGTTGTTTATCCTTTCTTCCTTTAGCTTTCTCTGCTTGTCATCACCTACTGTGCTTGAGTCTATAAAAGAAGCCATTGCTCCTCCTCCTCAAGTGTGGTTTGAAGCTTGAGTCCCTGCAATTTCTCTAGCAGACTCCACTGTGACTAGCCACCCTGTCTCTCCTCTGTCTGTGGCCGTCTGTCGTTTTTCCCCTCTACTTTTTTCGTTTCCCTTGCTGTCATTCCTGGGTTTTGCTGCCAGATCCTGTCTGCTTTGATTGTTCCTGCCCTTGTATTGGCTCTTTTTGTGAAGTGCCTCTCTTGGCCAGTATTGTGGACAACAGGCTTCCTGGGGTCAGGCTTCCTGAAAGGTCAAGAGTTATAAGGGAGATCTGGAGGTACGATTTAAAAGGAGGACATCACTCATTGGCCTAGTTAGAATAAGGGAAAAGGTCAGGGCTCTGAAGAGATGTCAGAGCTTATCTGTGAAAACTGCAGATTACCCCATATGTGAAGGGGATTGCTAGATCGTGGGGTGAGATTGCTGCTTTCTTGTACTCAGTTGGCTTCTATCCCCATATAAAACATTTTATTCCAAGCCCCGGTCAGCCACTGTTTTCCTGTGCCTTCCAACATGCAAGTGGCATCCACAACACACCCATCCTGAGCTGTTGGTGTGCAAGAGCACTGTGCTCATTGCTTGGTTGCAGATTCTAAGGGATACATCTACCCTGGGAGCAGGGACAGAGTGCTGGTGTAGGTAAGCATTCCTTGAGCCAGCTTGATGCTTGGTCAGCTGACCCTGGCCTTCTCTGTGATGTAGCTGGCTCTCTGCTGTACCCTGCTCACCAGGGCAGACTTGTGGGCAGATGCAGACAGATGTGAGCTCAGCATGCTGTCTGGGAGCTGTGTGGCTGTGATCTTCTGGCCCTGTGCCCCAGGTTGAAAGCTGGACAAGGTGCTCAAGGGTTTGCTTACAAAACCTGAACCAGCACTGCTGTCTCGGCCATGTTCCTAACCCCTGAACCTTTTGTGAGAACTGTTTCATCTTTACTTTAATAACTTGGTATTGTTTATCACTACCTTCCCAGAGTAGCAAAATAAATAAATAAAAAAAGCTGAAATACCTCCAGGGGTTTCAGACTGCTTGTAGCTTGAAGTAACTGGATGTTGTAAGAGGCAGAGTGAAGTGAATGTACATCTTGAGGGATTTCTCCTCTTAGAGTCATGGATGAAAAGGGCTAACACCAGTACAAACGTATCCAGGAGAAAGCTGCTGAATCCAGTGCTTATAATGCTAGCTATGAGATTTGCCTCAACAAACAAGAAGGGAAGGAGGGAAATAAGACACATATTAAAATATTAAGCTCCCTATTGAAACAGGCAGTTTGTAACAAACAACAGCTGTTCTGTTTTTCATGGCATGGAAGATACAGGAGCTCAATATTTGAGGGTGGAGAAATACTTTCTTCCATGAAGAGGTTGATAGTCTCTCAAGTCAAAGACCAAAAATATCTGCTTGTCTTCTAAGCTCTGCTTATTATCTGGAAATGTACTGAAACATCATGAAAGGAGTACTTGGCCCCATTATTCACACACCCCAAAGAGGGTGCTTCTTATTTTTACCTGTATGCAGCATCTTGCTTCTCAGTCAAAAACTCAGCACTCTAGTGTGGCAGTAAGTTCCCCTATGAATACAATGTCCTTATTTTCTACAAAACGTACTACAGATCATTTACCAGCCAGCTAGCAGATGCTGTTAACAAGAATTGTTAACAATAATCAAGCTAAAACATGTTTGAGAAAAGTATGCTTTGTGATGTATTACAGTTTTTATGTAATTGTTTTTGTTAACACATTTACCAACTTATGATGTAATTTTTGCGTTGAGTAAATCTCTTGGTTTTGTGGGTGATTCTGGCAGGCTCTGCTTTGTCCACATGTGAGATTCAGGCCGGGCTTTGAAAGTGTTTGTCATAAGTGAATTATATTAAAAAAGACAGGCTCATAGGAATGCAACAGTAATAATATATTGCCTTTGGTACTGCCTGATGTTCACCGCCACTGGACAACTGTGATATTTCTTAATGAAGGATGTTTTTTTCCCTCAAGGCAATTTTTTACTTGATTTTTTTATTTCCCTGTGGCTCCTTTCTGATTATTTTCCTTGATGGAATAGGATCCTTCCTAGATTTGGATTTTGCTCATCTCTACTCTGTACTTACTGACCCATTGCTTAGCAGCCCCTGTGCTGGCATCTGCTTTTGTTTTTCCATCTAGAGTTCTCTTTGGAAGTGGGATTTTAGTGAATGAAAAAGGCTCTAGATAGTAGCCTACTTGCTTTATGCAGGAAATGCCTTTGGAGACAGCAGTCTTCTCAGTGTTTTCTTGTAGCATTTTGTTCATCTCAGCCTGCCAGTTTCCACTTTTTGAACAGGTTGGCCCTGTTGTCTTTCCCTACATGGACAAACTCCTTATAATGTGTTTTCTTCTTGTTGGGTACTGGGTGATGTTTTTTCTTTGTTTCCTGCCCAGAGGGACTTCTGAAGAAGTCACACAGTTCATATGAGGGTCATGCACATGAACAGAGCTAAAGAAATGAAAGACATGATTTCCATTGGTACATGAAGTGGTAGCATGGTTTTGGAAAGCTGTCTCCAAGTTTTCCAATTGTAACAGTCTTTATATCCCTTAATGAAACTTTAATTTGAGGTCTGAGAGACGGGAACCAGACAAAAAGCCGGGGAAGGATACTGGAATGGGGGACTGAGAAGCCCAGGAGGAAGATAAACCCACTGGGTTAGGCAGCCAGCAGACATCTGAAGTGCAAAGCTTATCCACCAGGTATCTGGCTTCCAGAGTGAAGGGACTAGGGAGTGATGACATGAGAGAGCAACCTGGAGAGTGGACTGGATGGGCTGGGTGAGGCTAATGGAGGGAGAGGCAATGAGGGTGTGGTAGGGGAGGGTCTGGATGGAAAGAAACCAGCTGAGAAGGCAAAGGCTGGGGCATTGAGTCTGAGCGGAGGCAGGCTGGCAGGGCTGAAGGGCTCAGCCTGCAGTGAGGAGGAGTGAGATGGGAGCATCTCATGGAGTGGGGTGAAGTCATGTCCCTTCCCTAGAGCCTGCATGCTTTGCATTCCTGCTCATTTCAGTTTGCCTGCTGTCAGTGAACTCCTGTAAGGCCCCCTGGCTAAAGAGGTGAATGCCCTCCTTCCCTGGGGGTGCAGGGATCCTGTGAAAACCTGAACACATGCATGTGCAATAAGGGGTTGTGTTGTGGGGAGGGGGAAACAGACTCTACATTCCTTACATCCTCTACATCCTTAATTCTGTCTTAATTTCTTGGATTGAGTCATATCGAAGTCTCTACTGAGCATATTCAAAGCACAGGTTTTTCTCCCCATAGCAGCTGCTAATTTAGCTCCATTGGGATGGGTTGTTAGAGGATGATTAAAGAGGTCTTGGGTTACCCTGCTGCCCAGTGTGAAAGTGATGTAGCAGAGCATCCAGCAACAAGTCAAAAAAACTCCTCCTGAATACTTATGCACAGATAAATTTATTTTTTTTGCAACTGTTGAAATTCAACTTAGTTTTTCACCATGGCAGTCATACCACCTATGTAAGTTTCAGCTCAAGCTCCCAGTTAGATGAAGCTTTAAGCAAATGAGACTGGTTGTTAGAGGAAAGAAAAGTTTGTGGTAGGATTAATTAAAAGTAGTGTTATCAGTGTAGCTGCATGCAGCCTTCCACCATATAGGTCAGCTCTTGCTGTAGCCTCAAGTTTCCCCTACAACACAATAATTAACTATTAAAGTGGGTACTTAAAAAAAAATATTCCTTCTCCAGAGAACCATAACCCAGGATTTTTTTCAAAGCATGGAACTAATTGCATCCCTCCCCAGTATCTTTGAGGTGCTGTTATTTCTTTAAAATGCATTTGCAGCATACTGTGATATATCACACATCCTTTAAATATCCAATAGCTTTTTAACTTTTAAAAATCTATTTCACACTTAGTGGCATGTCTGTAATGCATTTTTCTGGAATGTGTGGCAGATGTCTGGGGAAACTGTTTTCTCCCATATGGGGGTTATTTTACTGGAAAATGAAAGAGGGTTGGCACTTCATTTGATTTTTCTGAGCTGTCACATTAGGGATTCTCTGCCTGGGTGTGAGACATGAATCCAGATCATACGTAGACTGTACAAGGCAAGATATACTTCCTTCCCTGGGTGAAGGGGAACTTCCCATGGAAGAACATCCTCTGAGGGCTGTAAGGAGGGAGGGGAACAGACTGAGGAGGTCTCCTCTAGGATGTCTGGCTCCATGGAACTTTTCGGCATGCTCTGGAGATATACAAATAGCATTAAATGTCTCCTTGGACCTTCCTCTGTTAGGAGGAGGAAGGTGGCAGCTTTGAGGTTACTCAAACCTCCAAGGAACTCCTGACACTTGTGACTGAAGTTTCTGAGATGGGAACTGAGCTTGTACTTCAGGGTTTTGTGTTGCTAATTTTACTCTTAGGGAGGAGTCATAAATCCCAGGGCTGCAGTCATTTTGGGTCTGTCAGGCCACCATTGCATGGCTGTGGTTTAGGGACAGACAAAAAGGAATATGTCATCACTGTGTTGGCAAAAAATACCTGTGTTTGAAGGGGCCTGATCTGTGTTTCTGTTGACTAATCTTCCTCTCTACCCTGTTTGAATGCAGTTTTCTGTCCCCATTTCCCTGTATTTTCTTTTTTTCCTTTTTTTCCTGTTTTCAGATGGAGCACCATTCTTGAAGTAGGCCCTTCTGTCGTTTTCCCAGCAACATCAGAAGAGAGGCAGGGGATGGAAGTTGAGTAGAGGAACTGCTGCAAGCTCCTGAGGCTAGTGCCTGTGCCAACATCTCCCCTTTGCTGAGACAGATGTAGTGGGGATAAATACCAGGTGTCTCTTGAAGAGTAGTTAGATGCATCAGCAGTCCCTATTTTGTCATGTTGGGACAGAAAAATCTTTTTTTCCACCTTTACATTTCAAAAGATTGCCTATGGCACTTGGCCCACCCCTCTTGCGCTCAACCTGGGAAATACACTCCTCATTTTCTGTGCAGTAAAAATGCCCAAGGCTTATTTGGCTGTGGTAGCAGCCAGAATATCCTCACTGCTGGCATGTGTGGGCACAAGGATGCTGGTGTCAAGGTGTTTCTGGGCAGAGTGTCTTAGGGACTGAAGAGCATAGCCCTGGGGGGGTAAGCTGTCACTGATGACCTTGAGCGGGGAAAGCAGGAAGGTGCTGGATAACTCAGAATAAAGATGTCACCTTCTTCATGAAGGTAAAGGCATGGGTGGGTGAATGATCTGGGATGTCTTCTACAGGACTGAAGATGTCTGTGATCCCGTTAGTGGAAGCAAAGGTGACAGGTTAGACAGCTCTAGCAGGAGATCACAAAAGTGATTTTCTTCCCCAGCCACTTGACTTCTCCGGGTGCTTTTTGAGTGTGATTAAGCTGATTAGTGTCATGCACTTGAGACTTTGCCCTGTACCTATGGCATTTCCCATTCTCGTTTGTGTGCATGAAGGATTTCCTCATCTATTGCTGTGGCACTTCTCCCCACTGGACAGAGGATTATTTTTTTCTGATGATTAATGTTTTCAAGGGTCTTGGGTAGCTTTTCAGGAATATAGAGACATTCCCAATAGAGAATCTGATGCAAAGTCTTTACTTAGTGGATTTAGTAGCTACATCTGGGACTATTTCATCCCACTGAATGACCTCTTCTGACACCCTGCTGCTTCCCCCAAGCAGTGTTGAAGCTTTGTATTTATAGGCTTATCTCTGCACCTCTTCACTGACTATGCTGCTTATGTTGGTGCCCTCAGGCACTTAGCTACATACTTGTGATTGGAAATTGTTTGGAGGCCTCATGCACTGTCAGGAGACTGTTATGTCTTAGTCTTCCCCACTCACCCCCAACTTGTGCATGCTGAAATGCATCCTGGGAGATAATTCTCATGCAGCCAGTGCGGCTCTCAGCAGAAATGTGTGGAAGTAGCAATCAGACCATCAAAACACACTGAGAACTGGGCAGAAGAGAGTACAGGAACTGTTACTGCAATTGTATGTGTTGGTTTTATACTAGTAGGATCTATATTGATATACATATGCAATAAAGATATTTGAGAAATAGTGACAAAATTACTACATAATAAAAAATTTAAATGAGTTCTTTATTACTCTAGTTTACATGCATCTGTATAAATCAGAGATGTACTCACCATTCCTTTGCCATCCCTGAAAGGTACAGGCGGATTAGAAGATATTTGCATTGATGAGTCCAAGATAAATATTTGACCTACTAATGAATTCCTCTACAATTATTCCTGGGAGAGGCTTGTTGTACCTTCCCCTGTGCATCTGTCTGGGTGATCCCAGAGGGTTACAGGGAAAAGAGGGGGCCCTTTCACTGATGTTTAACATCCTGAATGGACTGAAAAGCTTTTCATGGGAAGCTGAGGATTTAAATTTCTTGTTACTGTTCAAGTTGTAGAAGGAATACTGGAGTAAAGAATAGGTCACAGTGGAGGAAATCTAGTGGACTGCTGTATTTTGGGGCATCTGGAGGTCACTGATGGGGAGGGTAAAGTCTGAAATGCATCAGACTGTTAAAACTGGAGAGATCCAAAATATTCAAATGTGTTGGAGTTCCAGTGTAAATCACCAGCGCAAGAAATTGTGTTGATGGTGGAAGTGGAACCCTCCCAGCTCTTCCTTGGGTGCCTAACTGTGGGCTGACATATCCAGGTAGCCAGTGAGAAATGAGAGGTATGATTTTGTTGAAAAATGAGCTGTGTTACAGGGACTGGGTTCATACCCAGGAAACGGGCTGATGATGGAGCCTTGTTTTGGCATGGGGCTGCCCCTGCCTGCACACAATGTGGGCTGAGCCTCCAAATATGCTCGTCTCAGTGTTTCAGAAAGTTCTGTTTGTTAATCTCAGTTCAGGACCTCTTGGTTTTCTCAAAGTGGAGTGTCAATTTTAGAAGAGAGAACAAGCTCTCTTGAAAGACTTTGGCCATCTTTCTTGGTTTTGTCAGGCTGAATATACTATAAAAAACAGCCTTTATGCTGTTTCCATGCTTCTGTTTGGACAAGGCACTTACTGAAAAAAGATGAAACCTGAACTGGCAAGTTAAGTTTGAATTTTGGCTTTACGTGCCTTGTGCTTTGTTCAGATTAGTTCTCTTTTCCCCCAAATGCTTGTACCTCCCACTCAGTCCCCCAGACAGAGAGGCAGTTGTTGAGTTGTCGTTTCTCTCTTTTACAAAGGCCCAGTGGGAAGAGGAGACAAAGCAGAACATCATCTGCCTTCTCTTCTGATGGCAGATGGGGAGATAAGCTCCCAGAGGAGCCTGTGCATCGCTGGAATTTTGCTCTGTGGGGATGCTCATGCAGCAGGTCTTGCTGGAGGGAAAGAGAGGAGCAGGGTCCACGAGAGGCAGAGATAGCAAGTCCAAGTGTTGTGAAGGTTTCCAGTTTGGGTGCTTCATTGATGCTCTGTGTATCTGTCTGTCTGAGGGAGAACTGCTAGGGAGGCCCTCCTGGGATGGCTAGGCAGGCTGCAGCATAGAGACAGTGTGGGAAAGAGGACCTGGGGGATGAGAGGAAGAAGTGTTAGTGCTCCTAGGAGCTGGTACGTCTGTAAAGCTGATGTGTTGCCATGGTGTGCCTGGCAGTGAAGCTCCCTTGTTGCTTCTTTAATTCTGTTCAGGCAAAGAAGAATGGTGAGGAGATTAAACACAATGCAGAGCAAAGGCACTCTATCTTCTGCTGTAGTGTGCTCTCCTTGGCTCCTGAAGCTCTCCACGTGCTCTCCTTGGCTCTCCATGTGGCCTTCTCTCTAACTCCTATCCCGCCTGGGTTGGGTAAAACAGCTTCTCTCTTACCTGCTGCCCTAGGCAAATATATCGTTTTCCCACATTGTGGGAACCTGGGAGAACATCTGCCATGGCTTCTGCATGAACAACAACACAAAGAATGAGAAGGGATCTTTCTGGGAAGCCAGGAGTATAGGGTGCAACACTGAAGGCAGCAGAACTAATTGGAATACTCCCACTAAGCTAAGCAGGAGCAAAGCTCTGGTGGTGGAAGTCCGATGTTACTTGGCTTCCTTTTCAGTTGTTACTGAGTATGTTAATGATCCTGTAGTTTTAATGTCAGAAGATCCTTGACTACAAGATATTTCAGGTAACGTGACCTAGGGAGATTAGTAGCAAGAAAAAGACACAGAATGCCCCTTTAACCCTCTCTATCTTCTCTCTTCTATAAGCTTTTCTCACTATCATCCACCTCACACTGCTTTGCGACCCACCCATCTTATGAAGTCTACCTACTAGTGTCTTTGGTGTTCCTGCCTCAGCCCCTCAGCTGGGTAAGCCATGTCGTCTTCTATTACAGAGTGCTGGGGACCAGTCTCATCAAATGCCCTTGCTGTTCGGCATCTTGCTCACTGCAGTAACTTGGATTGTGGCCCACTGTCTTACCCTACTACCTACCATGGTCTTTTTATCTCTGGCTGTGATACAGGAATCCCTGGGGCAGAATGGCTCTTACTTGTTTATGCCTACCATCATCCTCCATCTGAAAAATTGCTTCCTTTCACTTCCCTTTTGATGAGGAGACAGTTGGGTCACTATTCCTACAATATTAGTTGAGCGGTTGGGGGAGTGGGAGGCAATAATTTCTAAGGAAGGAGCAGTGATGATAGAGGAAGATGTTGCTGCTGTTCCTCTACGTGGGGGTGACTATCTTGTGATTCATGAGCAGTTCAAGTGAGATGGGGTCTCTTCAGTGGCATGGAGCTGCCGCAGGGGCTCCTGAATGAGCCAAAACCCTGGTCCAGGAGGGAGCAGCTCCAAATTGGTGAAAAACAGCCATGTTTCTCAGAGTACAGCATATTGAGTCTCTCCTTCCTTTAACAAGCTCTTGCTTTTTCATGGAGAGGTTCCCGGTCCATGCCAGGTCCCCTTTCGTGATAGCCAGAAGTACTCCTGTTTTAGCCAGAGACACTTTTGGTGAAAAGAGACCTTTTACCTTTGTGTTGTCAGGGCTCAGTAAAAACACTTTTTGCTTGGGAAAATCTGGACTTGAATCTTGTTAGAAGTGACCTGCCCCAGTGGAGCCCATTTTGGTGAGCCCTGCTAACATCTTGTCCTAGGCTACCTTCCACTTTGATCTCTGTCCCTCCTTCAGCTCTGTACGGTCCTCAGGCCCCCATGAAGCTTTGCCAGTGGGTCTGTACTTCACTGTGGGCTGCCAGGCTTCTTGTGCCCACACTTGATTACTGATGGATTAATGGGTGTCTGAAGTGTGGGTTATTAATCCTAACCTCAGACAATGTCTCATTAAGAAGGAAAATAAAACTGAAAATTAATAGAAGAGGAAATAAAGAGGCTTAAAGCTGAAGAAAATGGAATTGTGAGGAAGAAGTGTGAAAATGGGGAGGAAGAAATTCAGTTTGGGACTTGATTTCTCTGGAGACAGAGTAGAGAGGTGGAAAAATGAGAGGCTTAATAGGGTAAGAGAGGAAGGAGGGTCAAAGGAGTCCTCTTAGTTTCTCCAGAAGTGAGATGCTGTGTAGTTATGCTGGACAGATTTCTTCAACCTCTGAAGCTTTAGTTTGCTTTTGCTTTATATTTTCTCACTTTCTTCCTCTTTCCCCCATTTCCCAAACTGACAACATCTGTCAGACAACAACGAATTTCAGACTAGCTGGGTCTTGCTCTCCACTTCCTACTGCTGGAGTAGGATATAGCTGTGTTCCCTTTAGGCACAAATGTGTTGTCTTCTTTGACCTTGCTTTGCTGAAGCTGGGGTCACCAGGTGGGAAGTCACCTCTTAAGTCCTTTTTTTCCCCTGGTGTCTTGTCTGTTTGACATCTACTCTTTGGAGTGGGATGGCTTGACCTGTGTCAAGTTCAGTAAAACCTTGAGCTCAATTGAAGTGATGCAGGGGCAGAATCTGGTTGTACAAGTATCCACAAGGATTTCTGACCTTATCCCATGCTGGCTGGCAGAGGCAAAGCTCTTGAAGTGTAATGAGTGTCACTAAGCGTCTAAGGAGCCAGGCAATGGCAGAGCCTGGGAGAAATCAGGCAACTCAACTGTCTCAGTGTTAGACCAACGTGTACTGCACTCTGCCCAGGTATGAATACCACTCTCATGTGCAATACCATCACCTTTTGCTTCTCCTGCTTCCCTTCTCTTCATGCAAGCAGAAGAGAGGCATTTCCTTTAGACTGGATGCGTGTAATCACTATGACCTAGTTTGAGAAGTAAATGTAGAAGGCAGAGAAAACCATACCCATTAAATGAACAAATACAGTAGATAACTACACCATCTTACACCTCACCACACCCAACCCCTGGCACCAATCCAGTGTTAAATTCACTTAGTAATTTAGATTAGGTTTTGGTCATGTTAAAAATAATTCTCAACACCTGTAGCAGTTACTGGTTTTAAATGTAGAAAAGAATCTAGACTTAATTCTGAGCCTCTCAGTTTGTGGTCTTCCTGTGCATGGTGTGCCTGCCCACTGCTTGCTGCCTCCCCCTCCCTGTGAACTGCGCTTGTTCTTTTCTAAGGTGGTAGAATTGTCTCTTCTTCCTGCTGACCCAGCCAAGGTCTGCAGTTGACAGGTTAGCAAGTGCATGTTGGGTTTTTTTGGAGGAGTTCAAGAATGGAAGGAAGGATATGAAGTACATTTGACATGGTTCACAAAGCAAGTGAGCCTTGGACTGCTGTCCAGGTTTTCTTGATTCCTCTGTCTGGCATTAGAAAATATCACAAGACACAGACAAATATTACTGTATTTAAAGGCAGAATGTGCTACACAGCTCTACTGGCATGAGTTAATAAAAGTGAAAGAGTGAACAAAAAGTAAATGTTATCTCAGATGACAAAATAACAGGCTTTCATAATGAACTAGCATCCCTCTCTAGGATTGATGGCTTCCAATAAGCCTGAGCTGTTTTTTCCTACCCTTTGGCATTCAGAGAGAGAAAATGTTCAGAAAACCTTTGGATTTCTTTCCCCATCATTTCTATAATGTATCCCAGGTACTGAAATGTGTGGTTAAGGCTATTGATAAAACATCCACAGTAGAAGACAGCAGCATGTCATCCAGTTTCTTCCAAAGATGTAAAACGTGGATCTGCATTTGCAAGAGCAGTATAGCAGTTCACATCTGAGTAGATTATGCATGAGAAGCCTGCATGATGACACTGTCTTTCTGTAATCCTCTATCAAGATTGATATCAAGCATTACCTTAGCTCTCCTCAAGTGTTGTTATTCTCTGGCTGTTCTCATTCCTCCCTCATTAGGAGGAATCGGTGAAGGAGGAGTGAAAAATAAGGAAACCTGATTTGGCTCAGGAAGCCCTTGAGCTGAGACTGGTTGGCAGCTGGAAGACAGCCTAAGGGAAGTATTGTCTGCTCATCCCATTTTTACACACTTCCCTGGGCAGCTGTGTTGTAGCCCGTTCTGGACAGATGTTTGGTCCAACTTGAGATGCTCATTTCCATTTGATTTTGTTTATATTCCTCTGACTGCTCCCTGACTTGTGCAGGCTTTTTGAGAGTCTGTAAACTTAGGTCACTTTTTTTTTAAACATCTTTTCTGCTTAATCGTTATTCCCTTATTTCTTTCAAGATACTTGCCCTTTTGATGGGTGTTCCCATTTAGGGGGGCATGGGACCTTTAGCTCTGGAAGGAACAGGAGCTGTTCTGTTCAAGAGCTCTTGGTAAGGATTTCCTGCTGATCAGTCAGTGTTGGGATGGGGTTGAAGGCTATGGTCTCAGCACCTGCTGGTGACTGCTCAACCCATGTTTACCTGCTGCTTAGAGCATTGAAGGGGCAGGCTGCAAAATGTGCCTGCCCAGGCCCTGTGGTGTCCCATCTTCTATCTCTCCTGCTAAAAGCAGATCAGGAATAACAGCTCCCCCAGAGGAGAGAGGTGAATGTGAGTTCTGACTCTCCTCTGCTGTGAAAATAGATGCCATACAGATGAGCTGTTGGTTCTGAGAAGATGGGATGCCCTCCCAAGGGGGAGATTACGTTTCCCTTGGTTGAACAGGTTAGCCTGCCTCTGATTAACCCGGACACACTCAATTCTACTTCATGGTTTGCTTTATGCTCATCTTCCCCCTCTCCTTCTTGAGTGTACACGAGCCTTTGGTCTGAAAATTTAATTACAGTAATCTTTTCCTCCTAGGCTATGATAATGACAGTCCCTGGTTACAAAGAAAGGTCTCGACCAACTTACTGACTAGTTGGAGGCTAAGCCATGTCCTGAAGTTCATTTGTGGACAGACCTGTAGCACAGCAACCAAATGCACAGGCAACTCAGCCTGAGACTGCTGAAGGAAAGCACTGGCTGGGCATAAGTTTGCATTTTGCTGCACAAAGGCCCAGTCTTATTGCATTACTCTTGCATTTTGCTTTTGTGGCTTTAAACCAGATCTGTAATGTTTTCTATACTTTCACAACAGCTCAAGCTCCCACAGGTTGAAATTAATATTTAGTCCTAGCATCAGTTTTTGCCAGCAAGAGATTCAGGGATCTGATTTAAAGGGAACTGGTTTTGTTTCTGCTGTTGACTGGGTGTTTGTTTGAGAGAAACACTTCCTATTTCTGACTTTTCTTTTAAAATCATATTTAAAGTTGCTTAAGTGTTACTTTATATGAAATACTTCTCCTACCCTCACAACCCAATGTTTCTCTAATAATGGCTTTAGCTGTCAGTCCTGTTCCCGTGCCTTTAGACTCCCATGCCTCCCATTCTTTAGACTCTGCATAGTATGTGGTTTTAACACCTACTAAGAAATTTTCTAAAGGAATGCCTAATTTCCAGGACTACACCTAGTAGGTTACTGCAAAAATGAAGTAGTCTGGAAGGAGGGCACAGGGATGAATGGACACAAGCTTCAATAAACATCTAAGAAACAACCTTGTAAAGGACTGAGGGTCATGCAGGAGTGGTTATTTAACTTCTAAATGAAAAGGGTGAGAAAATGCTGTTTGCCTGGGTAAAGTCTGCTTTCAGCCCCTGGGAGCTGGTCTGTGTTCACAGGTGTTATAGTGACAGTAACACAGCCTAATGCTAAAGGAGACAAAGATGATCAAGGCTTTGGAGGAGAGGATCATCACATCAGTTAACCCACTCTACCTTCTTGATAGAAGCAGCTGTGCATCTAAATAGGTAGAAAAGGAAAATGAATAAATGTTTGGATACAGCTGTTAATAGTTTTGGAGGGAATTTAGAGTGGGTAGGGGCAGGACAGATGTTGAAGGGAGAGATTGTATAAAATTGGTTAAAGTGCCTAATTTGCCTAAAATGTTGCTTAAAGAAAATGACAATTTGTCAAAATTCTCTCTATCATTTGGCTAAATTTGAGGGTGAAAACGATTGTTCAGCAGTTGTGAACACCGAGGGAGTTCAAGAAGTGGTTCACTTGCCAGTGGGTGATGCAGCTTGATGGGCAGTGGGGTAGGGACACCAATGATTAATTTATTTAGCATCTGTCTGAGTTGTCCCTTGAGGGTCATCCCTGTCTGGACAGAAGGCAAGATGACTGTGTGAGAGAGCCCTGATTAGAAGTCGAGGAAGGATGAATATTGTGTTCCTCAGAGAGGGAGGTTTGTAGGCAGAGCTCTCAGGTGTATGTGCAACATTACCTTGAAGTCTCTCATAGTAGAATATAAATGTATTTGCCTTCTTCCCAAACCACTCTTTCCATCTGTTTTATGTTTTAGGCACCTTGGTTCTTATCTAATGTTTTATCACCTTGATAGTGCTTACTTTAAAGATGTCTGCTTCTATCTCTCTAATCTCTTCACATCACCTCCCCAGGGTGCTCTCTCCTTTGTCTCTTACTGTTCTCAGTGACTCCTTTACCTGATGCTATTTTTTTCCCCACCCCTCACTGATGCATTGCAACCTCGGTTAACATTTCTGCTTTCCCTTGGAGCAGTAGTGAGGAAGCACCATTTGGATACCAGAAAGGGATTCAAAGTATAGAGAGTGCAGCTGTAGAACCCTGGGGACCTGGACATCTGGTGTTTTCTGGGTTAGAAACTGACCCCTCCAGGCTCCCTATGTAACTTAAGTCAGCTCTGACCTTTGGTGGCATAGACAAACCAGACACAAAAACCTCTGCTCTGTGTTCATGAAAGGAGGGAGTTTATGGGTGTCAGAAGCTTCCCACAATGTGACAGGTGATGCCCAGAAATGTTGCAGTAGTGAACCTTTTGCTACTGCACTGGCTCTCCCTGGTATCTCTTACTCCAGGTCCTGGTGCACAAGGGCAGTTTGAGTGGCAGGCAAGGGATAAGGAAACGCTGCATGTCAGGTGGAGGCAGGAATTGATGATGAGAGCAGAAGTTAAGGCAACCTGGAAAAAGTGGGGTTTAAAGCTGTCTGGGGCCTGGGGACGGATTCATTTTTCCTCAGTGGAGTGACAGGGAACTGGCCAGAGAAATGTGAAGCTGGCAGGGGGGGCAGCTGATGATGTTGCTCTGCAAAAGGGTTTTCTATTCACCTTCATCAGTGTTAGCCTGTTAACAGCCAGCCTCATCTGTGAGGCAGAGAGCAGTCAGAGAATCCTAGATGTCTCCAGCCTGAGCATACCTCTTCTGCATGGGCATCCCCAGGAGAACTGTTAACAGGAACTGCTTGTATAGAAAAACCATCATAAAAAAACCTCATTGTGGGGTATCTACAGGCCCTAAGTGCTCTGGCATTGCAGTGGCTCTTGAGCTCAGGTGAGCACTGTGCTGGTAGACCCAAGTCACTCTAGAGTCCCTGATCCCCTGGGATTTGGTTTATTTGACTGAGAGTTGATTTCTCAAATTCAGACAGACCTGTCATGGGGGGTGACTTGTGGAGGTGAGCAGTCTAAAAAAACACTAAAGACTCTGTGAGCTGTCTAGTTGCTGATATCCAAGGCAGATGAGCTTGGATGGTCCATGGAGGTGCCTGTACCCCATAAATGACTAGAAGAGGAGCCTGATTTATCAACTCTAACTGCATCCCTACATTCCCATGAGCTCCCTGTCTTCTGGTTGAAGAGACATGAGGAGAATCTGAATCAGGGTGTGTGTGTGTGTGTGAGCTATCTGCCATTATCTTTGCTGAACGTGTATCATTTGGTTGTCCTGCTCTGCAGCAGGCAGCTCTGCTCTCATGGACTGCTAACATACTGCACCAGCTCTGTGCATATCAGTAACGGCACCCTGTGCTTGTGGGGTATTCTTATGAGGGATGAGACTGGCATCTGGGTGCTTTGTTCCCTGGTGATGGTTTCTAGTAGGTGATGGGGTTGTCAGTGGAGCAGTGTGTGTGTGAACATGTGGCTGCTCCTCAGGCATAGGGGCAGGAGGAACCCTCTGACTCCTGAGCTCTCTACAACTGCCTTTTCTCTGCCTTCATTCCTCAGATCCTCTCTATTCTTTGCCTTGGCAGGAAGAGGTGTCCCAGTATGCTCAAGGAAATGGAAGAAAAATTGGAAGCGTTTCAGCTTTTTTGTACATGTTTCAATTTTTCCTTGCAGTTTACAGTGCTAGACGCACTGGATCTTATTACATAAAGATGTTGTTTCTTGTCATTAATCCAAGGCACGGTGGCTGTTGGCACTTTCCCTCTAATTTGCTGTTCTCCTTGGTGAATAGCTATCTCATGGCACATACAGACTTGCTCTACTTTATCCCTATTGAGAGTATTTGCTCCTTAACTCTAGGATCAAGGGAAGCATCAATTCCTTTTTTGCTTTGTTTTATCCTTCTAGTTTTATTCATAATATAAAAAAATACTCTGGCTGAAGCAATAGCAGTCCAGCAAAACCAGGACTCTGCTTTTTGGGGAGCAAGACTTTCCAGGTTTGCCCATTCAGCTCAGGCAAGGGGTGCAGTGCTAAATTCTGGGTCTACTGGAATTGACTATGGAGCCTGTGGACTCAATTTTGTCTGGAAAAGCCACTTTAAAATGCTGTGAGGATGGTTTTCCACAGAAAGAAAACAACTCTTGGTGCTCAGCTGTTCATTCTCTTATGACTTACTAGAATATGTCAGTACTACTGTTTCAACATTTCTCCTTTTGCCTGAATCAGGATGCAGAAAGTATCATCTTTACAGCTTTTCCATGCACAAGTGCATGGTCTTTTATGCAAGGATCTCAGTAGTGCATGAGCTGTTACGGTTTAACCCTAGCTGGCAACTAAGTACCAGGCTTGCTCACTCTGCCCCACCCCCAGTGGGATGGGGAGATGAATCAGGCAGGGAGGAGGTAGAACTTGTGGGTTGACAAAGTAAAATATAATAACAATACAAATATTACTGATTATCATAATTATTGTAATAAGAAGGAGAGAAAGGAGTAACACCCAACAGAAGCAAGTGATGCACAATATGACCATGCACCACCTACTGACCAATGCCCAGCCTGTCCCTGAGCAGTGGCTCCTGACCAACTCCCTGCAGTTTATATACTAGGCATGATGTTCTATGGTATGGAATGTCCCTTTGGCCTGTTGGTCAGCTGTCCTGGCCGTGTTCCCTCCTGGCTTCTTGTGAAGCTCCTCACTGACAGAGCATGGGAAATGGAAAAGTCCCTGACTTAGGGTAAGATGCTACCTGACAACTATAACATCTGTGTGTTATCAACATGAACCTCATGCTAAATCAGAAATAGCATTGTACCATCTACTAGGATGAAAATTAACTCTATTCCAGCCAAAACCAGGACAGCTGTCCCGCAGTGCAAGTTTAAGGCTGAAACCCTTACTTCCCCTTGAGGCTAACCTTAGGTATGCTTCTGGACTTCTCTGTACTTCCTGCTGAAAATAAGAATTATTGTGCTTGACTATCGGGTGGCTAATTAAGGCTTCCTTGAGTAATAGGAGAAGCTGGGACAAAGGGCAAGATGGAAAAATAGGGAACTGTTGCAGAACCAAGTCCTCCACTGTTCAAAAGTGCAGAGTTAAGTTGGTCAGTGTCTTTTCTTATGTGTTCTTTCACAGGCCATATTTTTTCCCATCAGTCTCCTACTTGTCAGGTTCTTGAAGGATAGTGTTCACTTAATGAGCAGCCAGATTACACTTTGTTTTACTGTGTTTGTTCAATGTGTGGCTCTGGGCGTTGTTGATAACACACTGTTTTAAGTCCTGCCCTGAAGATGGGATTATTGATTTCCTCAGAATCTTTTTTTTATCACAGTAGTATCTAAGTGTAGAACCCAAGTGTTTCACAAACATTAATTTATCTTTACAATACTCCTGTGAGGAAAGAGCTTTTCTCGGCTCCCTGCTTATATAGAGGGGATGGCAGTGGGCACAGCTGAAATCAGAAGCATTCAGTAATTTTGAAATCCTAGTTAGAGATACACGGGACTAAGTATTTTTCAGAGTCTGTGGAGTATAGCACTTGCTGTGTTCAAGGTGTAGAACCTTTAGATGTAGAAGTGGTCTGTCAGTCATTGCTCAAGCTGGACTTGGGATTTCTGGTCTTCAGTGCATAGTGAAAATAACAGAATTAGTGGCCATCTGCTTTAAGTGACTTATTTTAGAATCAGAGAATCATTAAGGTTGGAAAAGGCCTCCAAGGTCATCAAGTCCAACTTCTGACCTAACACTACCATGACAACTAAACCATATCACTAAGTGCTATGTCCAGTTGCTTCCTGAACGTTTGCAGGGATAGTGGCTTTACCACCTCTCTGGGCAACCCAATCCAATGCTTAACCACCTTTTCAGTGAAAAAATTCTTTCTACTGTCCAAACTGAAACTCCCCTGGCATAGCTTGAGGTCTTTTTTCCTTGTCCCGTAGCTGGTTGTCTGGGAGAAGAGACTGGCCCCCACCTGGCTACACCCTTCTTTCAGGTAGTTGTAGAGTGTGATGAGGTCTCTCCTGAACCTCCTTTTTTTCCAGGCTAAATACTCCCAGCTCCCTCAGCCATTCATTTATATGACTTAACCTCCAGACTCTTCACTAGCTTCTTTCTACAGTCAAAGTTGGAACAAGATCTTCCCAAGGTGCCCTTCTCATGGTAGTAAAAGCCATTCCCAGAAGAGCAAGGACTGTGCATCTTGATACTTCACACAACATTGGGATCATGCTGGTGCTTTTCTCCAGGTGATACCATGGCAGCTGCTCCCTCAGCTAACAGTGGAATGAGACCTTTGGCTGCGTAGCTTTTGCTGAAATTCAAAAGGGCTGGGAGCTGCAAGCCACTCAGGGACAGCTGATCAGTGGGATCTTGCCTTGGCACTTGGTGGAAGCATCCATCAATTAGTTGTTTTTGAGCCAAACACCTGTGTTAAACTCTTGCCAGTTTTGTAAGCAGGGAAATATGGGCTCTGCTTTTCCCATATGGGGAATATTTGGAAAACATGAGAATATTCTGATACGTTAAGTTTACCATGTGGGAAATACGGTTCCTCTGAAGAAATCCCATCTTGGTCTAGCTAGGTGTTTGAACTTCTGACTGCTTTGCCTTGGGTATTTCAGGTAAATATTATTTACTGTTTTGTACCTTTGTATTTTGACTTCTTTCAGAGAGCTTCTCATCACAACTGTTTTTCAATAGAAAGTTGTTTTCTCAATTTCATGGAAGCTTTGCCATGGAAAATGTCCCATTTTGACAGAAAAGGATTACTTGGGGCAGCAAGCATAACACCATAGGGCCTGCAATGCTTGCTCTAAGCCCTGAGTATCCAGAGTTTGCAGTATATTCTGGCTTATTATAACAGAGCAGGTCAACTGCAGGGTATGACAGCAGCCAGACACCTGCTCTTGTGATGCCTGGCTGTCAGGATTGGTGGCTTCTGGTTGCCAAAATAGCTGCTCTGCTTCACAAAAGGGATACGAACAGGGAGTCCAAGGCAGAGAGACAAGTTTGAATGCTGAGCGAGTGGCTAAGAGTCCCTCAGAGCAACAATTCAGAATTCAAAGTAATATTTTTTTTCTGTAATCAGTATTTTAATTTAATGCCAAAAGTACAGAGGAAACATTTTTCTGACCTGCTGTCCTCTGCAGTACATAATTGCATAGCTGTTGCATGGCTAGCAGCTTTGCTTTTTGAATTCCAGCTGTAATTGTTTTATCTCAATCATATTGGCTGATTGTCTAAATGATGGTTTTATGTATTATGGTAAAATTTTGGTTTATTTTGCCTCTCTCCCAGCTGTACTTGCAAGTCTGTTTTTTGCTTAGGTTTGGATAGCTGATGTCTTACAGGGGATAAATGTACTTGTTTGTCTACTTGTTGGCATCTGTGATAGGAAATCTAATCTTTCCATTGGTGTGTTTCTAGGATCCAGCAGAGACAGATGTAAGTCTTTATTGCCAATTTTACCTTCTTTTAGTCACATATGGTTGTTGTCCAATGGAGTGTCTGGTTCTCTGTGTGCATCTTGATGAGGAGGTAAAAGGGTGAAATGAGTATGTTTTAATGTAATTCTAGAACTTCACAACCAAGAATTGGACTCCTGTGTTTCTATTTGCAGAAAATGATCTAGTGTGCTGTTTGAGCTTTTCTTCCCATTGCAAAATTAAATGTTTGTTACCTGCACTTTTTTCTCCAAGGCAGTAATGACCACTCTGCATTTGAGCAAGTGTCATCTTTCTTGATGTTCCTGGAGTAATTGATCTTGCTTCATTTAAGAGAATGTTCCCCTCACTGATTTCTTCCCTCAGTTGCCAATGCCATCCCAATTTGTTTCTGATGCAAGCCATCTTTGGGAAACTGCTAATTGCTTCTTATGCAAAACAAGGCATCTCTTTGTCATTCAACTTGAAATGCTGCACATCTGCATGTGGAGAGACAGCTGCTTTGCTAAGGCTAAAACTCTGCCATCGTTGTGGTGTGGGCAGAAATTCTGATTGCCTGCACTTGGAACTGGCATTACCTGTGGCACTGAAATAAAGCAATAAAGGGTATTACACTGGGCTCAGTGCCATACTGGTGTGGTCACAGCATCCTACTGGTTCTGAGCACAAGTGTGGGGTGTGCACTGCTTGCCATACACTGTGTGTACATCACTTATGAAACTTCTCAGAGCTCAGCAAGAACAAAACAAAGGGAGTTTTAGGTCTTCTCAAAGCTATGAAAACAACTACTGTTGGCTCTGAGAAATATAATGCATGCACACATATGTAAAAACCACTAAAATCCACCTTATACTTTGGAGAAGGCAGGTGCAGTTCTTGTTCCTTTATTATAATGGTGCTCGTTTTCAAGGGTTTCCACTAAAATTGCTTGGAGGAGAAACTTCCTTTCAGATAGCAAGTTTTCTAATGAAAGCAGAGATGGTCAGTTGTAACACTTGAATGAAAACTGCAAGTCCAAGTATTGCTATGAAAGTGCTCTCTCTCCCTGTGGGAGGAGTTGGTTTGCTGTAATATGCATATTGAAGGATGTCATTCTGGAGCAATGCTGGCGTGGTGTGCTCAGCTTTTTCATAAAAGCACAGAATGGTTTGGCTTGGAAGGGACCTTGAAGCTCATCTACTTCCAACCCCTTAGTCATCTGCAGGGACACCTTCTGGTTACTGAGACCCCTGTCCAACCTGGCCTTCACTTTCAGGGATGGGGCACCCACCACTTCTCTGGGCAACCTGTGACAGTGTCTCAACACCCTGCTGGTACAGAATTTTTTCCTAATATCGAATCTAAATCTACTCTTTTTCAGTTTAAAGCCATTACCCCTTGTTCAATCACTAAGTGCCCTTGTAAAAAGTCCCTCTCGAGCTTTCTTTGAAAACCCCCTTTTAGATACTGAAAGGCTACAATAAGATCTCCCCAGAGCCTTCTCCTGGCTGAACAACCCTAGCTCTCTCAGCCTGTCTTCAAAGAAGAGGTGTTTCAGCCCCCTGATAAACTTTGTGCCCCTCTCTGGACTCCAACAGGTCTGTGCTCTTATGTTGGGGCCCTCAGAGCTGGACACGGAACTCCAGGTGGGGACTTGCAAGAGCATTGTAGAGGAGGACAATCCCTTCTCTTAACATGGAGTTTCCCAATTTGTATTCTACCTGGAAATAAAGGATAAATTTTTTGTTACCTCCTATGCATCACTACTTAGTTATTTTTAAAAAAGCAAAGTGGATTTTTTAAGTGAAACAAGCTCCATCATCTTTTGAGCTTTTGGCATCGTATATTGTAGTCTAGGTTTTGCTCCAAAGCACACTCTTAAGAGAGAAACTCACAGCCATCTGTTTGATATTTATGAGATTGTAATTTTAGATCAGGGAATTTATTATTCTGCATTAAAAGGTAGGCATAAAATAAACCAACCTAAAAGGGCATAGAGCTTTTCAAAAGGTTTTCAACCAGTTAAAGCTTTTTCTCTCTTCTATATAGTACTCTGAAAGCAAGATTACAAAACACCTGGATGTGGTTTCTGTTGGCTCTGTGTAGAGGCTGCAGTCCAAATGCAACTGGCTGCTGCTCTTGAGGGGGCAACATGCCTTCTACACTTTTTTTATGGGGGGAGGGGGGAAAATTGCTGGCATTACAGCTGACTTAAATTACAGTTTACAGTTGGCCTGTTCTTCAGTGTGTTTAACTGTTTTACACTCCTCAAAACAGCTGCTGGAGACAAGCAATGTTTCAGCCCTTTCCTGAAGTGGTTTTACTGCTTAGTAGTTGCATTGTTTTTCATTCAGTCTTCATCACACTCACAAGTTTCTGTGAATACCCTTTGGTTCTGGTATGGCTGTTTCCCTAAAGCTTTTATTTGTTAATTTTTTAAATTGTTTGTTTGTTTTTAAACCATCTTCATTCACTGCATGAAAAATTCCCCACAAAGGGGGTTGATCCAGAGCTTGGCTGTTGCTTGGCTCCTAGGTGGACGTAGGTAAAAAATCTTCCTCTGTAGTATTTGCCCATATTTCATCAGGAGCTTATGTGCGTGTGAATTTGTCCTTAGCTGGGCTCTTGAAATGAAGATGAATTGTCATTTATGTGCAGAGATGAACTGTTTGCCCTGGAGAGAACACTAACAAATGTCCATACTGTTTTCTGAAGCAAGGTATAGTGTCGGATCTCTAATCTCTGGCAGATGTGAAATGTATGCTTAAAGCTTTGCATATAAATATATGTCCATTCATATTAGTTTTTCTGTGTACATGTGACCATGAAATAGTATTGCTTTCATGCATGCATACCCTGTACACAAATATATAATGGGAAATATGCATTTCTTCACTTTGTTTTTTTTTTGGCCTGGGTAAACGCAGCTGTGATGTGCCCATAGTTTATGGATTTTACATGTGGGTTACTTCAGTTGAACACAGGGCAAGACTTAAAAGCCTGTATGTGACTATTGCAGTGCAAAAGAGCATACACGCAGGCATGCTGAGGTTTCTCTGCATTTAATGGGGCAGGTGAGTGGTTATCCAGTTTTTCCCTAAAATCCTCTCCCTGCAAGTGAAGGTCCAACACCTCCTGGTACCAGAAAATTTTGCTCCCATGTAATTTGAAGATACATGGATAAGTCAAGTATGCTAAGCTAAAGCCACTGAGATTTGTTACTGTAGCAGAATATTTTAACATCCATGACCTTTATCTCAAAAGGTGGGGTTGAGTGACCTTAGAGAACAGCAGGAAACTTGTCTTTTGAAATGTGTGATATGGTTGGAGTTGTTGAGTGGCTTGTTGAAAGCTGCATCATTTCAGGATTCTCAACTGTGAAGTGCAGATGCTTTTTTCTAATGTAGTAGTGCTTTTAATACATTTACTAGTTAATGCATGTATATTTGCAGCAAAGCTTGTCTGTAGGGTGCTCTTCACCACTTGTTATGTCACGTTGTTCATAGCAGAATTTAGCAGAAGTGGAATAACACGGGGAAAATTAGACCCTGTTCTCTAATTGTTCTTTTAATGGATTACCCTAATTATAAATGCATTATTTAATAATTAAAATGCACTAATTTGTAATTCTGTAATGATCTAAGTAGTTAGTCTTTTCAAGACCTGAATAGGAGATTTAAAACCAGGTAGAAAGCTCTTCCACATGAACATGCACAACATGATTTATTTAAGCTTAATTTTTCCTTTTTGCCAAAATGCTGGTATGTACCTGTATATATAATCTCCTGTGTCTCTTGCAAACTTGGCTTTTCTCTTCAGCAATGCGTTTTCTCAGGTGGTGTTCACGCTTTATAGCTTTATATAAATCCCATGTATCACTGGATAACCATTTTCAACATGGCCTTTCAGTAACACCCGTAAATTCTGGCTTTATAGGAAACTTTAATTTTTCCACAAACCTCCAGACTTTGTACACTATTGTAGTTTTTGCATATTGTGACAAATCCATCTTTTACCTCTGTCTCCTTAAGGAAAGAGTCTAGGTGTCTGCACCATCTGTCTCTTGAACCCTGGAAACTCCTTCTGACAGAGGAGCAGAGGTCTCAAGAGAGGTCTCGTAGACTTAAAAGACCATAAAAAGGCCACTGCAGCAGAAATCCTGCAGCGTTCACTCACTATTTATCAGATATCAGGGATTCCACGTGGCTGTTCAGCCTTGAGTCAAATGCATACAAGGGAGCCCCTGCTCCCCGTGGAGCCCCTGCCTGTGCCTTGGGAATTCACTACTTGTCTACATTCTTGTTGAGCGCTGTCAACACAGAGAAATCCATAACCCCTTGGTTGCCTGTGCACCTTGGAAGATGAATATTTGGCCACAAAGGAGATAAGATTCTTCCAATTTATTTTTAAAAACTGTTTTTCCTGGGTGCTCTGCTTCTGAAATGCTTCTGACAGCTGACCTCCAGCCTGAAGGTTGCTTCTGCCTCCTCTTCCTCCTGCTTAGAGTTTATTTTCCTGTCCCATCTGAATGACTCACTAGTGATTACTCTCCATCTTAATGCAGCTTATGATGGGAGGGCAACTTGACAGAGGAGCTCTGTTTCTCTGCAAGGCCTTGGAGACAGCCATGCTGTACCAGAAGACACTTGCAGCTCATCTCCCTGTCTGGCATTGCAGTGAGGCAGGCTTCCAGCTACGAGATATTCATCTGTGTGCGCTGGATAGTTGTCATCCAGTGCTACTGCTGCCGTTTTTTTTTCTTTTTGAGTAGGGTGGAAATACATATTTGCCCTTGTATTTCAAATCCTGAATAAGCAGCATAACTTGCCTTAGATTTCTGTGCATTTTCCTCAGCTATGCTCTTTATTTTCTTGGACTAATGTTGCCCAGAACACCAGTGTCAAGCATAACAAGATAGAGCTCTTTCTCTATTCAGCTGTAGCTGCAATCATAGCATCATAGAATATCCTAAGCTGGAAAGGACCCACAAGGATCATCCAAGTCCAACTTCTGAAGCAGTTTGTACTGTCGTCGTTGCAATTACCAAGAGATGTGTATCATTGTCCTGGTGCTGCCCAAGTGTGCAGGAGGCTTTGTCTATAGCAGTGATGTAACTTGGAGAAAGCATTTCTTTTTTTGTAAGCAGTGATGATGTAATTGACTAAATGCTAAGTATTTTCTGGCTTTTATTTTTCTGTTTATGTAAGGCTTGTTACAGCTGTGACAGAGGCACCAGAGGATCTTTTTTGGCTGTGATGAGGTGTGATGTTGGCTCTTTGTACTTCTGATCTGATGATCTGTGATTGCCGCTTTAGATTTCTGCATCTTTCAGCACTGGGGATTTCTCTCTTTTTTTTTTTTTTTTTTAGTGATGTCACCTGGAATAGCTGCTTCTGCTGTCTTAAGCCTAAATTTGAATTTAATTGTAAAATGCATTTGCATTTCACAGAATCTGAAAAATTTCTCTGGCTTGGGTTAAGGTTAAATCAGCTTTCCACAGGAGTCTGGCTTGCCAGTCCTTTTGTATTCTGTGTCAACCCTAATCTTTTCACTAAAGGAACTGTATTTCCTCAAACAGAGACATATTTAAGCTTTAAGTCTGTCATATGCATCTACTGATTGATCTTTCCATTGGTGAAGATTAAAGGAGGAAGGTCCCGCACCAGTAACTCTCTTGCGTGGATGTGACTCCTTGCCTTCACATCTGTCTGTGCCCTGTGCTTTGTTTTCTGTCATCCTCCCCTTCATATAAAAGCTGTCCATGCCTGCTCTGCTGGGAGCCTGCTGCAAGGAGAAATTGCATTGCCTGCCCTTAAAGGCTGCAGAGGAAGAGCCACCCCCTCCATCTTAATTTCATATTGCTCCTTCAAATGCCGTGTCTGCCGTGATTCCCTTGGTGGTTTGTGGTGGAGAGAAGATATTGTCTTGCTGTTTCTTTCCTTTTTCTGTGCAGCACCTGGCATACGAGCCCTGACTAGGCCAGAACATGGAACCACTGCAGTTGTGGAAACAATCGGTAGCTTTAATTGCAAGCTCTCAGGCAGCAGAGGAACACTTTGAAGCTGGCTGGCTGAGCAGAGGAAGGCTTTGCTTTGTGACAAGAGGTACCTTGAAAATGTGAGCCTATCCTGTGTACCAGCAACACAGCTTTTTGTGATGCTGTCAGCTTTCTTTTGACCTTGTGTGAACTCTTGGCACTTTTGACCTGTGACATAGGAGAAGCTAATTTGTTTTAGCTTGCTCATAGTCTTCATTATGTGCTGTCCTCAAAACTGGTGCCTTTCCTCGTGTTGGGGTGTCTCCAAATCAGGTCTGCACCTTTTGCAGAGCCAGCTGAGAGCTGTAGGGAGGGTGCTGGTCTCTTGATGTCAGATGGTCTCCATATGGGATGGGCTCCTCTAACCTCACATAACCTCTGCCCAGACTCAGTTGCTGGTCTGTCACTTGCTGCAGGTCTCTCCTTCCTTCCACCTCACTGGCCAAGGATATGCACCAGACCTGGCACACCTTGCCTGGTCCTGCCAGGTGGCATCCGGTGGTATTGGGTGGACCTGCCCAGAGCAGCAGAAGTGGTTTCCAGTATCTGGGTGAGATCATTTGCTTTCTTACAGAAAATGTGTACTCTCCCTGTTCTTTTCTTTTTTGGTCCCCCTTTTTTTGCTTCACAGTTGTTTGCATTTTTCCACTTTAGGGCTATGTCCTCTTTTTGAAAAGAGTTTTAAAAATGACCGTGTAAAACCTTTGCTCCTAATTGACAGAGCTGCCTTGACACTGTGGCACACAGAATGAGCCTGATTGAAGGGGGGAAAAACAAATGGTGTTTCTGTTCATCTGAGAAACAAAATTATTATTTTTTTTAATAAGTCTGTGTGAAATGAAAAGGGGAAAAGGCAAACCAAAAGAGTTTAAATTCTGCACCAGGGAAGATCTTGGTGTGTTCAGTCCCTGTGCACAGTGTATAATTAAACCTAAAATAGAGCAGTGAACTGAGGGAGGGAGGTGGGCTACAAGACCAAGCAGGGGGAGGGGGCAGGGTTACTCACTTCAGAAGCACTATCCAAAAATAAGTTTCCATTTCTTTCCTGCTTTATTTGATAAATGAGCTTGGTCTCATTTAATTCCATTTCTGGTTTACTCTCTTTTCATCTTCATCTGCTCCTATTCTCTCTCTGTCACCATAACCATTTATTGGAAGTATACTGGGACATGATGTCCCCAGTTGAGGCTGGCTCTGCTGTGCCAAAGATGGACCTGCAGTGAAGGAGACTGGTGACTCTCTCTGGGGAGCACTCTGGGTTGGTGGGCTGGAGGAACTCAGTCTGTGTTGATGGTAGCTTGTAGCTTTCTCTAATTTGTCATCTAATTAGCCCAGACTGGAGCCTTTTTCTCTTGGTGCAAATATATTTCAATAAGGGTTCTTCCAGCCACTGCACTCCCATTCCTTTTCACCAGCCTTATGTACTCTTTTTTTTTTTCCCCCGCTCCTCTGTCTTATTTAGCTTTAATTTCTCTTCACTTTCTTTTCTCCTTTTTCTCTTTGTTCTATTTGCACATATTTGTGCTTCTTCTATATCTTTTGCCTCCTATTAATACTCTCTGTTGCTTTATTTTTCTCTTATTGCCATTGCATTTTTCTGGGGCATCACACTTATAATATAGCCACAAGGTAAAGGCCAGTGGGCTTGCTAAGGAAACTGCTTTGCAAAAAAGTGAGAAATTCAGGTTAATTGGATGCAATCAGGTCAAAATTTAGTTAATCTTTGAGTGGGTGGGTGTGTTAGCACAAGGCTGTGTATACATGCCCAGTCTGGGGGCTGATCCAGGCATATTCATTTCCAACTTTGTATGAATATGCGCATTCCCTTGGATACTGGAAGAATGATGTGCATCTGGGGAAAACGACAGGAGTACAAAAGTGACATCTCTGCATGTCATAGTAGAGAAATTTCTTCCTTCTCTGGCAAGAGAACAAGGCTGTCAAATCCTAGAGTAAGGGTAGCTGTAGAGCTGTCACCTAATAAACAAGAGTGAAAGATCAAATGGAACATCCGTCCTCAGGAAAGGATGCTCTATGTGGAGGACAGAGGGATATTGTCTGTGTGAAGAGTGAAGGGAGGGAAGATTCCCTCAGATACCTCTATTGATTTTTTTGTGTGTGTGTAAATAAGGAACAGGTTTAGTTATTCAAAGCTGTCCTATTTATTCAGCTGTTGAGATGTCCTCTATACTTGAATGTCAGGATGGGATTGTAAGGTTGAGGAAACTGGTGCTGTAGTTTTGAGTGGCAAAAAAGAAAAAAAATCATTAAATCCTTCAGGCTGGAATGGTCCTCAGGAGTCCAATCTCCTGCTCAAAGCAAGGTCAGCATTGAACTCGAGCCAGGCTGCTCAGGGCTTTGCCCAGCTGGGTTTTGAAAACCTGAAAGTATGGGGTCTGCACCACCTCTCTGGGCAATGACTGCCATAGTTGCAAAATCTATATAGGAAAAACTCTTTGTTTCTGTTTGATTTGAAGACTATTTCTTTTTCTCCTCCTGTGTACTGCAGTAAAGAGCCTGGCTCCATCTCCTTTAGTGTACTGGACATAGGGCTGTTAGGTCACTCAAATCTTCTCTTCAGGCTAACCAAGCATCTGTCCCTCAGCTTCTCCTTGTAGGGCAAGTTCTTCAGCCCCCAACCATCTTGGTGACCCTATGCGGAAGATGATTCAGTTTATCAATATCTTGTGCTGACAGATCCAAAGCTGAATGAATTTATCCGTGTGTGGTCTAAGAACTACTGTATGAAGGGAAATAAAAACTTTTTCCTTAATCTACTGCTTACAGTTCTGTGAATACAGCCCTATATGCTCTTAGTTGCTTGTGCTGCTGGCACAGACTATGTACTCCTGAAACTTTTTTTTTAAAGCATACTGTCTGATTTGACCAGTTGTGGCATTTGATTGGGGGTCACCCTGCTTGACAGTTGACTGTCCCTCATCTTGGTTGTGAAGGGAAGGGACATGGCTCATTGTTTCTGTTACGAATTTGGCATGTGGGAGAGACAGTCTCCTGGGGGTGGTAAGGACTCTGAAGATAAGGTGGAACTGCTGACTTTGTCATCAGAAAAAAAGGAGGATTTGATAGTTGGTAGTAGCTATTGCTTTTCATAGTCGTTCATTTGGAAATACTGATGTTTTGGCTTCTATCATTTAGTAACATTAAATAAGACCCACTGGAAAAAAGCACTTTGAATTTCTATTGCTATATACTCATATATCTGAACATGTGCTACCAGGTACTGCTTAAACACTGCAATCTTGCTTAGGTCTGGAAAGTAACTGTCATGTTGTCCATCTGTCACACAGGAGATTAGTTTAAATAATTTCAGTCCTCCAGCAGTCTTAGACCTCTGAGTATGGTCAAGGGCAGAAAACATGCTTGCAAAAGTGGTGCTCAAGTAGTCTGTTTGGACTCTGATGTGTATTATAAATTCTGAGTCCCAGTGTACTGTGGCAGACCTTTACCATTCACACAGTGGACACTTTTCTTCATGCAAACAAGGTGTCCTCATCTGCATGGCCTGATGTGGCCACTGAACTATGAGTTCATGAAAATATAACCTGCAGTAGACATTCAAAAGTTGTTTTACTTCTAGTGCTAGTTTTATGACCATATGGTTATGGGTTAGAATTATTCACTTGTACATCTTTGTGTCTAAATAGCTGAAAAGTAATATTAATGAATTACAGGGCATTTCCTAAGCAATCTGAATATTCAGGAATACAGTAGAAAATCAGCAAAAGGAGTAACAGATAATTTCTAAGGAAAAGCCATTCAGAACTGTAAGCTGAGTCTCCTTTCTTTTGAATTTGATTATAAATCATTCATGATTAGGCTCTGTAGGAGGATGCTAGAAAATGGAGATGTAGGAAACTTCTAGGAAGCTGAAAAGAGCATACTGTCCTGATGTAACCCGAAGTTAATAAAAACTTTGCTTCAGACATGGGCTCTGTCCACATTTGGGGTAATTTCTAATGGGAGCCAAGGATTTAGGATTGTAACAGAAAAGGCCTTAGTAATGAATCAGCTAGTCCAACTGGTGGCCCATGAACTGCATGAGTGTTCACACACTTCAAGTGATTTCCTGTTTTGGGTTTCTGTCAGAGAGTAGCAGAGTTTGGATGATGAGAGAGCTGCTGGGCAAGTTGTGGCTTCAGGCTGGGCTAAGAGGTGGATTGAGGTGAATTGGACACCCTCCCTCAGCAATGAGGGGTACATAGTTGGCTCTTGGCTGTCTGATGTGGCTGACTGGCTTGGGAGCTTGGAGCATCTCCATGCTGCAAAGGAAACATCCACGAGATACTTCAGGGCTATGATAGCCTTGGGTTTACAGAGTGATTTAAGGCTGAGTGGGTGATGGATTGTTGTTACTGGAACCATTTTGGTATCACCTTTGTAGACCAGAGGGCCCCAGTGCACCACCACTGAGTGGAAAGAGTGGAAGATTTTGGAGACAGAGCCATGACTTCAGGGAATAATGATCTGCAGCAGCAGATGAAGGGAAGGGGATGGGTGCTGTGATTCCTTCTGCTTTTGGATGTCTCCTGCTCCATGTCCTGTTGACATTTAGTCTGGAGAGACTCCCTTATCCTGGATTGAGGTGACAATGTGTCATGGTGGGAGCTGAGCTTTGCTGCTCAAGGATTGGAGCCCTGGTACTCTCTGTGCCTCCTGGTAGGGCTCGTAAGCCCCCAAGGAAGGTGGCAGAACACAGAGGCAGAAAGGTCTATGTGATGCTGCACTGACAAGAGACTCTGTACCTTTTTTCCTGGGGTGTCCCAAGGCATGCACCTGGACCAGAATAACAAGATATATTGTAGTATAAACAAGATAGAGGGCCTAGAACCCTTGGAAAGGCTCCAACATGGCAGTTCTGATAGTGGTACTGGAGCAAATGGTTTTTGGGTTGGATGTACCCACTACATATGGTAATTATCTAAATCTATAACATTGTGAGAATTCCATGCTGGTGTGTGCTTATGCACTCTGTGCACCTGAAAGCTTCCATTAAAGAACTGCTCTCTACCTTATCTATCCTAATATTGTTCGGAAAGGTTTTTTCCCCTCCATTTTAGGCAACATTCAAACCCAGCCCACAGGCCCCTGGCTGAAACACTCTTGAGCATCTTTATCTGTGGCGTGCTAAATGCTCGTGATTAGTTTTAATTCCAGCTATTTTCAGCTATTAAAGTACTGCTTTCTTTGCATGGCCTCGTGCTTTTAATTAGCCAAAGCAAACCCATATGCCACAAAATCCTTTCCTTCATCCAAAAGGAGGAGTGTTATCATTTCTGCCACAGCTCCTTTTTCAAACACACAAAACAGGACCCAGTAGCTGGGCAACCCCCAGCGCTGCCAGAAGCCTGTGCTGTTGCAGGCTGTTTCCCTGGCATAGGAAGGGAGTGGTGGAGGACCCCTTTTGGTGCACATATCAGCTCTGTTCCTTGGGGAGCACTGCCTGGGATGGTGGGAACTGAGGATCTGTGATACACATGCCATCTCCCCTGGGCTGCTTGCTGTTAGCATATGCAGTGCTATGAGACAGTGCCCACCTCGTTGCTCTAGTCCAGGTATCTTCACAGACCCCCCACCTGCTGTTCCTGTAGGTGCCCTCTCTCCTCCTTTCTCCTTTGCTGTAAGCACAGATTTTTCAGATAAGTGATACAATATCATCTTATTTTGTGAGCTATCTGCTGTGCTAGCTGTATTTTCTGAACACAATAGCACAAATTACTTTACATAACAGAAGTAGGCAATTCAATAATAGCAACAGCAGAGGGAAGGGGGAAATCAACCACTGAAAAAACAAGAGATGTTTCCAGCTATGAGCTTTAATATTCATAGGAGTTAAATTCAACGCAAGATTGATTTTTGTGGGGCAGCCCTGAAACAAGGGAAACGCTTTGGTAGGGAGTGACATGGGGGGAAAATCCAGGTGATTGTTTTGCCTGAAATTCAGTGGAGAAGGTAGAGACATGCAGCATGGCCTTAGGCTAGATGGGTGCTTTATCTACAAGAGCTGTCAGTGTATCTCTTCCTAAATTGTGTAGTGTGGTCACGGACATGACTTTGTTTTACCTACCCTCCCCATTTTAGGTTTTTTGGCCTTTTTTTTCCTCCTTTGAAGGGTGACCAGCACTGCATATAATAATCCCAGTGTGATCCCAGTCCTGAAATAAAGAGGCTCAGCAGTGTCTTGGTATTGCTTCCCCCTGTGTTCTGACATTAGTTGTGTTGGGTTTTTTCGTTTTTACTTTTTTTTTTGCCACAGCTGCACATTAAGCTGAGCTCAGCATTCAGCTGTTCCTATTGCCATCTCTATTCCTTTCTTTGGTAAGGCAGTTATTTCATAGATTTGAAAGATGGGTAAATAATGTACAGTTTTCTCCTTTTTAGAGGTATTATTTGCATTTAGCAACATGGAATATAACTTGCCATATTCTCTGCTTAGGTTTCACTGAGGTTCATCCCTGTTCTTTCTGGTCCTGGCTAACTCACATAGTTTGGTGTTGTCTGCAATTTTGTCACTTAGTGGGTGTTCTTGTTTCCAGCTAACTGTTTAAGTACAATGCGACAGAGCCTTAGAAATTAATCTTTATCCATCACAAAATTCACTGCCATAGTAAGGATTTTAACACCAACAGGGTATAAACATTGACCGGTTTTATTCATTCACTAGCTTGTCATGTTTGAAATATTCAGGGGGTGGCAAGACACGATTTCTTCAGTGTGTGTATTAAAAAAAACAGACATGGAGTTTGTAATGTCATTTTCTTCCAGATGTTTAGATATTAAGCTTTTAGAGGTTATTTTATTCCAATTGATGGACCTAACTTGAATATTTCCATGCACAGAAGTTTCTAGACTGGCTTTTGAGATGCTTTCCAAATGCAAAGTGTGGCTTGTAGTTCCCCAGTTTGGTTTGTTACTTAGTTTTTAAGTGATGGAGTTGCCTTACACTGCAAGTCATTGTTGGTGTAATATTTGGGAGTAGCAACTTTTTGGGTTTTACCATATCGGTTTCTTCCTGAGCTGCTTCTCTTCCTGGCCTCTCAGTCCTCAGCAGTGTCGTTTTACTTTTAGTGCAGAAAAGGAGGGAAAAGAGGCCAGAGCCAAAATTTTTTGAAGAGGTAATGTTAAACTAGTTTCTTCTAAATGAATTGGAGATTAATGAAGCTATTCAAGTGCAAGAAGGATGATAGCTTTTTCTTGTACAATGTGAACAATAAGAGTGATATTGGGGACATGGTCAAGTGAAGTAGGACTTGAAGCAAAATAGGGAAATGGGTCAGGATAAGAGGAAATGAAAGTGTGAATGAAGGTTGCAGTGAGGGGAGATTCAAAAAAACTGTAATGATTAATCAGACTCCTTTCTTAAATAACTGTACTCATCTGTACATCTAAAAGCTGTTCAGATGTGCAGCACACCTTTAGAGAGTCCTACAGATAATAAAAGTAAATTAGCTATGAAGTTGCAAATCAAAGTATCAGAAGAAAAGTTCATTATAGTCTTGAACTGCACTGTTAGTGCTATTACTGCTGTTATTTTTAACTCTGTTTCCTAAAGAAATCAAGTGGAGGTCATCAATGTACCCCTATAAGAACCTTTTGGCTGATGAGTCTCAGGTGGGTGGAGGACAGCAGTCCTACTAATGCCTTCACCAAAGGAAGGATGGGCAGAGCAGAGACCTCATTTATTCTGGTTGGTCCACCAGCTGCTGAAAGGCAGTGAGCACTGGGCAGTCAGCCTGCCGTGCTGGATGGACAACCAGCACTGGTGCAGTGCAGGAGCAACTGTGGTGGCTGCTGCAGCTTGCTGTGCTAAGGAGGCTGCATTGCTGAAAACAAGGAAAAGACCTAGGCATGGTGGCAAACTGTTGATGTGTTTCGAATATACAGAAGGAGTAAACAGTAGTGTGATGCAGAGTGCATAGAGTTATAGGAGAAGTTCACCTGAGATGTGTTGCAAGTTGGGCAAACCCAGAGAGGATGAAGAAAGTAGTTTTGTGAGCAGCAGAACTAATGATGCCTTATGTTTGTATCTCATCCCTTGCAACCCATTGTCCCTGCAGGAGGAAGAGTCACTCTCAGGAGCGCTGGGGCAGAGACCTGCTCCTGGAAAGAGGCCTTTTGGAGGGATAAGACATAAATCATAAAAGCTTAATAAATTCTGCATCTCAGAGCACCTTGCTCTCACTGTTATGTAGGAGGACCAGGAATTGGTTGTGGTAAACCTTGTATAAACATAGGAAGAGAAAATGATTCCTGCTTTAAAGAATTTTAGGTGTACAGTAAGATGTCATACTCTAGACCTGGCATGTAGTTCTCCTTTTTCCTGTGTGATTAAGGTTGTTACACGTTGAGTACTCTGGGTTTGGGGGGATTTTGAAAGGACAAAAATGGGAAAAGCAGCAAAAGAATAAACAAGAGAAGTACCAAAGGATCTGGAAGGACTGGGGGAAGGGTTAGGGTTTGTTTTTTTCTTTTCTTTTTTTCCCCCCATCTGGAAAGATTGAAAGTTCCAATTGTGGGTTGTTTGACTTATCAACAAGTCAAGGGAAAACCTGGGGGGAATTTACAACAATAGGAAAAGTTTCTGTCCCAGGGATGGAAAGTATTTACTTTAAGGCTGTAGAACTGCTGGAGACTTACAGGAAGGAAAGGGACAAAATATTTTGAATATTCAGAAGAGCTTTGTACCTGTGAATGTGTTAAACTGATGAATGCCCCATCGCTTGTGACACTTGCAACCCAGCTCAAACGCACTAAAAACTGTGTTTCTAGGATCCTTCGAGTCATAGTCCAGAAAAAAGGCCTGGCTGCTGCATGTGATTCTATCACTGCTGACTTGCATATTTCTAGGGAGAGAAGTATCAGCTCAAGCACAAAATTAAGAAGGAATATAGCAATTACCAGAAAGCCCTATCACTGTTTCTTTGTCTCTAGCCAAAGCCCACAGCCCTTATGAGTGTCCCACACTTTACTGGGTGCCATTATCAGGAGTGCTAAAGGCCGAGAGCACCCCTATCCACAATGGCAGCTGTCTCTAGGTATTGCTGCAGTCCAGGAAAGACAACTTATCATTTCCTTTTAAAAAAGGGAATGAGAAGGCCACAGCAGGCAAGAGTGTGTATGAAGATAGCTCTATGGAAAGAGGAAGAGCAGCTGTATCACAAATGAGGAAAAGCTGGGCGGGAACAAGAGATGTCAATGCTGAATTCCAGGAGGATGGAGCAGGTCAACATTTAGGGCTGTGCTAAGGTCAAAGAATGAGCCAAGAGAAAATCTCATGGTTTGCAGAAGATGAGATCATAAGCTATCCCAGGCAGTTCCAGTGCTCTGACTGTCAGAGCCTGATCTAAAAACAGGCTTGGTTTATGCTGTGTATAAAAATGAAAGTGGCATTTCCCCTGATTCCCTGCCTCCCTGAGAAGAGGGAGGGCTTCAAAGTGAGAACGTGTCAGGGCAAAGGTGGAAGTGTGCAGGGAATATATGTAGTGACATCTAGCATGGTGGCAGGAGAGTCATGGAGGAGAAAAAACTTGGAATTGTTACATTGGGGCAGGGAAGTAGGAGGAGGGTGAAAGGAGTGGGAAGTGGTGCAAAAGGAATAAGACATGAGGAATACCCTGAGGGATGTGAGAAGGAATAAATAATATCCTGGGAGCAGTGAAAAGCAGCAAGGAGCAAAATTGAGATTTAGACCAATCTTATATTGAAAGGAGATTACATGTGCTCTAGCTGCTCCTAATACATGTGTGGAAACTGCAATCCTGCATGCATACACTTTTTCAACGATAAGGAAATGAGTAGCAAATTAATTAGAAACTGGGAGAACTGTCCAGATTGTCTGGCAATACATAAAGGAAAGATTGTCAAGTGCCATGACTGAAAAGGAGATTGGAACTCTGAGGAGGCTTGGGCACTTGGCAGTCAGCTTAACTGAGCTAGATAAAGCATTGCAAAAAAAAAAAGTTTGGCTGGCAAACAAAACTACTTATTTTGAAACTGGCTTGTGTCACTTCAGCATTTCTCAGTGCAATACCATCTTGTAGCTGCCTTTTCCCTGGGCACTGAGTTAAGCAGACATTCCTCTGTCTGTTTACCTTTCAAAAGAAACTGATGTGAAAAGGATAAGTATGTTGAGTATCTCCAGCTCTGGGCTAAGTCTGATATGTTGGTCTGGCCTCTCTGACAGTGACTGGTGGGGAAAGTGACAGTTGCCTGAAAGGTGTCTCTACCTTCTGGGCTGTTAACTAGCATGAATCATAACAGCTGTACTAATGCAAACAATTGTTTTTATAAATTAAAAATGGGGTGTTGAGGGGGGGTTGGCTTGGCCTGATCTGTGAAGGTCTGACCTCAAAATTATGAGAGCAAAGTGACCCCGGAAGGGGAAAAAATCCCCAAACGAGCATCACAGAAGGTAATGCTGATGCCCACTTCATCTGCTGCAACTCACAGCTGCCCCTCTCTTGCTCCATGCTCCAGCTCTGAGGCAAGACATGTTGTTTGTCTGCCTGTGACTCCATTATGCTTAGGCACTTCAAAAAATCAAGCAGTAAATTTGATTGCCTTGATTATAAATGTCATCCAGCTCAGATGAAAGAGGAATGGTTGAGCTGGGGCTGGTCCAGTATGCAACTGCTGCTGATTAACCACAGCAGGGAACGCCTCACAAAGAAGTGTCCAGACCTTGCTGCAGACAAGTGTGGTTTTATCCCATGTATAAGGTTTAGAGTTTGGTGTAAGTGCTGGCATTTTGAGTCTCTCTAGTAATGATAATTCTGCATATGATTTTATTTTCCTATGGATTGCTTGGTTTTATATTGAATTATGTGGGAGTCCTGGTCTTGCTACCCTCTGTGGCAGAGTTCTGCTGTTTAGTCATATATTGAAATTGAGGGCAGGGGAGGGTATGGGGAGGAGCAAAGCAATATTTCCTATCTGCCAGCTTTGGGTGTGCTATCTTCTAATGACATTGTATCCTCTTGGCCTTGCTCTGGGGGGCATAGGTTTTTCTCACTTAATGTTTTTTTTTTTTTTTATTTTATATGTTGCTATGATGTTTCCTGTTCAGATGAGCTCGGGACCAAAAAGGATGGCTGGAGTTGTCTTACAAAGCATTCTGCAATCATGAGCCACTGTGCTGTTAGGTCCAGAATGAACTGCCAAGAATGTACTCTCATATGTCAGAGGCTGTTAAATATTTGTGTGCTTCACAGCAGATGTAGGACTAATCCACCAGCAGATCAAAAACCTCAGACAGTAAAATCCTGTGGTGACAGCCCTGCCTCTCAGGAGTCAAGGGTATTGTTAATATAATTAGTGTGGGGGAAGAGGATTTCCTTGGTAAAAGGGACCAGAAACCAACCTAAAGTTTCCCCTCCTTGGAGACAACAGCGTTTGCAGGCTGTCTATAACTTCTCTTGCCATTCTCCGAACCTCACCCCAGGTTCTGCAAAAACTGTTGCAACCTGAGATAACCACCCCTGCCTACTACTGTGGCTTGTCTCCTTTCAGTCCTTGTAGGTGGAGACCTTGGCTTGATGGCATTGTGGTTGGCTGAGGATTGCTGAGTTGCTTACAGGACCCCAGCTCCTGTGCTCAAAATCCTGTGAGATGACTTGTAGCAGCTTTAATGTGGGTTTTCCAAGAAAATCGGTTTGTTTTTATTGACAGGGTCACTTATCATTGTTGGCCATCTGCCTTACTTTGGTTAAGTCTCAGTCCAACACACAAGAATCCACTCTGGTCTTGAGAGGCTATTTTTGAACTATCCAAAATAATCTGTATCCTCTGCAGACTATGACCCCACCAAGTGCTCTCTTCCCACATCACTTATATATTATTTAAACCATCTGTATAGCACTTGCTTCCTTTACTCTGAACTAATGTCCTCCTGAATGACTCCTGCTGTTCTCTAAACAGTCTTATAAAATCTAGAGTCATTTGTGTATCTCTTCACTACCTCCTCCTAGGACATTTTACTTAATTACATTGTGAACCCTATTACTTAAGGGCTCAGGTATTGTCACTTCTTGAATTAGCTTCTGTAAGTTGCTGAAAATTAAGTCAGGAATAGCTGCTTTTGCTTGTGTGTGCTCAAATTAGCTGTTCCAACTAGCAATTGTTTAAAGCACTGAGGAGCTGTTGTGTTCTTTGTGCCAGCTTATAGGTGAATTTCCTCATCTTCATTTTCTTTAAATTGTGTGTTTCTTTCAAAGCTATACACTCAGTTGTCTTTAGCTAGAGCCCTAATGATAGATTGTGCTGCATGGGATTATAAATGTATCACAACTCCTGGGGTTGTGCATTCATGCAGAGTTGATGGTATGATCTTCTGCACATAGTTTTCCCCCTTAAGAGTTTTAAGATAAAGTTTTCTGAGGTAACTCCATGGAGGTATTGAAAAGACTGCATTATTCCTCCAACCCTTTGGCTTGAACCCACTCTTGTATATAACTTGCAGCCAGGTATTATAATATTGCATTTGCTTTTTAGTGTTCCACCAAGTTTCTGTTTCTGTCACTTTATTAGTCATCATCCATTGCCAGGATTTCTTGTTCTCCTTAAAATCAGCCCATTTTGAGATGTTTAAAGCTAGACTTGAAGGAGAGAGAGGGGAGAAAAAGAACAAAAAAGAGGTAGTAGTAGAAATGCTAATGTCAAACCTTCCTCCCTTACTTAACACTGTGTAAGATGTTACTTGATCTGTATTTCTTGCTACTGTCTCCTCTGAAATTGCATGAGTTGCTGAGGGAGTGTGATTTCTGGGTCTCAATTTGCCGACTAACTGGTTTATGTTTTTTTATCTGCTGTAATGAAAGCAAGCAAATTGGAGTCAGCAGGTGAGAAAGGACTGTCAGTAATTCCCCTTACTTCACTCTGCTGTGTAAACCTGATAGGTTTAAGGGGATGAGGGCTATGGGGCTTTGTTCTCTGCCCCTACTAGCATGATATGCTGTGCTGGGAGCAGGGCTGCCAGCCCTATGGTATGGAAAATGAGTGCAATTTCTTGTCCCATACCTCTGCAGGCCCCCCGCCCCCACCCTTTAGGTTTGTCCCTTCCCTGAAGGTGAAGGTAGGCATTGCAAAGGGGCCAAGCCCAGTCTGGAAAACAGAATTAGGCATCCTGGGGAATGGGGTAGCTTCCTCCTGGGTGGTGGGCACATATCATAGGCTGTGAGATTATGCTGATCCTTGGCTGTAGGGCTCTGCAGGGAAGGGGCTGAGGGGATCTCCCACAGATTAATCCCGTTAAACCACTCTTCACAGGGCAGATAATCTGTGTCAGCACTTGTGAGTTCAGATCCACTGACGAAAGTTACTCTGCAGCCAGCTGGGAGCTGGATAAATAGAGCAGATACTGCTGAACATAATGACTTTCAGCACTCTGTGCAAACATCTGAAAGCCAAAAAAAAAGGAAAAAGTCAGTGGAGAAAAATGGCCAAAGTTGAATGTTTGAATCTGTCCAGATGTGCATAGTGTCTCAGATGAACACAGGGGACAGCATATGAATTCCCACTGATGCTTCTGGAGAACTTTGCCCTGGAACTGGTTTCAGTTGGAAATTGCTGATTCAGTGAAATCAGCGTTAATTTATTGTTGCCCTTCCACCCCTTGGAAATTATGTGTATGTTTTAATCAGTTCAGTATGTTTCCTGTGGCTTTATACGCTAATGTAAAAGTCAACATGGTAATGGTGATAGTCAAAACCCTTAGGTCAAAACAATGTACTTCAAACAAGTCAAAGCAAAATGTATTTTTGAATATATTGTTTTGGGTCATTGCAAATTAACATGACACAGACTTTTGGGGCACATGGCATGACATTTGACTCCCAACAGCCTATTAGGAATCTGTGGCTTTAATGCCCAAACAAACTCAATGTTCAGTTTATTTCTCTTATTTTTAAGAGTTCAGTTTTGATAATTGCTGTGGGGCTGACAGCTCTGAAGAACAAGCCTTAATGCATTTCTGCAACTCCCATCTTTAAAGCTTGATATGCCCTGGCAACTCCTGTTTCTGAAGCTATCTCTTAAAATTTTTCTTTCGAAGTTTGTAATGTTTCACTACATCTGTCAAAGCACAAGTTTAGCTGTGGGGTGGACAGTAGGGTCTGCAATGCAGCCCGTGTGGTTTCCCACACATTGCTGCCTTCAAGACCACCCTCTGTGCAGGCTTGGAGGGTTTGTAGTGTTATTAGGATGCCTGTGACAGCCCATCCAGACTGCACAAATGAGAAACGGCAGTGCAGGGCTGAGAGTGCAGTGCTTGGACTGGCACAGAAAGTTACTGTGAGTACTGGGTTTTGTGGGAGGGGTAAGGATGAAGCCTAGGAGGGATAGTGACTTTTGAATACCTGTTCAACCCATGTGTCAAAGATACTTGCTATATTTTCAGTTGGTTTTGGATAATAATCTGCTTGCAAGCTCATGTTAGAAATTGGACAATCCTGCAGGAAACAAGGAAGGAATGAGTTCCCAGGGGAGGGCTTCATGCTTGTGCTCCTGCCGTCCCTGCAAGAATACAGAAGGCAGAGTGCTGAGTGTTCCTAGTCCTTCTTGCTCTTTTGTTGGCTGCTGTTTCTCAGGTGAGCAAGCCAGGGCCTTTTGGGAACCAGACAGGAGACAGGGCTGCTGTCTTCCCCCTCCATCACAACATGGAGGAAAGGGTGACACACAGGACATCTCACCAGGTATCACGGCAGCATGAGCTTATTTCCATTGAGCAGAGCCTGTACCACCCCCATAACCTTCCCAATGTGGGGCAGCTGTGGGGAAGTGGAGTACAAGCTCCCTTCCAGAGCTGGAGTGCTGTGGGAGAGGTACAAGTAATGGAAATAGAAATGCAAATTCTTTTTCAGAGCAGAGAAAAGGCCCCCATAAATCAGGAGTGACAAGAACACAAAGACACCATCAGGATGCATTTGCACAATCAAGGGATGTTTCATATATCTGAGAGAACCAAGGCACAACCTCCGCCCCTGAAATAAACCAAATCCATTTTTTTCTCATCAGTGAAGCAGTCTCTGAAATTCCCTGTTTGAAGAGCAACAGAAAAACAGAAAGGAGATTTGACTAAATTTTACTCAGATGTTGCTTGTTTTCTAATTCAGATAGGAAAACATTTGTTTTAAAGGGTCAGTGAAAAATAAACAGTTCCTCCCTTCCCACACATCAAGCAACATGACAGGAGTCTGCATTTTTTTTCTCTAGATTTGATAATTTTCAAATAAATGGTACTGCTGCTGAGAATGATGATATAATTGTGTAGAAACAGAGTAACCTCATGGCAAAGAAAGAGCAGAAATGCTCAAACTGAGTCCCTGACCACAGGAGACAAGCAAGAGGAGCCTGGCAGCATAGAGAGCTTTTCCCAAAGCTTGAACCTGTAATCGTACCTAAATGTATGTTTCACCAGTGTGTGTGCATAGGTCTAGGCAAGCTGAAGGTTCTGTTGTAGCAAGAGGTGCAAGTTTTAAACTGAAATCAGAAGTGACAGAGCTGAGTGATGGAATTTGGTCGTTCAAGCCCTGCCCTGGATTTTAGCTTCTCTCTTCATCATTCTGTCACAAGCACCAAATTCATCCATCTTTTTCTGTAGCAACTGATAAAACCCCTGTGTCTCACTATCTTCCATGTTTGACTTAAGGCAGGTCTTTCAGGTTTACCAGCTGGCTTTCCTAACTAGACAACATGTGCTGGGTGTTTGTCTGCTTCCATTTAAACATTCCTGAGGAGCCCAGCTCCCGTGGGTGAGATATCTTTGTCCCAGCCTTGCTGTGAAGTAGTTTTTCTGTGCAGTTGTCAGTGTGTGTCTCAAAACCAGATTGATTGTCCAATGCTATCTCTGTATTGCAGAAAATGTGATTATTTATGTGCAAGTGGACTAATAAATCAACTGTAACAAATTTGAGCTCTGCTTTTGACTGCAATTGTGTGGTCCTGTCCCAGATGTAGCACTGGGTTTTACACTGGTGAGACTGAAGCGTTTGCCATCTTCTGTTCCCTTAGTTTAAGGCTGGATAAGGCCCTGACAAACCCAGTCAAGTGGGTGGTATCCCTGCCCATGACAGGAGGTTGGAACTACATGATCTTTAAGGTCCCTTCCAACCTAACCAATCAACCAAGATACAGTGCTATGTTGATTTGTAAACGGGCAACTCTGTTAACTGATGGAGTTACAGGCAATGACTGCCCATGTACAAATATGGGACCTGCCTGGAAAGCCACTGGGTGCTAAGCACTGGAGTTGTCCCAGTTTCTATTTCCTTCAGCTGAGCCATCATCCTCTGCTATTCCAGCTGTAGAATAGGGATTAGGCAGACAGGCTTTGCTGGCATGATTTGGAATGGATTAATACTTACAATTGAATTATGCAGGTTCTGTGTTAATAAAACCTTTCCATCACACCACCACATGCTCTAAAGCACATTAGAAAGCGGTTGTATTATGAAGGGCTTGGGGAATTCAAATCTGTTCTCTTCCAGCTGTTTTTCTGTCCCTGCCAGGGTCAGATGTATAATGTACTATCCGCTTCCAGCTGATGGAGCTGGAAAGAACCATCTCTGTTTCTAAAAGATAGCCCATGATACCTTTCTCTAATGCTAAACTGCTTTTGTACTTTTTTTGAGCCATTTCACAACTGTAAGGGAGGCAGGAGAGTTGCTAGAATGGGGGAAGCTCCTTCTTCTGCAAAGGTGATTCTCCCTGGATCAGGAACAAACCTGGTTGCATTTCCATAGGAATAGGTTTCATTAGTTCCTGCTCTCCTCTGCCCTGACTGCTTTATCCCAGTCTTGTGCGGTGTCTCGCCAGCCTGCTGGTGGAACTGTCAGTGGTGACAGTGCTTTGGGATGAGAAATGAGAAGCAAAAACCTGACCCAAAGTGGTCACAGTGTCTGGGTGAAAAGGGAATGTGTTAGTTCTTCTCTTGCCCCAAACGAGCAGACAAACCTGAACATGCATGTCTATGATGCTCCCTCTTTATGTCTTATGTAACAAAATAAATATGAATCCCCAAATTTATGTACTATGGAGATTAGAGGTGCAGTAGCTAAGATTTGTGTCTTCTGGGATGGGGAACTGGAAATGATTGTCTAACTCCAGCTTGAGTTGTCAAGGTCTTATCTGTTTGAAGAAATTCTCAGTTCTGTGGGCTGACAGGTGGCTGCTTTATCCAGGACCCTGTCTGTGCAGTGTGAAGGGGTTTGCTGGTTTCAGTGGCTTTGTTTTGGACCTTGATGATGGTAGTTACAGGAAAAGTTGCTAAAGGATCACAGCAGCTCCTTACGCAGAGCACAGGGTTTCAGTTCAATGAGGAGAATGAATAATAATTTCTTATTTCTGTTTCTTCTAAATTAGGGTTAATTGGAAAAAGTAGGGGCATTCTCAAACATGGAAAGAAAAGACCTTCTCAAGAGACATTAAGTTTCCAAGAGTGGTTTAAGATAGAGGATTTTGGCAAATCAAATATCAAAAAGCCTGGGACCAGCATCAAATCACCAGAATGCATGACTTCCCAGTGAAAGACCTCTATCAGCTGATGAGTATCCTATGTATGTGACTTATATCCTTGCCTATGTTACACAAGCATAGGTGTACTTCCCTTGAAAAGCTGTAATGCAGCAGTCTGTAATGGGCAGTCAGTCTGAGGTTTTTTAACACACCTTTTAACAAAACCCTATCAGGCAGCATCTGGGAAGCTGAAAGGAGGAGTGTGAGAGAAAAGTGTGACTGTTAACAGGGGAGGAAAGGATCAGGCATGTGTGGAGTCTTCATGGAAATAGTCTTAAAACATGGTGAGATAGATAGGACCAGTAAAAGCTTTGTACATGACAGTGTAGCCTATGTGACAGTTGTCCCTTGGAAATTTATAGCTCTGTGAGGTTGAAAAGTTTTTTTTTGAAGGGTTCCTAGCACTAATTATCCTGGAGAAATGAAGCCAGACTTAAACAACAAAAAAAATTATAATAGGGGTCACCATGCACAAAATACTAGTACAAATTTGATTTTCCTTTGTACCCACCTTCACAGTTTTAGTGGCAGGTTGGGTGGGAAGGGTACAGACTGAGGGAGAGCAGTATGGCAAAAATTGCTTTATCAGCCTGGTGCAGCATGCAGGAGTTTGAGTGTGTGGTTGGCTCCAGACCTGGCACACTGTGGCTGCCCTGGCCCCCATTGCTCCCTGGCAAGGGTCCCTTACCCCAAGAGGCCACAGGACCTCGGCTATCTTGCTGTTCATTGGTGATTTGTCATCCTCCGAGGTGGTAGAGGGTTTGGGAGTAGAGCTGGCTTTAGGGGACAGGCTGTTCTTTCTGGGAAAGTGATGGGAGCTCTTTTGTGCTTGCTTTTTGAGATTTACTGTGGGTCCACAGTGGCTGTCTCCTCCAGACATGCCAACTCTGTTTTTACTATCCTGACCTATGCTCTGGTTTTTCTTTTCCTTCCACTCATTGTCATAAATATGAAAGCTTTTTAAATGTGGTGAAGCTAAGTGGGTGCTCAGAGTGTGCCTAAGAGGAGGCTGTGCTTTATATGTTGTGGAGGTAGAGATGTCTCCTGCTTTAGCCTCCTGCCTTAGGAACAGGTATGGCAACTCCCCTTCAAGAAAAAAATGGTGATGCAGAGGAGTTTTCTTCTTTATCAAAGTGGTGTTATGGCAGGACCATTCTTTTCTCCTCACTAATAAATGATCACTGCAGCTACCTCAGGGGAAAATGTTTTTGATCCTTACCTGATTCAGACCCAAAAGACTTCCTTCCTGCACAGTGTCCCATGGCAATAGGCATGTGAAGCAGTGTGTCCTGGCAGCAAGATGGGATGGGTACTTGGGGCACAGGTCCCAGCAATGAATTCTCACCCCTCAGGTCTCTCTGTGCAACCTGACTCTCTAGGAAAACTCTTCTTTTCTGCATTTTTTTTTTTGTGTTCCTTGTGAAGTCCTGTCATTGCCAAGTTGTCATTTCCTGATAAGCTGAAGTGGGACAGACCAAGGGCTGTGTTCTGCTTATGCTTGGAGAAGCACATTTGGTCAGCAGAGTTTTTAGATGTGTGACTAGAGGAAGAGACTTTTTATCTCCAGCTCCCAACTTTCCTTTTCAGAATTCCAGTCCTTGCTGATTGTGATGATGAGGATGCACTTGATACTGTCAGTTTGCATCTGTGCTGCTTTCCCTGTCAGGTGACATTCTGGATTTAAGAGATGTCAGTTTGTGCAGGAGTGCAGACAACTTCTGGTTCATGTTTAATAGTCATTATATTTGCTGTGTAAGCTGAGCAGGTGTGATGTGCAAACAGGTTAAGGGAAGAGGAGATAGTTCTGTTGTCTGCCATCTGGACAGCTGGGTGTGTGGTGGCCATGAGATGTGTAAAGTGATTGCCTTCTGGATACAAGGGTGTCAAATCACACAAGGTATATGAGTATGTTAGAGACAGCTGTGAAGGATCCTCTGGTCATGGTATAGCTTAGTGTAAGACATATAAGAATCTGTAGGAAGAAAGACTTGAAATATAAGGGTAGATTGCTAGCAAGAAAACCCTAAAGCTAAAGCTTCTGTGATAGTTTTTTCTAGTACACCTCTGCCTCCATGTCCAATTCTATCTGGACAGGAAGAATCATTCTCAGATGGGAAAAACGGTTGTGTAGAGAAGATGAACTTTAAGTCATTGCTGAATCTATTTGGAAAAGGATACTGCATTTAAGGGCTCTGAGAACAAATTTGCAGAAGTTGATGGGTGTGCCAGCTGCAGGTATCCTGAGTCTAGTAGTAGCTGGTGTGTTGTTTTGGAGAACTGCACCTGAAACTGCTGCTCCTGATGGGCCCTTTGTCAGGGCTGCACTGGGCATGAATCAGCCATCCTAATCCACAAATAATGAATTTATCACTTATATCTAGTCCCTGGTGCTCTCCATTGATGGTGTCTTGCTGAGCTGTGTAATTTGGTGTCTCTCTGCCTTGGTGATCTACTGATCCAGGGGCTGAAATGTCTGCATTGTGATGCAGCCTTCCTTGCAGTGGACCTTTTCAGGCTGCTGAGACCCTACTTGAGCCTTGTCCTCTGGGGTAGGGGGAGATGGCTGGGTTTTGTACTCTGCTCACCATTTTACACTAGTGCTGTCACTGCAAAACAGTCATCTTTATTCCATCTTCATGGTGAAGTCACTTTATTGCTGTAAGTGACAGGGAAGTGTTCTGCTGGCAATGATGTAGTTAAGTATCATCGAGTAGTTTGGGTTTAAAGGGACCTTACACATTATCTTGTTTCAACCCCTCTGCAGTAGGCAGGAACACCTTTCACTAGACCATGTTGCTCAGAGCCTCATCCAACTTGGCCTTGAAGACTTCCAGGGGTAGGACTGCTTCCTGGGCAACCAGTTTCAGTGCCTCACCACCCTCAATAGATTCATAGAATATTTTGGGTCAGGAGGGACCTTAAAGATCATCTGGTTTCAACCTGCCTGCTGTGGGCAGGACTACCTTGCAGTGGGTAGTGTTGAATCAGTATGGAGAGGAGGCAGGAGTCTGAGGGTAGCTGACTAGTGAAGGTAATGGAACCCGCATAGGACAATGGAAATCCATGTAATCTTTTGGTGCTCAGTAATTAATGTGGCAGAAGATGGATGTCTGTGAGACAGTGAAGAGTAATCCAATAAAGGAGCAGCTCCAGCAGAGTCACACAGAATTGGGAATGGTTGTTAAAATTTAAAGCAAAACCAATAGGCTTATAAGATATTCTGAAAAGAGCAAGGGAAATACTTGGAATGACTGGAAAGGATGGGGTAATGGACTAAGCTGCAACTGCTATGTCCAAAATGGAATGAGTCTAATTCATGTCTGCATTTTGTGGCTGAAAACTGTGCAGGAAAAAATAACTTATGCTGTAAATAAGAGGAAGAAGCGTGTATTTCCAGAGGCTGTCAAAACTCTGTAATAAATAGTGTGAAGTTGATCTATTTGAAAACAAATAGGTCAGGGGAATACAAATGTGGTACCAGCCCTAAATCTGAGGAGAGGTGATGAGTACAACAGGCAGAAAGACTTTAGAGAAAGCACAACTATGCTGTACTGATGATGGGGGTTTTAGCTAGCCTGTGCTATTAGCAACATGCTGTGTAGGAGCTGCCTTTTTTGGAGATGGCCATTCTGCAGTCAAACATACTGATAACTTGTGCTTGTATAGCACGCTTTTATTACAGGAACCTGGAGTACCCTTGGAAGGTAGCAAATTCTTTGGCAGATGGGAAAAGAAAGATGTGTGGGTTTTAGACAGTGTTTTAGTGTTACACTATCATAGCTATGGGCTGAATTTTATCTTGAGGTCCCAGTGAAGGTATCAATGGAACATGCAGGTAGAGAGCATAAGTCTTCTGGCTCTTGCCTGTCCTTCCACTGCACACCTGAACAGCCAGAGACCTCTCTGGGTGCTAGGGTGCCCTATATCTATGGTAATCTGTATACAGTACATTACTTACCTCTACAAAGTGGAACTTGGACACTTTTACCTTTGTTCTTGGAAAAGATTTATGGGAATGTCATTCTCCTTGTGAGCACTGTCCTTATCAAATGCAGTTGTAGTTGAGACAGAGAATGATCTTAGGTCAAAGGTGCTGGAGAAGAATGTGGGAGACGTTTGCGCAGTTCCCAGCTGTGCCCCATGTTTCCTGTCTGCCCTTGGGTAAATGTATGCATTTCTCTGCTCTTGCTTCTTGTGTGCAAAGCAGAGATCATAATGCATCGTTAGCCTGTCCTATTCAGTTAGATTAAAACCTCTTTGGAGCAGGCAGTATGTTTTACCGCACATTTATGTAACATTTTGCGTAATTTGATCTTGGCTAGCAACATCTAGGACACGTGGAGATACTTCATAAATAATACTAATAATATTTTAATATTGATAATGCTTAGCACATTCACAGCATTTAACCTCTCCCTAAAACAGCACTCAATACTGTTGACATCGCAGTGATTGAGCATGAGTCATGTTGGCTCCTTTCCCTGGCAGACTGCAATCTGTCAACTAGCCAGAAAGCTGAGGTCTTTAGTGAACATGTACTGGGTGTCAGGAACACCTGAATCTTAATGCAGTCCCAGGCAGTGACTTACTGTGTCATTGCTGGGTAATTTCTTTTTTTTTTTTTTTTTAAAGTGAACTCTGATCTTTGCCATCTGACTTGAGATGGCTAAAGGCAGAGACTTGGAGCTTCACGAATCCTGTTGACTATGTTAGAAATTAGAAGTATTACACACTCTTGAAAACCTGTATCTGTGAAGTTCATACATTGGAAAGCCCAAACCAGGGGACACTTTTAATAAAACCTGCTCCTCTCCTGCTTGCCTTCTTATCAGTAACAAAGGGGAAGTATTTATATACCTTAAAAGGTAGAGGTGTTAATTTAGTGAATTTAATGAAAGTTTACACAGTGTTGGAAGGAAAGCACTATACAATTTATATAGTCTTATTTTCACTGACTGCTCTTTGTTGCAGGATGTAAGAGGAGGGATGGAAGAGAAAGAGACCAGATGTACAAGGAGAGTGCTGACACATCTCATCCACTACAGAGTCCCTTTTCCTCCTCATATGAGAAGCTTAAATAATGAGAATCTCTCCTACCCTTTGCAGCTACCTCTGTCACATGGATACATCCGGACCTTCCTTTTCAGGAGTCCATCCCTAGCCCATTTGTGTCCTTGAGGTGGTTCCAGCAGTAGCTGTGAGCCTGCGTGCTGGCTGAAGCTCCTAGCTTCCAGTTATCTGCTGAGACAGATTGGCTCAGTCATTTGCAATCAGCCTTTTCTCCAGGCACGTGTCCTGCGGGCCATCAATGCCAATTCTTGCAGCATATTCTGGGAACCGTAGTTGAGGGGCCAGCTACAAGCCTTCAAAAAAAATCAAAAACTGTTGGGGGAAAAAATCTGCATTCAAAATATGAGGTGGTAGCAAATTAAACTCTGAAAATTGTTTTAATTACAGACAATAATGAAATAAGAACAGGAACTCATACCCAGCTCTTTGTTATTGCACTATATTTTGCTTAGACTGTATGCAATTTCTTCTGAGTGACCTTACTGAGCACTCCCTACACTTCTGAATTAATCTTTATTTACTTTACTGCACAGATTTGTCACTACATGACTTTCTTTTCTGTACTGAAGCACTCATCAGAAAAGCCTGCTAAGCTAAGCACCAAGCATAGGATTTAGTGATGCTGTATCCTCTGAAAGCATCACCTAGCTGGGAGAAGGGAGAAAGCAAAGTGGCTTTATCCTGTCTTTCTATCCCTCTAATACAGGGCTGCTACAGGAGTCAGAGTGCCCTCTAAGATAATTTAGCCTTGGGAACTGGCTGTCTGGAGGAGCAAGGTGCTCGCTTCCACATCCTTCACCCTACTGGCTTACAGGATATTGCCCTGACACTTGCAGAGAGCAGAGCCCTTGTGGAGAAGGGCACACACACCCCTTAAACCTGTGAGAAGGTCCATAATCTGTCCTTTGTACTTTTGTTGTCATCTTCACATTCCTTCAAGGCAAGATGGCCTTTTATTAAAGACAGCCTGTACTCCCTTCAGACATATTTGAGTTGTAAGTCCCTCTAAGCATAGCTTGAACTCATGTGATATTTAACAGGGACAGGTGGGAAGTTGGAAAGAATGGAAAAAGCAATCTTTAACATTTGAAAAGTAGTCTGGACTAGAAAGACAACAATTATGAACAGAGAGACCAGTACAAGAAAAAGGAACAGGAACACAATGAGCGTTTGGTGGGCTTTAGACCTACAGTGCTGGTGTAGCTTCTGCTACTCTTTTACCTTTTCATGGGTACTGCTTCTTATTCAAAGACAGATGTTTCCATCATTCCTTTTTATTTGCAGTAAAGTTCAGCAGCCAGGACCTAAATCTGTCTATCTTCCATGTGTCTGTGCCTCTAGTCTTTGGGGAGGTGACTACTAGTCCTCCAGGCCTGGGCAGTTGACAGGCAGCTGCATAGCCGCACTTGTTTCAGGAGGTTCATTGCAGTATCGTCTTCATGCCCCACAGGCTGTTTCCCAGGGCCCACTAGCCTAAAACCCACAACAGGACAAACCCCACACCTATAATGCAGCAGAAAGTAAGATGAGAAGACAGCCTTTTACTGGGAATGTGAAAGTTGTGCTGAAAATGGAAGGAGTAGTCCTTGTTTTGTGGGTGCCCTATTTTTACCTGTTTGAGTTTGTGAGCTACCAGAGCACTCTTTCATAGACGAGGAGCGTGATGCAGGCTCATCAATATCAATGGGGATCTGTATGCTGTAAAAGGTCCCACAAAATGTTCCTGTGCATCCTTAAGGGCCTGCATGTCTTCCTAAACCTGGCCCTTTGTTCCTGGTTCCTGAGGAAACCCTCCTTTATGCTGTTTCATTCCAAATATTTAACCATTTCTTTTCAGGAGAGTGGAGAAAAAGAGATCTGGAAAACAAAAGAGAAGGTACTAAGGTTGAAGGGAAAAAAATTCAAACCAGAAAACATTAGGAGCAGTAGGGAGGGATAAAAGCAAGATGTGTTTTTTTTTCTCCTCCCTGCCCTCCCAAATCCATCATTGTTAGTTCTTTCCTCTCCCCTTTTTGAAGCTGGGTGACACAAACACTGCTATTATAATGTTGTATTTATTTAGTGGTTATGTCAAGTGGGCCCACCCAAGATAAGGACCCCATTCAAACCCATCATGACACGAAGGCAAAAGAAGGGACTTCAGTATTACCAAACATGGCAGGATTGTTGCATCAGTTCAACAAGTGCTGAAGAAGACTTACACAACTTTGGATGGAGTTGCAGGGAGGCAGGACAACAAAGCACAGAAGCAGAGGGAGGATTGGGAGGTATTTTTATTATTTTTGGGGGTTTAAAATTTTTTTTTCCTTTCAACACACTCTTTTTACATTTTGAAAGGAAATTTCCACCAAATAAGATTGACCATATCCGGATTAAATCTGATAAATTGTCAACACTTGTTCTACACTCCATGGCTTAGGCTCTGGTTTGAGAATGGTAACTTCACCAGTCTCTTTGATCATGTCACTTCCTGGGGCAATATATGATGGGGCATATATATGTATCAGAGTATTGAGCTGCACTGTTCAAATTCAGATTTTGTCACTCTGAAGCACATTACTAATTCAAATCACTCTTGGTCTGCAAATGTCTTCCTGTTTTGGCTTGCCAACTTCAGCTGTTCTCTAAACCAGAGGTCCAACTGAGTCCAAAATCAAAGACTAAGTCTTCTAAGGTCCCTGCTTTGCCACTGATGTCTGTAGGGAATTACCTCTGCTAAGTTAAATATCAGTAAGCTGTAAGAACTTTAAAGTTTGGACCCCAGTTTTGTGGTTCAAGGGGTTTCCTCAGCTGGTCCTTCTCTGGGGTCTGTTGCCCCTACAGCTCCATCTGCAGCAGGAAGCAACTGCTGAACATGCCACTTTGACTAGAAGATTTTGGAACAAAATTCTTTCACCTGTCATAGAGCCCTATAATACTCCAAGCTGAAGTCTTCTTGTCTCATACTGTGACCTTGTTGAAGCTCCTAATGTCAAGCTGGGTCAGGTTTTGGATGGCAATCTCCAAGACAGAGCCAGAATGCTGCAGGAGGCACCATTTGGGAGTCAGCGGGAGGTCTGATTCCTCAAGTCAGTCTTGAACTGGTTCCACAGCATGGTGGAGTATTGTGTTCCTGGCAAGAAAGACAGGCAGCTGCAATCCCAGCCATTTGAGGATATTAAAAAGCTCTTTCTCCAGGAACAGTCATTACCTCTAATACCCTGCTTAAATTTAAATTTGGGTAATTACTTTCTTCTGACCTAAAAAAAGACTCTTGGGTAATTTTTTTCCTAGGTGCTATATTTTTTTATGCATTCTATAGTAAACAGCTCTGTAGGAATGCTAAACACTGTTAAATAGATGCTCTGTTGCACCCTGAAAGCTAGATGCAATTTGGAGGTGGGTCAATATCAGTGCAGAAGTTCTGGGGCTCAGCTGCTACATACAGGAGGTAATCATTAATAGCAGGGCTGTGTAGTAGCATTGATGAAGATGCATGGTATTTGTGAGAAATTTGAATAATTAGCAGTGGGACTGCATACCTCTTCTGAGGAAAGCACCAGCTTGCTTTAGAAGACCAAGGTATATCCATCCAGGTACTGCGACAACCAGACGGATTTCTTGGTGTAACTTGCCCTGGCTTCAGTACCAGCAAGTCCTGGAGTCACTGTGGTGAAGAACATCTTAAAGAACCTTTGCTTTCTCCCTGCAGTCTCCCATTTGATTAGGGGCCTTCTGTGGCCCTATACTAGGTCAGAGATCTCCCATTGTTTTCCTGTTTCTGCAATATCTGAAGACTTGTCTCATTGTGTTAATACACCTGTTTGTGTTCTTCAGATTCCTCCTTAGTCTATTTTCATTGTATGTTTTTCCTGACAGAAATTTTTTTCTGTTTTTGGTTTTACTAGACTTGAGAGTTTAATGGATGCATTTAGAAGACCTGAATAATTATGGAAAGCATTTTAAGAGATGAGAGATTTGCTTCATTTTGTTTCTCTAATGAAAAAAAAAAAACTAAGAAAACTTTTCAAAAGCCATCTACAATCCTTGCCTGACTCTGCAGGGGAATATGATGTGGTGCGTAAGAAACAACTGACTTAAATTCAAATTTAACTTAGAGCCTAATGAAGACTGAGCTATGCAGCCCAAAGCCCATATAGCTTTGTACAGGACCCACTTTATAAGCAGTTCTTGGAAGTTAGATCAGAGAGGCTGACCTATTGTACTTTGTGTTGTTGCTGTTTATCTGATTTAGCACAGGTACAACAGTCTGTCTTTTCTAGTGAATCTGTTCTTGATAGAAAGTCCCCTCAAAAGGGCAGAAACATAGAAGTATTGCCAAGCATTTAAACTTTCTCTACTCCCTCCTAGTAATGCTGTCACAAATTACTTAAGACTTCCCTACTGCCTCTCAAATCAACATATAGCAGTCTTGCTGTGGTTTGCAGCACTACACTCCTTTCCTTAGCATCAATATTATTGCAGACTTGACCTTACTGATCCATATGTCAAGTGTGTAAAGTTTAGGTGCTCCTGTTTCATGAGAAGAGTCTGTAAACAATGATGTGATGACAGCAAACATGTACAAGATTACGTGACATGGGAACACCTAGAGCATGTCTACCTTGAGTGCTTGCAAAAAGGCTTTATAAATCAGCCCTTGTGGATTGGCCAGCATGAAATCGCAGCGTTGCAATGCTGGGTGTTGGCATTTAACTTCCCATGGACTCAGAACTAAAAACCAGAGTGTTCTATGTAGGTCAAAAAACCACAACCTTTTTTCTGTAATGTTGATATTTTTCTTTGTTCTAAAAAAGACAAAGAAGAAATGCTTCACTGTTTCCAAAATAGGATTTTTAAAACTTTTTGTTCTGAGAAATGTTTTGATTGTTTTGATCTATTTGAACACAAACACATTTTGAGAGGTATTTTTCTTTGAGTGAACATTAAGTGTTACATTCAACTTTTTCCAGAGAGTTAGCTTAGCAGATTGAGGCTGAAGAGAAAGAACCCTGTTGATTCTGTCAGCTTGTTTTGTAGAAAAAGACAATGAAACTCCTATGTATCAGCATAAAAGGAAGAAAACCACAAAAGCTAAGTGGTGATGAGAAAAAGTGGGAGGGGGGCAGAAAACGAAACTTGCCCGTGAGAGCATTTTCAAGACAACACCAATGAGGTAGAGAAAATGAGCACTTCTTTCCTTGGAGTTACTAATTTCTCTGATGTTCACAACAGATCACTCCTGCTATAAATGAAATATTAACTGTCCTGCTGCAGGTACAGCAGGCTTCTTGCAGGACAGTCACAAAATAGGTGAGGAAAGTAGGGAAAGAACATGGCTTTATCCTTAGCTCATTTCAAAATGGAGGGAAAGACAATGTAATCACTGCAAAATGGAATGACATGGTGAAACTGTTTATCTAATGGGATGGATGGTGGGATGAGAGGTAGGTGTAGAGGAGCTCAAAGAGGAAGCAGAGAGGAGTGATGGAGATGTGATTTCTCACCTGCACAGTGCACCGAGCTGAGCTTGCCTGGCATCAGCTCAGAGGTGGGAGGCCACAAAGAGTTGTATGCATGAGTGGCTGGTGTTTGGGATACTTTGCTTGGAGCTTCATGTTTCCACTTCAGTCACTGACCTTCTCTTCTCTCCATTTTGGGCAGGAACAGGTTCTAGCATGATTAGTAATACCGCAGGGTTGGCTTTTCCTTCTTACTGTAAGTGCTTTCTAGTCTGACATTTCTACTTCAGGTTAAATGAGTCTGAGATACTCAGGACCTTAACTGGCACAAGACATACCCTAGGGGCAGTTTGGGGACAGCCGCAGGAAAGACTGAGGGATTTTCATGCCTGTAAAGCTTATATATTTTCTCTGGTTTTAGGAGTGCCAGCCAGTGGGGAGCTTTCTGTGTCTGGTTGTACTCTTACTGTTCAGCTGATGATAGAGGAAGAGGAGAGGGAATCCAAAAGTACTGGTTTTTATTTTGCTCTGTTATATCGTTGTCAGTGATAGAACATAGAGATTAAGGCCAATCCCAAGAACATTGTTGTACTCAGTTTTTCAGGTACAAGCTATTTACAGCTCCAACACAGCAGACATTACTTCTACTATTTGTTGTTCAGCAATTGAGCCCAAAAGCTCTGCCTGTCTCCCATCATCTGTTTCTAACATCATCTTCCATTATATATAGCCATGTTGTCGAGCGCTACCACAATACGTCCAGCTCCCAGAAACATCTTTATATATCCTCAACTGTCTTGTAACTTGTGGACTTTGACATATGCCAGATGATTTGGGGTGAATGATGGGTCTCTCGTGGTATGTGCTGGTGATGCATGTTCCTCTTGAGTCTCTCCTCATCCCAGACTTGCCCTGTCCATTGGAAGCCATGGTGGAGGGTCAATGGATACATGATGTCTGCCTCTGGCCAGCAGCCGGTCAGGCCAGGTCCTGCTCAGGCTGCAGAGGACAGGGATGGCACCCAGCAGCAAAGAAAAGTGTTGCTGCCACAGGCAAGCACCAACTATAGAACCAGTGCAAGTGTTTTAGTCAAAATATAGTTAACCTATAGTTCCTTGATGTCACAAAACAGTACTGAAACCAAGAGTTTCACAGGACTTTTACAAGGAGGAGATATTTATGTACATGGTGAAAATAGCCCATGGTTAAAGGCGTCAGGAAATACTTTTTATGGGTTTTCTATTTTTCAAATGAAAGCCATGACCCTTCTATCTGAAAGGGCTTGAATCAACTGTGAACTGTCACTGTTAGGGGAAAACGCACTCATTAAAAGCAAGTTATAGTGGATTGCTGGTACCTTCCTCTGAGGCATCTTCTAGTGGCCAAGGAGAAGGCAGAAATTGCATGGATCTTCCTTTCAAAAGCTGTTGGAGGCCCCAAATCTCACTGGGAAAGGTTCTGGAAGTGAGGCTGTGGGAAGGAAGAGTAGCAGTGAGGAAGGGCTGGGGTGGAGAGAACATGTGGCTGGGTTTGCTTGTAATGAGGAGATTTAAACTTTGAAAGAAGTTAATTAATAATGAAACTTCTGACTGAATGATGCAGATTATGAAGACTGGCTTTGTCAGCAGCTGCAATTAATTACAGGCTCAGGCACGGGGAAAAGGAGGAGGGGTGAGGGATGTGGGAAAGGGAAGGCATCACCAAGAGAAAGATGATAAACCTGGCTGCAGGCTGTTGCTGTGGTGACAGGAGGCAGTAGTTATGGTTGAGAGCAGTGACAGATTGAAAGCAGCAGGTACTTCTAATTACCCCTCCACCGACCCAAGCAGGAAACAGTCCCTCCTGACTAGGGACACTCTGGTTTTCTCCTTGTACTTCCTTTCTGCTGCAGGTTGGATGTGCTGCTTCAGGGTTCCCAACTGCTCCAAAAAGAAAACAGTGAGGCAGTGGCTTTTCCTAATATCACTTCACTAGCCTGGGAATGGCCAGTGATCCAGCAGCATCCTTGGGAAGCATGGACAACACTGGTAAGCTTTGAGAGCTGATATCCAAAAAACAGGGAAGGAGAAATCATGTGTAGCCGGCCACAGCTTTTTGAGCAAGAAAATGAGGACCTTGCACATCTGGCACAAGTCTAAACGTTTTTTGGAGGGCTTGCTGTGATTGGTCAGGCCTTGTGCTTCAGGGTTTTGCCAGCTGCCCAAAGGCACCCTGCCCTGGTCTGCATGGCCTTCTGGGGGACACTGTGAATGAGAGGAGCATGGGAGTATCCCTACCACCCACACAGTACTGCTGTCAAAGGATGTGGATAGAAGTGTAGGTCTGTATTAAATAAAAACTCTTGACTTTCAGCCCCTTTGCCTGAATTTCCTGTGCCTTGCTGCAAAGACTAGTATTCTCTGCCTCCAGTTCTCTTGTGTCATGTTTTCTGAAGAAAAAAAACAACTGGCTTTTAAAATAATTTCTCCTTCTCATTTTTTTGTTAATATATTCATTTCATGCAGGGCTGTTCTAAAGCCCTGGTTTTGTCCATACGTCTTCTGACATTCTTATGCCTAGGGAGAGAGACTTCTGCAGTCACTGGCTCAGCCTGCTCTGACACTCTTGGCCCCTCAAAGAATGTAATTCAGCACTGCTCCTTTCACCAGGACTTCACTGATGCTTCCTTTCCCATAACTGTCAGAACACCTGCTGCAAAAGGGAGAGGCTGAGAGCTGGAACTGCTCAGCCTGGAGGAGAGAGGCCTCAGGGAGATCTTATCCATGTGTATCAATACCTGATGGGAGGAGTAAAGGATATGGACTTCTCAGTTGTGCCCAGTGACAGGGCAAGAAGCAGTGGGCACAGACTGAATAGTGGGATGTCTTATTTAACATAAGAAAACACTTTTTCTATGTTTAAATAGTCAAAAGCTGGAGCAGGTTGCCCAGAGAGGTTCTGTTGCCTCCAGGCTTGAAGATATTTAAACCCAAACTGTATGTGACTTTGAGCAATCTGCTGTAGTTGATGCCAGTTGAGCAGGGAAGTTGGACAAGGTAACTTCCAGGAGCCTTTCTGACCTCAGCCATTCTGTGGTTCTGTAATTCTGTGAAAGATGAGGCCAAACAGATTTTGAATAGTCTGGAGGAGAATGGCAGTCTTATCCAAAAAACCTGTGTGAGCAAATGGAAACCTCTCAAATTGCTTTCCTGGGCTTTGGATCGGATCATTAAAGAAACTTGTAAGAGAGAGGAAGGTGGAAAGCTGAAGTTGTGTTGTATAGACCCCAGAGGGCAAAGACTTTATTTGTGGCCCCCTTTTGGTGCAGTCCTCTGAGAAAAGGTCTCTGGTTTTGAAGCCTACATCAAGGGTGGGCTCTGTATGCATTACTTTGTACAGCGCTTGGGATAAACTTAGGTAGGATAGCGATAACACATTCTTGAAATCACCTTATGGCATAATTGGCACAGTAGAACTAGTGCCCTGCTCCTGTCTGATTTTGCAGCTGAAGGTAGCTCACTGAAAACTGGGTGGGAGAGAAGAGAAAGAATTAATAATCTTCTAGATCAGATTATGCAGGTTAGTCATAAATCACTGTCAGAGAATAAGCATGGGGGACTTGCTCAGAACAAACCATAGTCGTTGTGTGTCTTTCAGAAGTGATCAAAGATACAGGCCACTGTTTTAGGTTCAGTTCTGCAAGGACTGAAAAAGGATGCACTCAGAGGGTTATATTTTAAGTGGATAATTTTATGGCTATATTATTTAAAAAAGATACAATAAAGTTGTCTGACAGTAGAAACTGAGCAGATATGTTGCTGTGAGGTGTGTAAAACACCTGAGAATGATGGTTCTGAGAGGTTGGAGGTCTATTCTCATTCGTTCTACATCACTGCTTTGCAATGGGAACACTGGAAAAATATCACAGAAACGTGCCCTTTTTTAGAGCTAAAATACTGTAAATGAGTTCTTGGATAAATGTCTATCAGGCCTTAAGACTCCTTCAGGAGGAGAGAGATGATGAGGAGGGGACTGATAGAGGGTGGGGAGAGCAAAGACAAATACACCATTTTTATCTTCTTTTCTAATATATGAATGAAGTGGCACTTGATGAAATTAAAAGGCGACAAATTAAAAATAAATAGGAGGGAACAATTTTTAATGTAAAGTATAATTAGCCAGTATAGCTCACGGCTGCCAACTATTATCGAAGCAGATATTTTAGCAAGATTATCAACAAAGGATTCAAATGAATAAGCAAAGCATCTGTAGGGACACCAGTGTAGCTGAGAAAACAATTATAAGGACTATCAATCCTCATGCTTTAGGCCATAAACAGATCACCAGCTGGGGTCAGAAACGCGATTTCTCCCCATAGTTACTGAATAACTTAGGCACATTGTGAAGTTTTATCCAGGGTTTGTCGCTGCTGGAAACAGAATAACCAGATGGACTACTGACAACTCTTTTCCCCAAAGTTCCTCTTAGAAGGGAAGAGAGAGACTTCTAGACTTGTGTTGTACCCTCTTGTCAGAAGGGCAATATTCACTAGGCTCAGATAGAGATCAGCCTATCCCTTCTGATTTAGATACCTAGGTCTTAGAGGTCTCTGATGCATTTGGGTATAGGTCACTGTTGAAAGTCTCTTCCGTGTATTTGGAAGATTCAGTAAACTAATGAGGGGAGAGACTCGGCAAACCAACAGGAGAGAAGCAAGTGTGTGTTTAACTATAGCAATAATTTGACTTGTATAAATACCTTAGGCCTTTTGTGCTACCTCTACTTTCCCTTTCTAAAAAGAGTTTTGGCTTAATCAAGGAGTGAAGTAGTGAACTCATGGGGGAAAATATAAGAATGTAATAAATCAGCCTACCAGCACTTCTTTCCCTTGATCTTTCTGTTTTGTTACCTCAAGCCTAGAGCAAGTTTATCTCAGTCTCGATGCTTTTGCAGAATTTTTCCTTGACTCTTTTCCACCTGGTTTGAGTGCGTCAGCATGATGGTCATTTTGCTAAACTGCGTTACCCTGGGAATGTACCAGCCATGTGAGGATATGGACTGCCTTTCTGACAGGTGTAAAATCTTGCAGGTGAGCAGACTTCCTTCTTCTTGTGATGGTGTTTCAGTCCAAGTCACAAATTTTCACGGATGCTTTCCTTCAGCGTGTGGGCAATACATTCCCAGAGAGGTTGGCAAGATTGTCCTTGGCAGTAAGCTGTCCTGTTGTAAAATGACAAAAGCTTGCTTTGAGGAGGGAAGTGGGGTGAGAAAGTGAATGAATGAAATCTACTTGTGGCTGTGCAATACAGAACAGTTGCTAATCTTCGTGAATGTACACATAAGCAGCGGTTTCCTGATGTAGACAGTTACAAGATGCATAGCTCAGAGTTCAGCCAGGGGGAGGCAGGCAGGAGAGAATAGCAGTGCCCAATGCATTCATTGCTCTGCCGAGGAGCCAAGAGTATTACTGGTTCAACAGGTGCTGTGGCATTTGGGATGCCCAAAGGGAGAGGAAATAAAAGGAATGCTTAGAAGGGTCACAAGTACATCCAGGTAGCTGTGCTTGCTGCTTCCCCAAAAAGGTGTCAGCAAAGGGTGTCACCCATATTGTTGTTGTGGCTGAGACCTTCAGATATCTGAAGCTTCTGTCTGTGATTGGTATGTACTGTTCACACTCTGTGTGAAACTGCATTATGTCCTCAGCTCAGGGATTTCCAGCAGGATGATGATGAGTTCTTCCTGGGGGACCTTGGAATAACAATGTTTTCCTGACCAGGTTTGGACCTGTTGGTGCTGAGCCAACACCTCCTTTCAAGTCTCTGTAAGGAGTCTCTGAGTCTGCATCAATTACTTCACTTGTGGGGGGAAAACCCCCTGTGAACTTGAGCAGCAGGAAGCTATGATACCAGTACTGCATGGGAGAAGCTTTTCCAGCCCTTCTTCAAACTCATTTTCAGAAGTACTTTAATTTGTATTGATGTAACATTCTGTGTTTTAAAGTCCAAGGCTGAGAATGCTTATCAGATGTTCTCTTGGGTTTATGTTTGGCAGGTATTTGATGATTTTATCTTCATCTTCTTTGCCATGGAAATGGTCTTAAAGATGGTTGCCCTGGGGATCTTTGGCAAGAAGTGTTACCTTGGAGATACCTGGAACCGCCTGGATTTCTTCATTGTCATGGCTGGGTAGGTTGATAGTTTCTGGGTTTATTAGTTCTGCGTTTAGTAGAGTCTTGCATGGAACAGAAATGATGTGACTGAGGGGGAAGTTTTTACTCTGGTGCTATTCCAGTTCATCTGCCAAACTGGAATCAGGCATCCTGGGGTTAGCAGTCTATGGAAGAAAGAGTAGACAAGATAGCCTACTTCCCCAGCTGATGCACAGCCATCTGTCCAGCACAATTTCATTAGAGGGTGTTACTTTGTATCACCTGAAGAGCTAGCCAAGAAACTTTTCTGGGTTTTTTATGGTTTTGTTTTTAAAATGTCCGAACAGAAGAGGCATAATCTTTACCAGAACCAAAGTAAAGCTAGTGTTTCTGTTTCCAGCAGCAGCGTTTCGAAGGTAGGAATGTAAATTTTGTTACTCAGGGCTTTTTGTCTTTGTATTGCACCAGCATTACCCACAGTACTACGGGGACAAGCTGACATTTGAGTATTTTTTTACAACAAAGTTGCTATGGTGAAGCTCTGATTTTCCCCTCTGCTTGTATGAAGTTGAAAGTCTAACAGGATTTGCTTTTTGAATCACAGCAAAATGTCCATTTCTTATACCAGTGGGATGTGCTTTTTGGAATTCTAATTTTTAATTAGAATGCCTTGTGGTATAATAATAAAAATTTCAGAACTATATAACATTGCTGTTCTCATAGCAAAAAGGTGAATATATTTTCAGAAAGAAATCATCACTTCTCTCTTTACCAGCATCCACATTGCCTGAAGTGCACGTTTTACTGACTGAGCCAGCAGTGAGTCTGAGCTCACTCAGCAGAGTTTTCCCCCATGATGTGGAGCAGCACTGTCTTTATATTTGCTTTTGACACAGTTCTTCTTACAGCAAGGCTTGAAAGTCATTCCCTCTGGAAGGGTGTATAATTGTTTGCTCCTGGGAGGAGCAGAGACTTTCAAACTCAGTGCAGTTGTAAAAGTTTGAAGGCTGATTCTTGACCAGGTAGTGCATGAAAAGAGGGCAGGCAGATGAAAGCTATAGGCTTTTCTGAATTAACACAGTATGTGCAAGATGGAAAGACCTTTCTTGTAGCTGAGCCTGCTGAGATTAGCATCTGATTTAAAATGGCCTGACATGAGGACTGTGAGTTAAAACCCCTGATACGTGGTGATGAGAAAATCCAGATCATTGTAGGTTCTAGCCTGAGATCCTGGTGGCAAAATTGCTGGAGACTGGATGCAGGGAAAGCAAGACCTTAACGCAGTAGCCTATGGGGAAGAAAGGGAAGAACTGGTGTATTTGAAAAGTGGACCTTGGAGTCCACGGTGTTTCTCTGTGTGGGTGATATGCTGTGGTATGTTGGGAGAAAGACTCTGTTCCAGATTGGCACAGGAGCACCAGCATATGAGAGAAAAGGCTTGGGAACTCAAGGTCTTGCCCTGCCTAGTGTCTCTGCAAGCATGGTGGTATGTGAGTGCATCTGAAGAGATGATGAAATCAGTGGGGCAATGCTAAAGGAAAGAGGGTGAGCTCAAGCACTTACTTCATGCAGAAAATAAGTGAAATCCACACTACCTAGACAATAAGGGAGAACACTCAATTTACATATTTCCTTCTGTCACCACTGCTGGCAGAATTTTGAGGAGAGACTCTTTTGTGCATCTGATAGCAATAGTAGGGAAAAAAAGCTGATATCTGAACTCCTTTCAATGCCAAGAAGACTTAGAATCAACTCCTTTGGTATAAAATAATCAGTGTGGTGGATTTTTCATTTCAGGTCCAAAACTGAAAGAAATTTGTTTCCTGATATCTATGCAATTGTCCTCATGAGATGTCAGGCTGAAATGATAGTAATCTCATTAGAATATCTGATCTCAAAAGACTTCTACTAAAGAAAGATTTTTCCATTTAGTTATATAGAACTAATGACTATATAATGTATTTCGAGTTATAAAAGCTTGTGGTTATTAATTCATTATTCCTTAAAGTTCGTCAAAATTGTCTGCACTTTTTAAATCAAATCCAAGGATTAAACTTACCCTTACATACTGTAGGTTTTATTTAACCTGAAATGTAAGCCTCAAGCTTTATCCTTATTGATCCTACACCTGGATCATGGCCTCAGCTTGCTCTGGTCCAGATGCTGTGTTAGCTTTCTGACTTAGAGAGGACAGCCTGCATTAGGTCTTGTGTGTTTTTTCCATGCCAGGGAGTTAGATCCTGATCAGAGTCTAATCAATTTTCCCTAAGAGTCTTCTCCTTTTCATGGTCCTGGATTCTCATTTTCTGTAAGGGAGGTCATAAACTTGGCTCCTAAGAAGATGTCCATGGTGTTGGGAAGTAATGGCCAGCCTAGAATACATGCAGCTTCTCTCAGTTTTAAGAAGAAGGACCGTATTTCCCATCTCTTTATTTTCTCTTTTCTTCTCTCGTTCTAAATAAACACCAACAAGGCAGAAAAGGTTGGAATAAACTGTAGCATGGAAAAGTGAAGTATAGGCAAGGGACACTTCTGGCGGGCGTTCCTGGCCAGTTGAGATATCTCCCTGTGGCTTGCTGCATGACAGCACATTTTATCAAAGAGCATAATGCCAATTTGCTGCAATTGCCCAGGACGGTCTTTTGGTTATGTAAACAATATTTTCAGGCAATCACTTGTAGTTTTTTTCCTCACCTCCTTGTAAAGCCAGAAGCTATAGTTTTAGTAAGCTGAATTCCCTCATGTGCCCCTGCCCTGCTTGCCCCTGCTCCCCACGCAACCCAGCAGCTCAAGGAGGAAGACTCCATTGTCACTAAAACTGTTCAGTTTCCATGGTGATAGGAGCTGACATCACCAGAACTTTCTCCCCTCTCGCACACTCCCTCTGCCAGCCACCCTCATCATGTTTTCTTTCTGAAAGGATTAGAAAAAAACCCCAAAACAACAGTGCTAAGTTGGTGCTCTACCTCATTGTTCCCCTCAGAGCTCCTAAAACCATGCAAGGCACTTTGGTTTGAAGAATGCCAATGCCATTGTGTGCACCAACAACCAGGGTTGCAGATTCAGCTTGTTGATGCTCCAGTTCCAACCACTCGTTGGTGACAGGAGGTTGCAAGTTCCCAGACATTTCAAGCAGACTATGTTCATCACCAGCTGTCCTGGTGGGAGTCCCTCTTCCCCTGCATTTGTGATTTGGTCTTGTCTGTCGTCATTTGTTTCCCACAATGATGGGTGCATTTGAAGAGCTTGATCTGAGGCAACTTCAGAGGGCAGCTTCCTAAAGTTCAGAGCCGACTATACATTGAAAATTGAGATAATGCTAGCACTAATCACATTGGAAATGTCAGCCAGAGTCTATATGTGTGTGAATTTAGGGAAAGAGTCACTTATTTCTGGGCTCACGCTCATCAACTTTTTAAATCAGGCAGTTCTCTAGCAATAAAAAGTGAGCAATTTCTCCTACTCACTCTGTTCTGTGAGACAGTTGTGTTCACCTGTGGTTGGAGATGATGCCACTGTTCCTTTAGGAAGGGAGATATCATCCCTTTATGTCACTGACCCAAGTGTCACCCTGGCCTCAGGGGCATGAATTCTACAGATGGAGTGGTTGCTCTGCCTCTGATGAGCAAAGTGCTGTAATTAACCATCTATGGTGGAAATTGTCTGTCTTTTCCCTCTTCTGTGACATTCTTGGGACATGGCTGCTCTAGTGTTTTGGTGGTAGTATTGTCTCTATATTCCAGCCTGAAATGTCCCGGTTCCTACAGCCAAGTATTGCAGTAGCCTATCCAGTCATTTATAGCATCTCCCTATCAGTTAATTCATCTGCTTTCTTCATTGGCTTCAAGTTTTATTCATTGAGATTTTTTTTTCCTGTCTCATCTTCTGAAGAGAGAAAACCCTTTCCTATTCGTAGGAACAGGAAACTTTGTTCCCAGATGTATGTTTGTTTCATTTGTTCACACTGGTATACATATTATTTGCATTTCCAAAGCAGTTCATGCTGTTCTATCACTGACTTGTCCTCTTCATTTCTTTTCTGTTCTCCCAAAAATATGCTTCAACTGCAAAATCCATCAGTGACTTTTTTTTAGTTTTCTGTCAGGTTGTGATAAATAAATAAAGAACAGAGTGACAAGAATTGTGCATTACAGACGTACATCTGCTCACAAATGAGTCCCCATTTAGTGTTGCGTGTGAGGTTTATTACTTAGCCAGTTTTTTTCTCCAGCTAATGTATGTCATGATGATTTCATATCATTCCAGCCATATCAACATAATTACTTGTGTGAACCAGGCTTGTAATCTCGTAAGAAATTATAGCACATTAGTTTGATGATGTCTATTTTTCCTTAAACTTGTGTTGATTATGGTTAATTTTATTATCCACCTTTAATCTATCTCTCAAAGCTACGTATTGGCAATTTCTTTACTGTATTGTGATTAGCATCAGTCCAGTCAGCTTATTGACATCCCTGTGTACTGGAGCAACATCAGAATTCCATTGACCCTTGGATGCTTTCCCAGTTCTCTGACTCTAATCAGAAATCATCAGAACTGCTCCAGACCTTTTCTGGCCATCTCTTCTAAAACTCTTGCATACAAATTGTTCAGGCTGGCTTATCTTATAATATGCCTATTTAGGCACAGCCTAAAATACTTGATCCCAGCTGGAGCTGAAATTAGCTCATTATGATCTGTGGTCTACATATATCATCTGACCTTCTCTGTAGAACTTTTTTTAATTGATATTTTTCTGTCTTTTTACTCTGCTCATGCCAATTCTGTTTTCTTCCAGTGATTAACTTGTACCATTTTATGTCCTCATTCAGTTCTATTAAATTTTTTCTACAATTTCAATGTCCTAATTTATATTCATTGGTAACAACTTGCCTTCTCCTGCTATTATGTTCCTGCTTTTTCTTTCTCTTATGTTGTACTGCATTTTTAGTCTGTTCACCTCTCTTGTCTCTATTGAAGTGTCTTGGATACCTGAAAAATATTTGTAAATACTACTTGACTGTCATGCACAGTTCATGAATTGAGGTCTGACCAGTTTGATACCTGGAGGTATTTAAAAGATGTGTAGATGTGATTGGCACATGATGTAGTGGTGGACTTGGCAGTGCTGGATTAACAGTTGGACTCAATGATCTTAAAGATCTTTCCCAACCTAAATGATTCTGTGATTCTATGGCTGCTTCTGTGTTGTTTCAATTTCATGAATATGGCCTCTAATCCACGAGATAGATCCAGTACTTTTGATGAACTTACTTGATTTGTACTTAACACATGTAACCAAGTGTTTAAGTTCTTTAATAATTTTTTTTAAAAAATTAAGTACTTAACAAACAATTTCTCTATCTTTTATCCTTGAATGCAATTCTCTGAGTTGTAAGGCTGGGAACTTTCAAGGAAATTTAGATACCCCGAGTGCATTGCTCAAATTCAGCTCTTAGAGATGGACGAAGAGAATGCTTTTCTTTTATGATTTACAGACCAATATCAGGAGAAACTAGTCAACCTGTTGTCTAGTGTGATTTGGACATGCCTAATGACATTCATAGGACCATAGGTAATCAAAGTTGGAAAGGGCCTTGTGGGATCTCCAGTCCAATCTTCTTGTTCAAAGGAGAGTCAACAGCAAACTCAAGGTATTACTCAAAGCTGTCCAGTCAAATCGTGAAAACCATCATCTTTACTCACTGCAGCCCCACTGATGATGTATCTTTGTAACTAGTCTGAACCTCCTTTCCCTCTTTGGATTTATGTCTGTTGTGTCTTGTTCTCCTGCCATGTAAGACTGTGAAGATTTTGGCTTAATCTCCTTCCTGACTGCCTTACAGGTATAAAGTTCCACCAAAATCATCTCCTCTCCAGGTTGAACAAGCCTGCATCCTTCAGCCTCTCCTCACTGGGCAGGTGCTCCAACTCCTGAGCACCTTGGTGACCCTCCATTGAACTTGCTCTAGTTTATCAACACCTTTCTTTAATTGGAGTGGCAAAAATAAGTGTGCTACTCTAGATGTGGTCTACTAAGTGCAAAGTAAAGGGGTTAATCCCTCCCTCATCTACCACCTGCACTCCAACTGATGCAGCTTGGTATGTCATCAGCCTTCCTCACGTGGTCTCTGTGTTGTCACCTGCTGTGCCTCAGGTTTAACATGTCTTTTTCAGCAGTACCACTGTCTATCAGTCCTTGGTCAGTGGGTCAATCCAGCACAGATGCAGGACCTCTTGTTCATCTGTTGAATTTTATGAGGCTTCATTTCTCTATCCAGGAGGAATTTTGTACTTCATATGGCAGAAAATTAATCTGTAAGGACTCATTTCCAAATTGTCACTGATTTTGTACTAGAAAATGCCTTTTTTGACAGTGTGCTAGTCCCCCTTCCTTTCTGTCTACCTGGGCCTCCCTAGCTAGGTTAAAATTCTTGATTTTAATATTCCTTTCCTGTAGATTTTCCCACCAGGCTTTCCTAATGCCATTTAGGCTGTTTATGCTTATAAAATGGACAATTCTTATTCTCTTTATTACTCAGGCCCCTGGCGCTGCTGTATAGAAAGCACTATTTTTCTCCTCTTTACATCTTTTACTGCCTTGATTAGTTTTGTTCTTGATGTGGAGGTTCTGTAGAATTAACTTTTTTTCTGATATCATCACTTTCCACTTTGGTCTTTCATTTAACAATCTCCTGACTAGTGTCTCTCTCTTGGTTTTCTAAAACCTAATTATTTTTCTAATGAAATGCTCATTAATATTTCTGCACAGGATTAGCCCAAAGCTCTGCAAGTCTCATGCCCTGTGTAGCTGTTTGTTACCAGATTGCTCCAACACCTTTCTTGCCTGTTGGCCAGAATGTGCCACTGTGGAGTTCAGCTGAATATTTCTTGTCCATCTTCTTCAGAAACAGACATAAATCTGATTCTATAATATGTAGTATATCTATCATAATAAGGAAAATGGTTAGTTTCAAAACACATAATCATGACTAAATGCTGTCCTTCAGGTTTGAAAAACTTTCCTAAATTTACTTTTTTAATTTCATTTCACCTACAGTATGGCAGCACAGCTCTCCTGATATCTAAATTTCTTTTCCAAAGCATCCTTTCTGAGTAGTTATGCAGCCTTTGGAGATGATTTCCTGGCATTTTATACAGCTACATATCTCAGGCAAGCCTGGTAATCCCTTAGATTAAGCAGAACATTTCTTCTCACTCCCTGCTCCTTTTTGCTAGTTGCTTCTTCAGGAGTGCTTTATGCAGCTTACACACTGGGAGCCTGGAAAGTATTTATATTAGCTGAGATATTATCTTTACTTTCTCTTTCTGATAGTTATATACTGTCCTTGATTTCTGCTTCCCCTAATTCCTTAGCTATTGCATCCTTTGTCCTTGATTTCTGCTTGTCATAATTCCTTAGGTATTGCATCCTTTCCATAAACTTGCAGTGATGATGCTTCCTCTGAACAGCGACTCTGTCCTTCCATGGAAACCACTTATGGCTCCAAGTTCATCCTCCACATTTCAGCCCAGGAAAGGGAACTGGCAGGTCTCTGAAGGATGTGAGGTACCAGCCCCCAAGCCTTAAATGCCCACCTGTTCCCAGGAAATAAATTGTCACTCTGTGGTCCCCTTCCATGCCGGGAAGATGTCGCTTAGCCTGAACACACTGATTTGCCTTAATCTCACAAGATGGAGAAGCGTGTTGCCAATCTTCTGCTTTTTCTTTGCTTTTAATTAACTACGCTCCTTCAGGGACCTGGCCAGAATTTGCATAGTTATAACTTCAAAACCTCAGATCATTAAATACTTATTAGCAGCAGTGTAAACAGCAGAATGCTCAGAAAATCCTAGTTAGCTAATGTCCAATGCCAAATAAAAGTTTCTACAAAATTATGGTAAGTTGAAGAAAACTGTAATAAATATAGCAATTAGGTGTTTCAAGTAGTGATCAGATAAAGATGGAAACCAGCAAGCAGCAGGCTAAATAGCTTCTTAACCAAAGGTAGAAATATCAGCAGCACAGCCTTCCCCTCCAACAAGTACTCATTTTTTCCTCCTTAATGATACTAATTATTTCATTTGCTTTCTTCTAGTAAAACTATCCCTAGATGTGCAACATATTGAAATGAAAGCAGTCATCAAAATGAAATGAATCACACCAGAGAAGAATCAAAACAAGGAGGCAGTGGTACCCTGCCTGTTTAAAGTGGAGTTCTCAATTATTGCCTCTGATTTTTTTTCCCCCTTCCTAAAACCTCATTCCCTACTATATGAATGTTAGGTTTGTTTACAAAAACAAAATGCATACATTAAAAAAACCCCAAACCAGGGCAAAACCAGCAGGCTCATAAAACCAAAATGCAGACAATCTTCTTTATTTTTCTTTTTTTTTAGTTTCATTTTCCCCTCAGCAATGAAAGACAGACCTCAGAGCTTGTGTTCTAAAAACTCTTAGTTTTTAAAAGTGAGGCACCATCACTTGTATTCAGTCATCTGAGCTCAGCGACTCCTGGCTTTCTTATCACAGTGTGAAAACCCGCTTATGTCTTTTCGTATCATGTCTCTGAAACTATTAAGAAACTCTGACATTTTTTCTTAGTACACAGTTTGAAGAGAAATCTGAGTGTTCCAGGGTGTGAAATAATCACATTCCAGGCAGCAAGGGACCAGTCTCACAGGCTCTGGAAGCTTTCAGCAGCTTTTGCTTGCACAGCAATGTAAAAAAAAATTTAAAAAAATGTACTGGAGGGGGGGACAGTTGCAGGTTATTTTTTTTAAGAATACAAAGCATCACAGCTCTGGATCTGATTGTGTAATTAGCAATTGATTTAACATTCCCTGAGGAAATATTTTTTTACTAACAGAATTAAAGACTCTTTGTTATTGTTATTTTTTATAAAGGGGAAAAAAAGGATATAATTTTTGCAGTTCTTGTTTTACTAGCAAGGAATTTTTTTTCTTCTATCAGCTTTTATGTCAGCATAAAGTTGTCATTTTGCAGCGTAATAAGCTCTAAATTTAAAAGAGATAAGCAGAACTACTTAACTTAGTATACTGTGGTTTGCAGAGCAATTTGGATGCCTACTGTGTAATATCTGGCCACATGCCATATGATGTTACCCTGTTCTTTCTGTGGTAGGTGTTGAAAGGAGTTCAGATCATCTGTCTAGGGTGGATTTTGAAGCCTGGCCCTAGAGGCACCAAACTGTGCAAAATGGGTACAAATGCACAGTTTGCTCTACAAGTATGTATCAAGTGAGCTGATAGCAAGGTCAGTGCTGGGGACTGCCTGGCAGCCCTATGCCTCTTGCACCATGGAGCAGCCAATCTCCATAGAGCAAAAGATCAGGTCCAAATAACCTGTCAGTCAGGAGACAAAGCATCCATGAAGACAACATTTTTAAGGAGTCATCCATGGGTGACTGCAGCCCTTATGTGGTTTGGGGTCTTCATATGCTTAGCACAGTCCATGCAGTCTTGCCCCTGCCCATTCTCAATGCACCAGTACATGTTGTGCCTTCTTGCATCTGTGAGCAAGCAAAGGCAATGGCAGTGTGGGCCACAACACAGAACTCTGAGCAGGGGGAAAGGGACACCTAAAAAGAATTAACTTTTGCCAGAGTCCTAGGACCTTTGAGGAAAGTAAGGATGTGGCTCCAGCTGGTGAGCAAAAGGGCAGGCATGGTGCAGGAATCTTTCAAAAATAGGTGCTGCCAGGCAGCCCTGCTGGGCTGGCAAGTAGCCTGTTTGCATCCAGTAGTGGACGTGAATCCTGTAGTTGCAGACTCGGAGTGGAAGCAGTTGCCTTTCTCTCTTGCCCTGTGTCTGCACAGTGCTTGTCAAAATCTCCTGGCTCTGCTTTTAGTATGTCCAGATGGGTTTACAAGAGCTTGCATTCATCCCCTGCTGTCCTTATGTACAAGCTCAGGCACATCCAGCCTTAGGGATGACAGGAAGTGTCTTGAATGTCACAGATGCCCCATGCTCTACCTCTTCAGCTGTGTGCTCTTCCTCCTGCCTCCCTGATATTGCTTCAATGCCAGTGGTCCCCACTACCCAGGCAGTTGTGGACACCAGAAGGGGGTTTTTAGTGCCTGCCCTCTCTTTGCACACCACAGATTCTGCTAATAGAGTCTCTGGGGGAGCCTGGCCAGCCCTGTTCTTCATGATCCATGAACATTGCTCCATCTCCAGCCACAGAGGACCAGAACTGTGTGAATCTAACAATGCATATGCTTTTTAATTTCCTTTCATCAGAATGACTCAGTAACATAAGAGTGGAGATACCCTTGGAGTACATTGTCCAGTGAGAGTACTGGCTTTGCTCCTTGTTTGTGTTGTAGTCACAGTCTTTGAAGACAGAACAGAGGCAGTGAGACCTTCTACTCATCCTAGTGCGTGTAAGAGAAGTGGGAATATTTAGGGGTAAATCGGTCTCCCACCACCCCACAAACTGCAGGTGGGAGATTTCAGCTATGGGATGGCTCATATATCAGGGGGATGGATGTTCTGGTAAATGGAGAGATGTCAGCTCCAGCTTTTGGCATAAATATCTGAATAAAAAATCCAGACAGGGAAAACTGACAGACTTAGTCTTTTTCCTATGACTCCTATATTCTAGATGTTCAAAGGGGTAGAAATTCCAGTTTGTAAAATTTGATGGCCAAATCAAGGAGCTGAGTACAGAAAGGCATTCTTTTGTACACAGAAGACATTGATTAAATCCCATCTGGTAATGGTATAGGTACATGTCAGTCTTAGACCCCTGACATAGCTGAAAAGCTAAAGGAATTCAGAGCAGAGAGCAATTAAAGTCTTCTGCCTTGTGGACATCATGTACTCATAGATGCAAAGACCAAATAGAAGTCCACAGGCAGGAAAAGCTTCAATTCCCACAGACACTCAGAGCAAGTCCAAAATTATGGCCAGGAAGTCACAGCCATGAAGTTTTTGGCTTCAGTGCCAACCCCAAATTTATTTGACAAAGAAATATTAAGTGATTAGGCTTCAGTTAATTAGATTTCAACTGAAAACTTCTATCAGAGAAGGGGAATTAGGCAGCTTTTGAATTTGACAAAAACATATTGGCTTTGTATCATAAGAAAAATACTGCCTTGGTATTTTTTATGAATGCTTCCAGAACACATTTTAAATACTGTTTCTTGGCTGCTAATTTTTAGCAAATAGACGTTCAGAAGCTAAGATTAGGAAAGTTAATGAGTATTTAATAAAGGTATAAGGAGATGTAAATATGAAGAGGTAAATGGTAATGTTTGAACTGTTTTAATAATGGATTTCATTGAATGTAATTGTGAGGTAGCAACTAGTCAGGCACTGCATAAGTACATTATCTTGGGTTACATATGCAGCAAGATAAAGTCTGAATTTTCTGGACTCCTTACACATTTTCTATAATCTTGCTATGTCTGTTTTAAATGCCCTTAGCTTTTATTCCTCCATCCCACTGGTCAGCCTGGTCTCCTGTGCCTGGCACAGAGCCACCCTGGCCGTGCATTTTTGCTGTTGGATTATGAACACTGCTCTTTTCAAGTGCCAACACAGATCCAAGCTCACTCTTGAGCTCACAGGTGCAGAGGAGTGAAATAAGTGCCAAGCGGTAGCTAATGAAGCTACTCTGCTTTTGGTGAGGCCTCATGAGCAATGAGGGTTTGTATGCCCCCTAATCCTTGTGTACTCACTGCCTGCTCCAGTGGCTTGGCATGGGATGGAGGTACATGAGACCAGTCACTTTCTGGACAGGGTCAATGTGCTAACAAATTGCTCTCTTGTTCCCTGCATTAGCTTGGTCTCATCTCTGTTTAACTTGAGGTCTCTTGCATGTTCAGCTGAGCTGACATACTTGGATGTAGGCTAATGCTTACCAGCAAAGCAGAAACTAACTTGGGGAAGAAAGCAGAAAGATGATCAATAGAGAAAGGGACAAAAGTAATAAAGAGGAAAAGGAAAAAAAGGATTGTAAAGCGAATTGAAGGATATGAGGAAAAGTGGAAAAATATGAAGGAAAGTCAAGGGGAATATGGCAAAACTGTAAACTAAGAACAAAGATTAAAATGTGAAGTGGAAATGTTGCAGGCAGGCAGGAGTCAGAGTGATGCAGAGAGAGGGTATAGGGATACCTTGAGAATGGGGAGGAAGGCAGAGCTTGAGCAGAGAAGTGTTCCCTGCCAGGCTTCTCCCCAGTTCTGCAGGATGAACCCTGCACATGCAGTTTGTGCCCCTGTCTTGTTTCCTACCCTGACAGCATTCCCAATATGTGTCAGTCTTGAGCCCTGTGCTGTGGGGACAGTGCACATGTCAATCCCCTCTCCTTCCAGAAGAGTTTCATTTGGAAAGTTTTGAAGAAGAAAATCTCTAGTGAGGAAAGAAGTAAAGTATTGTATATATTCAATTAAATTGCCTGCTCAGTGCTCAAATTCCATCACAGATCAAGAGTTTCTGTCTGATTTAGCATAGTTTAAGCTTCTGAACCTGTTCCTCCACTCGCCCACCCACACCAGAGACCACAAAATACTTTAGTGGTGCCAGAAATGAGCTGGCATTTTCCTCAGAAGAGTTGCATTCCAACCTGCCCCCTCCTGAGAAAGGGAAAGGACTCACAACCAGCATGGGCTTTATTTTTTTTACCCCTACCCTCACATCCTAGACTTTATCTGATTGCCCCTGGACCTTTAAGATACTAAGATATTTACAAACAAGACCTGCTTTAAGCAGCCAAAAAAGAGAGGAGAACTAGATGAAGGGTAGTCAGGTCATGAAGGCTACCCTTGCTCATGGCACTGAGCTGCTACAAAGCAGGAACAAGGAGCCTGGAAATCTGAAGTTCAATCAGGTGGTAACAGCTTTGTATTTTGTATTAGCTGTAACGCTTCCTCCTTGGTTTACAAACACTGAGCAAACGCAGGGTTCTGCAGGTTGCTGGTGTGATAAGGATCCAAGAACTGAAGGTCAAGTGCCTGCCTGAGAGTCAAAATAAGAACAGTACACCTGATCTGCCATCACAAGGTCTTTAAAGACAGACACAGCAAATGTGAACCTCCTGACATAAGTGTGCTGCCAGTTTTTGACTGATCACTTCTGTGACAAGCCCTTTTGGTGCTCTGTCACTTCAACACCGGCTCCACATATGGTTGTAGGAGATCAGGTGCAGACCAAACCAAGAGGAGGCTAAGTGTCTAGGGTTTCCAGGCTGAGTAGAGAATGATAATAACACAAAGAGCTGGGCTAGCAGTTCCTCAAATGCTGCAGATGCCTGAAGACTCCAGTCACTTAGAGATTCCATTTCATTAGAGGAAGGAGGCAGTGTTTGGATTTATCAGTTTTACCTGCACAGAAAAATTTTTTTTTTGTCTTAATCGTCAGAGTTTCATTTCACCTTGGTCATCAGCATGGTATAGGCGTGCTACTGTTGGACAAAGAGAAGCACGAACATATCTGATACAAAAGCATCACTAGGAGCGAAAAGGCGAGAACAAGAAGCTCTAATACAAAAAGACACTGTAATGAGATCAGGGTTGTTTTAGTTGCAATTTGCGTGACTGCAGTAGGCAAGACTCATCCACGGGGATTTAAGCATCCTGGATGCTCTCTGTTATTACAGCCAAGATCAGGAGGCCTCAGGAAGAACTGTAGGCAGAAGGGGTCTGTTGATGGAGCTGAAGCCCTGGGGCCTCCTAGGGCTGAATACGTTTTTGTTAGAAGTTGCTCTCTGAAAAATTTAGCAGTTGCCCTTTTCAAACCCATCATTTTGAACAGCCCGCTGTTTTCACTGGCAGTGTTATTGTCTGTTTAGCTACACTGGAATGTAATGGCAGGAAATCTGCAGCCACCACAGGCTGCGGGAGGCTGGTTTGCTGCTGTCTCAACTGCACAGTTGCAGCTAAGGCAGCATTTGTCTTGCACTGAAAGGACCCACTGTCACTACTCTGATGATTAATAATGACACGTGGACTGTACCACATAGGAGGCAAACTCATTCCAGCTAGGACAAGCAGTGATGTGCACCTGGTTAAGGTTACTCCCATTGTAATGCCAGTAACATGGCTGAAGCCACAAGATGACAAAACCTAAATGGTTTGTAAACAGAAGTTCTATTTTTAAATTAACTTTGCATGGTTATGGCTAAGAAAAGATGGCACCTCTGCCCACTGATTTCTTACCCTAGCCCTATGCTTTCTCCCTGTGCTTGATTTCTGTGAGGGTCACCATGTTATTCAGGACTTCTCATTTGCTTCCTTGCAGTTCAGAAAGGAACACTTTTTGAACTAGATGTATTTTGGGCTATTTGTGCATGTGGCATTTGAATGTTTCAGATTGTTCTGCTATTGCGCAAAAAGAATTTTTTTCCTTCAGAGGTTCAATCTCAACCCAGTGCTCTATCAGATGTGTTCTTTTAGGAGAGGAAAGAAAGTTCTGTGGGACGTCACCAAGCTTGGAAACCTTTATGTTTCTGTGCATATCCCTAACCCCTATAAGAGACTGCAGTGTAGGGACTCCTTAAGTCATGAAGCTATCTCCACATGTCAAGTCTCTGTGCTGTGAAGAGCTGTTAGCTCAGGTCCTGGGAGCGATAAAGCTATGCCTATAGGGTGTTTTGCCTGTAACTGTAGTTCCAAAGTTTCAGCAGGTCTGTTTAATTTTGGAGTAACAACATGCAGATGAAGCAATCTTGCTTTATGCTTTTGGAGCAAGGTTGGTCACTGCTTGCTCAAGGCCCTTTGCACTGTGCTCCTTTGAAACACACAGGTATATCTTTTGTATGATGTCCTGTAGTCACATCTATGAATTTATATATGTGTGCGTTCCTCCTCCTTCCATACCCACTTCCCAGTTTCATCTGACTGGATCCTAAGCCTCTGTCTATCACTAATGTTTTTTGTAGGCTAGTTGAATATTGCTGCTTTGGTTGATGTTGGTGAGGTTTTTGTGCTACTTTTTTTTTTTTTTTTTGGGTGTGAATATTTTGATTATCTGCATGAAATCTCTTGTCTCTTCTTCTACGCTTGGTATATGTGGAACTGACAGCTCCAGGGAGGTAAATGAATGCCACTGCATTTCAGAGGAAGAATTATTTCATGCAATTACCCTAAAAGTGCAGGAGAGAACAGAGTGAAAGGAACGAGGGAGAGAAAGAAAGAGAGCATGAGAGAGAATAATCACAACACTTCGACAGATTTACCCCATCGTGTTTGAAAATCTATCACTCTGACAAGTCCCCTTTGTGAAAGGTGTAGACAGATAACCAGGCATTAGCTCTTCAGGGTCCTCTTGAATGGAGGGTAATCAGTAGAATGATCAGTCCACCAGTCCATCTCACTAAATGCCTCTCTCTGATATTTTTTTCCAGACTAGATGTACCCCATTTCCCTCTCCATGTCTCACTTTGGCTCTCTCATTCACTTCTCAGTGGTTCCTGGGCAGACACACTTGGGTCAATATTAGGTTGACTATAAATTATAATGTTTTTGTTCTGAGAAGGGGCGCAGTAACAAAAGGCTGTGTCCCCAATTCCTCCCTGTCCCTTGAGTCTTGTTAAAAGGCCAAGGAAAAGGGGATTTTTGTAGCTTCATTATTTATTTCTGAGAAGAGATTCAGTAGAAGCGGTTCCTGTCCTGACTTTGCTGCTATTTCACCTGCCAATTCTGTCACCCTGTTGATCCCATTTGCACATCAGGGTCACCCAAGGGAAGCTAGTGATAACAGCTCTTGGAGGCCCCATGCACCGATGTTCACAAAAACATGTAAAATCCTTTGAGATCCTCAAGTGGAAATTGCTGGCCAGGGTAAATTGTTACTATAATGGTTTCTTGCTGTGCTTTCAAAGAGGCAGGACATTTGCCATGCTGGGCTTCAGGGATGCTGGGCCAGGTCACTTTTTGTCACTTACATCTGCTGCTCTTCAAGCGAAGCCAATGCATTGTCACACCTATCTGCACTTTGAGGTTATTTAGACAGCATGTTGCTGGGTTGGGAAAGGGAAGGTCTAGCATATGTCCTAACATTAGGCTTTCCCCCTTTTGGTTGGTGTCAAAAGGACTGATTCACAGCTATGGGGGAAGCCTCCCCACCCAGTCAAAGCAGATACCACTTTAAGGAAGAGAGTTTGTTTCTATGTGGGATAAAACAAGTTAGCTGAAGCTGCCTCCAGGGACCATATCTTGCAGTGTGAGATGAGTGGGACACAGGGAGCATCCCACTGTGCTGTGGGTAACACTCAACAAAATTGGCTTCACAGCCCTCTCCTCCTGGCCTTGTGTGAAATGGCCACCCCACATGCATGTCCTCACCAGGAGCACATGCTTCTTGTCAGTGCATCTTCACTCAGCTCCTTCCCCTCCTGACGGTCACAGCAGGTATGTGTTATCACATCTCCTGGCCTGCACTATGCACACCCTCACTGCTCACTGTGTTTTCTGCCAGAGGAGCTGCGGCTCTGGTCTTGTTCCCCAGAGGGCTCATGGAGACTTCAATTTGGCTTCCAAAAACTCAGGCTTCATCTCCATGACTTCCAGAAACTCTTCAACGAAGAAATGATAAATCTGTGGCTCAAGCCAAAATTCTGGATTCTTTTAAACTTTCTTTTTCTCTCTTTCTCTCTCTCTCTCTCTTTCTTTCTCTCTCTCTTCCCTTCTGCAGGATGGTGGAGTACTCCTTGGATCTCCAAAACATTAACTTGTCTGCAATCCGTACTGTCCGTGTCCTGAGACCCCTGAAAGCTATCAACCGTGTGCCTAGTAAGTCATGCTTCCCTCTCACACCTGCTCAGCTCGGCTTTTGGGGAGTACATGACCAATAAGGCTGTGTGTGATGGTGTTCTACGAGCAGGGTTCAGGTACAAACTGAGTGGAGGCTTCTGCAGGGTGTGTGCAGGCTTTTTCCCATCACAGGGCCAAGAAATGTCATTGGATGGGCAGGAAAAGGAGAGTCTCCCAGCATATCTGATCACAGGCATTTTATGCACAGCCATTTCGATGGCTCAGGAGCTTAACAATGTGCACTAAAGTATTTTACTGAAGGATATTGCAGGTTTGATAATGTTTTCCACTTCAAAAAGGGCTGTGTGAAAGGTCTGGAGAGGGATGAGCTTGGGAAAGCTGGGACAATTGGTTTGCTCAGGCTTTCACATGGTTTTCCAGATCTTCTCTGAAAATTTTCATGCTATTACAGCTTGGGGTCATGTAACGCTGACTGTTTTTTTCTTTCCTCCTCACTTTGTGCTTTGCACTCCCTCTTTTGTGCCAGCTCTCTGCCCTGTGAGCTGGCGTGTGTATGAGCCAGGCTGAGCACCCCTGGGAAAGGGGCTGCCAGGGCTGTGCCTGAGCCTGGATGTGTCAGCAGCCAAGTTGCTGCTCACCAGCACCATTCTGGCCTGAGACACAGCCCCCAGCTCAGGTCTGCACATAAACAAGAGAAGAGCTGCAGCCCTGGGTCATGTGCCATGCACATACACTGCACCCACAGCAGAGGTGGTCCCTTTATAACCCTCACATCTCTCCTTCCTAGAGGATGGGAACAGGATCATCCTCCTCACCGTATTTTAAAGTTTTTGATGGTGCTGAACTTCTTCCCTCACCTTTCCTTCCTTTGCCTCTCCTTGTTTTGTTTTTGTTTTTCTCATCAGTGTTGTTCTCCTGAAGCAAGTAAGCAAGAATTGCTGTTGTCATTGAACTGCAGGAAACATTAATGGAGGTGGCTCAGGTTTTGCAGTGGTTATTTCCAGGTATATGGAAGTGAACTGGTGGACAGGTTGCATGCCGTTGGGATTAGGGGGTTGCAGGAGCACTGAACTCAGCCTTTTGTGTCACTCTGATGTTTCTGGCTGTCCCCTGTGCAAAGGCAGCAGCTCCCACATGCCACCCTGGGAGACTTCAGGCATTTCTTCTGCAAATTTTTCAGCCTTGCAGAATGGCAGGAAGTCTCTTTGCTCTTCCACATAATCTCCCTGATCAGGTTGTCATTAGTGGCTAAGACCTTGCCAGAGCTCGCCTAACCCTTCTCTCAAGCTCAGATGCTACTTTTTCTCTTCCATTTCTGAGGAAGGTTCCTCAGTTGACCCAGTCTGCATCATATGTTTTTCCTTGTGCTAAAGTCACTTTCATGATGACACCTATTTCCTGAACGTGTTGTGGAGGTGGATTTCAGGGCCTCTAGTTCCATGCAAAGTCCCTCTAGAAATGGGTCTTGTCCCTCTTCCTAGATGTACTTTTATGTTTGAGCAATAGCCATGAACAGAGGATGCTGAAAGGTGTGATGGGGAAACTGAGGCACAGTCTTGTGTGCCCAACATGGCAGGAGGGTGCCAGGCAGAAGAGCAGCTGGCTGGGGCACTGAGAGCACACCCAGGAATGTAACAGGTCCATCATGGAATGTTAAAGATGGGAGTCAAGACAAGCTCTTGGCTATTCACTGTCAGCAAAACAACTCTTTGTCTCCATCTCTCTGGCCCTTCTCCAGAAAGCAGAGGGCTGGGAGCCAGTTCTGGTCTGGTGGTAGGCATGCACCGTGGTGTCAGGGGGCACCCTTTCCTGAGGGGGTAGGACAGGTTGTGCATGGCAGGCTAGCCCCTTCCAGGAAGCGTATGGCCAACTATGTGAGAGCAGCACCATTCTTAGTTATGCAGCCTCCTTTCCTTCCTTTCCTTCCTTTCCTTCCTTTCCTTCCTTTCCTTCCTTTCCTTCCTTTCCTTCCTTCTGTCTTCATCAGGAGTCCCATGAGTTTGTGGTCAAAGACTATTTTGAGACTCATCTCTGTTACAGGGTAGGCTTAACCTTGGTGGCAAGTGGAACATCTTGAATGGCATGCAATTAACTCCTACAAGTATCTGCCATTTTAATTGATGGACACTGGTGGTCAGGAGCAAATCCTGACTGACAGAAAGTCGAGGCCTTCTTTTATTCCTATTTATCTGCTGGAACAGCCAGGAAGGAATGGTGTGAGCCACGTCAGAACTGACCCACCAGAGACCTGCTCCTTCCATGCAGAGGCACCAGAGGTGCTTTCCACCATCTCTCCTGACCTTTGCAGAGCACAGGATATTGAATTTCCCCTGGCTGTCCCTGCCATGACACTACCTGCCTGTTTCTTTTATCAGTATAAATATGTATGAAATTGGTGCTATTTTAATTTTCCAATCTGTGGTTAAATCTTTGTGTAGTTTTCTTGCTACATAAATCTGTGGTTATATGCAGAGAATGTTTTGGAAGAAAGACATCCTGCCATTAATTAAAAAAAAAAAAAGAAAAAAAAAGAAAAGAAACTGGATTCCCTGGGAGAGGAAGCATTGACTGGAGGGCTGAAGACTGGCGAAGAGGCTGTAAACAAAAGCTGCTGATAAATGGAGCTGTGTTAGAAGAAGGTGCCTAGTGGGGTACAGCAAACATAATTAATGGGACCTTTGGCCACAAATATTTTTTTAATGTCTTTTTAAAGTTCTTCATTACTGATCTGAAGCAAGAAGAAAGTTTATTAGTGAGATGTACTGATGATACCAAGCTGGAGGTGTTGCAGGTGCTAACAAAGAAAGTGGAAAACAAGACAACAAGGGGTAGAGGGAGACTGAGGTCATGATTGTGAAGGGCAGGTATTTGGCAGTGTTCAAAAGGCTCTGATGGGACAGTGTGGCCCAGTGTTCACCAGTGGGTGTTTCAAAGGCTTCCACGTGGCCACCTAGGTAGGGACTGATTTTCACAGAGGAATCTGGCTGTGTGGACTGCATAATGGCAGATTATTATCAGGAGAATGGACAAAGTGATTAGGAACCTGACTGATTACAGTATGAACGGAAGAGCACTCAAGTGGTCTGTCGGGGTAGTGCCCAAAGAAGAGTATCACTCTACTAATCAGCCAGTGTTTGAAAAGTCCACATACCAAAGTGAGAAATTTCTGGAAAAGTTTGACAGAAATTTCATACTACATGATGGGGAAAAAAAAAACAACCAAAAAACAGCAACAACACCAACAAAACACACACACACACACACACACACAAACCAACAAAACAAAACACAAAACGGTACCAGAAAATTAGGAGAGAGGAAATGCAGATGCAACATGGTAGAGGGAAAAGTGTCACCTATTAAATAAGTTAAATAAACTTATTTTATATTTTTGGCAGGTGGGGAAGTTTAAATGCCCAAGTTGGATATGTCTAAATTCTGCTTACCTATGCTCATTCTTAACATGTTACTGAAAGCCCTTCCTCACAGTGAGACTTCTGAGGCTTTGAAAAAATATCCCACAAGGAGCTGACAAATGCTGTTTGTGTGTGCTGTACTCAGTATTTATGGTGGAAAGGATGCATAGGCTCTCTGAATCATGGCAGAAGAACAAAAGGATATCCAGTGTAACCAAAAGGTGGTAAATGTTCATTAAGAATGACATTCTCCACTCAGTTCATAATTAGGCTGTAAATCACCCTGCCTTTGGAAGTCCTTCCAGTTTCAAATCAACTAAGAGAAACTGTGTAAGTAAAAGAAGTAAAATGGGATTTTGCAGGGGAAGCCCCATTCCTGAAAGTGTTCAATGCCAGGCTGGATGGGGCTTTGAGGAACTGGCCTAGTGGAAGTTGTTCTTGTCTATGTAGAGGGATTGGAACTAGATGATCTTTAAGGTCCTTTCCAACCCAAACCTTTCTATGGTTCTATGAGAGCTCACATGGAGACATTTCTAGATTTCAAACTTCCTTTCTTCAGGGTTAGAGCTGATCTTTAGCTACTGGTTATCAGCAATTGATTGCATTTCTTGCAATTCTCAGCAGGATGTGGGACTGACCATTTCAGATTTCCCTTCCAGATGAAGATGCCTGGGCTTCTCCCCCTCCTGATCATGCCATCTGCACTCTCATGTCATCTTTGAAGTGTACTAGAGAAAATGTGAGGCACCCTAGTCTTCTAATATGTATCACACCTTCATTAACATTCTGTCTTATCTCTTGCATTCTTGATTACAACCCCAGGAACTTTGCCTTTTGGGTTTTGGGGGTTTTTTTGGTTTTTTTGTTTTTTTTTTTTGAAAATGTGGGGAGAAAGAAATCGGAGATGGTTCTGGTCCTATTGCCATGTGATTCGATTCCACGGCAGTGAGCTGGTGTGACAAGCCCTGCAAGTCACCAAAAAAGTGTAAAGAGGTAAAAAACACACTCCAGGTCTTGTCAGGGGAAGTTGCTTTCTGTTCCGGGCTTGTCTGTGTCCTGGTCTTGGGGTGAAACTCAGCATCCATTTGTTGTTATCATTTTGTGATCGTGTGTCAGGTTGCTAGGCAAAACATTGCTGCTTTTGTTGCTTCTTCTCATGGCAAGGCAGAAGATCTAGAAGGGAGGCTGGTTTTGCTTTATTTCTGCCTGCTTTTGAGCAGGGAGTCTGTAGTCATTTCTGATAATTTGAATTTCTTGTGCTTCTGTTATTAAGTTTTTTGATATTGGAGCAGAAAATGTTTCTTCAGTTTACTCTTTCTTGTCACATTGACCTTATGTAAAGAAGAGCCCTCACATTGTGTTTGATGTCTTCCAGTTTCCACTTATAATTTCGTAACTGATTCATCATTTGGAAGCAGATTACTTCAGCTGAGCACACTGTACGGAAGTGAAGGAGTCTGTTGCAGTGTTGCATAGCAACTTTATTGAGTAGAAAGGGTATACATGTGCTAATACTCGGTGTGTAAGTGCAATAATACTTTTGTGGAGTTATAAGCATGGTTATAAGCATAAGAAATATAATATTCTTATGACTAGCTGTGCAGGAAATAGAATTTTGGATTTGTTGGAAGTTCTGCTTTTTCTAAATGTGGTTTATTTTTAGTCATAACAAAAATAATCTTTTCCCATCCGTTTTATTATGGCCTTATGCCGCCTAATTTTAGGTGGTTGTTTAGTTTTTGGATTTTTTTTTCCCCTATACTTGGTCATGACAAAGAAGTTTAAAAATCAAAAATCATCAATCATGCCATTCTATTATAAAACTGCTTTTCTCTCTTCTTGTTCTCCTTTTCTTTATACTAAATATTTTAATAACTATTGCATTCCTTTTATTTCAATGAAATGACATTTTTTGCTGGTAAAAGTAGAAAAGTGGGAAAATCTTGGTCTAGTTCCATTTCTCTTTATCATTGATTGTAATTATAGTAGCTCCACTGGTCTAAATAGACTGGAGTTTTCTACCGTTCTTCTACAGATCTCAAAGATATAAACAAAGAATTTCTATTTTAGTCCTCCTCATGTTTCAGACCAGATGAATGAGACCCAGCAATTGTCATCAGCAGACTCAGGAATACAACCAACATCTCCTACCTCTTAACTCTGCATTTATCTCACTGTACCAAAGCACTAATACAAAATTAGTCTAAAGCAGATGAACCCTGGAATGGGAAAAGTAGATGTTTTGCATTTTAATGCCTGCCTTAAATCTGTATTCCACACCAAGCTACCTGTGCTTGATGTTGTAATAGTGCCTAAGATAGAGCAATCTGGCTATGAACCCTGCACTGGTCATAGGGGGGAAATGATGACATTTACTTCTCTAAATGTGTTTAAGAACTAATTTCACTGATGAGTGTGTGTGAAATTAGCTTCTGACTAAGATATATTAGACTGAAAAGCAGCCTCTTTTACAGATAGATCAGACAAAAGCCATGCTCATTTGACAGGCACAGTCCTGCCCTAGCAGTTGGAAAAGCAAAGGGATTATGAGATTCCTCTTCTAAGCCCTTCCCCCTCAGGGTCGTTGCTTTAGATGCTTTCTTCTTTTTGCAAGAGGACTGTCACTTACTTGTTCTTTTCCAATGCTGATTCCCTTTCAAAAATGTCCTCTTCTCTTTGACTCTTCCAGAAGTACGTTTTTCTCCTCTCAGCTCTATTTGTGTAGCAATAACTGAAACTCGAATACTGTTGTATTTTCCAAATATTTAGACTTTCCTCATTCACAGTTCTTTGCATAAGCTGCTCTTATCATACCTCAGTGACAAACAAACTGCCCTTAAAACAATCTGCAAATGTGTATACAAACAGATTTACCCACATGCAGCCGAGGTCCTGAGCAGGTGAGTATAGGTACAAAAGTGCTGTTCTCTCACAGCACCCATATACAAAAGTTAAGAGGTCACAAAGCACTTTCCATTCCCTGGTCAGGCTGTGTGACACAAATGTATTGAAAGGTGAAGCTGCCAGCTTTTTGTAGGCTCTGTCCCAGACAGGTGGGCAGTGAAAGTATGGAGAAAAGTCGACAGGGGATGGACCTGACTTATGGGGTCAAGTTCAGCCTGTGTTCTCCCTTCCCAATGCAATATCCTAGCCAAATGGAGAAAAGCACTGCATAGAGCAGTGTGATTGATGTCTGGAGCAGGCCATTAAAGGATGTTTTTCCTCCAAGAGAGAGACAGATCAGAGATGGAAACGTATTCAGAACTGCAGTATCCTGTATGTGCAGCCCTCTATGAAGACAGTCAAGCTCTAAATCAGGTGGGCATGCTCAGGATACAGGGAGCAGTGTCAAGGGGAGCAGAGCAGATTGACCATCAACAGAGATGAGAGCAGAGAAGGAGTGGGGCTGGAAAGAGAAGTGCACAGGAGGCAAGCAGTGGGGTTTTTGGGGCACAGCACATGAAGGTATGATGCACCTCTGTGTGTAAGATAATGCAGAGACAGTGATGGGGGCGGGGTGTGAAGGGGAGGAAATCAAAACAGAAACAAAGTCAAGGTCTAGTATAAAGAAAATCTATTGACACTCAGATAAATACGCTGGATGGGTTTGCAAATCAGTGCTTCTCTGGAGCTTTTTAAAATTGGTCTGTCACAGGCTCACATCTTTTAGTGCTGGAGGAAGTCTCCATAGAATCATAGAATTGTTTGGGTTGGAAGGAACCTCAAAGATCACCTAATTCCAACCCCCCTGCCATGAGCATGAATACTTCCACTAAACCAGGTTGCTCAAAGTTCCATCTGGCCTAGAGTTGAACACTTCCAGGCATGGGGCATCCACAACTTCTCTGGATGTTTCAGCGCTTCACAACTCTCACAGTAAAGAATTTTTGCCTGTATCTGATTTAATTGTTCAGTCACCGAAGACAGGCTGCAATTTTATTTACTTGTTGTCTGATGTCAGTGCTGTTTTTCATGTGGATTCCGAGTGTGGGATATATTGCCAGGTGATCATGGGAGAAAATAATCTTTTAGTCTCTGAGCCAGTTCACTCGATTTCACTATTATTAGCAAGTATTCAAAAGTCACAAATTGCACGGTTGTAGGTTGTCTGACAGGTTTAAAGCCATGAGATTTGAAGAAGGAAAAGGAAAACCAATCACAGATTATATTTATTTTTCCCATGGCTTTCAGAACCTTAGACCTGTGACTCAGACCTTTTAGTCCTCTTTTCCCCCCCCCTAGTAGTTGGGAATAGAAACTTCTTTTTTTGCTGTAATCTGGAATTGTTAAATCATAACAGGATTTCACTCTTGAAGGTTTTTGCCGTGCATTCCAAGACTCACAATAAAAATCACAACAGTCAGTAATAACATCTCAGAGTTTGTGTTGTTGGAAGTGAAGCAAGCCTGGAAGAAACAAAACAAAAAGGAGTCATAAAAAGACCTTTGCTGGAATCTTTATTTCTTCCTTCTCCTGTAGGAGAAGCTGCAGAGCCAGAATTTTAAAAAATGTTCAGTTCCAAATAGCTCCCATTGTGACAATTCTGCTGCCTGTTCAAACAAGCTCAGTCTCCAGTGTACACAGCACTCACGAAAGCCCAGCCATGTATTTTGCTGCCTAAATGGGAGCTGAGCTGTTTTGCAAAGTCTGTCCCATAGGACCTATCAAGCAATGGATACCATGGAAATGTGAGCAATAATGACAGTGTATTATGGGGTGAAAGATAATGTCATATTACACTAATGCAAATTACACTCTCTGTGTGTGGGAAGGGCAATTTACAACATAACCTTAAATTTCTCCATCTTTGTGTATTTTGGGCCTGATTCTCTTGTTCACACTCATTTTACCTAATGTCATGTCACTGCCTGCAGTAGAAAGAAACATGATTCATGCCAGTGACAGCAAGAGGAAATTAGCTCCCTTAAATCTTAACCAGAAGTTGCATTAACACTGTTTTACATAATATTTTGCATTATTCTGTCCCACTTACACAGCACCAGAGATGTGTAAAGAACTTGAGGATATTTATAGAGTGGAGGAAAGTGGCTCGCAGCCACAGCACTGGAATCACCTTGCCTGGTGTTGGGTGACCCCAGCAATTCTGAAAGAAAAGCTGGCACTGTGTGTTTTTAATGGACTCTTCACTGAAAGTGAATGCAGTCATCATTGCAGTGATAAATGGGGAAAAAAATGAGATGATCAGTGAATGAACTACTGTAGCAGGTGGTAGTAGGTGTTGCTTATTAGATGTTCAGTATTACAAAAAAGAACAGAACGACAGCAATCCCCCAGAGAGACACCTCTCTAAGAATTAATCTGACACCTGTCATCACTCTGCAAGACAAGGTTGCTTAACAGCCCAAAGCTTGCAAAGTGATAATGGAGAGAGAGTGAAGAAAGGGCTGCTGACTGAGACCTTTGCCTGCATTCGTTTCTGCTCATGCCATGGATTGTGTGGCTACCAACCATGCTATGGTGGCACATACTGAATGTGAATGCTTGTGGTGGAGTAGCTTTCTTTTGTTATCCGTGAAATCTCAGCTGGGCTCACAGGCTCCATAATAAGATGCAACTTGCTGCAGAACTTGGGTGTCTCCTTTATGGAAGACAGAAAAGCTTGGACTGGGGACACTCTTTTCCAGAGATGTCAGCACTTATGTGGCAAAGGTAAATGCAGTAGATTTTGCTCTCTTTCTGAAGGCTACTGTAACCCTAGGGTCAGGTCTGCAATTAGGAGACTTCACTTCTGAGCTTCCTTCTTCAGAGCACCTGGCAGCTCCCCTTGAGCCCCCTTTGGCAGTCTGTGGCTATGCAGTCCCCATGTGTTTATTTGCTTGTCTTCTCTCCACCCCAAGAAAAACAGCACTCTTTGTGGCAGTTATTTTAGCTGAATGTCTGTTGGGAGGTATTCTAAGTGGTTTATTTTTTTCTCCCCTCTTGTTTTTCTTTTTGATGCTCATGCTGACCTGATCCATATCTTGCTCTCTGACTGAAAAGAGGTGAGGTCTCTGTTAGTCCCACAATTTCTGTGGCCTTGGGGAAAGCTTAAGAGAGTTCTTTCTCTTTTATAAGTACTCTGGAAAGCTCTTTTGTCCCAGCAGGGTGAAGCTCTGGCCAACAGGGGTTTTTTTCTGGAGTTTTAGTCTCTCTTTTGGCTTCCTCAGGCTTAAGCTGAAGAGTACTTTGAAGGTAAGGACGGACGACACTTAATGCTTGAACTTGATTCAGTATTCTAAGGGAAGTCACTGTACCAAGATGAAGCTTGGTGTGCCCATGCTACTGAGAAAATGAACAATAGCTCTTTGTACAGTTGAAGCTTTTTAAGTACTGGAAATGTCATGTTTTGATATTTTCTGTGGTCACATTGAGGAGTGACAAAGATTTGCATAATTTGAGGTTATGTCATGAACAGGCTGTACAGGATAAGGTGCCTAAGCCAATCAGAGGTGCTAGAAGGCTTTGCTTGTCAGTGAGGCAATGTGGGGAGCTGGTGAGAAGCTTGACAGTGCTCCTGAGCTATGGATGATGCTGACCATCTGCAAGTGCAAACCCCCAATTTCTGAATGTATCTTTACAAGGATATGTGGCAAGGGAGACAGCAAGCACCGGGAACCTGACAAAGAGATCAGTGGGAAGACTTATGCTTGCCTCTGGATGAGACGAGTGTGTCTGGTGCAGTTTTCCCTCAACAGCAGAACTGGTTTAAGGTCTCTCACTACCTCATACCATCAACTGGACTTGTCTTTCCATAGAGTTCATTTAATTTATGTCTGGCCATCCATCTGGACATGCTTTCTCTTGCATTGGTGCAAAGCAGGCAGTGATGGTATGCAATGTGAGGTCGTCTTTGCAGCTTGAGGACAAGGCATCTGGAGCGGCACACCAGCTGTTCCAGCTGAGCTCCTTTTGCTTACACTTATTTACAGAAGAAGCCTCAGCTAGGAGGTCTACCGCAAAGGGAAAAGACCTGTGTGGCATGGAAAGCTGTGAGTTATCAGTGAGCTTGGCAGTGTGTTTACTGTTGGACACACAGCTGATTGGTGTCTCTTTGCAGTGGCTTGGCTCCACATTTCAGCTGATGTTCAGGAATGTAACGTGTGAAATGACAGCTAAATCTCAGATCAGCAAGAGTTCAGTGAGAAGGGCCACAAGTTGGAGCACCAGCTTGCACTATGCACACAAAGTGAAGTTATTTTGACTACAGGGGTTGGCTGAAAAAAAAAAATATAAAAAAAAAAACACAAAAAAACACCTGCATCTCTTTCTGTGTACTTTCTGTACAATCTATCTACTGGAATGGTTCCTCAGTTCTGAAAATTTCCATAAAGGAGCACGCACAGGAAAATCCTGCCAACCACATGCTAGCTGGATGGACTGCCATGTGTCCTGGGGCAGGGGAGGAAGGAAAGAAGGCACGCTTGGACAAGCAGCCTGGCTGAGGAACATAATGACACTTCAGTCTCTGCATTCTGCAGAATGTCCTGCCAGATACTGTCACAAGTGCTGATAGGAGGGAGATTTGCTTTTAGTCCAGTTAAAATGACAATTGGTGGCTTGGTTCACGATGGGATGGGTGCTGAGAATTATGTTCTCTTCCATCTGGTTTTCTCTAAGCAGGGGAATGATTGCCTCAAACTGCTTTCTCCTTTTGATTTTGTGTGCATCAGCTTTGTCCCTCACCGTGTAGCTGAGGAGGATTCGAAAGCCTGAGAGGTGAGATACAAGAAACCAGAAAAAACAGGATTTCTGACCCCCTCCTGAACCAGTCCCCCGTTCAGATCAGAGGGTGATTAGCGCTAGGGAGTGAATCAGCTCAGCTGTCGGTCCTCGCTGTTGGAAAGAGGCAGGCGGAAAGAAGGCGCAGTGACAAGGCGATGCTGAGCAGAGCGGGGCCGCGCCTCGGGGCACAGCTGCCCGGCACAGCTGCCCGGCACAGCACAGCTGGCTGCGGCTGCCGGAGCCTCCTCCCAGCCCTGCCCCGCCTGCCCCACCCGGGGCTGGGACGTGCCACACCAGTCTGCCTGGCTGGGATGGCTCCGCTGATCACGTTTGATGGCAAGTATCTGGAGGGAGCGAGGGTCACTGTAGCGCCTGCAGAGTTTGTCAGGAAGCACCTCTGGATGCCACCTTTTTCCAAACCCAGGAGGGAGCTCAGAGACTTTGCTCAACCCTGTGCTTCCTGCTTCCTGGCACTCCTCTTACCCTCCCATCATTTTTCCATCCCTGTGACATACTTTTGCCCACCTACTGCTGTGTTTGAGTGGTGGTTTTACTCCTGCAGGATATCCTACCAGAAGTAGTACTACCAGCGAGGTACCATCGAGCACCTTTCTCTACCCCTCGCCCGAGGGCCTGGGTAAGCAGCAGGGAAACATGATGTGAGCATTGTTTGGTGAGGACCTTTCCTCGGATGCCCATAGCTGAGGCCATTTCATTTCTTCCTTTCCCCTGTCTCCTTGTGAGGGTGAGTGGAGAAAAGACCTTCCAGAGCCCACACCTGGCACTCATGAATATTTAATGTTTCTAGCTTTTCTTTCCCTTGAAGAGCAAAACCTTTTCATATTTGATGCCCTGGAAGGCTGTTTGGTTGCTGAATGTTACTTCATCAGTGATCTCCCTCCCTGCTTTTCCTTCAGACTACCCAGCCCTTCTTCCTTTCCCTTCTCGAGCAATGTATGATTTTTTTTCAAAGGATGCCTCAGAAAAGGTCACTGTCCCTTTCATATCCCCTCCTTGCTGTGAGCCTGCAAAACTTCTGCTCTGCCAATGGTAAAGGACAAATGGGGGTGTGGGGAAAGGCAGCACTGGGAAGGGAGGCCTGGAAATGCACACGTAAGCTGAGGTGCAACACAGAGGCAGACAGGAGTTGTAGGCACAGCAAGAGAAAAGTAAAGTGGCAGAGGCAGCAGAAGGTAGGAAGGAGGCAGCAGCAGAATTTTGCTGAAGAACTGGTTTTCCAGCACCTTCCAGAATTTGTCATGCAAGATGCCTTGATGTTGCTGTAGGTGGCAGCTTGTCCAGCAAAGACTTTTTTGTCTCCCTTTGGAAAAGGGAGGCATTCCAGTTCCCCAAAACAGAATGCTTCCACAGCTGCACTGACAAATATGCCTTCTGCTCATTTCCATTGCCCAGCAGTTGCTTTCAAGATCTTGTTATTTTGGCCACCAGGCTCTACAGTAAATTATCCTCTGCTATCCTTAGGCTTTTCAGCCTTTCTGCCTCTTTTCCCCATACCTTGTAGGTACTGGAGGACTGTAGGTACAGGGACTGTTTGCAAACTGCTTGCAGTCAGACTGGGTAGCACACTGTTCTGTGAGTCCTGCCTGAGTGAGGCTTATTCCCTCCTGTCCTTGAAAGTGTTCGGACACCTGGCAGTGAAGGCCATTCCTTGGAAACCTGTAGTTGATGTGCTAGCTTGGCTGCCAAACCAGCCCATTCCTTCCTGGGGGATGGGGGACTGCAAAGAACCAGCCACAGACAGACTGGTCTGCTGGCTCTGGGGGGAATAGGGAGGCTGAGAAACCTTTCTCTCAGAGTTCCCATAGTGGCATAGAAGCACACTGCCAAAATGCCAGAGCAGAGGACAGGGCTCAGGGACTCTGGCCTGAGTATTGCAGGCAGCAGGGGAGGCCAACAAGGAAGGAAACAAAGGTACTGAGCTTGTGTTTACCTCGTGTTTTTCATCTCCATGGAAGTAATAATTGAAATACTGACACTAACTGAGCAAACTCAGCAAAGGAGGTCCATTTGATGGACCAAACTGATGCCTCTGGTGAGAAATGTGTTCCCAGAAAAATTGCTTTGTGGTTTAGGGCAGGAAGCAAAAAAAGCTTTGCACAAAGTGAAGAGATGGATTTGTTTTAGAGATAGTTGGCCCACAGGAGAATTGTAATCTATGTTTGTATGAGTGTAGCTTCAGTGTTACTGCTTTCGGAAGAGCCAGTCTCATATTCACAGTCAGCATCAATGGGAAGAGAAAGATGAATCTGTTTAACAGTGAGATTTGAAAAAAAATAGAAATTTGGTTTTGTTTAGACTTAGAAATGGAACTCCGTCAATGCTGAAATCCTTTGTGATGTAGAAAAGATGCCAAGTGACGGGCCACCTGCCAGTTCTTGGGTCAGGGCCACCAGTACCCCCAGGGCCTAACAGGAGGGCCATAGCTATGATCTTGGAGCTGTGGATAGCATAATCTTGTACCATCAGTAATCCCTCTGAGAGTCAGGATGGAGAACGTATGGGCAGGCAGGATGTTTCCAAGAAAAAGGCAGACAAGTTTTGCAAGTCATTTGTCTTCTCTTGGAACATGGACAAAATCAATTTTTGCAAATTATGACCCAACAAATGTGTTGTCTGTAAAATTCTGGTGAGAATGTCTGTTTTATCTGTTCTGTGTTTCAGCATAAGGACAGTCTCCTTGCCATTACCTAGCTCTGAAATAGAACTAGCATCAATTGATCTTTAAAACATTACCCGCTCTTGCAGCGCTACTGGCACAGCTTCCCGTGTCACTTGGCTCTCCCTAATGTACTGACCAGGACAGTTTATGGGAACTACAGAGCTGGTGTTGTGAAGCAACACTAATTCTGGGAACACGGTGCACTGCAGTGAGGGTGCATGGTGTTGAAGTCGAAGTGCTATGCAGAACATTTCTCCAGGGCCTGGCAGGTCACAGCTACCAGCAGCAGGGCACTGTGGCTGTGCTGTTAGACTTTGTGTGGTGAGAGGTCAGACAGCTGTCAGTGACTCATGACATGTCCACAATCCCCAGTGAGTGGCTGGAGCTGTGCCCCTGCACTGCTGAGTTACTGATGTACTTGTCTAGAAGCTGCCTTATGGGGTGACTACTGACACAGCTGGGCAGTCATGCAGCAGGGCTTAACTACTGCTCCACAGCCTGACCTTAGAGCTAATGCCATCGTTCTTTGTCCTTCATGACCCAATGTAGCCATCATTAAACATCTTCTCCTTCTTACCTGTAAATATCACTCCTGTCTCTTCCACCCCCATCTATCCCCAAAACTTTCCCTACTAATGTAAACCAATCTGATGTCCCATACCTGGTGTGCTTTTCCCTCTCCCTTCAGTGTGTGTGCATCCCCTGCCTGCATGCCCCCCTGCAGGCACCGCTTCCCTTCCCTCTCTGTGGCAAGCAGTCTGGGGAATAGACATGGAGCATAATTTACAGCTTCATGTGACTAATTTCTTGATGCTGGGCACACAAGGGGGATTATCCGGTGCCTCAAAGGGCTGTCAGAGAATCCTAATCTTATCTTCCCCTCCTCTTTCCCTTTCCTTTGCCATCTGAAGTAATGAACTGGTTATAAATACCTAATTAGCTAATTATTTGCTGGCCTACATGGAACATCTTCAGTGAAGGAACTCCCTGGGCACTTGAGGGAGGGACCTCCATGGAGGCTAGATGACCTCATGAGGTGCGTGCAGGGGTAAAGGTAGTACAGTGATGCTCAGAAGAATTTCCAGACTTTCATCATCCCTGGAGAGCAGAGGAAAAGTCATTAGCTCCATAGAGAAATGAGCCTATCTTTACCCCCACTTGTGGCTGTGTGAGCTGGAAAGCCAAGGGGAAAATTAAACCACAGAAATAATTCATTAGGTAATTAGAAACTGAAAAAGAAAAAAAGCTTTTTGGAAACATTTGCACTGGGCAAAGGTTCTGTGCTGGCAGGATTTCGGGCTGTGCTTGATACTTTTGTGCTCCAGTCCTGTTGAGGCAGGAGGTCTAGCCAAGGGACTGTCTCTTGGTGATGCTGTCACTGAGAAAACCAGTTTGTGCCAGTTTGTATGTGCTGGCCTTGGTCTGTCAATACAATTCTCACAAGTTGCAGCATGCAGTTGTTGAGCTGGATGATTTTCAGTCTGAGACATCTGAGGGTGGGGCCATGGAGCTGCCATGCGCCTTTGGGACAGTCGTCACTCTCTTGCATTTCTGTAGGGAAAGGGGAGGGAGGGATGTCAGTCAGATAGCTGATGGCACCAGAAGTCTCATTCCCTTTTCTTCTCTCTGCTGCAGATGGAGGCCTAGGGTTAAGAGATCATGACATCACAGCAGCTGTTCTGCTGGCTGCCTGTCAGTAGAGGTTAGGACAAGAAGTGGCAATAACCATAAATCTAGCCTGTTTTGCACAGTAGTTAATTTCTGACACTCTGCTTTTATCTTCATGTGGCCTTTTCTTTTTTTTTTTTTGGTGCATCTCTCATAAACTTTTTTCCTTTTCTTCTCCTCTCTCCCTTTCTCTGTCCCACACTTGCTCCTTCTGGCTTTCTTCTCTCTGCAGGCATGCGCATCCTTGTGAACTTGCTCCTGGACACCTTGCCCATGCTGGGGAATGTCCTTCTTCTCTGCTTCTTTGTCTTCTTCATCTTCGGCATCATCGGGGTGCAGCTGTGGGCTGGGCTGCTGCGCAACCGCTGCTTCATGGAGGAGAACTTCACCATGTGAGTGACTGGGTTTCTTTCTTTCAAGAATGTTTGTCTTTCCCCTTCCTTGTGCTTGTCTTCCACTGCCTGGCTCTCTGTATATCACTGACTTCAAACAGCTTTAGGGTGACAGTATGCAGAGTGTTGGTCTAATCTTGCAGTGGAAAGGGAGGGCAGGCAAAGACAGCTGGTTTTCATCTGTCTTCACAGTCCCAAGAAGAATGAGGTTGGGCTCATTTGGGTTAAATCAAGGCACAGGTTAGCACAGTTGCCTCCTCCAGCCATGTCCAGTGATACAAGATGCTGCTTCTACATCCAGCAAGAACTGAAACTCTGAAACACCAGCCGTGCTGCTTTTCTCTTGAACTTGTTCCCTCTTCAGAAAACACCCAGAGGAGTCTTACAGAAAAATATAGTGCTGCCCAATGTTTCTAGGGTCATCTTTGTCACCTCCAAGATGGAGCTGAGGTCACTGTTTGGACAGTAGTGCATTACCTTTGGAAGCTTTGGAGGGACACTGGGAAATTATTGGAAAACTTCAGGAGTAGAATTGCCTGTGGGTGGTGCCATGGGGGACAGGATGGAGGGCTGGCGGGAGAGGTATCCCACAGCTGGGTTAGTGGAAGTGTGAACATCTGAAAGCAAAGAATGGCTGTTGGAATGGGACAAAAAACTCATTGGAAAATGTGGGCACAATTCAGGCAGAGAACCTGAAGCCACACAGGGATCAATTACAGGTATCTGAGGTTTTAGGCGTGAGTCTGCAGAACACAGCTTTACTTGTCCCCACAGGCACTGGCGTAGAAAAGCTCCTGCCTGTCATGAATTCTCAGATTACCCAGTTTCAGGGCACAGCTCCTCCTGTTGACTTTCTGGCTTTAGTAGATCTTAGGCTTTAAAATGTTTCCTTAAAACCCTATGCTAATCCCAGGTGTGCTATCAGTTTAGACTGCCTTAAAAAAAAAGCTAAAGCTGTAGATCAGTTTAGACTGATTAAACAGTTCTGAAGCTTTAGATCATCTCAAATTGGGGGGAAAAGAGCATGAAAGTATAATCTGTAGAAGAGCGGTAGAGCTGGAGAGTAGGAGCTGCTTAAAACAGGCATTTCTTGTGTTTATTTATTCCTTTGGGAAAAAACTAATGTTTAGAATGATTGTCCTTTATGGAAATCAGGAGTAGTACTGCTTTAATGACTGTAATTACATCCATGCAGAGTTGATGTAACTGAGAAGTGAATTGGTGCCACAGCCTTCAAAGTGACAGATATTACAAAATGTTTGTCTGACCATTACTAGAGAAATCAATTCTGAATGTATCCAGTTCTCCAATTATAAGGATAAGTTATGACATATCTTTGTGGTTTAGTCCTACTTAGTTTGGAATCAAAGACTTTCTGTCTTTTCTTTTTAATCAACACCTGTCCTCTTCCAATGACACTTAGTGCAAAAATCTGCATTCACACAGTGTGAAAGTTGTGTACTGTAGCTTTGCAAGGAATACACCAGTTAAAGTTTAATCAAAAATTTTTAATATCCACCTTTTACTTTCCCGATCATTAGCTCATCTATAGCTAAGCAAGCATAGATTATTTTAATTATTCATGCATCTGAAAGGTGCTTGCATTTTTTGGAAAAAAGCATGTGAACTTGTCATGAAACATTGCACCCATAATGCCAACTGCCAAGGAGTCAAAGTTAAAGTTAAGTCAATTTTAACTTTGCATTTCCAGATTTTAAGGCTTATCTATGCAACTTTAATTATGCATGAACTGGATTTTTTCTTTTATTAGAAGTACAGAAGGTTCACTGGGAAATGTTATAAAACATGTCCATCAACAGTTACATATATGAGCACATCACAGTAAAGCCTGATGAACTACCTTAATATCATTGCATCTGATTTAGCTTTGATGATAATGGGGGGAGTGATCAGACTGCAAATCTCTGCATTCCAGCTTTTCTTCATCTTCATGCAAGGAGATTGTGTTGGCTTGGGATAACCTGATGGCAGACAAAACTCTGAAAACTGGGGACTCACCCCAGAAATTTCCTGTTTTTCAGGAGCCTTGTCTTCCTTTCCCTTCTCCTGAGACAATAAACCTGGAAATGCCTTACCCAGTTCAGTCCCTGTGTCAGAATGGGAGCTCTCTGCTTCACAAGTGTCACCGATGGGAAACTGTCATAGGAAATTTATGACTGTGGGTTTTTTATCTCTTGCAGACAAGGTGATATTGTCTTGCCCCCTTATTACCAGCCTGAGGAAGATGATGAGATGCCCTTTATCTGCTCACTGTCAGGAGACAATGGAATTATGGGCTGTCATGAAATACCCCCACTGAAGGAGCGAGGCCACGAGTGTTGCTTGGACAAGGACGATTATTATTACTACAACTCAGTCAGACAAGAGTTCAACATCAGTGGCATGTGTGTCAACTGGAACCAGTACTACAACGTGTGCCGTACTGGCAATGCCAACCCGCACAAGGGTGCCATCAACTTTGATAACATTGGGTATGCCTGGATTGTGATATTTCAGGTAAGTCCAAGTTAGCCTTCTAACAAGGCTCAAGATATTTTTCTTTTTTATAAACTCAGCCTTTCTGGGCTCCAGTGGTAGTTTCTGCAAAGTGTGACACAGCTGCAGAGAGTAAAGGGCCTTGTAACTACCCTGGCAAGAGGGACAGCACGCACACTGTGAGTGGTGTTCCTGAAGATGGGGAGGGACACAGAGCAGTTACAGGCCCTTGCTGAAAAAAGCTACACTCTTCAGGCTGATTTGTACAAGTTTTCTCTTCAGTGCAAACCACTATAGTAAAGAGTCTTTTTTTTTTTTTCCCCAATTCCTAACAAGCGTTGCAGATGGGAGCTAAAATCCATGCCTTTTTACTTTTCCTACGGCTGTATGCAGTGTCCAGTCCAAGGGGCACAGAAACCTCCTGTGGGTTGTCCCCCACTGCGATCCAGGGAAATGAACTATTTTAATGCAATATTCCTGCTGTGGACTAGAATGATCTCACAGACTTTGACAGTGTGCCAGTGTCACCAAGCAGTACCACGCTGATTTCCTGAAATGGAAATTTGCCTTCATTGAAATGAATTGCTGTTTCTCACCTTTCTTGGGCTGCAACAGCCCTGCCAGTATCTGCCTTTATACAATGAGGAATGAACTCTGGAAGCCCACTTCCCTCCTGTTTCTCTGTTGTTTATCTTTGCAGGTGATCACACTTGAAGGGTGGGTGGAGATCATGTACTATGTGATGGATGCCCATTCCTTCTACAATTTTATCTACTTTATCTTGTTGATAATCGTAAGTATAAGACTTGATGGATGTCAGCAGTGCAAGCTAAGAGCCTACAGAAAACAGGTCTTAGATCAACATAGATAACAAGGAACCAAACTTCTAGGAATTTCAGAAATCTGGCTAGTTGATTTTCACCCAAGAGTCTGTGGCAGAATCACATACATAGTTGTCAGCAAAGTTATTATCTTTTACTCATAAAATATACTTAGGATTGGTTTCAAAAGTTATATGTACCCAATGTAGGATGTTCTCATTGGCAGATCTTCTTGCAAAGGAAGTTCCCCAAACCTGTTGGCTTAAAAATACAGAAAACCATTTGTTTATCTGCCCTTCTACTTGGTCTCTTTATACATTTTAAGCTCTTGAATAATTTTTGAGCCATGTTGAGCCAGCAATTTTTGACAGCACCTGGATTTCTGAGGTTCAGAGACTCAGATTCACATTTTGTTAGATTCAAGGTCTGTCACGCTGAATTACTTCCTTACCGTGAATGAAAAGGAGCTGCTGCTCCAAGAGTGTCAGCAGTCCAAAATAAACTGGCTGTGTGGGATCTCTTGTGGATGGTGGGGGTGGAAAGAGAGAAGTGTGTCCATGATGAGAACTTAATAAGCAGTTTATAAGCCCAGTGGATGTATACAAATGAAGTTTGAAGGTTGGTTTTCTGTAAGGAGGTTCATTGTCCATACCTGAGGAGAAAGGTACAATTAGGATGTATTTGCCTCTCCATTCCTCAAGGCCCCTCACATAAGTACATTTTCTTGGAGGGAATATCCTATTTCTGGCAAGGAAGGATTTTGTTTTTATGAAGGCTCTCACACTTTTCTCATAGGAGGACCAAAGTCAAGAGCAGACAGGAAAGACATAGGATGAATTATAGGAAGTATAAAGCCTGTACAGGGTAAATGCAATTTAATTCTATGTTGCTTAGTCAGTAAGGACCTCAGTATATATTTTCAAGGCCAATATACATTTGAATGGGCTGACAAATGGACCTGGCTAAGACTCTGATCTTCATCTAATACTTGCCTTATGGGGCAGTGCCCTTCTAGAAATGGCATCTCTAGAAGTAGTCATGTAGTAATATTAACAGACTTATCTAATACAACATCTAGTTTAAATTCAAGTTGACATGTAGTAACCTAAGGGAAAGCAAACTTTAACCCAGTTTCTGTGAGAAATTCTGCTACCTGTACATATGGAGAACGGCACCAAAAAAATCTGCTGGCCCATTCAGTCCAGAGAACTTATGGAAAACTAATTATATCCTTGATTTCACCCTGCCTTATGGCCTTCTACCGTCACAAGGGAAAGAAAAGGAGAGAAAAACAGAAGGATTACCTACTCTCTGTGGACTGTGTCCCTGAGCAAGTATAGCAGAGGTGAAATACACCTCATGGAATGTTGCTTTTACTTTGAGGCTGGAGAGTCCCAAAGAGACAGTGCAGAGATGTGATTGCACAGGATGAGGTGGCAGTTCCTGTGTGCTGCGTTCTGAACATCCACTGCTTTTTGTGAGTTAAGAAAGTAACTATTTCCCATGGAGTTTGTTCATATATCCCACAATGCAATAGATACTTAGCACTCACTTGCTTTTTCACTTTGAGCAGCATGCTGAGGATACCCAGATTTGTAGAATGTGCAGTTTGACACAGAATTTACTCCTTGTCCCAGAGCCAGGAAGTACTGTGCAGGCTCAGTGTTTAGCCACTGGGACAGACATGCCCATTCTTTTGTAGGCCAATTCCAAAAACTGCCCTTCACCACCCCCATTTCAAATTACATAAATTGTCAGCATATTTTTGGTTTCTAAGGGTCCTTCTAGGGCTGTCTCACCTCATGTGGATTCACAGTGATTCAAACTTAGTCTCTGAATTTGCAGGCACTGAAAACCCTCAATTAAACACTCCACCTGAGATTTTACTGCAGTGTCATTGACATTTCTAGACACTCCCTCCTCATTTGCAGAAGCCATATAGGTTTATTTCCATCAAACACAGGAGAATGTGAATCCCAAGTTACTTTGGGGACTGCTCAGAACAAAGGAGCCAGATGCCAGGTGGGATATTTCCTTTACCTTTGCTGGAGTTCCACCAAGAAGGTATTTAGCCTTTCTGTTACCTTCTTGGTGTGTGTGATGCATCTTTAGTAGCACATAGCAACACCTCAGTGCAAACTTGCTATAATTGGGTTGCATTTTCTGTCTGAGCGTTCTTATAGAAATGACACTCCCTCTTTAAGTCTCAAGAAGTACAGTTCTCATCCTTCCCTCATTCTCTGTGTTGAAAGGCTGGAGTTTCTAAGCAGGAATCAGTCATAAGTCTGATAAGTCATACTCTAAACCCTGACTCTTTGGTCTTCTGCATACATTCTAGCCTTGGCTCAGACTTGGTCTTCTGGGTCTGGATCTCTGCAGCTTCTCTTTAGAGCTGTGCTTTCATCCATGACTTTTTCGCTCACAATGATATTTTCAAACACCTACATAAGGGTATTACCTGCTACTGCTTATACGGCAGGAAGAAGGCTCCACCACCTGGATATATTCCAAGCACAGTTAGAGATCCTGCATAGATGTGCTCTTCTGAGAGGAAGAGTGCTGGCTGATCCTGCCACTCAGAGTACCCTTGTAGAACAACCTGGTAAAAGAATTTTACTTATTCAGGAGATTTTAAATAACTACCCACTTGACCAGAGAGCAGGGAGGTGACATGACGGAAGGACTGCTTTCTGCTCTTGGGTCTGTTTCATTTTGGTCTTTCTGCTTGGGGTCCAGCTGCCTCTTTGCCACCTCTCCAGCAACTTGTCCACTGCTGTGGCTCCTGGACTAGAGCAAGCTCTTCTGAACTCTCAGACTGGCATCTGCACAGCAGCACTCAGAAGCCTCCTTGAAGTGCTCTGTCCTTATACATGTGAGCTTCAGAAGACTAGCTGGATATCCAGGCAGAAGCAGTAAAAATAATTGACAAGTAAATCAGCATCTGCAGCACCAGTCAGATTTTGTTAGATATTACAGAGATAGGGATTGAGCCTTGGACTGAATGAGGCCAGGATCTGCTTAACCAAAGCAGAGCTCAGTGTCAGGGCTGAATGGGACTCCTCTGTTGGGGCTTTGAATCAAGGGTCTCCATCTGCTTCTGTTAGGTGCTTTGTCTGACTCCCTGTCAGACACTTTCTGTCTCCCCACTAAGCTAGCTGAGATGGATAACTCAATTAGGAGCCTTTTGGGACCCTTCCTGTCCTTCTAGCTGGGGGGCAGTGTCAAGCTCAGCAGAGCCTGAGAGTCTCTGGACTTGTCTGTGGTCTTAATTGAGGATTAACAAAACTAATTTGTTTTGCATTTTATGTTCCTAGATAAAAGGATAAGGAGTGAGGATTAGTTGCCATATTCAGTCCTCTCACTCCTCCCCTTTTTAGTCATCTGGTTCAGTGATGTGAACATGAAACTCACTCTAAATTCAACCCCATGCTGATAGTGTGATCCTGATGAGGACATCTTGTCTTCAGCTCTTCCACCTGTAGCCTAGAGAGAAGGTGTTCCAAGTCTTGATTGCTTGTTTTTTATGGAATTGTTGGAAATTGCAAAGTACAGTGCAGTGTCACAAGAAGTGTTCCAGAAATGCTTATGCAACTGGTGTCCAGCTCCCAATATTGCCTCACTCAGTGCAAGCAGAGGGAGATAACTCAACGGGAAAGCCCCCTTGAGTGTCATGTGTTGCTGAGGAGAGTGAATCAGAGAAAAATTTGGATTCCCAGTCACACTCTCTCATCAGTTAAAACATGCAAGATGTCATGGACTAGGGCAAATCTTGGGTGCAAGAGAAGGAATCTGAACAAGGCATTTTTTTTTTAATTTTCAAAGCCACATAGAGAAGCTGAAGGGAAAATAGGCTGAAATACAGGGGAATGGAGAGAAGTGTTCAGTGATGAAGTGAAACAGAATTAGAACAGCTTTGAAGGCTGCTGGTGGGGGGGGCGGGGAGAGGGAAAGGCATTTATTTTGACATAATTTATTGTCCTTATGTTGAATTTGGTTGGAAAGAGCTTCATTTTCCAAAGGATTACTGAGATGCTAGCAGGGACATCTCCCCTTTGAAATACTGACTGCCCCTGTACTGAGTCCTTGGACAGAGCTGCTGGCACTTGTGTGCAAAAGCAAGGGACAACCAGGGGGGACAAGCTGTTAGGGGAATAGCAAGGGCTATGAACCAAGGGAAAGGCTGCTAGGATAGGTAAAACAAGTTGGGGTACTTGCTGAAATAAAACACTTTTTCCATGCACGAGGGCTGGGATCAGGTTGCCACCACCTTTGCTTGCTCTCTCCCTTTTGCTGGAAAGTTTATATGGGGGAGGACACATGTGAAGACAAAGTCAAGACTGCATCCAGCCCTCTATCAGTGCTGTTTCCTTGTGAAGGAGAGGCAGTGAGGTGAGACTGGGTCCTGTGTGGGTTCATACAGCAGAAACACGGTGCGAGGATGTTCCTTAGCAGGGATACTCAGTGATCCAGGGAAGCAGAAATCTTGACCTGGTGCCTTTTCTCCTCCCAGGGGTGTCCTGCAGTGTCTGTTTCAGAGTGGCGCAAACCTGTGGTCTTTGTTCAGACTCTGCATTTTATCAATGCCCTATCAACACTTACAGCTTGGTAGGGAACAGGGACCAATCAAGGCAATATAGCTTCTGAAAATTATTTTGAATGTGGTTACAAGCCCTTTTATGTATGAAATTCTCATTATTGAAGGCCAGGTTTTATCCTAAATCTATCTACCTTTGGGTAACTCTCCTAGTGGAATTTCCTTTCTAATTTCCTAATATGTAACACAGAGTGATATCATTTTACCCCCAGACCTCTCAGCATCAAGAAATCTTTGCTCCATATTATAGACAGAAAAATTGAGGCTTAAAGGGAACATGCAAAGTTGTGAAATAAGCTTGGTAGGCATTTTGGCTTCTGTATGGGGAATAGGGAGATCTTGGGCATTTTATTTGGTTTTGTTTCTGAGAAACTGGGGAAGTGAGTTGTGTGCGGGTTTTGTGTTTGAAATGGGAAGCCTACCTAGGCTGGAGGACGAGTAAAATAAAAGCTAATATAATATGTATTGTATCAGAAGAATAGAAAGTGAGCACAGATGCATGGTTTTGCTAGACCGCTCAGTGTCCTCCTCAGTCATTAGTTTTTGTAAACTCCTTTTGGATTTCAAGAGTTCCTTTATTTCAGAAAAGTGCCATCTCCCTGTATGGTGAATTAAGGTGTAAATGTAGAAATTAATAATATGTTTCAAGTACACTAATGTGTCCTTAAAATGATCTGAGAATACTGACATGTCCTCCAAGAGCTGAAGATTGTAAATAGCAGTGCATGATTTTTCCAGTAGTAAATTAATAACCAGAGGAGAAAGCAGCAAAACTACCAAGCTGGTTCTCTGTTTCCCACCATCTGTTTAATGCAAAGGAGAAAAAAAAAGTCTAGTTTTCATCAAACCCTTTGTATGTACCTTGAAAGTGACTTGCTGAAGGTCCCAAGCCTACCAAAAGAGCCAGAAGTTGGACCTGCATTCCCTGAATTTCAGTTCATAGCTCTAAGTTCTGCATGGAAGTGATGTCTGGTGAGGTCTCAAAACCAAGCTCATGCACTCCTGGCTTTCTCTGAAACTCCTTCTCCATACGCAGACCGGTTCCCATTCCTTTTCCTCCAGTGAATTTCTCCTCTTACATTCCCTCTTCCATGTGTTCTTCCTCGTGCTGACATTGACTGCCCCTTCTTCTCCTTTGGTATTAGGTGGGCTCTTTCTTCATGATTAACCTGTGCCTGGTGGTCATCGCCACACAGTTCTCGGAGACTAAGCAGCGGGAGCACCAGCTGATGCAGGAGCAGAGGGCTCGGTACCTCTCCTCTAGCACTGTCGCCAGCTACATGGAGCCGGGGGACTGCTACGAGGAGATCTTCCAATACATCTGCCACATCGTGCGCAAAGCCAAGCGCCGCACCCTTGGGCTGTACAACAGCATACAGAGCTGGCGCCAGGGCCACGTGGAACCCAGTGATGCCAAACCAGGCACGAACAGGAAAAAACAGAGGCACTACAGTAAGGATTGCATGGGTGAAGCTGGCAATGCCAATAGTGGAAACGTGACATTAACTGCGAGCATCTCCTTGTGCCAGTTTTCCAAAGGACCTCTGCCTACAAAGCACAGAATTAGAATTAGCATTGGCCATTGAGCATGGTACCTTGGCCAGCACACCAGAGCAGCAAGGTGGGGATGATCAGCCAAGAACAGGAATGAAACAGGGGCAGCCAGCAGGAAACATGGGTAATCCAGGTCTGAAATCCAGAGGCCACAAAGAGACAAAGTTAAATGCCCTGTCTGAGTCTTTTAAAGGGCTCCATGTCAGATGTAACTAGGTGATGATAGCAGTTTGAGAGAGAGAAGACTTAGGGGCATATGACAAAGAAGAACAAAGAATTAGCCTTGGTGACACAGCAGGACCTGCAGAGTTCTTCTCTCAAACTGAGTGACTGTGGGACCTCAAGAGAGAGGCAAAGAGAGTTAGAATTGCAATAGGTTGTTGCCTGAACCTAAGGAGCAATGCTGAAAAAGTCTGTTTGATACATAAGGGCAGAGGAGATAATTTCTTTTGATAGGAGCATATGCTATTGTGCAAAATATCACGAGATATCATTTAAATTGGATTCCTGGCCGGAAAAGTCACTGTAAAATAGTTTTATAGAGTTAGCAATAACTGCCTGCTGACTCCTTTCCTAAATTGTGCTCCCATTAACAAGAAGAGGCAGGTTTTCCTTCAGCTGGTCTTGAATGCTCAGACTTTAATTTTCTTTACTTCCTGGGAGAAAATCTTCTGCAGGCTTCATGCACTGTGTTAATGAATTAATTGCTTCATTCCCCCAGTATCTATTTGACCTTCCAGGCTCAAATGGAGGATCAAGGAACACAAATTTAGTTTTCTCACTTAAATCAGGAGACCTGTTCTGATTCAGAATGCAAACTATCAGAAGGAGGTGTTCTTGTGCTACCTCTTCTGGCTTTTTGAGATGATTTGCTAATGTATTTTCCCTGATTTAGAGAGTTCAGCTCAGCCTGGGGTTTCTCAGACCCCACTTATAGCAGTTCAGAACAAAATCATCTTTTGTAATTCTTTTTCCCCTCAATTCCCATGTAACACAAGCTACTTAGTCTCAATCTGCAATTTCTGCATTAAACAAAACAGTTCTTTCTCTGATGGACATGAACCCCTGTTGAGCCTGATCCCTGGCAAGCCGAACAGTACCATGCCTTTTGGAGATGCAGCCAGTCAGCTTAGAGCTCCCAACAGCAATAGCTTTTTTTGCTGCCCTTGAGATGATGTGTCAGTGTTTAATAATCCTTACAGCTAAAAAGCCCAGTTATCCTGCCTAAATGCCTAAAGTCCAAACAGGTGTCCATTTTCAATGTCTTTTTCAAAGCCTTCTCCTTTAACCACAACTATTTCTCTTTCCAGGGCTTTGCCAACAGCACAACTCTCTTGGCTGCCCTCCTCAGGGTTTGGTCCAGCCCGTTGCTGTGACAGCAACCTCCGATCCCACCAACTGCCCCCGATGCCATAGAGGGGAGTATGAAGCATCCAGAAGGTTCTCTGTCCTGGATAGCACTTATTCAGACCAGGACAATGGAGGAGCCAGTGAAAGGGAGGGAGCAGGCAGCAGAGAGGACCAGGATGCCTCAGCACTGGAAAAAGACGAGGAGGTGGAAGAAGGGGGGCGGCTGAAGCTCTGCAGTGACATGTGGCGAGAAGTGAGGATCAAGCTTCGAGTGATTGTGGACAGCAAGTATTTCAACCGTGGGATCATGATTGCAATCCTGGTGAACACTATCAGCATGGGCATTGAGCACCACGAACAGGTAAGGCACCTCAGGACACAAAGTGGGCAGTGTGGACTGGTGAGTCCTGCTGGGGGTTATGGCCTTGCTAAGCAGCTGATGCAACTCAGTGGAGGCAGAGATTGAGCAATTTGGACCCCAGGCTGCAGCACAGATGGTCCCAGCATGGCTTTGGAGAAAGCCTCAGGATCTTGCAGGGTCTCTTACTTCCTTATTCCTGCACTTAATCACTTTCACTGTCTCCATGTATTTTCCTCTCGCTTCTTCTTGATCCCTCTCTTTTCCTCTGCCCTGATCACTCATCCCTGTTTTTCTTTTTTTGCCCTATCTTCTCTTTCCATCTGCTTTTCTTTCCTTCACCCTCATCTCTTCCATTTTCCCCATCTCTCTCACTCATTTCTCTCTTCATTAGCTTACTGAATCCTTAGTCTATTTGGTTAATTTAATGTGCCCTCTGGGGATGTCACAGGCACTTCACCAGCATCTCAATTCAAATCCATCAGCTTTCTAGCCTTCCCAACTTAATTAAGAGATGTCTAAGCACATTCTGTCTATACAGAAAGGCTGGAAAAGGCACCATCTCCCATCTCCAGTCATGCTGGGGGCACAGGCAGCTTGATCCTTTCTTTTGCCCTGAGAGTAAGAAGTGATAGATAGGTCAGACACAAACAGCAGGTGTGGGCACAGGTTTGACTTTCACGCCAGTAGTTTCTAGACAGCTCTTAATCAGTCATGCACTTTATCCTAATGACAGACTTCTAAGATGGAGGAGAATGGTGTGCCCTTATTTTATAGCCGTGAAACAGAAACTGTGGCTACTTTGTGATGTGCAGAGCCAACTTCAGAGGGTGTTAAGCACGTCCCTGGCCTTGCATCTGCATTGCTGGCTGGTAGCTCTGCTGTACTTTGCATTAAGAGAGTCCATGCTGTACATCCATGTCTCAGACCTGTGCTGCCAGTCTGAATGTGAGCACGGTTCACTACATGTGCCTGCCCAGAATACAGAAATAAGAGATCACTGCACTACTGAGATGCTGACTGTATTGAAACTTTGTAGACAAGGAGAAGTCTAATCCCAAACACAGGCAGCAGAGACTGGCAGCATGTCTGGTTCAAGCAAGGCACCCAGATTTGTCCTGTGCTGTATCAGGATGGAGATATCGCGAGACTCAGGGTCTCTTACATTCCCTGTTTGAGGCAACACGGTGTGTGAGCCAGTATTTGAAACCTCAGATGTCTGAATCCCACCCACGTACCAAGCTTTAGATGATTTTTCATAGCCCAGCTAGTTTCTGATACAAGGATGGGAAACCTTAATTTGATCCCAGAATGCAAAACTGCACTGGATGCTTCAGTACCAGAAAAATACTGTCAGGAGCTGAGAGTAGAGGAGAATGAAGAAGAGGCTGGAGGGGTTGACTCATGGAAATAGATAAAAAAGAGTGATGTATTTATCACACAGCAGAGACATGACTAAGGGCTGGAGCTCAGGACAATTTGCCCACTGATGTTTTAAAGATGTGAGCGCCAAGCAGGGAGAGCCACTGTTCGTTCTGGTTTATTGGAGACAGCGTGAATTAACAGTGTAACAGAAGAATATTTGAGCTGGAGGTAGAGAATTGACTCTCATGTTCTGGCTATTTTATGTGCAGATTTAAGCCCTTTTAGGATGCCTCTGCTGTGTTTGTACAGCCTGCAGCAGAGTGGGATCTGCCTCTGCAGCCCTGGAGTTTCTAGTAGCGGGTTCTTAATGACACGTCCTTAAAATTATGCTATTACTTTTTATCCATAAGTAGCTAGGAAAAGCTTGTGACCCTGCATGCTGTTTCTACTAGAAGAGATGTCAGTCAAGCAGATCATAACTGAAAAATGTGGTGCAGCTTGTTTATTTAAAACATGTGCACTGAATTCTGCTTCCCTGGCACAAGAAGATTAAAAAATATTCAGGCCATACCATGAATTTCAGGCCCTTTTCATTTGGCAGTTAACTCAGAAGCACAAAGACATTCCTACTTCTCTTTGCTCTCATTCAGTTTTTCTCAAACCATGCTATCAGTTCATCTCCGGCTGGTGCTTCATTGCCTGCTTTTCTTTCCTTCCTTTCTTTTTTTTTCCTGTTGTTTTTTCCTCTCAGAAACACAAATTTTCACAGAATGAAATCCAGAAAAGCCCCTCTGCCCACCCATATCTGTGATTCGCAGGGTGACACCATCCTATGGCTGAAGAAGCTTCTGTTGCTTCAGCTACTTTATCTTATGAAAGTCTTCTGGCCCACAGCTAATGCATATAGAGACCTCTTGAGTTTTTATTTTCTGATGCGAGGGAGATCACAACTCTAGCCACTCTCGGGGGACACATCCAGCTGGGCAGAAGGTTGTGGGAAGGTGTCACAGGTTTGAGCAGACCTGGGAACAGCTCATGGCATGTGCATCAGCAACTTGATGCTACATTATTTCGTGGATTCTTCACAGGCCAGCTTACCAAAGCACCCACAGCCATCAGGTCAAGAGGTAAGGAGGACTGCAGGAGTGAGGCATAAGGTTATGGCTCAGGGACACAGGAACCTGAGGGACAGAGCCCACGTGTGCATCTCACCTTCAACTCCCAAGTCTTGACCAACAGACAGAAATACGTGAATTAAAACTATCTGTTTGTTACAATCCAGGGGTTTAATATTCACAATGCTTTTCTTTGAGGAGACTTAACAAGTCCAACAACTTTACTCGGATTCAAATCACCTTGGAATTTGGCTTTGTTTATCTTATTCATCCAGTCCTTTGTCCTGTCCTGATTGTGAGGCCAAGGCAACTTCCCATCTCCTTATGTGTATCGTGTGAAGCAAATCAGCTAATTTTAGGGAAACTGCACTTCTGTGAGTCATTTTTAATCCATGAGCTTATCACAAGTTATCATTTGTAAATAGGTAATTTTATTCAAATCCATCAGTGTGCAATATACCATGTAATATTCTCACTATTAGGCCTTCAGATATTGCTGAGACAGTGACTTAGCCAAAACCCATCATTTCAAGCTTTGTCCTGCTTGAAATAGTTTTTGCAGCCCTTCAGATCCGCTTCTATTTGGAAGTGTCTATTTTTAAAATCCAGTGTAGAAAATATTAGATTGTCCAGAAGGATCCTTTTAAGAGGCTTACTTTTTCTTAAATATTCACAGTGGTTCTGGTGCTGCCCACTTTTCTTCCTTATTCAGCATGAAGATGAAAGGCTTGTCCCAGGCTGAATTCCTTGTCATGTATTTCTTGAACGGTCTGTTGGACTCAAACCTCTTTGCTATTAGCAGCCATTTTAGACAATTGCTGACTGACTTGGTTTGTCTTCTCCAGTATCTACTGGCAGTTTTCCTTCATACATCAGATCAATACTTTATGAGGTCTGCCTGTGTAGATCAGAAGATGATCCCTTGTTTCCTAAGTAGACCCGTGCTGTGGATCAGTATCTTCATATCCTTTAGCTTGCGTGATTTCCCTTTGTACCAGCATTTACTGCATTCACTAGTTCATATTTTACAGTTATTGCTTCTCTTTTTACTATTTGCTGCTTGTCAGAAACATTCAGCAAATGTCCAAGCCAACTCATCATACTGACATTTAGTAAATGATGGAACAGTCTCCCTGGGGTGGTAGATGAAAGCACATCACTTCAGTCTTGTAAAACTAGGGTATAACAAGCCATCACAAAATCCTGCATTGGTTGTGGGGTGATGTTTAAACTAAGTAAATCCTAGTTGGTAGATTCCATGGCTGATTTCTACAGCTCTTCTGATTATTGTCAAGTGATTTTGAAATTGTGAGTAAAAATAGGCTGGAGAGACTTCTTTATGGAATATTTCTTTCTCATGTTCTCAGAGGCAGTGATGTGCAGGTGCAGGTTGGTAGGGTTGGTCTGCACAGATCACATCAATTACTCTTCAGTGTCTAGACAGTAGCAAATTTATTCGTGGTTAGGAGAATCTTTTCCTGCAGGGTCTTCATGGTGATCTGCATCTTCTTAACCTTTCCTATGGTGCAAGACTTTCTGGCTGTTGTCAGATAATGGACTAATTACATTTTCAGTCTAATCTGACAAAAGAACTCCGAAGTTAATAAGAAACTGAAAAGGAGGAAAAAGCTGAGCTGCTGCCCTCTATTGCCCCAGTTCTAGTTTCTGATCACTGGACAAGTGTTCTGGAGTAAATCTGAGTCGTGTATTTCACTCTTAGTATTTAATCTACATTGTTAGAGATGAAGGACTTTATGCCACATCTGTCAGCTTGCTGGTTTCTCCAGAAATGACTGCAATGCTGCATCTGCCCTTAGCCAGTGACGATGCTTCTCCAGCTGGTTCCTCTCTCTTTATTTCCTCTTCTTCACCCCCCACCCCCCCTCCCCTCGCCCCGAGTTCGTTTCTATTGTGTTGCTCTTTCTTCCCCAGCCTGTACTTCTTTCCTACTGCATTTAAAACAAATCTTTCCTTCTTTTTTTATTGTGATTGCCAATGAGTTTATTTTAATTATTTCTCCAGCTTTGGTTTTAGATTTCTCTTTTGCTGCTTTTCTCTCTGCCTATCCTTTTTTTTCTCTGCCCAGTTTTTCCTGCCCCTTTCTCTAGGAAGGATGCTTTTCTGAGACTGATTGATGGCCCATTAGAAACAGATTAACATGTGAGGCTTGACTAGAGAAACAGATGTTATGGAAGGAAGGAAAGACAGAGGAACAGGTGACCTTTTCCACAAGCAAATGCAAGCATGGCTTTTCAAACATCAGTTGCTTCCTACGACAGCACAAGAGAGAAATTATGGAAAGCAGAGGGGAGGATAATCCACCATCAGAACCTGTTGCTTTTATACATTGCTCATTTTCACTGACAAAATCATTTGATTCAGGCTGAAATTGGCATCTCTGTTTAGCATATAGACCTCGTGTTTTTGGCAAGTGTCATTTGCTGCCTGAGTCTCCATGAAGTAATCTTCATCTCTCCCTTCCCACATGCACTTGCTCATTCTTTCTTTCTCTTCACTCTTATCTCCCTCCTTTCCCTGTCATTTTCAGGATGGTTTTGTTATTCAGATGTAATTATGGATGGAAATTGAGCCATCTCCCCTTTTTTCATTTTAAAGAGAGGGACTATTTTATTAAAAGCTGCAAGGAGGAGTGCAAGAAATTAGCAAAGGGAATGGGAAGCCATAGGTGTGCAGAGCAGATTCCAGTTCATTCGCTCACCTGGGTGGATCTGGGCAGAGGGTCAGAACCAGACCTGGCTGCCCTAGCAGTCTCATAGAGTCTGAAGGCTATGGGTTGTCTAGCCTGGCCCCAAGATGCAACCTGTTGCCCTGGGAGGAATTTTTTCTCACTCTGGCAATATTTTGTACCTTGCCATTGCTGTGGTAATTTTCCTGGGCTATGTATGTGTGTGTCTGTTATGTACAAACATGGGCAGGCTTGCATGTCTTGTCCCTCGCACATCTAATCTTGTGTGAGATCTCAGCCCTTGCTGTTTTGCCTGGTGCAGTTCTAGTCCCTGGTCAAGAGGTGCTTTGAGCACATAAATCCATCCCAAAATCAATGCAGGGAATGCCTCCATTTCACAGGGAATGGCAGGTTCTTGGCATCCCTCATCAATGACATCAGCACAGCCTCTGCCTCCCTCCTTTCATCGCTCCTGAGGAAATGGTCTAGACCTTTTCCTGACCCCGTCAGAGAAGTTTTCAAGGCTGCACACACTGAAAAAAGGTCATTAATTCAGAAAACAAAAGGAGGAGTAATTTAATTTGTTCAGAGATGTTCCACTGATGGAATCATTAAAACACTTTTTCTCATACGCGTAAACACACTTGTCTCTGCTGGAGAAGACAGAGAGTGAAAGATAAGTCAAAGATTTAACAGGAAAAAGAATGCCCACTGCAGGATCAGGTTGCCATCTTTTTTTTTTCCTTTCTTTCAATAGTCATCTTGTGTCATCCTTGGAATTTTTCCCCTTGTGTACTTGTCTTTCTCCTCTTGCTGTCCATTTTTCTCTTTTCTTCGTCCTGTTCTGCTCTTCCTGTCCCTTACACAGGTAGGTTTTAGCAGTGTGCCTCTCCTTGCTGTTGTCCTATTCATTTAGTTCAATATTCACTTGGGTAATTATTGAGACCACTCTGAGGACAGAGGCATAAGAAAAGACGGATGAAGCAAAACCAGGAAACTAATGCATACCAAGGATTTGGTGGGGATAGAAAAATGGAGAAATGAAAAAAATAGAGGGGAAGGGGCAGATAAGTGTGGTGAGATTTACAGGAAGATGGGGAACTGTTTTCCTGTCATTCAAATATTTTTAGAATTTCAGGAAAAAATTGTTCCAGCTGCCTGTGGAAACCTCAGAGTAAAAAATTCTTGATGGAAGATGTTGACCACAGATCAGCCACTTTTGCCCTGCTTCAAAAAATACTCCAGTTCTTTGCCCTTAAATAAAGCAGCTTTAGCTGCGGGAACGGGATGTGGAGTGGAATGTGGGAGACACTCAGTTGACCTTGTCTGTGTGAATGGCTGTGGGGTTCCTGACCACCACTAGTAAAATAACTTGTTAGGGACATAATCCACGATGAAGGCAGCAAATGTTCAAAGGAATTGGAGTGCAAGTGACTCTGTTCAGCTGCACTCTAATTTCACCAATGGAAGCTTAGCAGCTTCCAACAAACCCTGTTCTCTGGGAAGGGTGGCACATTAATTCCCATCATTTTAGGACTCTCTCCGTTTTGACTCTCTGAATTTGCATTTTCTCCAGCCAGAGGAACTGACCAACATCTTAGAGATCAGCAATGTTGTCTTTACAAGCATGTTTGCTCTGGAGATGATCCTGAAACTTGCTGCTTTTGGTCTCTTTGATTACCTTCGCAACCCCTACAACATCTTCGACAGTATCATCGTCATCATCAGGTGACAAGGGCCTTGGGGATCAACTGAAATACACAAAGAAAAAGATAATCACAGAGCTTGCACGCCTTTTCAAAAGGGAGGAATCTGAGCTGATGCCCTAGGCCAAGGATTGGGAGACCAGGATGTCCTTTCCCAATACTCGATGTTGAAGCATTTCTGTCCCTCAGATCTCTCCTCTGTAGAAGGGAGGCAATGGCAGCTGCCTTGTTAAGTCCACAATAAATATTATCTGTGAAATACTTTTAAAATGTGCAAATTGAGGAAGCTACAAAGGTTTCATGTGTGATAGATGAACTTGTCTTGCTGGAATTTAGTGCTGAAATCCTTTCCTCATTCCTGCAAAATGCAGTGCCACATTCATGTTCTTAAGGCATAAATGCGGCTTTCTACACATAAGTATAAGCCTATAGTATATACTTCTATCTTGCTCAGACAGATTTTCTCTCACCCCTTTATACTGAAATGCAGAGGTGAAAACTTAGTGTTGTTATTCCTCACTCTCTTCTGTTTGTTCACTTGTCTTTCATTTTGTCCCTGATGCTCTCTGTGCCTCTCTGGACCACAGCATCTGGGAGATCATTGGCCAGTCAGATGGGGGCCTCTCTGTGCTGAGGACTTTCCGACTCCTTCGGGTGCTGAAGCTGGTGCGTTTCATGCCTGCACTGCGCCGCCAGCTTGTGGTGCTGATGAAGACTATGGACAACGTAGCCACCTTCTGCATGCTCCTCATGCTCTTCATCTTTATATTCAGGTGAGGAGGCAGCTAGTTGGCTCAGAGTTTTGGAGTGGCACTGCATGGCTCATGGGGACAGAGCTTCAGAGCATGATTGTGTAACTCATCTTTCCCACTGCTCTAAGCTAAGGCAGCACTGACAACCATTTATTCATTCATAAAGGCTGAACTTACTCTTGCCCTAAGTTGTGTTCAGCAGCTGAAGATTTTGGCCTGGATGGGGTGCCACCAAATGTGACTGTTGAGCATAATGTCCCATTGCAGGATAGGTGAAGCCTCTTGGTAATCAACACTGGCTGCAGGGAACAGTTCAATCTGGAGGCTGACTCTGGCAGAAGGGCAGCAGGAAGCAACCAAGGAAGTTTGTCTGTGCATCCCATGGATGTACGGATAATGAGATGAAGAAATATGAGAGCAAACAAGAAAAATAGAACAGATCTGAATGATAGGTTGGAGAGAATATGGGAGCTCTGAGTCAGCACAGATGGAAAGCAAATTTTTTGGTGAGCTGCAGGGGTGCAACTTGCAGTTCCTTCTTCACAGATAGGTCCCAGTGGTCTGACTGTGTTGTTGTACCCCTTGCTGTTGTGATGTTACATTAGATTTTCATGATGAAAAGAATTACTCTGATCAGCTCATTGTGGTGGCAGAGATATTTATGTTTGACACCATCTCCACTTCTTGTCCCAAAGCATCCTGGGAATGCACATCTTTGGTTGCAAGTTCAGCCTCAGAACAGACACAGGAGATACAGTTCCTGATCGAAAGAATTTTGACTCCCTGCTTTGGGCCATTGTCACTGTCTTCCAGGTAAGCCCACTTTGCTCTCTACAGGTGGGCCAGGGCAAAGTGAAGAGGATCAGATGATACTTTTTTCTCATTGCAGAGCACTGCACTCACTCCTGACAACACAAAAGGCATAAAAGACTCAGTCATGTGATATTTGGAGGAAGAACTGGTGTCTATCTCAAACAGGGGGGTTCCTTCTTAAGGGACAGTTTGCAAAGTCACTCCTGTTGTGGCAACTAATGGTTGCTCGTTTCCTGCTGCTCAGCTAATGTCTTTGGTGCAGTACCACAGCTGGGTGGTGACACTGGATGTGTGGTTACGGGGAAGTTAAGAGACCTGATGTGTATTTCTTCACTGTCCTTTTCTGGGAATCCCCTTCATGTTCTTCCTTCACATTTATCGAACTTCTGCTTCTGGTTGCAGATCCTAACCCAGGAGGACTGGAATGTTGTACTATATAATGGCATGGCCTCCACGTCACCATGGGCTTCCCTCTACTTTGTGGCTCTCATGACATTTGGCAATTATGTACTCTTCAACCTGCTGGTGGCTATTCTTGTGGAGGGATTCCAGGCTGAGGTGAGTTGCCACCAAGGCCTCATTAGGAGGAGGAATAGAGGTATTAAAAAGATAAACTTTGGGGCACTTTGAGGATACTGGACTGGATGATTTTCCAAGTATCACACCTCTCTTATTTCACTCCTGAAGTTAGGGTGCTCTTTAATAAAAATAAATTTAAAAAAAGGCAGTGTAAATCCTTGCAAGGAAAAGACAGGCTCTCTGGTAGGGAATTCACAATTTTCATCCTGTGTAACACAACAGAGTGAGTCCTTTACTCCTCCAAAAGCAAGAACGCAGTACATCAGCCATCCCAAATTACACAAGATCCACACACTGGATGTGTGACTGCCAAGGACAGTTTTGCAATTGTTCCAGCAATGAAAGACAAGATGAAATGGTCTTTTCTGTTTGAGTTCCCAAATTCCAAATTTTTTTGTTCCAGGGTGATGCCAACCGGTCGTACTCAGATGAAGATCAGAGTTCATCAAACATGGAGGAGTTTGATCAGTTCCAAGAGGTCCAGGAAGGCCCAGGTACAATAGCTCAAAAACAGTCTTATTTGCTTATGTCCTGTTGGTGTTTGGTGAGAAATCTAAAAACAGATTCTGTGGAAAATTCACTCCTATCTCCAAGAACTTACCAGTTTCCATTTTGAACTTTATGCTAGTTTGTGGTGCTATCTGTGGAAAAACAGAGACATGTTGGCATCCTGAGGAATGTGGTAGCTAAGTGGAGCAGTTCTTGAATTACCTCCAGAAAGGCAACTGGAAGTAAGAAGTGAGACTGTCTCTGCTTAGTTTCAGGGGCATCATTTCAGGAACATTGTGGCCAAAAATGGGACCTATATTTGGAGAAGGGATATCTAGATATTAGGAGGGACTGAGGCAAGTCTGGAAGTTTTGCCTCAGTGAGAGACTAATGAAGCTTAGAGACCAGAGAAGTGTCTTGATCACTCGCTCTGTAATTGTAGACCATAAGGAGAGATTTCTGATGGTAGATAGCTCTTTAATTGAGCAGAAAAAAGCATAATGAGATTGTAAAGGTTGGAAGTTTAAGCTAGAAAAATTCAGGCTGAATAAAACCTGCCTATTTTCAAGGAAAGATAATGAATAGTTGGAACAATCTGCATACCAACTGCCTGGTAAGGTCTCCATCTCCAAGTCTTTCCTCAAACACTGCAAGTCTTTCTACAAGAGGTATTATACTTCAGACAGGACTTGGTGGCAGGGATAAGTAAGGGTAGCTTGCTGCACAATGCATGGTGAGCCAGGAGCTGAGAAGGACGGAGAGCCAGGCAGGAGGGCAGGGACCACGTGGACAATACTTGCACAAGGTGAGCAAAGCAGGTCCGCTGACACTAGCAAGGGTGAGCCAGTGGTTCAGCAATTACCAGGCACATCCACAGTGGTGAGGTGGGTCTGAGGTCAAGCTACGAAGTCCAGTCAGTAAGGCAAGATCAGGATCAGAAAAATGTGAGAAAAGACACGAGCATACTCACAGCATAACCCAGACATGCACCACAGGCACATATCTGGGCTTAAATGCAGCTCCCACAGCAGGGACCGGTGGTTCCAGTATTGGCTTGTCACAACTTTTTCCTGCCACGGGGCTCTTTTCAAAGCAGTCTGATGCTGAGTTACCTGGCTGCACCATATCAGAGCTTGTGTTGAATGAGGGCAGTAAAAACCCCTGAGAAAAAAGATGGGGAAGAGGTTATAGAGGTGTTGGTGCAGTCATAGTTGTGATGTAGATATGGATAGGTGACCTTCATTATGCAATAGTCAAACAAAAAATTATTGTTCCAGTCCTTTCAGCACTAAAATTCAACACCCTGTCTTCTTCATGCAGCTTGACAAATGCTGATGGTCACATATCCCTCAAAAATGTCTTGGATCTTCAAGGTCAATTATCAGTCATTTGGTGAAGCATAGTGCAGTAGGATAGACTGGGATACACTGTTTGCATGTAATATGATTGTAGGAAATTTTAAGGTGAACCCAAAACATGGATGGCTGTGGCTATCCCTACATCTTGGTTTCTTGCTCAGTGTTTCAGCCAAACTGCTTTAAGTAACAAGTCTGACAGTTGGTGGTATTTATTCAAACCTGAAGATGCTGGTGCCAGTTCTTAGCATGCAGAAGCACACCCTCGTCCCCTTGTCAGGGTTCAGCTTCTTACACTGCCTCTTGGCCTGAGGCTGCCTGACCACCCCTCTGTCTGTCCCCAAGGAGAGCTGTAGTCAGTTTTGGAGACTGAGGAGATTAAAGTCTTCTGAGCTTGCACCGCTTTTGTCACAACAGCCTTCATCAGGGGAGTCGGCGTTGGTTGACGCTAAAGAGCTAATATTCTGCTAGTCACTGTTAACATGCTAAACTGCTTAGACCTTAAAGCAGTCACTGTATAGTAAGGAACCCATCTTCTTCTTTTCTCGTTCTTCTTTCTGCAACTTTCCACTCAGATCCCAAACTCTGTGCAATTCCTGTAACACCTAATGGACACTTGGACCCATCCTTGCCCTCTTCCAACCCACCTGTGGCTGCTGGGGGGGTCACCAATTCTTCACGCAACTCCCTGCAGCTCGACCAGATCCGTGTTGCTGTTGGCTCCCGGAAGAGCAGTGTGATGTCCCTGGGGAGAATTACCTATGACCAGCGGTCCTTGGTGAGTGAGTATAAATGTGTCGTACCCTTCTTGTGAAGGCCAAGCACTTTGTTGTCTTTCTGTCATCATCTGGGGATTGCTGTGAAGGATTGCACTGCTGCTGTAGGCTTCTAACAGAAGTGCATTGCTGGTCTTTAGAATCCAGATCAGCTCACATTATTTATCTGTATTTCCATATTTTTGAAGTCTATTTCCAGGTTACTTATCTATATTCTGTTGAGTGTGGAATTCCATTCCATATCTCTATCTATCTCTATCTATATCTCTGTCTGTCTCTTCTGTTTCTCTATTTATATATCTATAGACTTATATATCTATATTTCATCAAGTGTGAGAAAGGGAGAACACCAAGAAGACAGTCTCCTTCTTAGAGCAAAACACATTTGGTCCCCTTGCCCTTTCCTTGTTTTCTTTGAGTGCAGGACACAAAATGATGTCCTGAATGAGTTAAGAGTATAGAAATACCTAGGCGATGCCTAGTCCCAGTACAGATGGGTTTTCTGGGAGCTTTGGTAACAATGAAGAGAAAAATCTTAATTTGGAGCTCCCCACAGCAGATCCTGCTGTCCCATAGCACTTCCCTAAACACTGCAGGCTGTCTAACCATGCATCTCAGACCTCTCCACCTTGGCACGTGAGCTTCCAGGCTTTCTACCTACTGACGTATGTAGCTCTGGGGGATGCATCAGTGCTTAAAGGGTTCATGACCCTCTTATTTCTAAACAGGAAGAGCTAGCAGCCACGTACTACATGATAAGCTGCTGATGTGGCTGGACTAGACTGTTTCCAACAAGCCTGTATCTCTTACTTCTTTCTTTTACTAAGACTGTACTCAAAAGATAGTGTGTCAGATTATCTATCACCCTGTGCTTTGTGTTATCTTTTACCCCAGGGCAGTGTAAAAAGCTGCCAATCAGATTTTTTGAGAGCTTTATTCTTGCTCTGTGCTGGTGTAAGTAACAACATCAGGCACCTGGCCTTTGGCTTTATTACTTACCTTCCCCAAAAGTGCTTTGCACACAGATGGTGCTATAAAGTAATCACAGCCAACAACATTGCTAATTCATTATCAATTTATTGTCAGATTTACAGAGATTGCAGCTAAATTCCCACCATGCAACTTGCTCAGCATCTGATAAATGAGAACCTTCTGGCTTAGGGGCCCAGGGAGAAGTTTGTGATCTGAAATAGGATCACATGCTCCCTCCTTGTGCCTGGAGTCACTGAGTCCGCACCCCACTCTCTTGCAGTCCAGTTCCCGCAGTTCCCATTATGGTGCCTGGGGCCGCAGTGGAGCCTGGGGGAGCCGTCGCTCCAGCTGGAACAGCCTGGCCCGGGGACACAGCCTGAAACACAAGCATCCCTCAGCCGAGCATGAGTCCCTCCTGTCTGGGGAAACTCACAGAGCAGCAGATGGGGAGCCGGATGGGACGGGAAGAGTGTTTCATCACCGCCGGACACTCTCTCTGGATAACAAAGGCTCCTGTGACCTGCTGGAGCTGGCCTCAGTCCCATCCAGCCACAGAGTGACCCATAAGCTGGGAGCACTGCCTGGGGCCAGTGAGCATCAGGACTGCAATGGCAAAATGCCCAGTATTGTCAAGGAGATCTTCCCAAAAATGAACAATCGCAAGGAGCGAGGAGAGGATGATGAAGAGATAGATTATGTGAGTATTTGGTGGAGGGAGTCTGGGGTTACATCACAGTGTTGTGGGAAAGCCCAAATCTATCCTCAAGATTTGGTCTTCTTGCATGTGGATAGGAGAGCTTGCAAAGATGCTTTAGGAAAGCTGGAGGACAGCACTGAACACAGAGGGACCTTCTTGTCACAAACAAGATGAAACCAAGTTGTCAGGCTGCCTGCATGGCAGCTGTACAGGTGGATGGTGGGAGGAAGGCAGATGTGAGATGCACATATGGTCATTTGGGCGCTGTGAGAGTTGTGCAGCCAGTGATTTCTACAGGATAGGAGAGGTTAGGCTGTGTGAGCAGAGAGAGCTCAGCCTGGGGAGTGGCAGCAGACCAGGGTGGGAAGCACAGGCACCAGAGACAAGGCAAGTGGGTTTCGTGGTGCCAGCCTGGGAGACAGCAGTGCCCAGTCTGTGAGCAGATCAAAGGCTGGAAAAAATGGAGCAAGGGTCAGTAGAAATTTGAACAGACATATGCACTGTTTGAAATTCCAAGCCCAAGTGCCAACAGAAGACTTTTATGTCCTGGCTTCTCATTTAGCTGAGGTAGGGATGAAACATTGTCCTCATGTAACAAAGCCCCTCCAACAGCTCTGAGAGGGTATCTTGGACAACATCCTGATCTAGAAGGGACACCAGCAGTTTTATTTGTCACAATCTAGGGAGGAAACCAGATACCAAGAGGTAAATGGGTCCTGACAAAGCCGCTTCTACCTTCTTTTCCGTGACCTGTTGCCTTTGAGTTGATTTCCTCATTTAGGGGCTTAAAGAAAGGCAGGTAGTGCTCTTGGCAGACTGCAGTACTGATGTTTTTGGGTCAGATGTGAAGGGAAGAGTGTCTCTCTCAGGTAAATGGGAAGGTAACCAGGGCACTTGCTTCTTCTGCACCCCTACAGAGCCTGTGCTTTCGCATCCGGAAGATGATGGAAGTCTATAAGCCAGACTGGTGTGAGTTACGGGAAGACTGGTCCATATATCTCTTCTCTCCACAAAACAGGTTTGTGCAGTTTTTGCTATGAGAGGTTGAAAAGATGGAGCAGATTCTTTCTCTGTGCTGGCCACATTCCCTGATGTTAGATTGTTACTTTAAACTTACCAGCTGGGAAGTATTTTCTCCTCCACTGTGCCTTATATAGCCAAATAACTTTTCCTAGATTCTGGAGATGAAACAAAGGTTGAGTGTTCTAAATAGCTATTGTGATCTTCCCTCCCTTTGGAGCATCCCAATTTTATTTTGTGTAATCATAAATATTTATGGCAAAGCAAGGCAGGGAATACTAATGTTAACCCAAAAAGGATAAAGAATGTATTATTAATGACTCCATAACACTGATATTTCCTCCCTTGATACCAGAACAGTTTCTCCATTTCATTTACAGTCCCAGTACCAACTTATCAGCAGTCATATTACACTTTTTAGGGTAAAGTTAGAATTATTCTTGCCTAAAAAAGAAATTTTTGTTAAATTTTTCTTGCTAAAGAGGTCTTCTCACAAGTAGAAAATGTCCATGTACCCCAGCCAACAGTATTCTCACCCATGTGCATTGTCTCTTGAAAAGAAAGGGCTTTAATCATAGGCCATGAGGGAGAGCTTTTTGCTCTGACACCTAAGTTAATGTGCCCAGTGTCTTTCAGAGTGAACAGAAGTGTGGTCCCCATGACTGCCAACCCACCTGCCTCTCCTCAGCTTTCAGCATGTGGCCTCTTTGCTGTGGGGAGGTACAAAGTTTGAGCTTAGGAGGAAAACTGGAACTCAGCCTCTTCTTTACAAGGCAAGAGAGGAGCACAATCATAATGGTTAAGAAACCACTCTGACACTGGAGAAATGGATGGACATTCAGCTCCTTGCTCTGTCCTTCTGCTGTTCCAGGCTCCCTGTGTGACCATGGGCCATCCTGGGATATTGCCATGTCAACAGACATCAGTGCCAGTGATAGAAAAGCTGCTATGTCAGAGTCCAGTTTTGGCCAGAACTCTTAATTATCTATCCTCATAGCTCCTAAACTTGCTCTGCCCAGGGCATGTGTGCCTACTGGAACTCTCTTACAGGTTTCGCCTCCTCTGCCAAACCATCATTGCTCACAAGCTCTTTGACCACGTCGTGCTGGCCTTCATCTTCCTGAACTGCATCACGATTGCCCTGGAGAGACCACAGATTGAGCACAGAAGCACGGTGAGCACAATTACCTGCCACCTGCTTTTTAGCACAACCTCGATCAGTGGTTCTTAAGTGTTTCTGGGATTGGTATGACCCCTGGAAGAACTTCAGTATTAAACACCAGTCCCTACTCAGTTCAAATAGCCAAATACTAATAATTGACATAGTGTGTGCTTCCCCTGCAGGGTCTTATAATGGGGCAACCCACTTTACAATACAGAAATCCTAGTTTCTTCTTTCTTGGGAAGTAAGAGAGTCCTCCAGGAACCTGCATGTAAGAGTTGAATGGCAAAAGCAACAACCACTGGGAACTGAAAGATAAAAGTCACTTCCATTCTGTAGGAATGACATGCCATCATTCATGTATGCTACTCTTGAGCTATTTTGGAGGTGGTTCAAGCTGGCAAGTGAAATTACTCTTTCTACTAGTTTGCCTTAGCTGACTCCCAGACTCTACTGCACTTGGACACAATCTGTAGTGCATGCTTAGCAGCTCTTTGGAAAGCAGTCCCAGGTCAGTTCAGCAGGTCAGGACTGAGCAGCAGTGGCAAAACAGTGTACAGAGTGCCTTGAAACCAGATTTGCAGAATGCATTGCAAATCCCATCTGCTATGCTCTTGCAGAGATGCGTAGGGTCCTGCCCCAGCTGTGTCACAGGGTTGAGCCAAGGTCTATGAGCTGAAACGTGCCTAGCACTGACCTCTGCCAAGGCTACATTCCTTATTTCACCAACTTTCAGGTCCTTCACAGGAATGCAAAAGGAGGGGCCTGACAGCGTAACAAGAAGTAGTCAAGATACATTTAAGGTCTTTCTCCGTTTCTTTGTTTTGGTTATTTGTTTGTTTGTTTTCTAGGAGCGGATCTTTCTCACTGTGTCCAACTACATTTTCACAGCAATTTTTGTAGCTGAGATGACACTGAAGGTAAGTTGGTGAAGATGAGCAGCTCAGGGCCTTTTTTCGGTGTCAAGCATGGTTCATAACTGCTCAGCACCCTTTTAAAATTTGTCTACCTTTTCAGTGTGCCAGGCTTTTCCTCTGCCTTGGTAAAGGCAGATACTGCCTGGAGTTGAGTGTTCAGGCACAGAGAGGATGTTTATCCTAGGCTTTAGATCCAATTGAATCTTAGTATCCATGAGGAATAGCTGGCCTTTAGGTATGGATTTTGTAATGATGCCAAATGTCCATTCCCTTTCTTCTGGAGCAAGAATGGGGAAATAACAACAGTATTAATAACATGTTCTTAGATGAGATAATTATTCAATAAATGTCTAAGTACTTTGCAACAATCAGGAAACCTTGTTATTCTCTTCTTGTGAACGGGATAGAACCTTTAAACTGTTTGCCTGAAGTTAAACCCCTAAAATTCATTTCTGAATTTTGGCCACTATTTCCCATGTGTTAAGCTCTCCCCGAGGACACCAATTTCTGTATCATCTGCTGGTTTTGAGAAATGCTGACAAACAAACCACTCCCTTAAGAGCCAAAGTATGGATTTTGGTGCCTGACTTGACGTCCCAGGTGATATTTGAACTGGGACACTTGCCCCAGGTCTATGGTATGGCAGGGAAAGGTTTCCTGCATGTTCCCTACAGTATCCTGTTACTCAGGGAAGCAGAAAAAAGGGTGAGAAGAGGCCATAGCCCTGTTATTTCTGGAGTTATGTGCCACCACTTTCCCCAAAGACATTTTCCTTCACAGGTATTCAGGTGAAAGGAAAATATTATGAGATTACACTTCAGTGTCATGAGGAGTTGATAACTATTCCCCATCCTCCCACTTTCTCCACAGTTGCCCTCTACCAGGTAACATGGAGTTGAGCCATTTCATCCCCTCTCCTCTCCCCTCTCTTTCAGGTGGTCTCTCTAGGCCTGTATTTTGGGGACCAGGCTTATCTCCGCAGCAGCTGGAACATCTTGGATGGCTTCTTGGTCTTCGTGTCTCTCATTGACATTGTGGTCTCAGTGGCCTCTGCTGGCGGTGCCAAAATCCTGGGGGTGCTTCGAGTTCTCCGGTTGCTGCGCACCTTACGTCCCCTCCGGTCAGAACCCCACCGAGCCCTGCTCAGCCTCCTCTTCCCACTGGTTCTCCCCAGGAAGGGTCCCAGAGTCAGATGCAGCTGTGATAGGCAAAGTGTTGTCTTCAACAAGCTGTTAGCCCCAGGGAGGTCCCCTTTAGCCATACAGCTCTGATACTGGACGTACTTCATCAGACAACACACCCATGGGAGAGAAGCGGCTTTTTGGTCACAGAAGGGTGATCTCTACTGATTGGTCACTACCTAATGAGAGCAGGGGTCTGCTGCAGCTGAAAATGCTTAGCTTAGGCCAAACATCCCTGCCCTGTCCCTCTCTATCACTCTTCTCCTTTCTTCCATTCCAGAGTCATCAGTCGAGCCCCTGGCCTGAAGCTGGTGGTGGAGACACTCATTTCTTCCCTCAAGCCCATAGGAAACATTGTTCTCATCTGCTGTGCTTTCTTCATCATCTTTGGCATCCTGGGTGTGCAGGTAGGTTGTAACTGTCCATCAAACAGCCCTTGTGCCCCCACCCCTACTACCATGGGCACCTGTAGCCCAGGTCCTACAACAGACATGGGGAACCAAGCAGAACAGGAGGCATGGGCAAGCCATGAAATTTTCTGTACTGGCCCTCCCCCACCAGCTGTTTCCCTCCATAATGAACTCTTTGGCAAGGACAGACAGGGACTCAGCAGGTACAGACATTGTTGGATGTGAGAGACAGGAGCTGACACTTACATCTGGCAGGAGCCGGATCAGGGTTTGGGTCAGTGTTATAGGGAGAGCCCAGGGCTGGCATGGCACAGAGCTCACTGGGCACACCCTGCCTACAAAGGCAAGCAGTTCAGTGCCTGCTTGCATGAACCCTGCCTCCAGTCAGCTCTGTTTCTTCCCCCTCACTCTGAGCCCTAAATCCACCCACAACCTTCTTTTATTTTTTTATTTAATCCTCTTTATTTTTGGCTCTTGCATTGCAGAGGAGCGAGGGTGTGGGCGTTACTTCCATCTCAGGGAATGCGCTATACTTAGTCTGCTCTGATGCATCTGTAGAAATGCACAATCCAGTACTTTCCATATGGGGAAAGGAGCCCTGGGCAGAAGAGCCACAGCAGTGCAGACTTGTCAGGGGAAAAAAAAAAAATAAAGGAGGTAAACAAGAAAAGGAGGATGTTTTTTTCCTGGTTCTTTACCCTCAGATGAAATCTTTTCCCATCAGCACTCTCAGTAGCTGGGAAGCATGGAGGAAAGATTACTCTAGGGGACTGATTAGAAGATATTTTTTCCCTTTGTACCCAGAAAGCACTGTCAGATGGTAAGGACTTACAATGACTGCTGCCCTGGGGGAGTGGAGAGGGCTGAAAAGCCCAGGTGTAAGTTTACAAGGGTGGTCCTGGCTCCTTAGCTATGTTTGAGCCAGTGCTCTACAGTGTGGTGTCCCTGTTGTGCTCCACATGGCTTGCAGTCTTGCAGCCCACCCAGCACCTCAGGAGCTTTTGCACATGCCAGGGAGCATGGGGAACTCTGTGGAGAAAGGGGCTGATGGGGTCATTCCCCTCCTGCAGCTCTTCAAGGGCAAGTTCTACCACTGCCTGGGAGTTGACATCAGAAACATCACCAACCGCTCTGACTGTGTGGCCGCCAACTACAAGTGGGTACACCACAAGTACAACTTTGACAACCTGGGACAGGTGAGTGTGCCACAGCCCCTGCCTCTGATGGGAACCCAGCACAGGATTTGTCTCCTCCTATACATACTCCTCCCCAGGGCACAGATGCAGTGCCTGGAAAACCTGATGCCTGGACCAGAGGGAGCAGTTATTTGGCATGGGTACCCATGCAGAAGCTGTGTCACTAGTGGGTTGGTATCAGAATGATGCTTACAAGTTGTAGGGGAAAGAAAATTATGGCAGCAGAGAGCTTGATTTTCTCTTTTCTCCTGCCACAAAGCAAATGCTCTTCACAACCTCTCTCCTCTGGTGAGTCTAGCTGCACGTGGCTTCCTGTCACTGCCTTCCTGTCCTCCACAGGGGAAGGAGCAGGTTTTGATGTGTGCAGAGATACAGGCAGAAAGAGTATTTCACTGCTGTGTGTGTTAGACTATAAACCCATGATTTTTTTTTTCCCCCTGCCTGCCAGATGCACCTACTCCACATCTGCTTTGCTTTGTATGTTGCAGGCTCTGATGTCCCTCTTTGTTCTGGCTTCCAAGGATGGCTGGGTCAATATTATGTATAATGGACTAGATGCTGTGGCTGTTGACCAGCAGGTACAAAGATTTCCTTGTGAAAGGACCTTTCTCACTTTCCTTGGGCTAGCAAGGCAGAAGTATGCTTTAACATCCCGCTTCAGATACCTCCCTCAAACCAAGAGTCCCTTCCAGGGCCCTTTGCTCACCTCTTTGCAAGAGGTCAGGTCCATGGATTTGCCTGGTTTGTGCAGGGAGGTGCAGCTGTGCCTGTGTAGTTGGTGTATGTAGTAATTCTTACTCTTTACTCAGCTTGGACCTTACATTGTGCCTTTATCTATTTGTAATGACAGAGCAATGATGCCATGTGCCTTTCTGGGCATGCTGGCTCCCTCCTGGCCCACAGATGGTTATTTTAATACCTTGCAAATCAGGAACTATTGGGCTGCTGCCCACTGCATCCCTATTCCTCTACTGCTGAGGCAATGACTGCCTCTGTTTTCCCTGTTCCTCCAGCCAGTGACCAACAACAACCCCTGGATGCTACTCTACTTCATCTCCTTCCTCCTCATTGTCAGCTTCTTTGTGCTCAACATGTTTGTGGGGGTGGTGGTGGAGAACTTCCACAAGTGCCGGCAGCACCAGGAGGCTGAGGAGGCGCGCCGGCGGGAGGAGAAGCGCCTGCGACGCTTGGAGAAGAAGCGAAGGAGTAAGGCACAGCCTAAGTGTTTTGTTGGTTCGTAGGCCAAGGTTTTCTGAGAAAAACCTTTTCCTCTTTTTCTTTCCCAATGGACTGGTCTCCAAAATATATTGTTCATGGCTGTGCTCTCAGCCTTCCTCCCTGCACCACTGCCGTGTCACTACACACCTCACTGGGGTGGTCTGGGGAAGAGGGGTGGCTTTAGCATCCTGCTTCTCATGAGATAACATATCAAAAATACCCCTGTGCACTTGCTGGTGTGCACTGTTGACACAGGGCATGCACACATTGATACATCTCCTGGACTTGGGATAGTCCCACCTGGGCTTCCTGCACCTCTGCTGGTTGAAGGAAGACCTGGACAGACCGTCCTTTGTGTTCAAATCCAAATTTAAAGAAGAGAGAAGGAAAAAAAAAAAGAGGAAAACCCCTGTGTTTTGTTCCTGGTTCTTTTCGTCAGTGTTGAAATGTCATTCCTTGGGATCCAAATCCTCTGTGGTGAAGGAAACCCTCTTTTCCTGGTGTTTCTGTCCTCTTCTGTGTTACCTTTAGTTAAAAATTGCAAAAGCGTACTTGCCTCTGGAAATCATCCCTACTACCCAGACTGATGATTTTCTTCCATTCACAGCCTGTGGGCATGCTTTCCCTTCCTCTGCTCCAGTTTTTCGTCCTCTCTCCCGTGACACCCCAGGGCCTCTCCTTGAACCATCTGCTGCCTTTTATCAGAAGGGATCTTAATTTGTCAGGATATGAAATGCTGATTTAGCACCATTCCTACAAACATAGACTCACAGATTTTCTTTCTAGCATTCCTTTCCTTGTCTTTTTTCTACTTATTTTTTCTGCACTTCTTCTTTCCTCTTTTTTTATTTTTTTTTACATTTTTCCTCTCCTTCCTATGTCCCATACATTTTACCTCTCCTTTTCTAGCGTTTCTCTCTCCCACCTTCATTGCCTTTTCTTTTAAGACCTATCACCAGTCTTATGACTCCTCCCTCTTCAATGTTTCTTACCCATTTCTCTCTTTCTTCCAATTTCTTTCTAACTCTGCCCATATCCTTCCTTCCACTGAAGAGGCGCAGCGTTTGCCGTACTATGCTACCTACTGCCCCATACGCCTCCTTATTCATTCGGTCTGCACCAGCCACTATCTGGACATCTTCATCACTTTCATCATCTGCCTCAACGTGGTCACTATGTCCTTGGAGCACTACAACCAACCTGTGGTGAGTGAGATCATGGAGATAAGCCCTGCTTCTAGGCATTCTGTTACTTTGCTGCAGCTCTCTGATGACCACTGCCCACCAGCATAAGTAGGACACTTGAGTCTCTAAAAACTACTGTTAAAATTTTGTAAGAGTTAATGTAGTAGACAAAGTTGGGTGAAGAGTTTCACATATATCCAGAAAGGTAGTTCCTACTCTGACATTTGTTATACATTAAAATCAATAGAGAGAAGGCATCTAAGCAAGAGTCAGGCTCCTAGAAAGCATGGCGCAATTAAGTCTCTGTGCTTTATATTAGTAAGTGGATATGTGGGTCACCCAAATTTAGCTGCCTGCTTGGCTTTTTATGTTCCCCTGGATCCTAATAGGAGTGGTGGAAGCAGCAGTGTCCTGGGAGCTTCAGGCTTTGCGTCAAATTTCCAAATATCAGTCCAATTCCCATGCTGCATGGCCTGAACTGAGAGAACTGGAGTGGCTGGTTGTGTGTCATGGGATGGGATATCTTTACCAAACCACCTTTTTTTCGTAAGAGAAGCTGCAGGGCCAGTGTGCTGAGCAGAGCCTCTCTCAGCTGCAGGGGGTGATTCCCAATAGAGCACCTTGGGGGCCAAATAAGTTTTACCCTTTGGCTGGGGAAGACCACATACCTCTCAATGTTCCTGGCAAAGCTCTAGATGCCTGTGAGGGAAAAAATATTTGCTGCACATATCAAAGGAGTTTTCTGCCTCCATATGTAGACAAAGCATTCATCATGTCATCATCTCAGTGGCATTTCAGTTTTCTCTTCAGAAGATCCTTGGGTTAGGTGACAGCTCTGGTATCTGAACAGGTTGTTTGAGGCAGCTTTGTTCAGGAACTGAATCTGTCTGTCCTCATTCAAATCTACTGCCAGGCGCCTCTGTTTCTTGCCCATCTTGTCCAACTGTCCAGCTTTTATCTTGCCCTTGATGGTGCCCAGTTTTACTCTGCAGGAACTTTTATCTGTTGGAATCCTCACATCAAGCCTTTGTTTTTGAACAAGTCACTCCTCTTCCTTACTCCTCGGCTCCTTTCCCTGGAACACAGGTCCAGCCATGCCAGCCTGTTGTCAGGCTGCGTAAAACAATGTTCTTAAAGCTCTTCAAACCTTTCCAGTACTAAATGCCCCCAAATGCTGCCCACACTGCTCCTTAGTAGTGGTGAAGGCACAGTATGTAAAAGAACTAAAAGCCAGTCAGCTCAGAGATGTGACATATGCTGGCTCCAGACCAAGGTACAGCAGGGTTTCCTCCCGTCAGAGATGACCTGTATCAACAACTGGAGTAACCTTTGTTCTTCACTCCTGGTTGCTAGCTATGCCAGTGCCACTAACAAGGTGTCATCCAGGTGGCACAGGCTACTGGCAGAAGGAGAAGGCTGATGGTATTTTGTGCATTTTCCTTGCAGTAGCTTTCTCCTCCCTGTTATGCTGAACAGTAGACGAGAAAGGAGTAATAATGGATCCTGAGAAGAACATAGGGCAGAAGGGCCAGCTTGTGGCTGCCCTTAGTAGGCAGCCCCCACCTTCAGGTAGGTGGGAAGCATGGGCCAGCTTCCCCACCTCACAATGAATTCCTAGCACTTAAGAGAGTCCCCTCACAGAGGTGTTTTGTGCTTGTTGTTGCTTTTGCCTAAATTCTTTACCTTCTTTTTCTGCTGGAAGTCCCTGGAGACTGCCCTCAAGTACTGCAACTACCTGTTCACCACTGTCTTTGTGTTTGAGGCAGTCCTCAAGCTGGTGGCGTTTGGTCTGCGACGATTCTTCAAAGACAGGTGAGCAAAGGATTGTCAACCATGGCTGTGGAACAGCTGGATTTTAGGGTGGAGTGTTAGAAGACAGTTCCCTATCTAGAGTGTGAGGTGGTGGTAGAGTGCCCTGACTGCCTCCCAGTTCTGCACAGCATGGACCTAACCTCAGCCCACATGAGCTGCAATGCTCTAGGCAATAGTGATGGTAGTCCAAAAATTGCCTCTTGGTTGGCATCTGCTGGTTAGACTAGAAAGCGAAGGAGATGAGGTTAGAGAGAGACATATTTTTCCTGCCCTTGAGGCAAACTGTGAGCATGCTGAAGCAGAACATATATAACAGAGTTGATTCGAGGTAGTAAGGCTGTAAAAAGCTGAGCCCATTAGTCAATGCATAGCGCCACAGTAACACAGCTCCACGCTTTCAAATCCGTCTGGCTTGCCTCTGGCTGCTCAGGGTGTGTGCAAAATGTATCTCTGTCTGCAAAAGCCCATATAGGCTGACTCAGAGTGGGGCCTTGAACTCATACATAAAGAAATGTTTAGGTTGAAGTGGAAACAATTCACTTTGTTTTTCAGGGTAATGGAAAAACTCTGTCTTCCTTTATTCTCTTCAATTTTTCTTCTTAAGGTGGAACCAGCTAGATCTGGCCATTGTGCTGCTGTCTGTCATGGGCATCACGTTGGAAGAGATTGAAATCAATGCTGCTCTCCCAATTAATCCCACTATCATCCGAATCATGAGGGTGCTGCGTATTGCCCGGGGTGAGAGAGACAGTGGCCGGAGGCAGGGTACCTGTGGCCATGGAATGGAATTTGGTGCCATGACTCATTGAGCAGTGGCTGTAGAGTCATGGACTCATCCTCTTCCCAGTCCTGGAGGAGCCTCTATGATGTCCTTTGTCACAACCCAACAGGGATCCTGCTGGGATGTGGTGAAGGCCACCGGAGAGGATAAGGCTTTCTGGCTGTCTTGGAGGGGAAGGACTAGAAGGGTGGGCAGATCATGTGAGAGCTGAACTTTCTCTGTTACTCCTTTATGGGGCAAGCGTGGCAGTGGTATGTGGAGAAGCGGCCACTAAGCAGGTTGAAGTTTGCACAGGAAGTGGCCTGAATCTTCCTGGTCAAGGTGTGCAAAGCCAGATTAACAGTGATAGCTGGAGGAAGAGAAAGTGATGGAAGGAAAAATCAAAGCAGAGGGACAACTGGGGTACACACTGGTGGGAAAAAAACCACTTGGTTAGAGTGCCTGCATGGAGCAGAAGAAGCCCAATAGGTACAGGTGGCAGAAGCAGAGTAAAAAGGATAATACTGGAGTAGAAGGAACAATTGGGGTTGTACAGTCAAAAGGGAGAAGGGAGATGAGGGGAAAAATCCGTTTTTTCTAGGGTAAGGGGAGACAGGACATCTGTCTTGTGCTACTGTCATTAGTAAGTCACACAAAGGACAGACCTTCTCAGCTCAATCTGAACCACGTTTCTCTTGTGCTTGTTGTGGCAGTCCTGAAGCTACTGAAGATGGCCACAGGAATGCGAGCACTGCTGGATACAGTTGTTCAAGCACTACCACAGGTAAAACAGACCAGCTTCCCAAAAGACTCTCCTTTTCTGTCCCTTTTTTCCAAAGGGTTGATTCTCATGGAGTCTCAGAGGTGGTGTCTACTCTGTTGTGCAGACAACTGCCTGAAGGTCATGTCCAGGTTTTCATGTCGTTCAGTGGGATACAGCTCAACTCACATCTCTGTTCTCCCGTAGGTGAAAGAAATAAGGCTTAATTCCTGGATAAGCACAGATTTCTTTCCATCATGTCTAGCTAGTGTCTAAATGTTTGTAGTAAGTCCTCAGCTCCTTTCTCTTCTCTCCTCTCCATAAGAAGGGAAGAGCGACTGGCAGCCATTTCAGGAGGAAAGGAAATCTTTGTGTCACTGTTCCTCTCACTCTTCCCTTTTCCCCCCCTCTCTTTCATTCACACTCGCATCACTTATTTTCTTAGCAAGTGCCTCTCCCTTCCTTCTTTTTCTTCTTTTCTCCTCCTGGATCCCTTTGTGTTTCTGAGCCTCTCATGTATGAGAAGCAGTGACATGCTCTGTTGTGGCTCACACAGCCGGCAGTTAAGTGTCTACTGCAAGACAGCTAGACAGAAGGATTTCATGAGCTGTGAGCGGCAGCTGCTCCCAAATGAGATGCTGACACGGTGCTTTACACAAGCTTCAAACCCACTCAGAGTATCCTCCATGATGGATGAGCAGCCAGGGAGTCTGGTCCCCTTCCTTTTAGATTGTTGAGAGAGAATTGTTAAGCAAGGAGTAATGGCGCCAAGTGGCTCTACTGATCATACATCAGACCATTCCCCTGACAGGCCCTGAGAAGGCAACTATATTGCACCATATCAAAATGCACAGGCATTTGCCAGTTGATTTATCAGCTAATGTGCCAGTGCTGGTGAGTGATGATGAGCTGAGAATCAATCTGAAAACAGCATGAGTAGTTACCCAAGGAATTTACTTCTGATGTTGGTGCAACAAATGCCAATCTGAATTAGAGGAATCTGATGGTAAAAAAGTGAGAGGCAAACTCTGTGATATTTTATGGATCTTGAGCTGTGTCTGATCTCCCATGCTTTTTTATTAAGCAATAATTATTTGTGGTTAATAATAACAACAATAATAATTCATATGTAGCATATAATATATCATTCAGGATAGTTATGGACTGAGATACACTGGACAATAGAAGGAACCAGAGATTAAGGATGTTCCTATAGCAGGAAGCTTTGGACCAGTAACATTCATTAGTTCTGGCTCTGCTGCCCCAGGCTGGCTCAGTGAAGCTTCTTTGCATCTTGCACTTCCATTCCAGGAGCTATAAGAGATGGCTTTTCCAGGCAAGGATCTGGAATTGAGCAGATCTTCAGATCCAGCATCTGCATGTCTGTAGCATATTTATTCTGTGATCCAGATAAACACACACAGATATTAAGAGCTGGATGAAATAGTATTCAGAAACCCTTGGTAAGAGGACTCAACTTCTAACCCCAAAATATAGACAATAAATAAGAGAGGAGGAAATATTTATATCCCTGTCATATAGATGGAGAAACTGAGTCATCAGACAGTGAACTTTGCTTTGCTTTGCTTTGCTCAAGATGGCAAAGAGCACACTTAGTACCTGTGAGTCCCTACTCCTGGTCCTAGACACAAACCACAAGTATAGTCTTGCATACTTTATAAATTCTGACTTTTCTCTCTCCCATTTACCTGCAGCTCCTTTGCTAACCAAGTTGGTAGGTTGGGTCTTTTGGAGGTCACTAATACCTGCCACAAAACAAGCAGATGCCTGAAAGTTTGGCCTCTAGGTATTTTCTGGGATATAATAACAAGCAGTACTTAATCCATCCAGCATCAGAGCCTATGATGAATGCACTTCCTATTGACTGGCTTTTACTTCCTCCTGTAACAGATTGGCTTTGTTTAATAAAGTTGTGTAACAGGGATAAAAAAATTACTTCATAGTTAAAGTTCTGTAGAAATCCACACTTAACAGGCTAAAATCCACCAGTTTCATTGTTAAAAGAATAAATTTAGTCTCCATATTTTACACTGGGTCTTTGGGGGACAATTGTATTATCTGCAATATTATTCTCCAAGATTTATTCGCTTTGCCAAAAGAAGCAGTTTAAAATAAGCTGTCCTCTCCCTTGTGCTTTTTCCTCTTCTTGACTTTTCTTTTTTTGTTCCTAGAGCACAGACTCACATCGGGGATTTTGGCTTGCTAATGGCATGCAAGGCATCTCCAGTTGTCCTGTTTCAGCTCCCTTCCTATCTTTGTTATACTGCAGCAATTCTTAATAGTGAATAGAAATTTAATTTTAAAGATCCCTTTGGAAATGTAGTCCTTAGCTAAGTTTTATTAATTTCTTTTTCTCAATGCCCTATAGACACAGACCCAGTGGTGTGTGTTCACACCTTTAACTATGGTGTCCAATTTAGTCATCAGAAATAACTTCTTCCACTGAGTATGTAGGGATCCAGGATCTGGCAGCCCAGGGGAGTGGGTGGGCTGAATCATTTATTTCTCTCCTGAATTTAGATGGCACAGCAGTTGAAATTACTAAATTAGACTCTTGAAGTGGATGATCCTAACAAAGGCCCAGTGACCACATGCATTCAGATCAGAAACTGTTCAGCTTTTCAAAGACACCAATATGCCAGTTAGGTACTTAATTTTTCCATTAATTCTCTTGTTCCACCAACACTGCTAACCATTACTGGTGTTTTCTGCTGCTGTTCAACCTATGTCTTCCAAAACCCACTCCTGTTCCTCACATATAATCTAACTGCCCCACATGTGGGGCGAGAAGAGATTCAGAGACAAGCAGTGATTTGGGAGAGTAAGAACTGGGTGGCAGTGTCCATACTGCTGGTGGCACTGCTCCATTTTTGCACCATTAAGAAGCAATCCTTGCATGGGGAGGTTTCCCAACAGCAGCCACTGAAGGTCCAGAAATCAGGCTTTGACCTATTATTCATGAGATGCAAAAGTCTCTTGACTCCTTCATAATTTCCTCTCTTCTCCACCTTCTCTATACACATCTTAAAAATGTGTCGTTGCCCTTCTTTGTTCCTACCTGCCTACTCCTCTCACAAGCCTTGATGCAACCTCCACTTGTAGCTGGTGCTTTGCCCTACCGTACTCTTCAAGGTTCATGGCAGGAACTCTTGTTCCTGTGTCCCTGTCTCCATGAGACACTGTTCTTACACTCTTCACATGATCATAACTTCAAGGGATTTAGGCAGTTTGGAGGGGCCTGTAGCACTGTAGGACATATCTCCATGCTGTAACTCATAGCTTGTCCTTCACCCAAACCAAAGTGGCTTCACCTTCTGTGCCTCTACTCCAATATGCTTGTTTTCACCTGTCCCCAAAACTGCATACTTCAGTCAGCTCTGACGAGAGCTTGTGCTGGAGTGGAGGCAGCTGGATAAAGAGTATCTTTCAAGTCTAGTTGCAACTGGACCCACAACTAATGATTTCCCTAATGTTGAGCAATTGTTTGGTTGCATTTGTACACCAGGAATTTGCTGCTGTTCTCTTCAGGCTTTGAAAGGTAGAAATACTTGCCTGTAGAGATGAAATGGGTTTTGGGATAGGCTGACCATGCCATTTCCTTTCAGGTGGGAAACCTTGGACTCCTTTTCATGCTCCTCTTTTTCATCTACGCTGCTCTAGGAGTGGAGCTCTTTGGAAAACTGGGTAAGTCTCCAGCAGCCCATGCTCCTGTGTGAGCTACAGACCTGCTGGTTGAGCTTGCTCAAAATCAGTACTCTTTGATAAAGGGACTGAATTATTTGATGGACTTTATTCTCCCTTATGCATGTGATGTAAGAGGAATTTTCCCTCTAAATTTTTGTTGTCCTAATAGTCTAACAAAATAAAAGCAGCCTCTAGTTTCTCTTATATTCTTAACCATTTGCTTTCCCTGCACTGTCCTCCTTGATGTTGTCTTTAAGATGACAAGGAAAAGTTGGGGAAAGTTTATTTACATCTCTTGCCATGGAATATTGACATGTTAGGAGGATACCCCTGAGCAACAGAGCACACTGTGTGATATCCCAGGGCTGAGCCATCAGGGATTTTTCTGTATTGATGGCCAACAGCCAACTGTTGGTCAGGGTGCTGATACCATTGCCTGGGGTTGTGAGTTCATGTTATCTCAGGGCTGGTAGTGTGTCTTCCACTGAGTACTGCGATCCCCTTTTTTTCAGTATGCAATGATGAGAACCCCTGTGAGGGCATGAGCCGCCACGCCACATTTGAAAACTTTGGGATGGCCTTCCTCACACTTTTCCAGGTGTCCACAGGTGACAACTGGAATGGGATCATGAAGGTAACTGGGCCTTTGGGGCAAGGATCTTCTACTTGTGGGGAAGGAGAAATTCCGATATGTGACCTGTTCATCAATGCTTGGGCTTGCAAAGGAAAAAAGCACAGAAGTTTGTTGATAGATAAGTTCCCTCCTTGGTCCGGAGTCTCTCCACCATGGTTACTCAAACCTTGGACTCATCTAGTCCTGGAGACATCTGATTGAGAAAATGACAATTTTCCTTGGGAGGAACAAGAATATTGTCCAGGTTAAGAGGAAATATCCACTCTAGTAAGGTCTGTTTTCAAAGCTGAGCATAGAACATGTGTGTTGGACATGGCACCCATCTGCAGAGCTACCAGAATACAAAATAAATAGTTTCTTCCTTCAGAGGACTTGGAGGAAGGAAGGTTCTTTGATCACCTTTAGTGCTTTTGAGCCTAGAGGGGAGAAGGCAGTACCAGACTGCTCAATTTTGGTCTTACTCACGTGTGTGGGGCTACAGTGGCAGCAACATGTGATGGTCTGAAAATAGTTTGCTCCATATACCTTTGGATGTTTCCACTATGAAGCAGACAGTAGATGCACAGATAGTGTCCCAGATTCTTCTGGGACCTCATTATCCCAAAGGCTATGGAGTGACAGAACTGTTTGCCTTGTTCTTTCTGTTGGCATCAGTGTTTTTTGGCAGAAAGAGCAACTAATATTCTGTTCTTACTTTAGTTTTTCCTTCCTTTCTTCCATCATTCCCTCTCAAACCCAACTTCCCCTCAAGGATACTTTGCGTGACTGCAGCCACGATGACCGGAGCTGCCTCAGCAACCTGCAGTTCATCTCCCCACTGTACTTTGTCAGCTTTGTGCTCACAGCCCAGTTTGTCCTCATCAATGTGGTGGTAGCTGTGCTCATGAAACATCTCGACGACAGCAACAAGGAGGCCCAGGAAGATGCAGAGATGGATGCTGAGCTTGAGATGGAAATTGCTCATGGGCTGTGCTCCCGCAAGTCAGGCTCTCCAAATTCAGGACAGGGAAAAGGAGCAGGAACAGGAGCAGGTGGTGGTAGAGCAGATCCTGAAGGACATCTGTGCATGAGATGTTACTCTCCAGCCCAGGTGAGTACAGCTTCGAGCTTACTAAACCAGACTGCAGTAAGTAGCTGTGGGTAGAAGCTGGGCAGCCTAGATGTCTGAGGGCTTAGCAGTAGCAGAGTTTTCCATTTCAGGGTGAGAGGTTTGCTTTCAGCAGTAGATTTTTGAGTTGGTAGCATCATGTAGGGACAAGGCTGTGACAGCAGTGTGTCCTGTTCATTGTCATCATGGCGTAGGAACCTAAGGGCCAGCAGAGGAGGGATGGAGCAGATTAGCTAAAGGTGTGACAGGAGCAAATTTGAGAGGGGAGCTCAGGAGAAGAGTGCAGGGGACATGGCAGACTGAGAGTGAGACACTCCAGAAGAGCTGGAAGGGAGGCATGAGCAGTGCTGTGGTGCACTGAAAGTGAGTAAAGACTGTCCCTCACTTATATTTTTTTTTTTCCACATTGAACTCTGGCACCTTTACACAACCTATGGAGCAAGTGTTCCCCCAGTGACCCTGTGCAAGTACCTGCAGAACAAGATGCTGCTCCAGATGAGTCAGGGTGGAGAACCCAGCCCCAAACTCACATGAAACTTTAAAGCAAGAAACTCGACATTCTTAAAATGATCTTTCCCGTCCTCCCCCCTTTCTTGTCCCCTAGGAGAACTTATGGCTGGACAGTGTCTCTTTAATTATTAAGGACTCCTTCGACGGGGAGTTAATGATCATCGATAACCTATCGGGCTCCGTCTTCCACCATTACTCCTCGCCGGCCATGTGCGAGAAGTGTAACCATGACAAGCAAGAGGTAACCTGCGTACGAGGATGCGTGAGGGGACTCTCCCCCCAAGACCTGCACACCCACACCCACATGCCCACAGGTCGTCTGATGTGTGCTCCTGACTGTAGATTGTGTAGACAGTAGAGCTTGTTGACCTGTGTTTGTTGTTTGTTGTGAAGTGCTGATACTGCCCTACTCAGCCACAGGTGGATGTTTGAGGTGGTGGAAAAGTGAGACGTGACAGAACACAGGTCAGGAGGGACAGAATGACCTGTAGAGAAATGAATATGAAGGCATCCTGGCAGCTCTTGTTGTATTCAATTTGGCAAGAAAAGAATACATTTGAGCTCATGTTGTACAGAGGACTCAAAGGGTCTCACTCCAATGCCAGCACTCGGGAGCAATTCAGTGGGAGATTTAAGGATGTGTTTTGTCCTTGTTTTAAGCATGTGTTTGCTTATTCCCTGTTGAGGTCAATGAATTAAACACATGTTTAAATGTCTTGTTGAAGAGAGCCACCGTCTGTGAGCAAGGATTGGTTTGTGGCAAAAAACAGTTAATTGGTCTGAGCAAAAACTAAATAAAAATGGGCCCACTGAAAAAGTTTGTTAGCTGACAAACGGGTTGTTGTTAAGAGCAGGACACCAAATGGCTTAGACTTGAGCTTCTAAAGTTGGTAGATGTTTTGAAAAACTGCTTCCTAAGCTATTAGTCTTTTCAGCTTGTGAAAATCAGGAAGAAAGTAGTCTGGAAGGAGCTAGGTTATTTCTGAAATTTTATTTCTGAAATAATTATATTGGATTTAGGTGCTCCAGTTTTGTGTGGTCAGACTTGTAGCAGTAGTGTGGCTTATCTGACAGTAAATTGGTACATCAGTGGGCAATCTTCATCCTCTCCTTACCCGTAACTAATGTGATATATTGTTATTGCTCATGAAGACACAAGGAAATTTGGGAAATGAGCTCTTATTGGCAGATTACTCTATCCCTGTTTGAAGAAAGCGGTATTTTGTTTGGCTTCAGGTGCCTAGTTCTGATGCTCTAATTTTTTTTCCAGTTTTTCATCTATCTGCTCGTCCCCATGGCTTCACTTTGAAAGTATCAAAATGCAAATATTCCTGTAGTTTATCATTATTGCAACACTTCGCAAATGGGTGCTGTGTTAATGCAACCGAATAACTACTTTTCAATTAACTGCAATTTCCACTGCTTTATTTATGTCCTTATGTTCAGCAATTGGTGCTCAGTTTTCTCTGGAAATGAGATCTCCTACAGCATTCCAGAATGATTACCCCAAAGTTAAGTCATTTGCAGCTACTTTGCTACATTTGAAAACCTTCCAATGTTCAGTATCCTGCCTAGGAATGAAGACAACCACACATTTTCTTACCTTTCCAGCAAGGAAACTAGATAGCAAAAACTTCAAGTGCAACCCACAGCCACAGCAAGGAGTTTGATATAATAATCACAACTGGAGAATTATTCTTAGATCATATTTTCTAATAGGTGTTACAGACCCATAAATTATTTTTCAAAATTGACTTTTCAATACATCTAAAATGTAAATTTGAAATTATCTATATATGCAAGAATAATTTTAGAAATAAAATGTAGAAATTTTATTTCTGTTCATATGAATCAAAACTACAGTTCAGGAATTGATCCTGACCTTCACCATTTCATAATGAAAAAAACATTGAGGAAATTTCAACAAGAAATCACCATATGGAGGCATAGCTAACATCAGGAATGCAATAGTCATTTAAATTAGACTGTACTCTGCTACATTAACATATTCAAATAGGTATTGTACACATAGACAGAACTACAGTGTCTCAGAACCAATTGACAGCAAGTTACAAAGGCAAACCAGTTTTTATCAAGTCTTCTTCAATACATGTGTATTAGAAAAAGCAGTATACCTGCTGTCCACCACATCACCCTTAACTCTGCTCTTTTGACAAAAACCACTTGTTAGCCAAAGATGTTCACTCTGATTTCACTGGTGGTTTAATTCATCAAGATGCTGAGCACAGTGGATGGACAAAACATTTAAACATATGCTCAAACTTATTAATATGTGCTAAGCTTTTTGTGGCATTGAGCAGCAGTGTTCAGCACCTTTCCCAGTTATGCTCCTGACACTTTATTTTCAAACCAATTATTTGTATAATTAAGAATTTTTGTAATCACAGGTCTGTTTATAAAGCTATGTAGTATCTGCAATTAGGTATTTTCTGAGGGATATGTGTGTGTGGTTCAGTGTCTCAGGTTGATGTTCCTGGCAGTTTTCATGGATTGTGATCTAGTGAACAACTTCTCCTCCTCCCACCGTGATTTTTAAAATTTTTTTGTTCCCCATCTTTAGTCAGCTGATTTTACAGTATTCTACAGAAAGGGGAGCAAGAAGGACAAAATCTCCTTTTTTCATGGTGCTAACCTCTTTTCTTGTCATTGCTGTTCTTTCATTCTTGGGATGGTTGATGGACATCTATTTATTGGTGGCTGAAGTGTGTTTAAGTACTGGTAGGAGTCTGTCAGCAAGCAGCAGTGAAATGTTTATCTATTTACGACTTTGTTGATTATGGGTTTTTTTGTGTAGATCCCAGGGTGGCCAGAATTTGCAAGCAAGCAGTTCAGTGACAAACAGACTATTCTGGCTTTTGTTGAAATCCCTTTTTATGGATCCAGAAGGTAGTCATAGACGTTACCATGTTTCATACTCGTGTCTCTACAAGCAGAGCTGTAAGGCTGTGCTGGTGTAACAACCTCTTAGGCCAGTAATAGATGAGTACACATATTAAGTGGGACTGAATGAAGACTCTGTTTCTCTACACAAGTAGTTGCTGACTGGTGATCGTGTAGTGTGCTTGATATAAGTTCATTGTGAGCTTTCTGTGTGTTGGCATTTTAAGCAGCAGCTGTTGGTGTTGGGCTCTTCATGGTGGAACAGCACCATGTGCCTGTGTCAGAATACCTCAAATAAGGATGTAATTTGTGCCCTGTGTTTAAATCCTGCCCTGGTTTTCCATCCTCTTTGTTTAAAGTGCATTATCCCTCAGATGGAGACCTCTTCCACTTTCTGGCATTGGCACAAGCCACTAAACTTCCAGCTCAAAAGAGTCTTCTCTCCAAGTGTTTCACCTGCTGTCATGGCACAAAAGCTGTACCTGCCTCTTGCAAACACGAACACATAGCCAGAAGGATACACAATCAGGAAGCAAGCTGTCCTCATTGAGACAACCCAGAATATAGCTCTCAAGAGTTACCTGCTGTTAGTGTGAACTGGTGGGACTCTAGAGACCAGTGACAGAAATTCAAGCACAGCAGGGACAGAGCAACTGCTTAGTCTAGTAGAAAACGGAGATGCTTTTCAGGCATTGTGAGAAAGAGCTGTCAGGCAGAGGGAGTTTGAAAGCTTGAAGGAAAGACGAGATGGGAGAGGGGCACACATAGTATGAAACAGGACAAAATATTAAGCAAAGTCAGGCATGGGACTGGAGCAGAGGAATAAGAATAAGAAAGATGCAGTGGTCAGACTTGCTTTCAGAAAGCAAGAGAGCTAAGTATGAGTGGGTGGGAGGAGTGAGTTTAGGGATGGAGAGCAGAACGGGAGATGGTGTTAGGTGAGGTCATGGATAGGTTAGAGGGGAGGGGAGAGAGAAGACCCAGGACAGCTGGAGGGAAACAGGGTTTCAGTAATGAAGGTAAGAGAATACGAAACGCATGATACTGGCATGGACTGCAAGAGGCATGACTATCTCTGGAATGAAAGCATCATCATGTTTAAGCAGGGCTGTCTGTGGTGCCTTCAGAGAGAGGGGTTCACTCCTCATCCCTCAGCAGAGCAGGCTGCCTTGTCACTGGCCTGAGGGAGCCCTCTGCCTGCCTGGCTTTATTTGCAGGGCCTTGGGCTGACTGTATTGCTGTGACAAATTCAGGACTTGCTCCTGCAATTCTGGCACTAGAGAAGCATGGACTGGTGGTGGGCTGCTTGCAGAATGTATGTTCAACCTTTCTTAAAAAGTGAATTCTCCTGCCCAGCCCAGATCTGGGTTAGGCAGTTCCTGATGTGTCCAAGGAATATAACCTAAAACTGATCTTGGGTCTACAGGCTCTCACTTATCCACCATGAACAGTGTGACTGCTTGAAATGTGGGTGCCAGGCATGACCTGTGATAGCTCCTTTCCTTTCTTGCAGGTCCAGCTGGCTGAAATGGAAGCGTTATCTCTCAACTCAGACAAGTCCTCTTCCATCCTTCTAGGAGATGAGTCAGACAATCAAAACACTTCTCAGCTGAGTCCTAAAGGGATCAAGGTCAGCCCCAGGTGGTCATGGGCATGTTACACCATGCACTGTATTTAATGCCCCTGCTCATTTCAAGTACTCTGTATTCATCCAAGTGTCCCTGCTGAGGAATATAATTCTGATCATTTTTCAAGAGTTTCTCCACAGAGACAAACCATGGAGAAGCATTTGAGGAGAACAAAAGGATATATGTTTCAGGAAGTTCTCTTCACTACTGTTAATAACTTCCTCTGAATGAGTCTAAATTTAGGGGATTTGGGTGGGCAAACTGAGCATCTGTTAGCTAGCTTGAAGGTATTATCAGAATGAGCTCTTTTTAAGACTTTGACAAGTTTGCTCCACCATCTGCCATTAAATTTCACATGGCTTTGTCCTCACTAATTTTTCTAGCAGGATGGCCAGGACAGCCCTGACTCCAATGGGGCAGACAATCTTGGGGAATGCCTGCTCCCAGTATCCAGTGAGGATGGCTCTACAAACCCAGACAGTTACCTGTGTGAAATGGAGAATGCACCTTTCAACTCAGTCCAGTCTTGGCTAAAGCATGAAAGTACCAAAGGTGAGCACAGTTCTCATTATTCTCTGGGTCTACTGAAAATGTGGGTTGGCTCAGTTCATCCATCTTTCCCCTGCCTCCCCTCTGCCAGGAACGGAGTTAATGTGACATGGGGTTACACTAACCAGCAGTTAGCTTTCTGTTTGCTGGTCTTCAGGAATAGTATGAGGAACAGTTCCTTTTTTAGCTGCTAGATCTTATATCTTCCTTCAGACATCACTATGTGAAGTATTGTAAAAGAGCTGATCCCCATTCACAGTAGTTTGCCCATGCATGGTCAGAGAAGAGTGGGGACAGATTCCCTTGGCATGCCAACTGCATGAATTGCGCTCACTCAGCACAGTAAAACACTGCTGGCCCTAGCAGCAGGCACAGGTTCAGGGAACATGTAACACACATCTGTCCGTGGTGGAAGTGCTTAAGTTCTACTCTTGAGCATGCTCTGGTCTCCTGTGGTCCCCAGGTTTCCCAAACTGCCACTTTATTTATCTCCCTTCATCTCTTGCCTTGCAGGATCTAGAGTGCAAATCCTTTGGCAATGATAGATATTTTGTGAGAACAACAGCTGGGGCAAGCTGGGCTGTTACTTTATGACTCTGAGCTGTGTTAGGTCTTCTGGGTCTGGTGCAGGCTTTTGTGCAAGAAGTGGGATCTGTGGTCTCAATACCAGACTGAAATTTCTTGGTCAGGGGTGAATATCCTTTTTGTACACTGGACTTGAGGACCCTCAGTGTAACAGCACCAAAGGCACCAAATCAAATCAGAGGACTCAAACTTTTTTTTTCTTCTATTTCTGTTCTCTTCCCCTTTCTTTAATGCTCTGTCAGTCCCTCCCAGCCCCTTCTCTCCAGGTGCATCTTGCCCTCTGTTACCTGTACCAGCAGAATTTTTTCACCCAGCCACCTCTGCCACCCAGACAGGACCTGAGGAGGTCTCCAGTCCACACAACCTTCCTAAGATCTCTCTGCAAGGCTCATGGGCATCACTGAGATCTCCGAGTGTGAACTGTTCACTTCTACATCAGGTGAGGAAACCTGCTTCCTTCTGCTAGAAAAACTCAATTTTCAGATCACACCCAAACAGAGGGGTTGAACAAGGAGGAGGGCAAAGGAAAGAGAGAGGCAGCTGTGGTTATGGCCTGGGTAAACCTTAACCTGTTGAAGGAGCACAGTGGACTGCAGAATGCAGGAGGGTTAGGAAAAAGAGAGGGTAGTGTAGCAAAGGGTATTGTATAGCTCTCACCCCATCAAGTCATACGTTCTTCTGCTTTGGATCAACAAATAGTGCGACAGCTGCAGTGAGCCCCACATGAAGATGAAATCACATCACTTTGTAGCTCTTCCCTGAGTCCCTGGCACTGAGTGTGCTGCAGACACCTGCGTGCACAGCAGCCACCATGTGAACCAGGGAGATGACAGCTGCACAGCCTCCTCAGGTCCCCTTAGCACCGTGACTCCAGATCATGCACCTTCTTGGTTGGAACAGGCTTTGCCCCACCCACATCCTCCACATCCCTTAGTGCAGTATCCACACACTGTGTCTCTAAGCTCATTGTTTTCCCTTGCCCACTTAGCTCTCACAGCCCAGAAAGGTGCTATCTCTTTCTGAAAAAGCAGCTATTTCTCACTAATGAAAGAGAAGAATAAAAGTGTTGGGGGAAGATCAAGTGTCTCTGAAGAGCAGAGGAGGCAGAGATGAAAGCCTAGTAGAGATTCCTGTTACTGTTCTTAAAAGATACTTCATGAACAGGGGCCCTCCATTCCAGACAAACTATCCAGCTATATGTGACAGACACTGTTAGTAAATACAAATGTGTATAAATTCAGCCAGGATAAATTAAGCCTTGATCTGAGACCACTGAGTTGTTGCAGTGTTGAAACTTCTGGGACACAAAGAGGAAGAGCACTGGAGCTGTCATACCACTGGGACAAAAGTACTGAATTGTAAAGGAGAAATTGGTAAAATTCTGATTATATGATGCAGACTCTGTTGAATAACTGTGATTGAGACTGCTCCAGTCGTATATGTATTATTCCCAGTGCAGTGTCTCAGTGATGATATCATAGCGCAGACCAATTTCCTAGAAACAACTGAAATGCAGCTTAACTAGCTGAGCCCTGATACAAGGAAATTAAGGCCGTTTTCTCTTCCTGCTGGAAGGGGACTCCACCTTTCTGCCCTAAATACCATCACTGCTGCTAGTGCTGGTCAGAAGAACCATGAGGCCTCTTTTCTCTCCTGAAGTGTTGTTTATTTTTTTAAATGAGTGGAGGTCTCTGTACAGGAGTCCCCTGATTCCTGCCCAGCTGATAGCTTTGGTGTGTTCACAGCCTGTATGGCAGGTTTATAGGGAAGCCATGAGTGAGGACCCACGGGGAACCTCTGCTCCACTGCCCTCTGGACCATCAATGCTCAGGGAGAGCCTAGTGGCAGAGGCTGCAGAGCTTATAACATCCCAGCATCCCTTCCCATTAGTGGAGCCCTTCATACGGGTGGGCTAGATTCATCCTGGAGTGGAATGCAATCAGTTCAAAATATTGAAACCTTTCCTCCTCCTTACCCAGAAGGAAATCCCCTGGGCAAGCTGCACAGCTGGTGCTTTGTAGCATTGCTTAGGTGATTTATAGCTGCCCTCACCAGCAGAGGAGAGTGAGATCGGGATCGGAGCTTTCCCCCTTTCTTGTGGTTTGTTTTCACACCCAAAAGTACTCCTAAAACAAATAAGGCAAAGCCTCTGACCCACTGTCCGTCTGCTGGCTGAGAATGGTGTTCTCACATTGCTGCTCCCCCGACGCCCGAGAGCGATACCTCGCTGGAGAGCCGGAGCAGCAGCTCCGCGGGCAGCCTGCAGACCACGCTGGAGGACAGCCTCAACCTCAGCGACTCTCCGCAGCGCGCCCTGGACCTGCCGGTGGCTCTGTGTCCCGTGCCAGCTGCGGGCAGCCAGAGACCCCTGCCCGCGCCCCTGTCCCCTGCCTCCCGCCGCCGGAGCCTGCGGGGCCGGGGGCTCTTCACCCTGCGGAGCATGTGTCGGCACCAGCGCAGCCACAGCAGCGGCGGCAGCACCAGCCCTGGCTGCACTCACCACGACTCCATGGACCCCTCCGATGAGGAGGGGGCGGGCAGCAGCCTGCGGGGGGGCGGCAACAACAGCGAGCCCTCAGAGACCCTCAGCAGCCTCTCGCTGACCTCCCTCTTCTCGCCCCCTCCGCCGGGGCTGACCGTGGTGAAGAAGTGCAGCAGCACCAGCAGCCTCCACGCCAGCCCCTCGCCCCGCCGCCCCGCCGCCCACCACGCCAAGCCCTTCTACACCGTGGACCCCCGGGGCTTCCTCTCGATGCCCTCCTGGGTGACGGACTTCTGCAAGGACACCCCCTCGCCCAGGGAAGGAGAGGAGCCAGACAGCCCCGGCAGACTGGGGACAGGGGACCGCAGCTCCCCGCTCCCTTCTGAGCTGGAGCTGGGTGACGGAGTCAGCAAGAGAAATAGATGAGGGTCCTTGAGGTGCAGGGAGAGAGCTTTCGGCTGCTGGCATGGGGAGCATGTTTCACTGGCTTCCCCCCGGCAGCAATTCCAAAGGATTTGCAAGCAAAAGAAACAGGCAAACAAAAATTTATAAATATATATATATACGTAAATATATATATATATATATATATAAAATAAATACTCTGGTACCGTACCTCAGAGGTGTGGGAGAGTGCAAGCAATACGGGAACAGTCCTGCCTAAGGGCAAGACCTGGACCATCACCACAGAGACTATACTGACAAGAAAAGGCCACGGGGCTGGTAGGGACAGGCCCCTCCAGCCAGGTGACTGCCACACGGCAGCTGTTTAGTTATATACATATACATATATAGAGAGATTGATTTATTTATTTTTTTTACCAAGAGATTATGAATTTCAGAAAGCACTAAGGAGGAACAAGGGGAGGGGGCTGAAGGAGCTGCTACACCAAACAGGCAGGGTGGGGGCAAAGGAAAGCGAAGTAGGGTGAGCAGCAAGGGAAGAGCATCTGGGGCTTGCCTTGCCTGTTTCTGGGAACTTCCTTCTTGTCCATGCTTCCATTTCAAACATTAAAAATTGTGGGCCAGATCTTCAGGGCAAGCGTAAATTGGCAAAACCTGATTGTGTGCTGTTGGTGTAAAGCAGCAGAGCTCTGGCTCAAGGTGGATTCACACTGACTTGCAGCAGGTGAAAATCTGGCCCCAGCAGCAGGGAAAAGCAAACAGCCATGGAGCACAAGAAACGTTTTGAGGTGAAAAGCCTCGCTTTTGAAGGGAATGTGTGAACACAGCAGGCATGATCATGGGAGGAGGGGATGGAGGCTACATGGCATATTGTTGTTGTTGTTTTGTTGGTTTTGTCTTTTTCATTTTCCAAAGAAAGAAAACTGCTAAGGGAAAAAATTACAAGACTCATGGGGAAATTTGAAGTGGGAGAAGCAATATGGAAGGGAATCGGAAGATAAAAAGGGGATAGGAAATCAAACTTTTCCCCAATCATTTACAGTAATTGTGGTATTTTATTTTAGAAGCCCAAAGGTGCAAAAATCAACCCTAGAAAAACCTATCTGTTATTTTTGTATCTATAGCTATATATATTAAAAGCAAACAAAAACTAGAATATTAAAAAAATATATATGAAAGCAAAGGGGGCTTTAACAACCCAAAACACAGTCATTCCCCTGGCTGAGGGCTAACCCTGTTCCAAGTTTCAGTGGGAAGACCCTACAAGAACATTCTCAGCTCAGTGGTGACTCTGCCTCCTCTCCAGCATCATCCTTTGTCGTTTTCCTGATTTACATCGGTGTAGCTGAGACCAGTGTCCTGCCCACTGCCAACCTCGGACATGGAGAGTAGGGAATACTGGTGTGTGTGTGTGTGCGCGCACAATTGTAAGGAATGTTATGTGTGTTGTGTCCAGGCTAACTGGCTCACCAGCTGGAGAGACAGGTGAGAGAGACCAAGAGAACTGCAGCTCTCCTTGTCTCTGCCTTGCAGGGCAGTGTGAGGAGAGAGGGCTGTAGTGTGGGGGACAAGGGCAGATCAGCTCCTCAAACCATGATCTGCCTCAGGATCCAGGATTCAATCCGGTGAACACAATACTCTCCCAATGTGGTTGCAGCAAGTCCTCCAGAGCCTGTATCCGTCCTTGCTTTTCCAGAGGTACAACCGCACAAGTCTCCTTCCTGGCAGGGCCAGCCTGGATCTTCTCCTGCACCAACTCCAAGGCTTTTAACCCTGCCCAGATTTGCAGGTGGGTAGGAAAACCAGCCACCCAAGGAGGAAAAAGAATTTCCGATGTCACCGACCACTCCAGGGAAGTTTGACTAAGGTGTGTCAGAGAAGACAGTGTGGGAAGGGCAGTGGGGACAGGATAGCAGCCCCACGGAAATGGGAAGGTTTGGAGACTGGTGCACTGAGAAGGAGCAGGACTCCCTCAGGGCTTTCCTGTCCCTTTTTTCCTGTCAGACCAAGAGGGCCCCTGTAGCCCTTACAGAGGTCTCACAGCTGGCATATAAAGCATTGTGAAGTGGGCAGCACAAAACCGATGTTCTGATTTTATTGTGACCTGTCTGACTTTAAAGCAGCTGCTGCATCTTACAAACTGGAGCTGTAAACAGTGAGCATCAAATGGGACCAACAGTCAGGAAAAGGATCATTACTGTGTGAGCTTAATTTACTTGCTGGAAGGAGTGTTTGCTGTGTTGCAAGAGTGCATGCTGACTGCAGGGAGGTTAGACCTGTAAGGAGAGGCCAGGAGAGCCTGGGTCCTTGTTCTTGCAGAAAGGATGCAAATCTAGATTTATTAAAGCAATAATAAGGGTCTTAAAATGCTTTTTTTGCACTGGTGGTTCTTTGAGTGGGTTGCTCTTGCTTCTTATTCTGTGGGCAGAGAGGAGGGACAAGACATATTGTTTCACATCTTCAGGGAAGGAGGGAAGTCACTCCTAAAATGGCTGAACAATGAACTTGAGTTGCACAAGGCTTAGACCCAAACCCAGAGCTTCTTTGAAGCCAGAGGTAGGTCTTACCAAAAGAACCCAAACAGCTGAAACCCTTCCAAACCCGTGACAATTCAAGGCAGAGTGTTTTCCTGGAAGGTGGCCATGAGGGGACAGGGAGGTGGGACTCCAAGCTGTCCTGGCAGGCATGTGGGCTGTGAAGTTTCAACAGAGGAATGGGAGAAAGGTGAGAGATCAGTGCAGTGCTAGAAACTATCCCAATATTTGATTGTGACAGAAGCATGGCCTGCACTTGGGATGGCTGCAGAGGGAAGGAAGGTGGAAAGATGGTGGTGGTGACTTCACAGGGTGACTACAGCCCTTAGGATGGATGCTCTCCCAGCTTATTCTTGGTTGTCCCTGGAAATGACTTGCAAGGAAAAACATCTTTGTTTCACCTGTGGTTTGGGGTTCATGACAGTCATTTTGCTATGCAGGTTGTCTCCCCTTCACCTTCCAGCAGGGTCATGCCACTTCTCCCACCTCCCTGCAAAAGGGCTTTCACCTTCTGCCATATAACTCGAGCAAAAGGGTTCTGGCTTAGGGAGGAGGTTGTCATGGAAACAGAAGACTAGGTTATCTTTAGAGAATATTTTGTCTCTCTCTTTTAATTATTTACAAACTGTTTGAAGAAGAAGGAGGAAACATCTATCCTTTCTGAAGAGGAAGCAGAATACTAAACCCCAGCAAACACTTCGATTTTCTCGCTGGGGATTTCTGTGGTGGGGCAGGTTGTCTAGTTTCTCCTGGCAAGAGCTGCCTTTCCCAGCCATGCCTGGCTGTTGGCACCCAGAAAAACCTCTGTCATCACCCACCCACCTCCCATACAACACCTGAGGGTAGCCCAGGATTTGCCCAGGCATCTTTTCAGCCTCCTGTGCTCCCCACTTCCTACTGGGGATTATATCACAGGCAGTCCCTGCCAGGAGGCTCTTTGCTGTCATGAACCTGGTATCACTCTGTTTTGCCCTGCTGCCACACTACCCTTCTGCCCAGCTCTCCCCCACGTCTGCCACTGAAGGCAATCCCTCTCCCTGCTCCACACTGAGCGGGTCCTTGAGCTCACACATTGCAGTGTCCTGCTCTCACTGCTGCTCTACCACGCGAGGTGTATTTATCTCTTTTCATCCTGGCTCACCAGGTGGTTCCTCCACCTCTTTTAAACATTTATCTGAGTCTTTTTTTCTAAACCCTTGCTGTAAATTTTCCTCTCTCACTATGACCTCTGGGCCTGTTGGTGCTACTGCAGCTGCAGACCAGAGCCCATCGCTAGTGCTCCCCTCCTTCTCCAAACTACTCCAACCTGCCCCTGGAAAACACTCCTGTATTTAGTATTTCTTCTGCACCCAGACTCTGACTCAGCATAGACAAATTAGTGAAGCATGCCACTAGGTATGCCTCTCATGGCTTCTCAATCTTCATCTGCCTTACTACTACAGAAAGTTCCTTATGAAGTTAGGTATAAAGGAATCAATTGCCAGTGTGACTCCTATTTACTTTCAAAGAAAGCTGGCAGTGTGGTGCATTTGTGTTTCTGGGGGTTGGGGGGTGGTGGTGTTTGTTTTGTTTTGGGGGTTTTTGTGAGACCAGGTCCTGTAAAGGACTGAATACCACCAGCCTTCTGTGAAATTAATGAGTTGAGAAGGACTGGGTGGAGGGGGAAATTGAAAAAGTTAGTGACCAGGAATAATTTTTCAGACAGAAGAAATATAAAGCAGAAATCACTGAAGTGTTCAAAGACTTGAATTTTTTACTTTTCCTTCTTGCTGAGAATTAAAGGATTCCCACCAAAATGGCTCTCATGTCCAAAATGCTCCCATGGGGCATCACAGAGGTATTATGTTCTGGTTGGGTTGTGGTGACTGAATCCCTGAGACCCCAGGCCAGTCATCCACTCCAGAGGGCACAGAAGATTGGTCCCCAGGCAGTGAGGTGTCCACAGGAGATGTGCCCTGCCCATGCACCATGCAATGAGGACAAAAGTTGTCATAACACCAGCTCAAGAGCAGACTTAATTTTAGCCAATGTAACTAAAAACTCAACATTTATTATGGGAGATAAGGAGGGTCAGCAGCTTCGGTTTATTTGGTTTTATCACAAGAATTTCACAGAGAAGAGAAAAATTAAACCCTGCTGATTTTTTAACTGGTCAACATACGAAACACACAGTGCAGCTTGTAGGAAGAGCTTGGTACTTTGCAAAGTCAGGCACCTGGATGTGTGCTACCCAGTTCAGTTTATCTGCATGTGACCTGACTTTCCAAATATCCCCTTCCCTGGTCTTCATGAATACTTTATTTTATGAGATCTGCCTTACTTTTCTTTTATTTTTCCATGTTATTTTAGTCCTTGGTAGGGACTGGTTTCCAGTAGGAACTCATTACCTCCGTCTCTTTGTTATCACTCATTTTTTCCATCTCATTTATATATATATATATTTCTTCTCTAGAACTTTTTCTTTCTTCTGCATATTTCCAAGCCCCTTGTTTGCATCTACTAAGATTCTGCCACACTTTGAGCAGGAGCTGGCAATCTGCTCTTCAATATTTACGCCTCCTGGCCACTTCAAGAGCAGATGTGCTCAATTTACAAGCAAGGAGTGCTCACACCCCATCCGCCCCCCCAAAAAAAAACCCCAACCCAGCATACCAGATTCTGTTTTGCAGCATGCCTCTGCTTTTGCTCCAATATTAGCTGCAGCAGTAAGGGCTCTGCCCTTCCCTTTATGCCAGCGATGGGATTGCACAGATGAACCTTATGGCTGGGTTCATTTTCAGCCTTTCTTTGCATGTCAGCAGAGCTACTGAGCATCTTTCGTGCTCATGACATTAGTAAGAGCAGGGAGGACTCAGCACCTCACAAAGTTGCTCCAGTGAGGAGCTGGGCTGTTGCCATGTAAAGCACAGCAAGCTCCAGCTCACAGTCCCCCTTTGCTGTGCAGCACTGTGGACACAGAGGAATACAAATCCTTTTCCTTAGTGGTGTTGTCTGTAGTTGCCAAAGTCAGAAGATACAGCTCTCCCTTTGTCTCATGGTCCATGGAGCAGAATGATAGGAGTGAGAGAGGCACTGTTTTTCCAAGGACATTTTCCTGAATACCAGAACACTTTAACCCTGTATCTAACACTGCTTTAATTATCTGTATTATTTTGGAAAACTTTGAAAGGTGCTGTAGCTTTGTTTTGGTTTTTTGAGGTTTTTTTTGCTTCTGGTTGCTGCAGCAGTGTTGATGCACACAGTGCACCATGCAAAACAAAGAAGATCCTTCTGCAGCTCTTCCCCTCTTTGTCCTCCAGCTTACTCATCCTGAATGAAATTTTTGCACTGCGAGCTACCTGCTTGTGCTGACCACAGTGCAGTGGGATTTGTCATTGCCTTGCTGCCACAACTAACTTTCTCTTCTTTGCTTTCTTATGACTGCTGCTAAGGGAATAGCACTGTTCCTTCACAGTATCTGTCAGAGCATCTCCAAAAAGGGGACTATCAACCACCCAGCACAAGCAGGCAGGACAGCCTCCTCTCCTTCAGTCAGAAATGCTCAGATGGGCTCAGATGCTGCTTCAAAACAAATTGTCAGTGATACCATGGGATGTGCGGGTGGCAATCTGAAGAGAAAATATTTTTCAGTAAAACGTCTGAAATCCAAGCTTTTGTTCTTACACTGAAAAGTGCCTTTTTAAGGAGAGAGCCACCCACACACAAGCGGAAGTGTTATTTAAGAACCCAAGGTATGTGGTCCATGCACAGGCAGGTATTTCTATTACCTTGCAAGTTCTTGGCATAAGCCTTGCTATCAAACTATCAGGGCTTCGGAGATGAAGTATCAGAGGAGTCCCCCAGATGGTCTCCATCTCCAAAAAAAGGGACAAATGGGGTAGGCTATATCAGGTGAGTTTTTCTCTAAAACTACCAGTCACCCTTAGCTGCATCTAATAATTGCTGAGATGATGATGATGATGAAAGCAGATGACCCCATTTTTCCTTTCAATTACAACTTCACCAAAACAGTTAATTTATATTTTCACACACTTCTTCTCACACCTCCTTATCTGAACCATATGAAGGGTTTGTTTCAAGATTTGATCTACACACAGAAATACTACATATATTCCAGATAATAATAGATATTTCTAAGGAAAAACAGAATGCAATGTATATGGGATGATTGGAAAAAAGATCAGCTTTTGTGGCTATAGTCCCTCTATATACACACACCTCCCCCTCCCCCTGTATGTTTATATTTCTTGGCACAGATTTTTGAGATTACCTTCCACTGAATGTAGAGTTAATAACATGTAAGAGACTGTTAATCATCCTTGGCCACTGATTAGTTTCTGCTGTTTTTGTCAGCCCAAGCATAGGAAATAAATCAGGAAGGGGAAAAAAAAAAAACCAACAAGAAAAGAAACTGACAACAAACAACACGTCATTGAATTAAAAATAAAAAAAAAAAAAAAAGAAAGAAAGAAAAAGAAGATACTATCCTGAAAATCCCTCAGTGTCTGCTCAGTATTTATTCTTGTGCTTCCATAGTCACTGATGCTTTCTCTGTGTGTGTAGGCGTAGGCATATACCTGTTTCAGGGTGGCTGTGGCTTATAACCAGGCCTCCCGCTGGTCTCTGTGTTCAAGGGTATATTAAAGCAGAAAACAACCCAAACTGCTGACATAGAACACTGCTCACTAGCAGTTTCACAGCACTGATACAGCCAATGTCTGGGCAACACTGTCTGCAACGAGCTGCAGAGGTCTCTGCTTGCCCCGGGGTGGTGAGCCCCCTCCAGCCATTCACTGGGGTAAAGGGCAACCTCAAAGTGCCTGAGGGGCTGGGCACAGCTCAGCTGCAACACAGGGTAGTCATCACTTGGGGAACCAGCGGGGAACCGGCATCTATGGGCATGGGAAACGAGCATTGGGGCTGGTGGGGAGCTGGTGCAGATCACAGAGTGGGGTACACAGGGACCTGGGGCTGTTGGAACCACGCCATGTGTGCGTATGTGCATGTGTTTGCACTGTTGGGGACCACCAGGACCCTTCCTGCACTGTGTAATTTGCTACTCCATCTGCAGTTCAGGACTTGAACTGTGCCACTTCACCATCAATGATTTGCTCAGGAGCCCAGAGAGGTCACAGGTCCATGCCAAACATGTTGAATTACTCTCCTGTTTGGGCAAGGATGTTCTGGCACCTACCCAAGGGAGGCCAGGGAAACAGCTGCTTTCTCTGTGGTAGAAACCACCAGCATGCAGAGCCCTGGCTGGGGCAGTCACCCCTGCACTGCTCATGTTACTGGAAGGCTGGTTATCATCTACCTGAGCACTGCTCATACGTGGGGTTTGCACTGGAGACAGCACTGGCAGAGAAGGAATCAGGAGCCCCAGCATTCTGGAACCTGTTTGAAGTCTGACCTATAACTTGGAATTTTGCTTTCATTTCTGGGTGCCTCTGATGTGTGCACATCTAAACAGCCAAAAATCTCTTAACAAAGCAAAGGTGCCTGTGCAGCTGCTGGGTTTATGACTGGAGTCAAGCCCAGGGTTCTGGATCCTGCTCCAGAGTGATCCCTCTGGGCCTCATCCATGCTCCTGCTCAGTGACCACTATAGAGACAGATCCATTCACCTCCATCCCAGCTAACTCCAATGCCCCAACCTGGTGGAATCAGTGACAGACTAAACCCGGGGACTGGGGGCACTGACTCCTTCCCAACCTGACTGGTAAACCAACAACCTTTCCTTTTGGGCTAGTATGGACACAGCATTTTAAGGTCTATTTGTGTCCAAGCAGCCTAGGTAGGAAAGAGATGAGAAGGCCTGAGGGCAATTTGCCTTAATGATGGAGAAAGATAGTGGAGGGTCTGGAGGAGGAGAAAATTTGATTGCTGGCTTGAGACAGATGATTCACCTGGAGGGACACCCCGAGGCTGCAATTTTTTCCCCTGCAGCCTCACCCTCGCTTGCTGCTGCATTCTTCTGCTCTGTAAATGCCACAGGAATCAATGCAGTAGCTAATGTGGCACTTCTGACATTTGAGGAGTATTATCTTAGAAGTGAGTGTATAAATCTGCTTCACCAAAAGACCAGAGAAAAGCAGATGCCACCTTGCAGCCCTTGCCTGACCAGAATCTCCTAGTGGCAATCTCAGAGGGACAGACCCCACGTGTGCACAAAGCTATGGGGCTGTTGCAGCACTGGACAAGTCCAAGTGTGTACATAGGGAGGAAAAGAGGCAGCCTGGCTGGTTGTGTTGTTTGCTTTGCACAGGTGATGATGCAGTGGTATCATTTTCACACTAAATGCTAATTTTCTGCTTTGCTGGCCTCAGAATTGCCTACATACATATCCTTCATTGCAGCAATTAAAGGGCTGGGTGCTCGAGCTGATGCACTTGCAATGAACATGATTTTAACTGGTGTGCATGGGAGAGAAGGAGGAATGTAGATGGCCTTGCTGTTGCTGTGGGAACACGTGAGACCCCATGATACACTCCTACATCAGCTCCAGCCCTGCAATGGACTGGGGAGTGCAGGTTTGCCACATCTTCCACTTCTCCATCTGGTCAGGAATTGCTATATGACTTCAACAAAACACTGGAACAAATCACCTGCTCTCCTGCCTCATGTTTATACCGTGTGATACCACGCTTAAAGGTGCCATGCACAGCACCAAGGTCCCCAGCTGATTCCAAGACAGGCTGAACATCATTTGCCTGTCCCCTTCAATAGGAAGGCAGGGCAGAGGGAGAGGGCCACACTACACATAAAAGATTCCCGGGTGTGACTGTAGGCAGAAGGAGGAAATTGCATAGGTCCTTGCTGTGAGACAACATCTGAGATTGCTCTGCACAGGTGGGCAGGAGAGCCCATTTGTGAAAGTGCCAGGAAAGATATTAGCATGTAAGTACTTAAGCATTTACACTGTTTGCCTAAATCATAAAGCTTGTGCTGTTGAATGTGCTCACAGATCCCCTCTGCCTCTCCAGCTGGCTTAAGTGACCCTCCAAAGGGGAACACAGGCTGTCACTTGAATCCTTGCTGCTTTGCTTTCCCTCCGTGCAGCTCGGTGACCATGTTTGGGGTGGTGGGGCTTACCCTTCCGGGGTCCCCAGCAGAACTGTACATATCTCTGCTGCTGTCACAGCACTGGGGGAGTCACAGCAGGTGACATGGACAAAAACCCACTGATAGGTGGAGTGGTAAGGGGTGCTGGGGCTTCTCTCACTTTGTGCCCCATGTCAGGGGATTTCTATGTGCAGGAGCATCTGCAGGAAAGGAACATCTAGGGAGAGACCAAACTCAAGTGAAAACTGCAGGAGCCAGTGGGAAGGAAGCAGGGAGTAACAATGTTTCTGGGGGAGACAAGCTTCCTAGGTCATCATTTCAGCTTCTCCTAGAATATACCCCAATTCCTTTCTACAATCCACTCTCCTCTTTCCATCCTTTTCTCTCCTAAGCTCATACATTTGGCTCCATGGAGGTCAGTTGTAAGTCTCTGTCATCTGATGTAGGGGGTGCTTATGCAGGTCAGTCTCCTTACAAACCTTGAGCCATTTGGGTCCCTCAGCATAGGGACTTGTGGTTTTTAGGCCCCTTTCAAGTTCAGGAGTCACCACTGTGTTAATGCTCCATGCCTGAGATGATTGTCTATGCTGAGCCAACTCCCCTCAGTCCCACCCTGAGCTTACAGCATCACTTCTGCTACATCCTCTGCCAAAGGGACTGATCCATGGCCCCTTCAGCAACTTTCAGAGTCCCAGTGCTGTCCCACCCACAGGAAGGACCTTATGTCCCCTTACAGCCCATCCCTCATCACAAATGCTGAAAGGCAGGAAGGGGTGTGGGAAAACACATACTCCTGCTTCAACTACTCCCAGTAGTTCTGAGCATTCCCTGCAAATGTCCTGAGGAGGAAACCTTCTGTTCATGCTGCCTGTGAGAGCTAGGAAGGGAGAAGGAGAAGTTATCTAACTAGTGCTGGCTCTTTGTGGTACGTGCCCAGGAACCAGCTCAGGGCATGCCAGTGTCCAGGGTCATGGACATAGGGTGAGGAGGCAGTGCCAGGTGTTAGGCAGGGGTGTACTCAGCCCATAGGGCTGTGGACCACAGGGGGCTGTGAAGACTTACCTGAGCTTGCTTTTATACAGAAAATCCAGTCACTTAATTGTGAAAGGGTGGAAGGAGAAGGCATGAGCATGAGCTCACCATCTACATGTGGGACATGGGACCCCACAGGTCTGTGCCAGTGTAGTTTCCCTGCTCTCTGTACCCAGGCTGGCATGAAAAAAACTAACCTGGGATGACTTCACTTGCTGCAGTTCTACACTGGAGACCACAGAGACATGTCTCATATCTGTCTTACTCTTTGAGCCTCCATTTCTCCATCTGAATCGTTTAATAGACTCATAGAATGGCCTGGGTTAGAAGGGACCTTAAAGATCATCTAGTTCCAGCTGTCCTGCTATGGGCAGGGACATCTTCCACTTAGATCAGGTTGCTGAAAGCCCCATCCAACCTGGCCTTGAACACTTCCAGGGACAGGGCAAGTCTCTATCTGTCTCATTTCCCTGTTTCGTGGCCCATCCACTTTTTGTAGCAGGCAGGAGTAGTAATTACAGACAACGCAAAAATCAGGGCAGCTGCTGGTTTGGTTCTCTTCACCAGGTCAGAGAAGATTTTGAATCTTTTCTCTAGATTAGCCACCGTATCTCAATGCCTGCCCTATTCCTACCAGTGAATTTTGTCTTAGGCATTTGAACACTTACCCTGTTTGTACTGGAGGTCTTAGCAGTGTCACTGCTCTCTCAGGCAGGAGGCAGGGTAGCCTTTGTAGAGCAATCCTGGGCAAACAGCCCTCTAGCACAACTCCCTGATACATCATAACTCCCCTGCACACATGGACTGGGTAGGTCAGAGTTGCCTTGTGTATGCAGGACAGCTGCACAGCATGGTTACAGAAGAGTGGACTTTGCCCAGCAATGGACGACAAGACACACCTACACATCCTTCTGACCTTCTGCTTTCCAGACACGGGCCAGCCTGAAGGAAAAGGTAGAGGATGAAATAGTCAGAGAGGAGGTAGGTTCTTCCCTCCATTGAGCTCACAGCTCATGCCCAGCAGGACCCTCTGTCAGGCCCCATCTGACTTCCCTAGAAAGCACCTCTCCTGTCTAGGCTGGCACTCAAGAAGGGAGGATAGACAGAGCAAGCATAAGTGTGCTAGAGGTGTATGTTCATTACTTAAAAAAACAAAAACAAAAAAAAACAAAAAAAACCAAAAAAAACCCCAACCAAACAAAAACCCCAAACAAACAAACGAAAAACCAACCAAAACCCCACAACAAACAAACAAAACAAAAAACCCCCCCACCATCTGTCTGTGACCAGCAGTATCTGAAGCAAGCTGTTGTTTCTTTTTTCATTGAGGACAGGTGGGCTTCCAGGGCTCAGATACATGGGCAGGGGCAGGAGATGCTCACAGGGTGAAGGGGCCACGTTTGGACCCACTGCACATCCCAACAGTCTGGGTCAGCGAGGGCTCCCTGGAGCAGAGGGGCAGTGGGACCCTGGCTGAGGTGGACAGATAGGCAGAGAGCTCCATCTCCCTCCTTCAGAGGCATGGGTGAGAAGGGAGAGTTCTCCCTCACACTGGCCAAGCTTTGAGCTCAGCCTCTATTCCTCCCGCTGCAAACTGAAGACAACATAAGGAGGAGAGGAACTAGAGACTGACAGTCATGAGAGATTTCTGATGCTTCTTAGGACAGATCTTTCTCCAGCTCTTCTTCTGTCTTTCCATTTGTTTTGCCATCTCCCTCTTTTTCCTTCTTCCATCTGCAAGCTCTTCCCTCAAGCCCAGTCCTCCTCTCCCTTTTGTCCTCACTCTCCTTGCCTTTTCAGTAAGTGAGGAATTAAATAAGCCTCTGCGGAGACAAACCCAGGTAGCCCTTGATTTCCTGGCTAGGATATCAATGCAACTAAGGAAGAGACACCTCCTAAAGATGCTGCATTTATTTTTATGTCAAGTCTAGCATGTAGCAGATAAGGGTCTGGAAACATCCTGAGAGCCACGTGCTTTCTTGCAATGAAAAAGCTCACTGTGAAGTCTCAGAGCACCTACATACCCAGGTACCTGCCACCTGAAGTGACAATAACCACCCTCCAGGCACTGCCCCACACACGGGACCAGGGAAGGCAGGCTCTGACCAGCACCAAGGGCTCCCCATCACTCTGATGAGGCCCAGCTGCAAACAGTAATACAGAGCAGTGTAAGGTACTATCCTCAGTCTCTTTGCATTTAGTGGGTAATGAAGGAACCTAAAGGTAGTAGGAGCCACTTAAAGATGGAAGGATGGGGAGAAAAGGCTTCTTTGCTCTACGGGATGTTCCTGGCTGGGGCTGTCCCTTGGTGCTGCTATCTTGTATCTGTGCCGTCAGAGTAAATAAGCCTTCTCTTGTAAAGGCTGACCTCAAGCTGTGTAGTAAATTCTGGTGCCAGCCAAACCTGTGTTTGGTCGCTTGCGGCGATATGTTCCTTCTTAGTATGATGCTGCTGTATTGCTTTCACCACAAGCACCAAGGGCTGTGAGATGCTTTCCTTGGGGACTCAATTCCAGGTACGGTGCAGCATCTGACCAAATTTTTTATTGCTTGTTCTCACTCCTCACATTGCAAAAGCAGCAAAGTTTCCTGTTAGGTTTTATGCCATATTTCTACTTGAGGGCTGACTTAATCTTTGTGTTTTGCTTTCCCTGTTAATCTCAGGATTAAGAAAAAGCTGTGGAAGTACGACTTGAGCTTTTAGAAATATTTTCTGCTTTAAAATAAAATTAAAAAAAAATTAAAAAAGAAATTAACCTGCAATGAGCAATCCTTTTTATTTAGAACTGAATTAATGAATTTTAACTGAAGATGAGCATGTTTGGCATTAATATATGTATAATTATGCAAAACCACTGTTATGCCTCTAATGAAAATTAGATTCTGCCACTGAGGCTGTGTTTGGCGATAGTGTATATCTTCATTTGTGCTATATTTATTCTTTTTTTCCTAGCTGCATGACCTAGGATTACAGTTGCTATGGTGATAAGACAGTTAGTGAAGGAAGGAGTGAAAGGTAAGTTTGTATGTCTGCCTGTGCTGCGGGGGAGGCAGGGGAGGGGGCTGGCAGTCTCCTTCCCCCATGCTGTGTCTGCCTCCTGCTATTGCTGGGACTGAAAAGCACTACTGCACAGGCTATGGTATTCCCTCTGTAACTTGGGGTGGGTGCTGAAGCAGCAGTAGCAGGTTGGGGTTTTTTTTCCCCAACCATGTATGTTCAGGACCAAGCCGTGGGATTGTTGTGCTGAGACTGGCCTTTAGTTGGGGTGGAAGGAGCCGATCCCCTGTGTGCATCTCTGCCACTGGCCTTAGAGAGGCTTAGAGGTGGGGATGTTTGGGCTAGTGGGGCCCAAGTTGAATCCTCTGCCTAAGCTTCTGTATTTGTTGACATGCATTTGGGGTCCTGTGTGCCCTGGGCTTAGAGCTGGAGATGCTGAGTACATTTAAAAGATGTGTAGCTGTGGTGGACTTGGCAGTGCTGGGTTAACAGTTGGAATCAATGATCTTAAAGGTCTTTTCCAACCTAAGTGACTCTATGGCTCTAAGAGTAGCACAGCTGTCTCCCCTGCACCTTGAGTTAATTACTATCCCTTGTGCTGGGGTTTGCCTCATGGTGCTTGCTGCAGAAGAGGCAACATCCCTCAAAACCTTTTCAGCAGCCACTGCCACCTCCAGACCTGAGCAACAGGCTCAGGAGTGCAAAGGTTGTTATAAGAAGTAATTGATAGTGGATAGTCTGTCCTTAATGCTGCTTTCTTTATTGACAGGGAACATACACAAAGTCATGTTGCCCTGAACACAGCTGCTCAAAACTCCAAATATCCCTTCTAGCCTGTGCTCTGCAGCCATAGCTGCCCCCTTAGCTGGCCCTATGTGTTGTGGCTTCCTGCCTGCCTCTCCCATTCTGCTGCCACTGTCTTTCTCTGCACCCCTCCCTCAAAACTACCCTCATTATTTGCTTTAATCTCCCGGTGGAAACACTTACCATAGAAACTCAGGCTAACCAGCCTTGGTAATTGCAAGACTGATTTAGGCCGATTTCTATTTTTTTGTGATTGTCTATTTCAAAATAGCTGAACAGCTTCTTTCTGTCTTTCCTTCTGAAAGAACAGTGGCTGCTACCACCAACTACTTAAAAACTTTTCATCTGATCCTCTCAGCAGCAATGCTTTTGCCACTCTATGGAGCTCTGGGTCATGTTCTTCTCTCAGGTGCATTGTGAATTAACGTATTAAGGGCTGGTGAGTAAGTCTCAGGCTTGCACCAACTGGTTTCAGTAGTCCTGAGTATCTCCTTGGGCTTGCTGAACTTTTAATTAGATATAGATTCTCCACCAGGGATCTTATAACTGTGATTAACAAAAGACAAAAATGTTTTTTAAAAGAGTCTCTCGTCTCCTGCCATGCTCTGCATTTTCCCTCAAGTGAACTCTTTGCCTATTCACAACTTATCAACAATGCAACCATTTTAATGCAAGCACACGATGATCTCCTGCTCACTTGGACAGGGGTTAGGAAAATGAGCCATCTGACAGAGGCAATCTTGTGCTTGTACTGTTCTCTCCCCTTGAGAAAAAGTCTTCCAAGCCACTGAACCTCTGAGAAGGGGTTATCTTTGTGCTCACAACCATCAGCATCCATCAGTGGCTGCACAAAATGCCTGTGCTCACAGAGGACTCCACAGCTGGGAGAGAAGGTGGAAAAACCTGGTGGGTGACTAGAGAGCAGGGAGATTTGCTTGTCAGTCTCAAGGTAAGAGTGGGAGCTTGAAGAAGCTGTATTTCAACCTGTCGGAGAGTTGTTGCCATTCTCTCATGGAACTACAGCTTTTCTAGCTCAGAAGCTGCTTATGTGCTCCCCTGGCATGAGTGTCTTCCCTCCAAATCCCAAATATCATGGCAAGTGCTGAGGGCAGAACAAACCTGTGGGCTGCTTCCTGCCCTTCCTATGGGACTGCTCAGCAAAGTAAACTTGCACCTTCTCCAAACCACAGGCCCCAGCAGAGCAGGCTGCCCAGCTGTCCCCTTGAGGACTGTTTCAAAGTGTTGTTAAATGTAGCCTGGAGATCAAGAACATGCTTCTGTGTGCAAAACCTGAACCAGCAAGAAAGAATAAAGAGCTGTACAAGCAGAAGTGCAGCTAAGACAGAGGTGAGGGAGCAAAACAAGCTCCTCACATTTCTGACTTCCTGAGGCAGGGAAAGCAGCAAGGTAGGAAAAGAAACAGCTCTTTCTCCTGGGAATCCCTCCCAGTTAAGTCCTTCAGCTATGCTGTAACTGGAAATGCTCTTGCACAACATGTACAAGCCTCTGCAAAGGGAACTGAGCAATAATGAGGGATGATGGTTCATCTGCTTTGGAGATGCTGGTGATGTTGTCAGCCTATGCCCTGCATCAAACAGTTTCCATAAGAAAAAGAGCTTTGGCCATTGTTATGAGACACTCCCTTCTGAGGGGAACAGAAGGCTCCATATGAAGATTGGAGCCACTTCTTAGGGAAGTTTGCTGGGTTAATGGTTGGGCTTGATGATCTTAGAAGTCTTTTCCAACCTAATCAATTCTATGATCTCATCTATGAGATGAAGTTTTCTAAGCCATGATCATCTTGCAGCCAATGCCTGAGGTGAATGCCCAGTAAAGGCAGATTTATTGCATGACCTCTGGGGATTCTGGTTAATGCATCAGGTTGCCTTCTAGTAGCAAAGTGTCAGATGATAGCAACCCTTAGAAGGAAGGGAGGCATTAAGTCTCTCAGGCTTAGTTATGTTGTGGGTCCAGCCCAGGTCAGCAGTATAACGAGTCATAAACACCGGGCTGAGATTTGGAAGGGTTCTAACAGCTTTGGGCTTCAGGTCAGATCTGCCAGTGCCAAGTCAGAAAAATCAATACAGTATTAAGAAGTGTCTTCATCATCCTCTGACTTTTCTGATCTCCTTCTTTAGCCTCCTGCAGCTCAGTACTGAGGTGGGTGAGATGTGTGTGTACACACAAACTTGCAATGCCTCTGCCAGCTGGTGGGAGGCAGCCTGCATGCTGTCAGGCTGGTCTCTTCTCTGGAAGAAAACCTGCTGAAAAAAAAAAAATACCAATAGATAACTTCATGATTTCTGCCCCCACCCCACCCCCCTTCTGTAAATATTCATCACAGGCAGTTGAAGGGGAGTAGCTGCAGGGGATGAGTCCTGAGTTATGGTCCTTTGTCAGAAGGACAGCTTAGTCAGCACTCATATATCCTTCCCCTTTCTCTGGCCCCCTGCCACCTCCATGTGCTGCGTCTTCATAAAGCTGGGGCTTCATGAAGAGCTTATAGACAGGGGTACAGCAAACATATGCTGTGCCTGTAATCTCAGATGAAATAGTCAGGTGCTTAAGGAGAGAAGCAACTGCCAGGGTAGGAGCACTTGGACTGGTGCAAGGTGTTCATGGGGACGGATTGCATTGCCATCACAGCTTTGGCCTCTTGGAGGGAGGAGTGGTCAATAAGGTCAGAAGAGGTTTCAGCTGGCTTTTGCATCTTCAGACATCAATACATCAGCATCACGGTCCTTGTGTTCAGTCCATCAAACACAGGCATGTCCCACAGAGGGCCAACAGGTAGCCAGGAGTTCTGTGGATGGAGCTGTGAGGGTCCTGTGTGCTTGGCAGAGAAATGAGAGAGGTGGGAAATTCTCCTGATTGCAGGACAAAAGGAAACAGTGGTATGTGGAAAGGATGCAGCTGGCTGATGAATTGCCCACCTGCTTTGGGATCCAATGTAACTGCAGTGTTTATTGTTACATAGGTAATTTTTATATGTACCTATTGTGGATGTGGCATTAGACATCTTGCACATCTTTAAGGCAGTCCTGTTGCTGACTTGTGTACTTGGTTTTGCATTTCTATTACTTCTTAGTTGGCAGGAAAGAAGCAGCTGCAACCCCTCAACCTGTTGATTTTTATAGGACATCCATTTTCCTTGTTATCTGGAGGGTGGGGAAGAAGAAAGGGATGCAGGAGAGACAGATGGAAAATGAGGACAGTAGTCAGCTTTAGTTCTCTTTAAATAGCACTTTGCCAACCAGGGCAATTGCTGTGGTTCTATTCTGTTTCATGAATTTATTTGCAATTTGAAGATCACTTTAAATGCTGCTTTATTTTTAAAAATTGGAGTAAAATTAAATCCGTGTGAAAGATGGGGAACCTTTCTTAATTCCAAAATCAAGGGAGAGGCCTCACAAGTGCCTACCCAGTAACGTGCCCTCCAAGACTTATACTCACTGCTAATAGCAGTGTTCAATACCCTGAGACTCCTGCTGAAAGCAAATAATTTGTGCTTATGTGTTGGTGGGTATTGGGAGCATTTGATATCTGTTTTCCTGTATCCTTCTAAAGCTCCTTTTTCTTTGCCCTTTGGATCTTGTGTATCAGGATAAACTCTAGTGGTGAGCTTTTCCAAAAGTGAGAAAGAAACAGCACTTCATCTCTCCCTACATCAGCTCCTTTGGCATATGTGGAATACAGCACCTCATTCAAAGGATATCTGATTAAATTAAAAGATTGCAAGCTTGGAACTAAGCTCCAGATCATTGCTGAGTAAAAGCTTGCTGTAAAACTAACTCCCTGTTCCAGCATACCACCAAAAGCAAGATCTCTGCAAGATCCATTTGTGCTGGACATGTGAGAACGGACTGAGGAAAATCCAGAAGTTCCAGAATAAATAATATTTACTGATATTATGCTAAACCCTATGCTTCAGTTCCTTGGGCAATTCTATTAGGAGCACGATCAGGCTAACACACAAGGTCAGTGCTTCTGCATCACTTACCTTCTCTGTAACACCTGGTAGTGGGCACAGTGAAACCAAACTGTGTAAAGGACTTGACCTGGGACAGCAGCCCCACACTTTGCCAGGGTGTTACACAACTCCTTCCCTTGCTCCCTCCTTACTTGTGACTGCCAGTGATGTTTACAGGAAGGTCAAGTGAACCAGAGGGTTGGCTGATCCATGACATGACTTAGAGCTTCCCCTTACACTAGGGAGCAGCTGACAGAGTAAACAGAGATTGTAAAGTTGTAAACTGTTGGCCAATTTGTACATCTCATCCTCAGGGCCAGGCTGGAGTGTCTGGGGAATGAGGGAACCCTTTTCAGAGGTGATGCTGCTCCCTATACTGGCCCTCAGAAGCTCCCTGGGAACCAGAAACTGCTTCCATGCTGGGGCACCAGGGACATTTCTTAGGCAAGCTTGACTCCATCATGTCAAAAAGTAAATGAAATAGCCTGTGCTTCGGGATATCAATAATTCAGGGGAGAAAGCTGAAATAACTAAATATCACTGGCTCACTAGGTGGGTCCTGAAAGGTGTCTGTAATGATCTCACACCAGTACAGAGTGGGGGAGAAGGGAGGGAAGGGAGATGGAGGGTGGTGAGAGCAGATATAACCTGGAGTAATGATGTGGGGCTGAGCGTGGGAAACAGAGCCTGCGGATCAGCAAGGGATTAGTGCTTTATTAGCCTCTGGATTAGTGTCCCAGGGCCAGAGACTGCAGAATAGACCGTATTGAATTATTCCTTATCACTTGGTGCTGTCTGACTTGTCTGTCCCAGTAAGCATTCTGGTTTGGGGAAGTATTTTCTCTGTTCAGGATGGTATGTCATAGCATGGGAAGGGATGGTTTTTAGGAATAAAGAAAAGCTACATGAAGATTAGAAATTACAAGAGGACTTGGAGGTAAAAGAGTCACACAGTAGTTGCTCTTTCTTAAATTGGAGGGGCTCTCTTATATCCAGATCAAGTCTCTCAAGACATAGCTGGAGATCTCCAGTCTTTGATTGTGATAGCTTTGATTCCAGCACTTTTCCATGTTCCTATTTATTCTTCAAAGGTGAATTCAGACTAGTCAAATCTACTTTGACTACAGGTCTAAAATGTCTGGGGATATAATTTTAACCACAGAAAACAGTCACTTTATTGATATACCTGTGAATGAGGAAGGGAAAGAGACTGTAAAGAAAAGGGCAAGTATACCTGAAGCCCTCTTGTATTTGTGCTGTGAGGTTGGAGGAGGCAAGGACAGACACAAAGGTGGCAAAAATTGCTTCAGCAGAGGATTCACCTCACCATGAGCCAGCAGAAGTTACTCAACAGACAGGAGTGTGGTGATGAAACACCAGCCCAGGTATCCCTTTCACTTCTCGCCACTAAGTATGTAACTTTCTCTAGGAAAAGGATGTTCAAACTGGTTTGCCTGGAAAACCTCTGGTTGGGAGAAAGGATAAATTATACTTTGTGTTTCTACTGTCCTATGCTTCTGCAACCTTTGGAGCCTGCTGAAGGTGTAAAGAGGCTTGGGGCTACCTGTAGGAGAAGTTGTGGTTCCAGTGCTGTGACAGGCCATTGAGAAGTGTTGTGTATTGTAAAGTGAAGAAAGGAAATTCCCAGTGCAGGGCTACTAGCCCAGGTTTGTGAAATAGCTTTAGGTTCTGCAGTATCAAAGGTGTTACTCTATTGTTTTTAGCCTTTGTTTGCAAAGGAAAACCTTTATGTGGGAAACAATTACAATTCAATGCACTTTGAGACTTGAAATGGCAAATCATCAGAATTAAGGCTTATGAGCAGAGCTGACTCTCCCAGACATCCATCATCAGAGATTTCAGAATAAAATGCTAGTCACTTGAATATGTGAAATTTGTTGTGATGCAAACATGTAAGAGCTGGGCACTTGCAGGCAATGAGGAAAATGAAGAGACACTTAAGAGCAAGGCTCCTGCCTGGAACATGTGTTTTGTGATGAAGAATGCAACAGCGAGTTTCTGTATGAATAGCAACACTTAGTGTTGTAGTTCTGAATGAGTGTGGCAGCCCATCAGCAACCTTCGTACAGATCTCCAGGCTCCAGTAACTAGAGGGGATAATGCACCTTAACTACCTAATGTGGTCCACAGCCAGAAATACAGTCCTACCTTCTCCACTCAATCACATATTTCTATCATGCTGTTAACCACAGTACTTACAGTAAAAGCAGCCACATCTTGTAGCCTGACTGGCCTCTCTCAGAAACCCTGCTCAGTGCCCCTGGCCTTACAGAAGTGTGAAAAGCAGTTTTGTGCTTCACCCAGCTCTTGAGAAATATTCATCTTCACCAGGCTTCCATGATTGATGCTCAGCTGGGATACCTTTGAAAAAATTCAGGCGCTTCAAAAATGAATGTTGATCGCTCATTGGCTATCACTTGGGACCTCTCTAATGCTAGTAGGCACATTTTGCTGCCAGAGGTACTATATTTTCATTTAGAGGTAAACCCAAATGCTTAGTTGTTCGTGATGCTGCAATGTCTTCCACACAAGTCTGAGGGTAATTCTCAGTGTTCCTCTAAATTTTACCTAGAGAAAGTAGCATTCTGCTGACTTGGCATTTGTTCTGTAATTCAACTAGAACAGTTACTTTTCATTTTGCTCTCTTTGACTTTGCTATACAGTTTTATTATGTGCCGTTATACAACTTAGTTCTGATGTGAAGCCAGCTGTATTTCAGTTAGATGAATGATCCCTATATAATATGCATATATGTCTGCAAAGCACTTAGGATAAAAGATGCTAAGAAATCCAAGTTGTTATTTTGCCTTTTTCTGGGTTTTGCTTTGTCACATGCTATTTAGTAGCTTTGCTGCTGTTCTGTCTCAATGCATTGTTGAATGAAGTGTTCTGAACAGTTTGGGGACTGCTGGCATATTTTATTAATTGCCTTTTACCAGTTGTTTCTTGGTCTGTTTTGAAATTCCTCATTTCACAGACATAATGAAAAATAAATGTTTTAAGCTAAAGTTTTAGCCACCAAGGCAGGGAGGGAAAGAAAGCTCAGCAAAATATTTGGCTAACTTTAAGATCGGTTTTGGGGCTGATGTGATCCCAGAGACTCCTCACAGCTGGAATGTAGGGTACAGGAATAATAATAACTGGAAAGGAGTGCAGTGCACAGTGTTCTAGGAAGGATAAAATAAGCTAGTAACCCACCCGGGTCTCTGACAACTTCTCAAAGAAGGGCTTTGTATGCTGAGATTTGTTCTGACAGCAGTGTTTTGAAAATGTTTAGGACCCTTGCCATCACATTTCTTCTAAGTCTGATTACCTTATGTGACATATTCTCAGCTGCTGTAAATTGCTACCACTTCATCAGCTTCAGTGACATCTCGGCAGTGTGCATCGGCAAAGGATTGGCCCTCTGCATCCAGACATGTTGCCTTGAGCTGGGCTGGGATCTCATCACAAGTCATTATGAGCCTGATGAGAGAGTGCTGAAGGGAAGGCATAGGGTTGTGACAGGCTGTGGTGAAGAGTGACTCAGTAAATGGAACTCATTTATTTTTGATTTATTACTAATTCCAGTTTCTCTGTATGATTTTTGTCTTAGGACATATTATCTTCTGTGACAGAAAATCTTGTAGCTGCTGAGACTTCTGTGCCAGCCTTTTTAAGACTGGGGATGATACTTGTTCTGGTGTTCTGGCCAGAACCATTGTGAGAAATTGCATTCACCCCACCAAAATTCCTTTTGTAGCTGCCTTTAATACTCATCTCTGCTGCTTGTCATAAGGCTGCTCTGATACTTGTGTGCTGCAGTGTTTTATCATAACTCAGGTATAAGTCTTTCTCTATGAAAGACCATCTGAAATGTCCTTTGGTATCCATTAGTGTGAAATGTGCCATGAAAATGTAAATCATGTCACTGGCTGTCAAGGAGCACCTGGCCTTCAAAGAGTGTCCTGCCACATTACTGACGGAGGGCGAGAGGAGGCCAGCAGGGCAAGGCAAAGGAGACCCTGGAATTTTCATTTCACTTAGAGGACTCTTGTTGGCAGGATAGCATTTGATATACCCCCAGGACAGGAGCATCTGACAGCAAGGGCATAGTGCTGCTCAGCCAATGGACATGGAGAGGAATGTAGTGTTGCCTTTGCGCCTGTAACACTGCACAGGCAGTGCTCTCTCACCTGGTAGGCAGGTAGTTCTCCCTGTGGATAATGATTCCCACAAGTACAGAAGTCTTTCACTGTCTGGATTTGAACTGTCTTTTCCTGTAGTTTGCAGGTCTGAACTAGAAAGGCTTCCACTCACTGGTAGCACCAGGGAGCACAGTGCTGGGGCTCCCAGCCTGGCTTGGTAGGAGTGGGCTCAGCCATGCACCCAACCATCATGGTGAAGGTTTTCCTTCCTAATTCCAGCCCTGAGCAAGCTCATCTGACTGCACACATCAGTGTGTCTTCCAATGTGTGAAGTAGTATTTCCAAGGGCTATTGATCTTCTCTGTGAGGGCATTGGCTAACTTGCCCAGGAAGATCAGGTGCCACTGTCCAAGCCAATGATGGGCCAATACATTTCCTGTAAGGAGCCAAGGGCAGCTCACAATTAGATGGCTGGTGCTATGAAACAGCCACTGAGAGCTTTGGTTTGACAATATTGTGACTCAATTTTTGGTACAGTTTAGTCAATTGGCAGGTTGCAAAGATCAGACTAGGGCATCTCTTAAACCATTCTAGAATGTTCTGAGTCATCTCTGTAGTGTTCTAAGTTTAAAAAAAGATAAATAGATAAAATTAAAAAGTCAAATATATCTTCTTTATCCAGTCTGAACTCCAATCCATGATATTCATCCAAGTGTTATTACTGAGTCAGCCTTTGTGTTGAAAAGCTGTATCTTTCACTGAATGGTATTGTGTTCACGTCCTTTCACCATATTTCAAGTTTTGGCTGGCTGCAGGTCAGGTGAGTGGATTTGCTTTTTAGCACTTCTTTAAGGCTCCCAAAACAGTCATCATTTTATCAATATGAAGTGCTACCATCTACAGCAAGTATGGTCATCACAAGGAAGACTCTGTGAACTGAGGATACTTGCTATGTGGGCCTGGAAAATAATGGTAATCTTTTAGGGCAGACACAGGCTTCAGGCTGTCCTTAGGCTAATGGAAATAGGTTCAAGCCTTGCTAAACTGAGCATTTCCTGGTGGCATTGGGAGAGCAAAAAGTGGACTACTCTGCCTGTATATCTGTCTTGAACCTACCAAGGCATGTACAGATAATGAGCAGGTCTTTAGGCAAGAATCCCGATTCACTCAGCCTTGCAAATGACTCCCTAATGGACTTTGCTTGAAGCCATATGACCTTGAAAGTAGGCGCCCCTTAAAACATACTGCTTAATGTTTCTTATGTTAAACTTACATAGATTGGGACAAGTGAAGACCATGTTATGAATGAGGATTGTTCACTCTGTTAAAAAACAAACTTATCAGAAAAGGAGCCTTTTCCCTTAGCAAAAGCATTTTCCACCAATATTAGGCATGTCCATCTTACAAGGAATTGTCACAGCTGAGAGAAAGAGGATTTGAAAATATTATTCACACTCACATTTGTGAAGCACATTATATAAAGATTTTGCTGCTGTGCATCTGCAGTGTTTGCTTGTTGATAAAGCTACACAGATTATTTAGCAATGACTGTTACACCCTTGCTAATACTGTGTGTGCTACTAATATGCCAAGTGTTATTAAACAACTCGGGTGTTGTCAGAGACCGATTTTTATAAGAGCTACAATATCCAAATTTTGGTGTAATGAGACCTCTAATCATGTGTAGTATACTCCCTCCTTGTCAGGAGAACATATTGTGCCTCTGAAGTAAACATTTCTGCAACAGTGGAATACTGTTGTATACCTTCTTTCAGCCAGTTAGCCCTTATGACTACACAACTGGTGTACATGTGCATACAGCAAGGACAATTGGCTATGCCAGTGTAGTAATGATTATAACTAGCTTTGCATCCAATTTTGAAGCTTTCTAAATCCCCTCAGTAACAAAGTCCATTTTCTTGATTGTTCATTTGTGTGATATGTGGCCAATAAACCATATTTCTGGCAATCAAAAGCCATTTTGATGAAGGGAAATCCTAATATCAACTGTGCTGTTTGCTTTTTACAAATACTTCTTTCTCAGGCTGTATCTAAAAAGTGACTTGGCCTGGAAGCTCTATTTTGCAAGAATTCTTGATGATATGCTGACATAAAGCATGGATTTCAAATCAACTTAGGAAATGGTTTGGGGTTTTTTTAAAGCATTTGCCAAGGCCTCTTCAATTTTTTGTGGAACTTGCTGGCTGCAGACTGTAAAGCTAGAATTTTCTAGAGCATCCAGCACTTATCTAACTTTTCTGATTCATATCTGCTTGGATCTCCACAGAGCAAAGGCTGGACAACAGCAAAGCCTCCTTCAAGACCCTCTCCAAAAGGTGTACAATAGGCTGGTGGTGCTGAGCAATGGAAGGGGGACTGAGGTTCCCAAACTGCATAAGCCTTGCCTCCTGGTTAAGATTTCTGGTAGTTGTTTGAGCTGTATTCTAGCAGTTAGCTAAATTCCACTAGCTGAAGCACTTTGGTCCAAATGGGTTATATGTTCTTTTAGGACCATCTGTAAATTTGGTGAGCTCTGGCTGAGCCCTTTTCCCTTGACATGGCAGTGCTGTGCTCTGCCTAAGAAGCAAGTGGAGTTTGTAAACAACCTTAGTAGAGTTTTGCATTCCTTATATATGAAAACATTGTCTTATCCTATGTGTTATTGACAGTGTACCTTGTTGATGTTGCTAGACCAAAAAAGCAATGTTATTTTTAAGAACAACCATATTGGGGGAGGGGGAGAAGTCTCCTTTTCCTCTCATGCACCAGCTTCTAGCCAAGAATATATAGATTAAACTGGAGAGAGAGGGTTAAGGGAGCATAGAGGAAGGGAAAGTATGAGGGTGTACAGATTGTATTCTGCATCTCTTGTGCCTCAGATGTTACCCTTCACAGCCTTGCACTGTATCCCCTACAGCTGTGCTTTGAGCTGAATCAGAAGCTGTATGAAAGCAGCCTGGAGTACTCTTTCTCTTAATAAGACCTGAAGCATATCTAGCCTGCTTTTCTCTTGCTTTCCCTACCTCCCCTTCCAGTAGAAGAGAAAAATATGGAATTGAGTGGGTCTGCTTCCCTGAATAATGCCCTACAGCCTTCCTTGGATCTTGCTGTTTTGCCCACTCACATCCCAGTACCACAGTTTAGATGCAGGAACAGTCTGCCTTCCCCCCAGGAAACAGGAGATGATAGAAAAAAGCCTGCGGTATGACACGTGAGCCAAAGACAGGGACTGCAGATGCCACCAGTTCACGAACCGAGAGGACATCCCCACTGGCAGTATCTGTGCTTAATGCTTCTCGCCTACGCATTGCTGCTGGTGGAAGTGGTTGGTGCACTGTGGTCAGTAAGTCGCCGGTGACTCCAGCACTGCCACCTCTCACACACACACCCCACGTCAGTTTGCTCGCTGCAGCACAACTGAGATTTCTCTATGCAGTGGGAGGAAGCCGAGCTGCAGCCGTGCAGACATACACTAGGTAGATCAAACCACAGATAGGAAGTCTCTGCCATGAGAACACGGAGGCGCTGCCATCTGTGCGGGTGCTGTACCATCAGCTGGCTGCACTCACCAGTGTCCAGGTGCCTGCCTGCCTGCCAGTGTCACCTCTGGGAGCCAGCCTGAGTGGCTGCACTCACACCTCTGGCTGCAGGTCAGGCAGACCCGGAGGAATAGGGAGGTGAACAACCCTGTGCCACATCTGCAGATGTCAATGAAAAGAGTGTTGACTGGGCCAAAGGCATAGAGACTTTGTTCCAGTCTGTACTGCTGCTGTCCCCTTCTCCAGGGATGGCATTGTCACCACAACCTATCTGTGCTATCTCACTGCCTCAGTCAGTGTGTTGCATGGTGCAACACAGTTCTTGAAGCCCAGACATTGGGAGACAGGGCTCTGGGAAACAGGGAAACAAGGTCATCATTGTTGGCACAGCTAGGGCTGAAAAAACATCAGTGGGGGAAGTGGCAAAAACATGGAAAAGAAAAGAAATTGTTCTTCAGTTCTTTGCCAGGAGATGATGTGGTTCTTCTAGTGTGGGTTGCCCTTTGAGAGTGTGTAACATCAAGGGTGTGACAATTTAGACACAGTTCTTCTCTTTGCCGAAGGGACACCCAACTGTGTTGTTCTTGGACCTATTCTTTCAGCTCCACTCATCTCCCTGGGTTTACAATGAGGTATATTTCCCACATGGAAGTGTTTTGTCAGACTAAATTCAATTATACCAGTGATGGCACAGAGGTGATGAAAGGCATTAAAAGAATGTGGTTAAAATTCATCAAAATTTGTGTAGCACAGGTGAGTTTCAGGGAAGGAACTGGAAAATCACCCTGTTACACTTCTCTCTTTAGTCTGAACTGCATTCAGGGGAGTATGTTATGGCATAACTGTGTGTATATGTATTAAACTTTTTTAGGTATTTATATATATATTTATCAATTACTTCAACAATGTGGGGAAAAAATGTCACTGGACATATCTAGTATCTGTATCAATTTCTATATCCTTTGCAAAGTCAGGACATTGGAATTATTTTTTTTTTTTCTTTCCCAGAACGTAGCTAGTGGTGATCTTCCTCTTGTCATCTAATCACAAGTAAATCTTCTGTTTTGCTTAGTAATTGAAATTGGCATTTTTGCATCTGCTGCTCCTGGGCACTGCACTGCAGGAATCAATATCATATGTGACAGTAACAATTGATTTGTAAGCACTGGCACCGACACTGAGGATTTCAGGCCTCAAGGATCAAATACCTGAGAGAGCAGTAAAGTCATTTTAAAACGGGAATTATCGCAAGTGTAACTTAATTATACTGTGAGTTTGGCACCATCTCAGGCAGCACCTTAAGTGATCCCATGCTTATTGCTTGCATTGGTACTGAGAGCTGAGGTTTATAACCTGGGCACATTCTCAGTGCACAGAGGTACAACATATGCAGCTGCTCGTTGGTAGGGAACATGAGTTCAGTTCTGGGCTGCTCCTCAATCAAAGAGTGGTACCTCGCTGAGCTGGCAGGGACAGGACAGTCTAATCCGCAAAGAAAGACTGAAAGGGTCAGGAAGAAGTTTCTTCAGTTGTCTCTTTTAAGTGAAACAATGCATGAAGGTCAATCAGCAAGATTATTCTTAACTATTATTGATGAAGGAATGTCTGTGGCAAGGTCATTAGATTTACAGATGCTGGTTCCTTCCTCCTTGGTCATGGTCGCAGAAGCTTTATCTGATGAAATGTGCAATACGTGGCTGTTTCTCACATTTCAGCTTCTAGTCTCAATGGGATTGCAGAAGATCACAGCATTTAGTGGTATATCCCAGGCTTCCATAAAGCAGGGAAGGGTAGCTAAATGCAAGTTGGAGAGAGGAAAGAGGACATCAAGAAATGTCTAGATCAAACCAGGTAATGCTTCTCTTGTTTTCAGCACTTCCAATCTAAGATGTTCCTGGCGTGCTATTCTTTTGCACATATTGGTACTATGCAACATGTCCTCTACAGATGAAGAGACAGGGATTAATGAGCCACACAGAAACACTAATTTGTCTGGGTTAGAGGAGATTAGTTTTGCTTAGGCCATTAACATAATTAATCTTGAGACTAGAAATGTTCATCTGGTATTTCAGACTCAGTGATTTTTTTTCAGAAGTTATAGCCCAACACTATTAAAAGAGATTTTCGAAATGCGTGTTTTATTTTAAAATTTATTAAATGAGAATTTTGAAATACATCTTTAATTTTAAAATGTAATTTCTGTTCTTCGAAAGCATTTAGAAGCTACAGTTATGTAGAAAGAATGGTAATATGTCATTGCTCTAATAATTTATCCCACTATAGTGTCTAGAGGGATCCCATAGTGGTTGGTTCATCTGGGAGCTTCAAATATAAGGTTGTATATAAGGCTGTATATAAGGTTTACTATGTTAAGGGACAGAAGGAAAGAAACACCCTCAAATAAGTAACAGAACTGTAATCCTTGTTTGGGTCTGTGCCCTCCCATCCCATCACACTGTCTGGGTAAGCATTTCTGTCTTTTAACTTTACCTCTGTTCACCATTGCTAAGTTTTTATCTCTCATAATAAAAAAGAGCTGAAGTCAGGCCATGTGAATCATTTGTGAACATCAGAAGAGGACTGCCATGGATCTTGGAAAGTACTCAGAGTGAGAAAACTGCTGCCTGTAAGGGACAATTGTTAAGGTGTACAAGGTTCTTGTCCAGTTGGAGAAAGCCATTGTCCTCGCATTTTGTGGAGCAGTAACTGGCTTGGAGGAGAAACTAGAAAAAGAAAACAAGTGGAGCTGATAAGAGAGTCCATCTGCATCCCATGAGACTCCTAAGAATGGGTATGAAGTTGCAGCTGTTTGTGTAGCTTTGCAGCTCCAACCATGAAATAGTTTTCTTTCCTTATCCATTCTTAAGGTTTGGGATCAATGCAGTACAGTTTGTTCAGCTTGACTTTTAAAATTCTCTTTCAAGACTTCTGCAGTTACAAATATATCTGAAAAGGTATAAAATATTAAGGTATTGGTGTTAAAATGAGTGTGCAGACTGAAGCTGTAATAGGAAAAAGCATTTGTAAAAGTGTTATTGGGATATAGTTTGTGTTGTTCTTTGATTTGGTTTAAGAGAATTCAGAAACTCTTCTGGAAACATTTTTTTTTTTAATGTGGAGCTGCTAAATGAATTTGTAGCAATTTTCCAAAATGGAGCATTGAGCTTTATAACCTTAGACATGAGCTTTTATTTCCAGCTCTTTGAGAGGAATGGGAGGAGCAGCTTTCCTTCTGACATTTACTTTAATTCATAAAAATTACAGGCATCTGCCAAAATATCCTAAATTGTGGAGGAGGTAGGAATTGGGCCATGGCGAAAGATTAATGTTGAACAAAAATATTTGCCAGTAGCTTTACATGAGAAGGGAAAAATGGTATATGCTGCAGAAGAACAGGCTGGCTGTGGGGGGGGTTTTCACAACAATTACTGGCTCATTATTTTATGAAGATAGGGGGCTGGCATCAGGGTAATTTTCTTTGTACTTGCTTGCTCTTCACCTTCATGATTTATACATCATCCAATCCTGATGTCCTGCCCTTTTGATGGGGTTACTTTGATTTATTTCAGGCACCTTTATGGTTAGGGAGAGGTGAGACCAAATTCTCATCAGACAAACCTTCCACAAGGATCATATCTTATAAATGCAAAACTCTTCCGACAACTCTCTAGCAGCAGCCACGGCAGAAACCTTCTATCTGTTCCTCTAGGTGGAAGGAGGGAGTTCTGCAACTCGCAGGCTCCTGCAGATGGATTTTTGTACCCTCCAGGGTGGAGGCTGCAATTTGACAGAGGTGGAGCTGCTCCACCAACTGGTGACAGCTGTGGGATTCAGGGCCTGTCACTGGAGAGCAATGAAGCACCCACCTCTTAAGGGATGCCTGAGGGTATCAGAATAGGGAAAGAGAGCTGACAGTTAAAAGGGAGATGATGTCACTGAAACTGCCTACAGATTTAACAAGAATTTGGTTTGTTTCCCAGAACAGCCACTCACCTACAGAAACAACAGCAACAAAGCATCCTCAAAAGGTCCAAGCACAACAGTGTTAGATGTCACAGTGTGCCACACTGTCGTTGGCACAGTCCCAAGCTTGAGGTTGGCTTCATCTATGTACCAGAAAGCACTTACGCAGCCCACAGCACACCAAACAGTAGCATGTCTGGGTGCAGATTTACAGGCAGAGCAGCTGCAGATTTCAAGAGTCACATATGCTTTCCTCTCCCTCTCCACCTGGGAGTTTTACCTCCTGCACCGTTCCCGTGAGCACCGCCTTGCAACCCAGTGACAAGATTACACTGAGGACTGACTGTGCAAGTGGGAACACCACCTTTATATCCTTCCTCCGCTTCCCAGGGCCAGCTGGGGATGTGTTCAGGCTCTGAGCTAATTAATTATGCTCTTTCGAAATAACCTTTCAGTCATTTATTACTGTTCGGTGTATTTCTTCTTTGGGATGCAGGAGCACATCTGGAACCGGCATAATTCCCTGTCTGTGGAGGAATGCAATGATGGCTGTTTTAGAAAAGTTTTACGGCTCCTTTTCACTAGGAGACATGACAAAGAGTCCTTGTGGGCAATGATCTGCCCTTTACTTTGTCACACTGTAACATGCTGATGCGAGATACTGATGCATAACTAGGCACCGGTCTGACTAGCATGAGAAAGCAGATAAGAAGCAATCATTATTCTTTTAGATTACATTTAGTATTTTTAAATTATACTATGCCTATGAAAATAACATCCACACTTTGACAAAATAGGAATCAATTTATTAATTTCAAAATTATTTTAGAGATATGCTCATTTTAACTGTTGCATGTGGGCTTTCTGCAACAAGCACTACTGGCTTTTTGACTGTGCGCTTCCAAGTGCCAGTAATGATGCAGGATGCTTTTTTAAAACAGTCTGTTTGAGACAAAAGCTTCTCTGCTCTTCTATGGTAGTGACTTCTCTTTTTTTCTGGATGTGTTCAGTATTTTCTTGTTGGCAGTAATATCTCTCTATTGGAATGAAGTGCATCTTTCAGCATCTTCAGAGTGGCCACTCACCCTAGGATGCTCTGAAATTATTTTCTACATCCTTCAGAACAGCTATTTGGAGGATGCAAAAACTTAGCTGGCAGAGTGCCATCTCCTCCAGCAGCACGGGTGCTCTGAATGCCACTGCCACTCCCCAGTGGTGAATTATACTGTGGTGCAGCAAGGTGAAAGCAAGAGTCACTCCTTTAGCTCAGCTAACATAACAAAGGCATTTTCGTTTTCATTTGGATCTAAGGATGTCTCTGACTATGAAAATGTTTAAAATTATAGTGTTCAATTTGACAATTGTTTAATGTCTAGAAATAACTGTAAGGTTTGAATTCTCTCAAGGACAGATGTGAACTGGGGCAAGGAAAAATTTGTTGTGTCCCTGATGAAGCTGCTCGTTTAGTATCAGTAACTGAAGAGGTTTGGGGTTGTGATTGGTGAGCCAGAGTCTCTGCCCAGAGTTAAAACCATCTAAGTGAATGCACACAAATGTGTTGCCTAATTTTGAAATGCTCTGTTAAAGATGATTGTTACTCATTTTCGTTATTAGATTTTGGCCTTTCCTAAGAAGATTTACTGTTGAATGATGATGATTTAAATTATAGTGATTACTTAAACCCTGGACAGCCTGAACTCCATTGAAGCAACCTGGCATATTCAGTATTGTGCTTACCTGGGGTGGCAGTAAGAATTGCAGCACAAAAGGTGATGCTGATAACAGACACAAAACTGTGAAGGGCTAATATGCTTAGCTGAGCTATCAGAGAATTCTCATCCTGCAAGCACTGGGAAGCAGAGTGGCAGTGGAGAGAATTAAGGAATCCATGTAGCATTGGCTGTGTAAACTCTCCCTTCCCTGAGGAAGGATAAGGGAGACTTGCCAGGTGCCTGCATGCTGTTCCCAGGAGCAAGGTGTTTGCTTCAGAATTGAATTGCACACTACAGTGTTTCCCAGAGATTGAGAGGCATTAATGAGGTCAGGTAGATGGTCTTCACAGGAGCTCTGCCACTGGATGGAAATACATATGACTTTGGGTTTTTATGGAAATTTATGACATCTTTTGGCATTGGCAATCAGGGATCAAGCAAGATGGGTTTTGTGTCTTGTTAACTAACTGTTCCTTTGAAGGAGGTTTCAGGGTGACATAGGAAGCTGGGTTTGAGGCAATATTATCTCCTTTCCTGTTTAAGCCCCCAGCTTGAGAAGGAGTCTGGTTTGTCTCTGAAAGGCAGGAAGCAACACCTGCAAGGCAACAAATGAAAATAATGTCGCAGAAAAGGAATGTATCACAGATGGGGTGTGGGGGATGTTTTAATTATGTGGGTCAGAGTGTAAATGGCTCAGCATAAATAAAATCATGCATTTTGACATACTCTTCAAATGGGACTGTGCCAGAAGAACATCTGAACTGACAAACCAAAGACCAGCCAGCCTGTTTACTGCTCAGGGACTTTGTCAGAGAGAGGTGGTACTTTCAGATATGGTGATAGTGAACAGATTATTTCTTATGAATGTGTTCAGTTTCTTTTTGCATGTAGGTAAATGTCTCGTGTTCATAACATTCTTTGGCAGAGTTCCACAGTTCATCTATGCCTAAATGAAAGGGCTACAATTTTGGGCTTTTTTGATCTGTCAGCTTTGTTTGTTTGCTTTTGTATTCAGGTCATCCCCTATCCACTCTCTTATTATTTTACTTGTGATTTTTAGGGGTCTGATGTCTGTCTCTAGCTTTTACAGTTCTGTTGCATAATTCTGGGGATAGTTTGGAGCAGGGGAATGACCCATCAGAACATGATGCAATATTGAAAATGTGGGCACACCATAAATGTATACAGTGGCATAATTCCCTCTGGCCTCTGTTCCTTTCCTAATTGGTCATGCCATTAAATTTGCTTTCTGAACACTGATGAGCAATGAACTGACATTTTCACCCTTCTCTTATGATGCTAGGCCCTTGCTTCAAAGGATTGAGTGTCATGTCAAGACTACTCAGTGTGTGTAAACTTGCTTGTTTTCCCCATGGGTGGTTCTTTACTTACACCCTACCCCTTCTCCCTTTTTAATAACACTTGAGTATTCTGGCAAATCTTTGTGGTCAGTCTTTAATAATATGATTAATTTATGCTTCTCAGTGAAGTCTGTCATTACAGGACACATTCTTTTTCTAGGTCATTTCTGTATATGTTGAATGGGACATATCCCAGTGCAGATTCCAAAGGGACTTTTTTGGTGATCACCTTCTACTACAAAAACCCCTTTTTTTTTTTTTTTCTTCTCTTTTACCTGTTTATATGATAATTTGAGGAGTGTTATACCATGGCAGGTTACTTTCTTTTAGAATCTTGGTTGAAGATCTTATTGAATTCCTTTGTATTTATAGAGAAGGAAGAGTTGAGATTCCCACAGAGAGTGCTCCGGCTGTGCCGTGTCACAACTGGGGAAGAGCTGACTGCTAGCAAGTAGTTCTTTAGAATAATTTCAGGGAAACTGTGCTGAATAGCAATTTGCAATCACTATAGCAAATTGCATGTAAGTTGCTAGTTCTGGGTTTATTTTCTCTTAATAGACCATCAAGAATCAAAAAGAAAGTTACTGTTTTTGTTATTCTGGTGCTGGACTAGCCAAGAAAAATGAGATTTGATATTGCAATTCATAGGACAGTCCTTCTGATGTACTTACATGGGAAGAGAGGGTGGCTTGCCTATAAATATTAACTGCTAAACTATCTTAACTGATCAAGAAAATATTTACATGGCTACAGTCTTAATTTTATGCTTATTCTATGCATTCAGAAGGGGCTCTGCATTCTAAGAAATTAAACTTGGAACAGTCTCATTTCCTTGCTGATATGATAATTCTGAAATTAAAAAAAAAAAAAGAAGTGTTGCTGAATCATGAACAGGGTGACCAGAGGATGAAGTTTGACCTGCTGATAAACCACATGGTGTTGTATGATATTTTAGTTATGTCCCTCCCTTGCCATTACACACACAGTGGCTGTTAAGGACTCATTTCTCAGTACTAAGTGAACCCAAGTGGCATTGTGGATGACCCAAGTCTCCTCCTTTGTCTTCTCAAGTGATGCATGTTAAGATCACTTGGATGTTTACGTGGTGTGAAATGTGTGACTGAAATAAAACTGCAAGACAGACTGCCAACTAGAGAGACACTGACCCCATGGGGGCAAAGTTAAATATATTAAATGAGATGAAAATTAATAATTATTCCCCATAAATAATTGACTTATTCTAACTTCAGTGCTATCAGTAGAGAATTCTGTGTAATTTTGTTAAAAATAGAGAGGTGGATGAGTGCTATTGACTGACATCAGAAAAGGATATTGCAATAACCCTCCACATGTTCAGAAATTTAAGACGCTGAATCATCTGGCTTGGCTAGATAAATTACTTGAAGCCCATCTCCTTGCCTAATAAATGAAATTATGTAAGTCTTGTCAGTTATGGGACAGTTCAGCAAAGTTAGAAAGGCTTGAAATGTATTCAGGCTGCTGTACAGTCTAGAGAACCCTGCTTCCAGAAAGTTTCCTACAAGTAGTAATATTGATGGTAGAGGCAAGTAAAAGAAAAAATAAATAAATAAAATAGTGCAGCAGTGCAGCATATCACTTTCCAACCTGCCTTGGCAATCCATAACAATATGGAAAACATTGTGTTCAAGTAATTGTTACAGTTTTGCAAGATAAATAAATTTAGAAAAATTAAGTGTGGGTGACATGAAGGCAATAGGAGCAGTTTATCGAGCCAGATCTCTTGGCTCTTTCTGAAATAAGGCACTACAGGGAAAAAGGCTCTTTTTAGTGAATTCTGATGAAGCTGAGAATGCCTTAGCACTCCCTGAGATTTTCTTTTATTACTGAATTTAAAAAATATGATAAAACAGCTTGTTTAAGATAACTAAATTGTCATGGATTAGAATGTTTTATTCTCCTGCTAAATGGACTGTGTTTACAGAGAATGGAGACTTCTCTTCTTGTAACTTAGTTACAGTCAGGAAGACCCTGATGGCTTCATTACATTTGAGCCAGGACAGAACTGTGCAAAGTTTATGTACAGGAGGACAATGAAGGTCTCTGTCATGGAAAAATTGTAAATAAAGTTTAGAAGATAGGAACCTCTTAGCAATTTTATTTAACTCTCAGCAACTCGGTGAGAATGGTAGGAAATAAATCAAACACAACTACAAAACAAGAGTGGCAGAATGTTCTTGAAAATAACATTGTTTTATAATTTGAACACTTTTTAAAAACACTTCATAACTGTTGAGGTTGATTTTTATTGTCCAATATCAGTATGCCATTGTCAAGATAAGGAAAACTATCCATTCACAATGTATCAAGGTGTTCTCAGACAATCTTTTTTTATAGAATCAGAGAATGATTTGATGCTAAAAGTTCCTAACCACCAAAAGTAGGAAAAAGTTTTCTTGCAATAGTATCTGGCAAAAAAAAGTGTGAAACTTAAACCCAGTTTGGCAACAGAATAGATGCTTTGCACAGAGCTGAAATCTAGGATCTGTATCATAAAACATTTTATGACTAATGTTGCCTTATTTTTCATTAGCTGTTGTGCCAGTGTTGCCATTATGGTGTTCTAATATAGTGCCCAATTTGCTGAAAAAGCTTTTCCTCGTGTATTTCAGTGTGAGAAAAATAAGTTCTTGCATGATGTCAGTACTTTGGGATTTTATGGTCAGTGCTCTAGGAAGTGAGCTGAAATGATCAAATTATTGCAAATTAATCTGCAGCTTCTAAACACAGGCCTCTCATCTCTTAATGATTCATTGTCCTGTGATCTTATGCAGCAAATAAGTGTGTTAGTCTTGGTCAGACAACAGGGATGACAGCTGATTCAATTCTTTTTTATGTCAGAAAGAGGGCAATGAACCTGTCCAGAAACTTCAGGAAAAATTACTCTCTTGCAAAGTTTAGTGACATTTATGCCACATGTTGGTAACTGGCTTAAAGGCAGTAGGTCAATTCAATCCCAGGAGAAGGTGAAAGTCATTCAGAGCTGTGGTTTTTTGCCTGAAGACATTCATTGTAAGATTTGTATGCACTTATGGGATTACAGAATATGCTTTATATTATTTCCTGAAGAAAACATTTTCTGCTGCTCCTCTAGATAATAGCCTTGAAACTTTTTTTGAGAAAACGTTTCAATGTTGACTCATGACATGAGAGGAAGATGATATGTCTCACATGTTTGTTCTGTCTTTTCAGAAGGTAATTCCAAGGCCCTCACTGAAAGCATTTGTAAAATGGCATGTTTCTTTGTCCATCCACAGTAAGCCCTGAACACTGGCTGCCATTGTATTTGTGACAAGAGAACTCTGGAGGAAGAACACCCAAAATTAATACAGAAAGTTTTTCATAATCTTAACAGACCTGTTATTACAGAAAAGGCACAATCTATTTTCTTACTAAATAATGTAGTGCACGGTTGAGTGAGAGAGAAACTGTTGATTAGTTTTCTGTCTCCTTTTAATTCCAACTATAAAATTGTAAATACTTTAATACATCATAATGCAGGTGATTTCGGAAAATATTTGGCATGAAAACAAATACCCATCTTAGTTTGAAAATAATGAACAAAAATCAACCAGTAAAATTGATTTTACACAGCCTCTTGCAAAGAAGTTATTCTGATGATTCTCTTGTGCTTCTCAGTGAAGCAACTCTCATCAACAGACTTAGTCCCAGCCAGGGTAGAGTGTATTATGCATTAACAATGAAGTAAAATGTCAAGATTCTGGTTCCTCCTTGTTTATAAACTAAGCCACAAGCCTCAAAGCTTTAAGTCAAAGAAGGGGTGTGTGCGTGTGCGTGTGTGTGTATATACATATATATAAGAAATATCCTAATCAGTTGACAGTACCACAGATGCACAGAAGTGGTTGAAGTGTGTATGCTGTGAAATCTAATGAGCAATCTTACTGTTGCTGATGAAGATCTTGTCAAGACTGAACAATTTATTCATCATCACTGTGTCCGTACCAGTGACAGCATAACTGTTAAAACCACCAGATTAGTTCTATTTTCCCCTAAAAAGTAAAACAGTAGAAAACATTCCACCCACTCATCCCACACTGATACATCATACTCACTGAGCAGCCCTAAAAGTTAGCTGCTGGCAGCAAATGGTCTTAAATGTGATCATCAGCAAACTCAGAGCCATGTGGAGAAGGAAAGGTAGAGAGAGATTTACAGCCTGCACAGAAAACTCTCCCAAAGTAAGAATCATTGGAAGCTGCTTGCATGAAAAGACTAAAGAGCCATATATAAATCCAGAGGCTGCCCCAGAGCATTGTGCTGTCTCACTGTCATAGACTGTAAAACACAATGTGCAGCCAGTAGGTATGCAGAGAAAGCGTGGTAAATTAAAAAGAGGAGTAAACACGCCTGCTTGGCACACAAGGGATGTGCACAAATTTTGTAGGACCTGTGTAAAAATTGAGTAAAATCCATTTTTTTTCCTCAACTGTGCAACAGAAGGTACCATCTGCAGAAATCCAAGAGCCATATAGCATATGGTAGTATTTTTTCCTTCTCTTCTTTAAAACTGCCAGGAAGTCTGTTGGTGTGGTTCCTCTCCCTTACTAGTTTCCCTCAGTCACTTTTTCGTGTCTGTTCTGACAACACAGCTATCGTAACAGGTACAGGCTGTAGACACAGGCTTGTTGTGACTGACGTCAGAAGGCCCCAGTGCAAGGAGTTTCTCAGACCTTGCATTGGCAGCTCCAACACGGAATATCCCCTGTCAGCTTATGCACCACTGCATCTTCTGTGGTACAGTTTCGTTGTGTTCATGGGGTACTCTGGCTACAGAAGCACAAAGTGTACATTTGCACATGGCTTGGAGCTACAGTCAAATTAAGGCCACCTTAGAATTATGAGAAAAAGGCCTGTATATGGGGAGACAACTTAATTTGTCATGCAAGAGATGACAAGTGATCCTGTGGAGTTCCTTCTGATAGCTGCAATGTAATTCTGGGCTGCACAGGCTGATGCCATGTGAGTCCCTGCACCTGCGGTTTCGACAGACCTGTACCACTGCGTCCTCTTGATTACTCATTTACTTCAGCTTCTCACTGTAGGCATGCTCTGGGTTATTCTGCATGCACTGCTAACCAGAGCTTGCTTTCAGAAAGCTAGATTTTTTTCAGAGATTGTCTCTGTAAGCAATTTCTCCAGTAGCCTGATATGCCATATCCCATTAAAGATTACAAAACAGAGCCAGCAAGGGATTTTTACTTTTTTTTTAAAAAAAGGTTTAAGTTTATATCTTGATTTCAGAATGTGCAAGTGAAGAAAATCTTGCCTTCAATAATTATGTTGCTGAAAGAAATAGAGTTCAGAGATAATAGAAAGGCCAGTGTAGTAATTGCTTGTAGTACTAAACAGTTGATACAGTGGGAAATTTGAATTGCTTAATGAACTGATTTAAAGGTAGATATGATGTGTCCTATAACAGTGACTGCAAATGTTCTGCTAGACACCCCAGGTTTTTAATTCTCTCTTTTTTCTATCTTCTGCCACTCATACAAAGATGAGGCAATAATATCCTTCAGTAATGGAAAGACATGAAATGACTGTACAAATCCATACATTTTGAAAAAGCTTTAAGTATATGCAATTTGGGTAGACATTTTCACTCAGGACCCTCATGCTCCAGTGTCAGCAGAAAACACATCCAAAAGTCTTCTTAGGTAACAATAGGTGTGTCCTAGCTCATGCCTTCTGGCTTTCTCGTGTTGGAATCTGTTGTGAAGTGGATGAGTATGACCTCTTTAAAGCAGAGTTCTGTCCGGGAAATGTCATTGGTGCCAATCCTTTTCCTCTCCTGTGGTTTGGGTGGCTCTCATTCTTCACTGGACTCCAGTTCTCATGCTAGTACTTTATAATGTGTATGCTGACCTACCCACCCAAAACTTTCCTACAGCAGATCTGATACTGGGAACTGCTGCTTTTATTATTCACCTTCAATTAACTCGTCTCCTTCCTTTCTCCTCCTCCATTTTCCTTTTCCTCCCTCCCCCCCAAACACTCATTGCCTTTGATACTAGAAAATGGCAGAGACAGTTACACGGGCAAATGTGCCATCAGCCAAGCTTCTGCCATTCCAAGAAGCTCTGTAAATCTCCGGAGTTAAAAAACAGATTGTGTGTGAAGTGCTGGCTACAGCTTCTTTGCTGGACCCTCCTCAGCTTTGCCCTCAAAAGGAGGTGGCAGCTGTCGCCTTCTACAAGCAGAGGAGCAGGCTTACTGTGAAAATATCAAGGTTATTAAAGACTAAATGCTTGAAAGCTGGGATGCTAAATTCTTCTGTAGATTTTCAGGAGACTGTGTGGCTTTCCAGAGTGCTGGCAGTGTTTGAATTCAGCGTTTTTGTCAAAGCTGGGGCAGGTGGGCTCCAAGAGCACAGTTCACTCTGCTTTGTGTGCCTAGACCTCTGCCCCAGCTGCATGTTTAGATGAGAACTGGTGTGTGCAGTCCTTTTGTGTGCCCAGGCGAGGGAGGAGCTGATACCAGCATCTGAGGGACTAGACTGTGCAGGACATTAGAGGTGGCACCATCCTCACCACTGGGACACAGCCTGAGACCTGCGCTGCAGAGGTGACCATGGCATGCACACTGCACCTGGGTGAGCTGATGGCTGCCAACCACGCTTCAAAAGTCATGGTTAGTTTATTTCTGCCTTAATATAAACACTTAGGCATCTAGTTTTAGGCTTCCACGGCAGGGGTTTGTGCAGGGAAGGGGCACTTGGAGAAGTTTAACCACTTGCTTTGTTTTTCTGCAAATCTTCTCAAAAAGAACAAAAGGTGTGTTTTAATCAGTGTGCAAAGCTGCAAGTATTAGGGCTCAGTGCATTTGACTTGGGTGATTCAAAATGTGGACAGAGTATTCTGCCATTCTTTCTGCTGCCTTCTAACCCTGATTTTGTAGTGAGTTCAGAAGCTCTGGCCCAGCCACCTGAAACAAATAGGTCACTTTTCCTGTGCAGCAGCTCAGGGTATGCAATTCTAATCAGAAAGTCAGTGAAGCAGACCTGAATTAGACATTAAATGACAGCTGAGTGACAAGAGTACTAGGAGTTAAGTGAAATTTTAAAATATACCAAATGGGAAAATGGCACCATTAAAAGCCTCATCAGAGACGCTTATTCTTTTTTACTGGAGTTATGGAAGGCAGTTGGAAAGGATTTAAACAGAACTTTGTTGCTGCAAGGAATTGATGCCAGAAACAGAAGGCAATCAGAACAGATCTTTATTTTCTGACAATAGCTGGGTTTGAAGCACTGGGTGTATTAAATACTTTCAACTTAAACAGTAAAAATGGTTATGAAACCATGTACCAGAAATGTGAAAGGTATTACACTTGTACAAAAATGGAAAGTCTTGGAGATATAAGGGTGAGTTGCAAATGGCTTGAGGAGGCAATCCATGTCTTCACCTACTTCTTGCTGTCTCTTGATGACCTCACTGAAAAATCAGGCAGTAATGAAGTTTCAAGGTCAAGAAAAATCAGTCATCAGAGAACCAAAACTAATGGTTAGAAAGAGAAGAATTTGCCAAAGAGAAGCTTGGTAGTCCATACAATAGCTTATGGATCATGCACTTGAGTTGTTGATTTTATGTGGTTTGAGAGAGGGAAAGTTCAAAGGGCTGTGAGAAAAGATATTGAAGAGAAAGGAAAAGGCAGAGTTCACACAAAAAAAACCCTCTACACGTAAAGCTATTTATGTTGTTAGAAACAAATTGGGGGAAAAAAAAAAGCCAAGAGAATCCCTTGCTTTTAGAAGAATACCTCTTGTTCTTAAAAAATCCATGGTTTGGCAGGATTTTAATTTTGGCAAAGTGTACTTGGCATATACAAAAAGCATGAGAAGTGCTATTATCTCTTTGGGACTCAATGGACAGTGCTGCAGTGGAAGATTACTGGGCTATCAAACTGAAGTGTGTTCCATTTCAGTTAAAGGCAGGAGCACAAGGCAACAAAGTGGGGTGTTGGAAAACAATTATAGGCAGTGAAAACAAAAAAAATGTGTTTATAGCAGTGAGCATACCCATTTTAACAGAATGTGGGATGTGTAACAAAGCAGAAGACAGGTGTATTTTGTAGTATCAGGAAAAAAAAGTCTGAATTACCTCAAGGTATTCAAGCAATATCCTCTTCTGAGAACAACAAGCAAATAACAAGGAGAATATGAAGTCGTTTCAAAGGGATATAAGAGCTCTCACTGAAGAAGTATCTTTTGACTCTCAGTAGAAAAGGCCTCTTAAGCCAGAGGCCCCAGGAGGAGCTGGGTAAACCTGCTGCTGTGTGAGCTGTGCAGTCCATGGGAGTGTGAAGAGAAGGGGCTCAGAGCCGTACCAAGGGCTCTTGGCAGGCTTTGGGGTAGTTGCTCTCAGCCTCCCGCTGCACCTTAAGCCTCGGATGCTATTTTCAAGTACATTCATATGCTCCCCACTTGTGAGAAACACAGGTTTGTTTGTTTATCACAAGCTGGGAGTGTGAAAGTGCTTGTAAATAGCACTCTGCCATCTTGCCCACGCAGGGCCCTCCCTTCTCTGGGCAAAGACCTCCCCAGTGTTGCCTTCTTCCCTTGAACTGCTACGTTGCCATCACCTGCTGCCGTAGTGCTGCTCCCACGCGGGCCCCAAGGGCAGGTCCCAGCTCAAACAGCCTTGGAGCTGTTGCAGGTACTGCTGGGACTTCAGTAGGGGCTTCTGGCAGCTTCTGAGGTGTTCAGAGTCACCTGCCCTCGACTGAACAAAGGAGAACATAAACCCTCCGCAGTGCAATCTAGCGAAGTTCTTCGGGGGCACGTTTTTGTGTTAACAAAAAGGTCGAAGTCATTGTCAATTTGTCTTTACTCACAAACAAGGGGGGAAGGCAAGACTCCCTGAGTTGCTGAAATAAGTAGCTTTCTGCCCAAATTCCCCACCCAAATGAACAACTTGACTGTGAAAAGGTGTCTAGTTGGCAGACGGTTAGAAAGAGGCTCCGGTTTTGAGGTAATGAGTGACAAATCAGTTGTTCACACCTCTCTGAGCTGAACAGAAGCAGAGTCTCCCTAACAGTGTGGTTAACACTGCAGATTGGTGTGGTGCACATTACAGGTGCTAAACAAAAGATGAAGGTCCATGTCTTCAAATAGAGCAGAAGTCAGTGACCATGATCCACAGGAGTAAGAACAGGTCATACAGTTTTGTCTGAGAGAGGAGCAATAGCTAAAACCAACCACAAAGTGTGCATGGTGTTGTGATGGACAAGAGAAGCCTGCCACAATTTACCTATCCATGATCAGGAATAAAAATTACTCCTTGTGGTAGTCTTATTACTTGAACACAAAGCTGGACGTCTGCTGGCATAAATTACTGTTTTCCCACAGGTGATGACATTAATCTTACTGAACAGTATCCACTGCAAATGTTAGTTCCCCGATAATTTTCCTCTTTGGTGACTTTTCTTGTTGTCTAGTGCGTACAGAGATAAAGGCTTGGTGACTTTTTGTTCAGTAATCCATTTTGTCTTTTCAAAAAAACTCGAGAATTAACATTGAATTTTCTGGGGAGGGAATTTGAAGGAACTAGTTTTTTTTCCATTTTCACCCAAGATCATCCACAAAAAGACAAATCCTTGTTCTACCCAAGAAGACCTAGACCGAATCTTTTTACCTACCAGATCCATAAGGAAATCATAGATGTGAGGAAGAGGCTCTATGAGATCAGCATACACTTCAGAAATTTCCTCTTTCGACCTTTCTCCTTTGCACGAGACAATTGAAACATTCACTGAGCCAAAAACTGGGGATGAATTGCCTGGCACTCATGTGGGAAGTGGGATAACTGTGTTGTAGTCGTGAACACTTAAGCCAACATGTGGTTGGTAAGATTCATAGTCATTAACTTCCTTTGCTTTATTTTTGGTTAAAAATGCCTAAGACAAGGAAAAAATACTTTGGTTTGAATTGAACTTCTTTAATTTTTTTCTTTTAATTGAAAAAACTTGGTTTGGATCAGACAAAGGAAAGTACTTTTGTTCTGCATGCTGACACAGCTGGGGGAAATTGTTCATGCCTGCCCTAGTGACAGCCCACTGCAGGAAAAAAAGGAGAGAACAGGATTTATCCATGGTTCAATGGACTCTGTGACTGTAAGATCCCTAGCTAATGGTGACTTGACATGATCCATGATGTCAAATATATTTTAGGCCTGTCTCAATGGCCTGCCATTGGTGGAGCAAGAATTCAGTAAGCAGGGACAGAGATTATAGGGACAAGTCTCACATTTGGATTTTAGGCACTGTTCTAATTGCTTCCCCATGCCCGGAAGAGACAGAGCTGTGCATGAGAGGTTGCACTGAAACAGCTGGGCTCTTTAGCCCTGAGACAGCTGTCTGTGGATGTGACACTGGTGCTTTTGGATCCTACCTAGCTCATCTGCACAGTGCAGTGCTGGGCTGGCGAACTCGCCCTGCGCTGGCAGCGGTTCGGGGCGCCCTGCACTGCACACTGATGCAGATCCCCAAGCACTCATGGGAAGCCAGCAAGCCAAACAAATGCTCCCTGCATTTAACAGACCTGTTAACACTAAAGAAAACTTGGCTCTGTCTTTGGTTGTGAAATACTGCTCAACAGTAATTTTGGCCTTTTTTGTTTGGTTGGTTTTTGCTTTTATTTTTTTAAGACAAAGACATTACTGAAAGGTTTATCTGAGGAGAGTCTTTCTCAGAGAAGCACAATGCTGTGGATGTGAAAATACATCTTTAGCCTCAGCACTGAGGATGGGAGCATTTGGCTGTTTAGACAAGTCCTTCTCAGTTCTGTGTCTCAAAGGTACCTGAAAATTATTCTAAGTGCTTCACAGTACAATCTGCAGAGCAGCTCATTACACTTACACTGTCAGGCAGTTAATGTTCAAAAATCACTTATTTTCTGTTTTCATTGCTCTCCCTCAAAAGAAATATATTCTGTTTTATCTAAACAGAAATAGATCTGACTACTTTGCTTGCAAAAACTGCCTGTAATGTAGTTGAAAGGTTTGCTGCTCACCTTTTTTCATTTTCAAAATTAAATAAAAAAGAATTAATTGCTCAGCTGCTACTCTGACATCAAGGAGAACTAACTCATAGAAATTGTTCTGACATAGCTTAGAAGTGGGCTGGGTGCCAGCAAGGAAACATAGGGAAGCTAAAAGCAATATAATTTTGCTTTATGCAGTTCTTTAATTGCTGCACTACTGCAGTACAGCCTGTTAGTTAGGGCTTGAGTGTCTCACAAGTTTTTTTCTTGATCCTAAAGCTATGAACAGCTTCGGTACATCTTAGACAAGGGGCAACGAGCTTGGTACTTGCCATCCTCAAGCACTCTTAATGTCTCATGAGCTAAAAAAATGAATTAAGAAAGAATTGCATGCTCAGAATCTCACCCATATCCAAATAAAGCCAAATTTAAAAAAAAAAAAAAAAAAAAAAAAGTAAAAATTCTGTGACAACTTTTAAAAGAACTAAAGAGCCCGAGTATAACCAGGTCAAGGAGAGTGGTAGGACAGCGGGTTTATTGAGACTACAAATTTCAGTAGCTGAATCTGGTTTAAATCAGAGAAAAGTCAAATTGCTCTGGACATCTCGGAGATGAAAACAATCTTACTGTTACTGCCCACCTTGAAGAAAGCAGCACTTTGGCATCAAACTTGTCTGTTCTTGGAGAAAGCTTGGAAGGCCATGCCAGTGGTCTGACTGCCATAATTCATCTGTGCTGAGTCTGAGCAGAATATTACAGGAAAGGCTGCAGGTCAGAATTGCTCTGACTTGTAGTGGGTGGAAATCTGATATTCAAACATAGAATTAGTTCTTTAGTGTACTGTTGTGTGAAAAAACATAAAATTGCACTTCTAAATGCAGCTGAGGGAATGACTGCCATTCTATTCCAAGGCCCATGCTTTAGGGCTATTCCTCCCTTCAAAGAGGTGCCTACTGGCAAACTCAGGGCTATTTTTACAGAGCAATCTCTGAAGATGCTAAAAAAAAAAAAAAAAAAAGAAAAAAAAATAGAGGCAGAGAAGTCTCCTCTTTAGACATAGCCAATCAAAAAATGCCATCTCTATCATGTCTGGGGGCTGTCTCCTGTGCTCATGGTGGGGTGTTTTGAAGGGCAGGGCAGTTTAAAAGCAAGTAAAATTCAAGTGCTCTGCTATGGCTATTTTAAGGCAGGGGAGCTTGTGTTCTGGAGACTTTTTGGTGGCAGCTGGTGCCAGAGAAAAGCAAAATTAAGTTGCTAGATCCGTTTCAAAAGTTACCACCGGGAAATAAGATGGTTTCATTTATAACCTGTTTTCTGTTTTGTTAAAGAGACCAGCCTCGAATTTTACTGCAATGCACTGCAGGTGGCCAAGCCTCCAGCTTGGGAAATGGGAACAACAATAGTAATTTTGTTTTCAAAGAACAGGACAATCTAGAAAACAAAATAAAGGTTACTTAAGTTTCATCTGACTGTAGTCATGCCTTGCTCACAATGTATCAGGAGAGTCAATTAAATCTGCAGGTTTGCTGGATGCACTCCTGATTCTCAGCCATTCTCTCTTTGGGGTTTTAACTGCGGTTTAACTGTTGTAGCTTTATCTGGAGCTAAGCAGCTTGCACCAATTTCGGGTTGCTGCTGCTTATTAAAAACTGAACTATACCTTTTCTCTGTTCTTAAGGGATATACCTGAGGTTCTGGGCAGCTCTGAAATTGAGTTTGTCAGGAGGAAATACACACAGCACTTACAGGACTGCACAAATAAGAGTGGTATTGGGGGCTGCTTGAGCAGAGCTAGAATGACTTGAACTGAGAGCGCTGCTCGTTTTCCACCATTTTGTCAGCAGGAAAAACCTAGCTGAAAAAGCAGTAGTGTTCTTGTTCCTAGAAATGAAATTAAGTACTTGCCAGTGAGCTGCAACTCAGGCAAGAACTGTTCAGGCAGACACAACCAATTCTGCTGTTCATGAATCTAATAAAAATTGTGACACTTGCTCCCTTCCTCCCCTCCTGATTTGCCTGTTGCCTTCTCACAAAGCAAAATTATGCTCTTGAAAGACTGATTTTTAAAATCATGGTTCATAGCAAAATAAGACTGCATAGGAGTCTCTAGGTGCTACCACAGTCCAAGTAATTACTTAAATAAATGTGTTTCCTCATCACTGGCCCTATTCCTAGAGTTCTTGCACTCCTGCTGCAGTGGTAATGAGAAACAAAATGTATAGAAAAAAGCTTTACTGAAGGTCAGGATAGAAAATCAAGACCAATAGCGTAATTTACAATACCCTGCTAAAATATGAGCTTTAACATTAAAGAAATAGTAATAAAAAAAATTTAAAAAATTTAAATAATTTTTAAATCTCCCTGTTTCCAGGAACACAAAAACACCTTTTCACATTTCGAATGTGGATATTCATAAGTCATCTAAATTGCCTCAAAATACCATCATCTACTTAAGCTAATGAGCTGCTTTCACACTGAAGCATGTGAAAAGTATTCATGTGTTTTGTTTTGCAAGGCTGAAATGTGCAGGTCATAATCTCCACCAAAAAGATGGTAACAAACAATTTGGATAAGATAATGTCTTGATTTAATTGAGATTATTCCCAAGTGAATACGTATCTAGCACTTGGATACAGAGCTGTTTGCTTCCCAGATGCTGATAGTATAGCCAGTAGCAACTGAGACTGAGGATAAAGTTTTCAATTAATTCCAAGTGATGGCAACATTAAAATTTGGTATACAAGAGATGTGTGAGGAGAGTATAATTAATGCAAATGACTTGTTACTGCTTTGCTCTTCAGTTATTTTATTGGATTATTTATGTCGAATTCCTTCCTCTGGTTAGATTCTGTTCTATGACTTTCTCACCAGTGTTGAGAGCGAAAATCTTTATGTGATACAGTCACATTAACAATAACAGAGATAAGCAACAATGTATAAAACCGAGTAACAATTTCCTGCATTAAATTCACTGTATTTTAAGATAGGTATCTGTTAAGACCATGTTAAAATGTTCATATTCGTTACTCCAGGGTTTGTGGGACAGACCCCATATTCATAGGAGTACAAGTCTTTAAAATTATTTGGGGCTTTCTAATACAATAGAAAGACTATTTCTCTCTCCAGGATAAGTGCAAGGGGAGTGCAGAGCTATGTATGGTTAAGCTTTTTCCATTCTTTTGGTTCTGTAATTGGTTCTTACTGCAGCAGCTTTCGTGGTGACCTATTGCATTAACAGGAGTAAAAATGAACCTTCCTGTCACTGCAGCACCAGCACCTCCACCCACAGTTTTTTCACAGGCATTTTGGAAAGAAATTTACAGCCTGCTTTATATGCACAATTAATAGTAACACATTCTCCTATGTTTTTATAGTCTAAGGAAAAGAATAAAATTCAATAGGATTTTTTTTTTTCTGTATGCATTCCCTATATGCATACCTAAAACCAATTTTACAGCCAAGTCTTCAGTTTCATGTCTTTAATTCCATGTCTTCATTATGAATGTAAAGAGTTACTGAAATCTCACTGAATACATAAAAAAAAAAATCTAAAGTCAATTTACTTTCTAATCAGTGAGATTTCCTTCATCTGACTCCTCCTCATTTTTCATCTCTAAGGAAACAAGCATTCATTCTGCCATTAAAATAGTCTCTTGGTTGCTTGATAGTTGGCTTGTTCCCTCTACAAATACTTCTTTCACCCCATGCCTTATATTTATCATTTTAGCCGTCTGCCAGTGACATCAATGGTGACGTTACCAGAGGACTCTCTTTGGAGGTGCAGAAGACGCAGCAGCAGGAGGCAGAGGTGGACTGTCCTCCGAGCAGCCAAGTGATTTCCCAGTGAAATAGAAGGAAGGAAAGCACAGAACATATTGGGGGGAAGTTGAACTGCTCCTACATACAAAGATATTTTAGGCTCATGTCAGCTGTTAGAATCCCATATACAGAAAACTCAGTTTCAGGGACTGCTTCCATTATGTTAGCATTATGCAAAATGGATCTTGAAAATATTAACAATATTTTTTTTTTCTTAGTAAACCTAAAAATTTTTCTTTCATGCTTCCTGGCCTGAAATCTCCTTTCATGTCTGCTGGCTCTGATCCTTGTTTCTATTTTTCTGTCCTGTGTTCCTCTCTCCCTACACCTGTCTGCTTAAAAAAGGTTACCCTTCTACACATCGTGCCCAAACCACTCTTCAGCATCTATAGAAAAGGCCCTCCTTGCTGTACTGAATGTCTCTAGAGGCTGAGTTTGGTACTCCAGTGTATTGTTCTCTATTTTTCAATATGTAACATAGTAATAGGTTTTTGAACCTGAGAAGCTGGAAAGTGTAAAGATAACAGATACCTATGAACCAGTAAAGAGGTCTTTATGCAATAATGTAATGCTGATGTAGATGAGGCACTTAGGGACATGGTTTAGATGGTCCCAAACAGTGTTTGGGAAATGGCTGGACTTGATGATCTTAGAGGTCTTTTTCAACCTAAAGTATTCTGTGATTCAATGTGGGACTTTAACACCATGAGGCAGAAATTTCAAGAACAAGGAGTTAACATCTGCAGATGCAAAGTGCATCTGCACTTGTGAATAGTTGGCCGAATCAAACCAAACCTCTTCCAAAATCCCCATTTATATAATTTCCTCCCAGTGGACTGGACTTCACTTTGAAACAGAGACCACAATATATGGAATAGGACCTGTTTTGTTATCTATACTAATACTTCACTAATCAGTAACTTTCAAAACAGACTTATTTTGATAAACTTCAGGAAGCTGAAGATCCTTTGTTAACCAGGATATATGTCCTGCTCAAGCTGTGAACATTTTCAGCAGCATATGCTTGCCTGAGGCATCACTGGCAGCTGCACCGTTAGCCACCAGTGGCCATTCATCTGCAGAGCTTCTGGCAAAACAAGCTGATGATACAGTGGTAGTGGAGGCGTTTTGCTCATCCTCCCTGAACTCTATCAAGTCATGATGAAAAAGAAACACAGAAATGATAAATGGAAGAGTGAATGTTCATATACAAGTCACTTTGATCATTATGAGGATATTTTATCTTTACTTTTAAGCTGTAAAAGGAGGAAGAAGGGCAAGGTGGCTACAAATTGCAATGTATTTGACCGTTGTTGGTGTGTAATGAATCAGTTGTCCCAAGTGCCAATGTTTTTAAAATGTGCAAGGCAGGAGATGATTGCATGTGTAACCACAAGAAATTCAGACTTTTATAAGCAGATATTTAACAGAAAAAAAACCCTGACTGTTTCTTTCTCTCTTCTGCAACAAAAGCTCAGGAGGAGCAGAATATTTCCCCTGCAGCAGGTAGTAATATCACCATGGCTTCTATTGCAACTAGAGCTGATCCTCCTTTGTGTTGTTACAAAAAGAAGACACCACCCTTCAGTGAGCACTCACAGGTTTCTCTGATTGCCTTTAAAACAAAGTAGAGGACCTATTTAGTAGAGCTGGTCAATTAAAATACAATTTTCACATTTAGACAAAACTTTTTTCTAAAAAAGAAGAATCTTTAATGCATTTCAATAACAGTTATTGAAAAGCTGTGTTTTAACACAGGCCATCTTTTATCCAGTAGACAGTTTTACTTCTGTTGATAGTGTTTCTAATTAATGCTTTGTATTTTATCATATCAAGCGTTAAGGCACTTGAGGATTAAATTAAATGAGCTGTATGGCACTATTGTGTAATAGGCTATGAAAGGGCCAGACATACCTGGGGTGGGAGAAGACACTGTGTAATCACATCTGGAGCAGCCCAAGTACCTTAGGAAAGGAATATACCCTTTATGAGGAAATTTATACCTGACACGGAAATTTCATCACATATCAGTGAAATGTATTGGAGGTCATGCAGAGACTGGCCTGATATCTCTTAACTTTGTCTAAAAGGTAGGCCAAGCCCTCATGTGAAATGAGCGGGTATCACTCCAGTGAAGTCAGACAACTTGTGTCTGTTTTCATTAGCTGAAATTCTAGTTGACTGCCTCTTGAAGTTGGTCTGATTTTTAGAAATCAGAAATTGGTAACAGGCTTCTCTGCCTACATCCCGGCTGATAACACACAAAGCTAGTATCCAAGCATGTAGTATTTGAGATGTTTATCTCCCTTTACAGAAGAGGCTTAAAATCTACAGCAGGAGACCAGTTGTTCAAACAGGTTGGGTTTGTCAATGCGCTGCTGACAGCAGTTTAACAGGGAAATAAGGCACTTTTTTCTGTACTAGAATAAAAGTAACTTGCTTAAAGGAGCATGCTGAGGAAAAAAATACAATTGAAGCAATGCAAAACAACATATATATATATATCTATATATATCAGGACAAGGCCCCTTCCAACCCAAACCATTCTGTGATTGTATATTGCTAACACCAATTATTAGCAGAAGATATTTCTGTACTACAGTCATGACAAAAGGTACAAATTCTTAGAGTAGGTGAAAGTGATTCTGCCCTGGTAACAGATTGACAGCCACGCAGGGTAGACAAGCAGTAACTGTGATTGACATATGGCTGAAAGCAGGAGAACTGTGAGTGACATAAATGTGTATGATCTTATGGGATTGCAGTGTGGGTGGATTAACAGACAGAGACATGTAGAAGTGGAAAACAGTTGCTTGATGATGCACAGGATGCAAGTTTGAACACAAAGCTCTTCAGGAAGTGCCCTGAAATTCATACTTGTCTTGTCTTTGTTTATCTTTCTTCAAGACAATTATAACAACAATAAGAAAAGCTGAAAAGAAAAACAAAAGAATAGCCCACATCCTTGTCTGCTCCTTTTTCTCACAACAAAGAAAGAGCATATCAGGGAAGTCCAAATCCTTTCACGCTGCTCTCACGCTGGCACAACTTTAAAGGCTTGGTAGTTTAATTTATGTAAGCATCCAAAAGTTTGGCTGATATCTCTTTTCCCCCTTCCTCTTCAACTTGAAAAAGTGAACCAGAATTACTAGGGGAGGCAAAAATCCTTTTCAGCATTTCTGTGTTTTGTTTCACATTGAAAAGGAAACAGAGAACTTTGAAATGAAAAATGACTGGAAAAACTGACAGACCTTCCTTGAGTCTCTAAAATTATTTGTTTAGGTTTGATTCCAAATCAAGACAATGGCTTGCTATTTTGTTTTATTTCTAAATGAGAATCAGGCTAAGCTTGATAGACATATTACTCCAATGGCCATGCTTGGTCCTGTCAGAATCTGCTGGGAGAAAAAAAAACAACAAAGGAGACTGCAACTTTTATGCAAGGCTAAAGAAGCTAAATTAACAATGTTTGGAATTGGAATGACATTGTATTTTAAAATTTGTCTTATTGCAGAGCAGTTGTTGTTAAACCAATCAAAAGAACTGATATAATTCCAAAGTGATAGATTGCAGACAGTTTTTAAGTTGATATTTTGCCCAATATCTAAATTTTTCATTTGCTGCATGTTTGTAGTTGCTTAACTCTCTAGATTTTAAGTCCAAACTTCTGGCTTTTCCCTCTGACCTGATGAATTCGTAGAAGCCAGCAAAAGGATTCTTAGAACTTTTTAAGTATGCAGAAGCTGCAAAGTCAGCTACAGAAGTAAACAATGAAGATCAATAGCAGTATCTCCCATGTTCAAAAGGACATCTTCCTGCAATTTCAGTCCCCCTTTCCAAGATCTTGCCAAGGAGTGAATAGCTGTCACAAGCTGAGAGTGCACTGTCATTGTCACATTGCCTTCATTTGGACTGGTGCTTTGGCCAGCAATTGAACTGTTTGGGTTCAGTATTGTAGTTTGTTTTGCTTAAACTTTTAAGTGTCTATTCAAAGTCTCCTTTTCGAGTTGCCTGGTCAGTGTTTGCATTTCTCTTTCATTCCAGAAATTTTCCTAGCATTATTTCTGTTCTCCTGCCTGAAGTCTTCTTATTTGTCCACCATGTCTTGTCTCTTTCCCTTCAAGCTTGAGAAGACAAAGTACAAGCTCATCTGTGTTCCCTCTAAATCTAGGTGTCACACACGTGTGTTCTGAGATGTCTGCTATCAATAAAATAACTTTGAACCTGTAAATGCTATTTCCACATTTGTGGCAAAATAACCTCCTAGTATTGGTCTAGTGTGCCAGTTCAGTGTGGAGGCCATGTTCAGAATCCCTAAGGAGATATATTAGAATTTACCCAAAACTCTAAGGTGACTGAGAGTGTTAGAGTCACATGAAAAAAATGTGAACACTGGCCATGATCAACAGAATGGTTCTCAAGCCATTTACTTTTGAAGTGTCCAGCAAGAAAGCAAAGGCATGTTTGAGACACTGAGGAAAAGGGAGGAAAAGGGCTGATCTGCATCAAAATTCAGCATCTGCATGGGTGATGTTGGAGGTCCAGCACCAGGTGGATGAAATGTATTCCTTCAAATCTTAATGTTTAAGCTGAAATATTTCATTTGCAAGTGCTTTTTCTTTCTTTCCCTTCCCCCTCCCCTGCCTTTCTTTCTCAGCTTGTCTTCTGAGAGCTTCACTGGAGAAGTTGGGGATTTTATGCTAAATCAATGAACATCTCCAAGATATTTAAAAATGCATGTTTTGTGTCTTGTTGTTGGTAGTTTAGGCAGCATTATGATTTTGCTCACTCATGCCCTGCATTGCTTGTACATCACTTCTCCAGCAAAATATGCTTCAGACTTCTTTTCATGTATTAAGCATCACGAAAAATTTAAATGTGGTAACAGAAGTAAGAACAGCTAATTACTCACCCTACCTGGTATATATATTTAAAGATACAACGTTGTGTAAACAATTTGTTCAAAATGTTCTCTTACTTCCTATTGTAATAATCTCTTCTCTTGACCTTTCCCACCATGTTTTTTCTCTCCAGTCTTTTACCTCTTCCTTTGTTCATCATTTTTAGTCCAGGCATAAAGAGTGTCAGTCTCCAGTGGCCTGTGTTACAATACAAAATATCTGCTCACTGTTGCACAAAGGTGAAAAAGTCAAAGGGATGCTAAGAGTTACTAAGAAAAGAACAGAATAAGACAGAAAGCATCACTGTACTGCTGTACAAATTCCTGGTGCATTCTCAACCTTGACTATTGCAAAGAATTAGAAGGAGAGCAAGTGTGATTTAAGGTATAGAGCATTTTATACAGGAGGAAGCACTAAATGGTTTCATTTGCTTGGCAAAAAAAGCATGAGATGTTATGCAGATCTATAAAAGACATGTGGAGCACAGAAAGTGAATAGGAAATGACTACTCGTTATTTCTTGCAACACAGGAAGTAAAGGGCACCCAGTGAATTTATAAGCTATAATAAATTAGCTTTAATACAAACTCAAAACAACACATTTCCCCACAGCATATAATTGAAACTCAGAATCACAGGATTTTGAGGAGGCCAAGGCCAGAAAGGAGGTCAAACCCAGACTGAACAAATTCAGAGGAGAAATACATTTGTGGCCACTGAACATGATGCTCTACATTCACCCTTTGTCAGCTCTTTCGAGCTGTTACATTACTTGAAGCTACGGGGTTGTTTCAGGAAAAGTTCACCCAGAATTTATACTGCTTTTTGTAGTCCTTTCCAAAATAGTACTTAAGTTCTCCTATTGCTGAAGAGAGGACACTGAACCAGGGGAGCTTTTGGTCTAATTTTGCGCAACTATTCTTATATTCTCTGAATGATGTCATTTTGACAGTAAACTCAGAAACCTGTTCTTATATTGAAGAGTAGTGAGTGATTTTATCTCCTGGAGATTTGGACTTCATCTTCCTTGACACCATTTGATCTCATCAGACCAGACATGTTGGTCTTGAGCAAGGTAGGGGCCACTGGTCTCAGGAAAAGTTTTGTCTGTATGAAATTTTGAAAAAAAGATAGCTAGATTTCTAAAAACCAACAATAAAATGGAAACAGAAGTAACTCTGAGTAATCTGAGAGATGTTTTTCTAACAGGACTTTATTAATTATAGTTCCCTGCTGTGGTTATTTGCATACATTTATGGAGCAGAACAGAGCTTTTTTTCTTGCTCTGGTTTTGTCTTATAAAACTACAAAGTATGGAACTCTCACTCATTCTTGCTGGGGATGAAATCTTGGTGTGATATAATTTAACTATAGGCAAGGGGGGGTTAGACAGTGGTTATGGTTTGTCATTAACTAGCAGGTTTAGCATATGTGGTTTTGTTTTGTAGTAACTTCCAGTGTTTCTTTTACATCTTTCCTTTCCCACTGCAGCAGTAATTGCTCATGTGGTCTTGAGTTGTCACAGACCATGCAGCTCCACAGAGGGATAAGGAAAGCTCTGCTAAAAAATGTCAGTGTATTTGGGGCGGGACTCAGCAAAATAAATGGGAGCCTGTTTTTCTAAAGGCTGATTTATGCCAATAAGTAGATCCTTGTACAGTATGAAGCAGTGCTGTGCTGATCTCAACAGAGCTACTTTCTTTGGTGGGCGTTAAAACCCTGGTCCCATGTGTGCAAGATTCTCTTCTTAAGTGGATGCAATTACCAGCACTGCACCTGGGGAAGGTTTTGCTTCTGTCTCCTCTTCTCTTCTCTTTATGGCTGAGTAACCCTACAAACGCACTGGTTTGCCCATGGCTTTTCTTGAAGGTTATCCATGCTCACATGGCAGGCTGTGTTTGTGGCTGCATGTCACTGGTTTTGATGCTACACGTTTGGTGGCAGTGAAAGCACAGCAGCATTGGCTTTGCTGCAGCCTTACTGCTGTCATCATGTGATACTTGTAGGTGAAATTTATGGGCTTGAAGGCTAACTTTTGGAAGAAAAATTCTTGTCAGGTTGACTGAGAGTAACACTTAGCACCTTTGGAATTGAAGAGATGTTTGACGCCAAACCTTGCCTCCAGAGGTGACTGATACATTTCGTGTCCTCAACTGAGGAAATTTCAGCATGAACCACAACACTTGCGTCTTTCTTTCCCTGAAATTAATCCAAGATTTTGTGATGGTAGTCCTGTGCCACGCACTGCAGTTGGAGACAGGAATTAAATACATGGATTAGCTTCCACCTAGTTGACTGACTACAGGCTACTCCATCCTTTTTTACTGACAGGTCCAGAGCTAGTGGGCACAAACTGAAACATGGGAGTTTCCATCTGAACTTTAGAAAACACTCTTTTATTTTGGAAGTGACCAAGCTGACACACGTTGCCCAGAGAGCTGGTGGAGTCTCCACCCTTGGAGACCCCCCAAAAACCATCTGGACGTGATCCTGAGCAGTCAGCTCTAGATGACCCTGCTTGAGCACAGGCTTGGACCAGATGGTCTCCAGAGGTCCTTTCCGATCTCAACCATTTTGTGGTTCTGTGATAGATGACCATATACTGTGAAGGCTGATATTTAGTTTGCCAGGATTGCATTCATACACTTGGTTGCTGATGGTATTACACACATGCTCTCAGCCATGCCAGGAAGGACTGTCAGGATGCAGTAGAAGAGGCTGCTCTAGGCATGGTCTGCAATAACATCTGAAGTGTGATCAGACTTCCTTCTGCATTTGGTTCCAGCTGGAGCTCAGGAACCTGCAAGCAGGTTAGGCAGCTGGGAAACTTGGCACAGGATGCAAAATTGGGAATGAAACTACCTGGTAGTGTTCAAACACCTTAAAACCTCTTTTGTTGCCTTACCGTGGTGCTCCCATCAATAAGAACTAGGCCCCTAACCTCAGGAAGAGTACCACCTAATGTCATTACTGTCAGAAAGTCAATGTTTCCCTGGTGCTATCATATTGTGAGAAATCACAGCAATTCCCTATTTTTAGAACAGAAGTGCAAAACATCAGATATTGCTGTGTAGTACTGTGCCTGAATAACTGTTATATTTTTAGGGGAGTTAGTATCTCACAGCGATATTTAATTAGGCAGTGTGTTGAAACAGTAAAGTGCTTTCTAAATGCTAGATATTAGTATTACAAAGCATGAAAAAGTAGAAAAAGGAAAGCTCTGCTTTCCTAAATTCCTATGGTCTATGCATGGAAATCAAAATGGACTGAAGCAGATTTTATCACAAGCCACTTAAAAAGAGGGATGTGGAAGCTTTACCTGTGCTGACTGAGCAAGCATAGAGATGAACCCTTTACAAAATCCCCTTTTTGTAATCATTTTGCACATCTTCCTCCAGCACTGTAGGTCATGTACGAGCCCTTGCACAGCACGTGTGGGCATCGCTAATAGGATTTACTCTTTATCCATGCCAAGTTTCATCAGCCACTGAGAAGGCAGCTTGCTGAGCAGAGGGAAGAGTTAGATTGTGTTGGATGCTGCTGATAGTAATGAGAAACTTGGCAAGAATATGGTGGAATATTGCTATAATACAGTAATGTTTTTAAAACAAACAAAAAAAATAATTTTCAAACCTCTTTGAAAAGCAGGAGGCACAATATATAGGAAATTATTTGTGTTCAAGAAAGTGGGAAACCAGTTACAGCAGGTTTTCACACAGCCCACTGCAACAATCATCACAGGCAGGTAGTAATAATACAGAGATGACTCTGCCCTCCATTTCCTCATAAGATGTTGTAAAAAATATTTGGGGCCATATTCCTCCTCTCCTGAGTGCACAAAGAATCAGCTGCCTTGGCTGGAGAATACACCCTTAGAGTCACAGCGTAGAGTTATAACTGGTTATAATTTGTTTAGAAAGTGTTTCTCTGAGGACAGATAAAATCTTTTGGGTTTGAATTTTCTGCCTAATTTTTCTTTTTATTCCTCACTTCTCCTGCTGCTCTGCAATTCAACTGCTGAAAATCTCATTTACCCAGTGTCTGAATTCAGATCCAGTCATGGTCTGTATTGTCTACTGTAAACTCTGAGGAATGAGTAGCTAGCTACTTGATAATCTCATAGATTTTTATTTCTTTTTTTTTTCTTTTTCTGTTTGCCAGTTTCACTATAGGTCATACAAGTGTCCTTCCCTATTTCTGATATTAAGGGAAGAGTGCAGGCATGTTTGTCTTCCCATGACAGCTATTGGTTCTTCAACATTTTGAAATCTTTCAGCACTTTGTTATTACACACATACCTTGAGTAACATGGATGACATGTTTATGTATAAAACATCTTATAAACTGAACATTTTTTAACTGCCTAGGTGAAATATTTTTTACATTTGAGAGACGTAAGAAATTGTTAACCAGCTACTAATTAACTGGTTTTAAAAATAGTGTTTTTGTGCAGAAACTAGTAGCCAAACATCCAATGGAGTATTAGTGGGTAAAGAGCTTTGCCCTGGAATAGCCAGGCAATTTTATAGATATATATTATTATGCATTTATTCACCATTATTAAATGTAATTCTGCAAATCACAAAGCATTTTACCTTCTAGAGGTCTGCAATTCTGCTGACTGGTAGCCAGACACCAGATTAGTCAACTCGCCTAGTCCTTTGTCTATGTTGCTGAGTCAAATTGTGATATTTTATTCATATTAGGTAGCACCTGATTGATTTAAACAGGATTACCCATGATGTAATGCGGTATTAAACATGAGTGAGTACATGGCATAACTCAAAACGGGCGTCTCTCTGGGATCACAGAGTACAATTTTAAAATATGAAAAGAAATGAACTCTAGCCCAAGAAACCACAGTGTCTCAGTAAAACCTCTCCTGAGGTATTCTGAGCTGCACATTTCTTGCAGTTCCAACAGAGCAACACAGGACTCTGAGAAAGCTTTAATGCTCTGACTGTGGCATTTTACCTCCAACGTAATTTTAATGGTAGTTTTTACATTTGTTGCAATTCATACTTGGTTCCTGTCAGTAGAAGCCAGGCAAGTAACTACCTTGGTCCCTCCTATGTGGTAATATGATAGTCACTCATCAAGACATGCTTAACTTTTAGATTTTACTGTATTTATACCAGAGCAAAAAGATGACAGATAAATTCACTACTTCCATTTCAGTTTTTTGGATCTCACAATTTTGCCCCTGAGAAACATCCTCCTTTGGAGTATTTGACTGCCAACACCTTCGGTTTGCTACGTGTTAGTTACTTGGCAGGTGGGGGAATAGTATATTGATTAAAATAAATCTGTCAGATATCCATCAGCTCTCCCCCTCTAAATACATCACTGTTACATACAAAATAGACCTTTGGTGATTTCACATTTTCCAATAACTTGTCTGCCTTGGGCCACTGCTGCTTGCCTGGGTGCTGGAGAAAACTGTTTTTGATGTGACACGGATGCTGCCTTGGAAAAATGTTCTGCTGAGAAACATTTTTTTAATTATTGGGGGATGGGAGAGTGGGGGGGAGGGGAGATCTTTTTTACACAGACGTTAAATTTCCTGGAATTAATCGGGTAGAAAAATGCCTTTGAGGCATCACTCGGTCCATTAACTGCAATGCCAACCACCAGTGGCTGGACTTGAATACTAACAGATTTTATAACTCTTTACATTAGTAGACAAAGCCAGACAGATTCACAGCTCTGCCTAGCCCTCCTGTTCTTACCTGCTGCCTTCTGTGTTTATATCCCCAGTGTCTGCAACCTCCTTCCTTTTTTAACAGGGGAGATGTGAATATAAGAAGCTGTGTTGGTTTGCTTATTTAGGTAAAAATTAAACAGATGAGTGAACACCTAGAAAACCAGGATGAGCATGTCCTCCCCCACTTCTAGTTACCACTTTAAAATGAATATTCTTGCAGCATTATGTCAGACATGCCTCATAACACATGAAGCAAAACAGGGGAGTAGGCAGCAGCTGAAAAACTAATTTTTAAGGATGCAATTTCCTGAGTGCAATTTTATTCCTAAGATAAATGTGAAAAAAATATAGAATAAAAATGAAAAGATGTCGATGTTATTTAGCGTATGAATGTTCTTTTGTTGGCTACCTCAAATCATGCTGCATGAAAGCTTTTCACAGTATTTTCCACACAGACAGTGTTCAGAATCATAGTGTCTTTCCTAGGGAAAGTAGGAAGTTCTCATGTACTTCCTCATGGCAGAATTGAGTTCAACAGAGAGGTGTAGAGCAGTATAGACATAGGTTGTATGTGCACTTATTTTGGACTCTTACCTCCATATCTCACTTAGGCTATAAGGACCATGCCTTGTTAGTTCTAAGATAGGAGTCTCCGAGCAAAACTTTGTTGAAATGGGTTATGACAGCTTAATATGCAGAATACTTCTCTGAGCTTCTATTATACCAACATCCACAGAAGATGCTGACCTTGCCTCTGGATGAGGCATAAAACCCAAAATCCTTATTTCTTCAGTGGTTAATTATCCCAAATTAAACTGAAAATAATAGGAGATTAACTTTATTACCCTGATAATATTACATTATACACAATTAAGAGTTCCTCCCTGTAGTTTCTATGCAGGATATGGTATTTCTCTGAGAATTCCCATGGTGGGTGTTTGGACATGATAATGAAGGGACCAGATCGCTAACTGTTTAATCGCTTGTTTATCTGTTTGCTATGTGGTAGCCCTGCAGCAGTCTTGTTTCTTTGTTCAAAGCCTTTTACATACATGCATTTATAAGGCACTTGGGAATGTGAGGATTAAAAGCAGCAAATAAATATGTTTGGAAAGGATATGTTGCACTAAATCAGCAAAGGGTAAGGAGCTCCAAAAAGCAGAAGGGCAAAAAACTGGCTCCACCTTAGAAAAGTATTGTGAGAGATAATGAGTTAAAAAAGAACAGTCGTCCAGCTGGGACTTATTAAGTGGAAAGCTTTTTTTAACAAAAGCTGTGGAAGACCAGAAATCAAAGATCACTGTATATTTACTGGCTTTTTTGAAGCATCTGTTCACTAATATCAGAGTATCTCACAAAGACTAGTCAACTGATCTTCAGAATATTCTTATGAGTTTGAGAAGTTTTAGCCTCACTTTACCATTTTGGGAATAAACAGATTATTTATCCAAGACTACACAGAAAATCTGTGACAGAAATAAAAAAGTAGTCCTGTACCAATGCAGTGACTCAACCATAAAACCATCCAATCTTCTTTCAAGGTGACAAGGCAATAAGAGAGGGATGTTGGAATAAGTCATAATCAAAGGAGAGAACCTGATGAGACTCTCTCCCCAAGAACAGATGGAGAGGGCTATATCATTCTGGTTATGTTAGAGAAAATGTACCTTTGTTCTTGGGTTTTGGTTAAAGGCAATGCCATGTGTGCCATAAATGTATTTTCAGCTAACCCTTGCTGGGCATCTGTGATGGTAGCTGGTCTTAAAAAGCCAGGACTCCTTACTTATAATGAAATCTTAGATTATGTTTTGAGCTTTGTCCACATGTGGTCATTTTATGAAGAGTTAGAAGACTTGCATGCAGTGAAGATGACAACATCTATGTTACAGGAAGTTCAAGCCCTTTAGGCTGATAAAATAGAGGTGTAACTAACATACAAAATGAAAAAAATGTCCTCTTTATTGTTCAAATGGAAGTTTAACTGGAATTACTAACACTAAAAAATTAAGGACAAAAGTCATTGTTATTTAAATAAAACTTTCACACTTTATGTTTTCCTTCAGCTTTGAACCCTACATTGCCACAACTGTAGACAAGCATTATCTCTGTTCAAACTTTTACTCCTTGGGACTGCTGGGTGAGCTGACCACAGTTTTTGCATAGCTCCTAAGGGGATAGTTATCGTGCACTATGATCTGAGCATATGTCATTATTTATGTTACCACTGGCGAGAATGACCTTGTAACCACATTCGGTATGGTTAAGTGACTTTTTTATGCCAGGACTTGCATATCCATATTGAAACAGCTGTAAAATACTGAAGAATGTTGATGCAACTTTTATTACCTATATTAACTTGCTGTCATAAAGGGTTCTGAGGCTTTCATCCATATTTTCAAGGTACATCTACCAATTACATCATCTGCTTCTAAGGGATCTGAGAGCTCAGAAAAATAAGCCTACCACCACCATGCTTACTTCTTCTGTGCAGAAGCCTGCAACTTAGCTGTGCAATCGTTAGGACTCCACTGATCAAAAAGGTTTAAATTCACTGCCTTCTAGGCCATCTCAGTAAATAGAACAAAAATGTGCTTATTCAGCACATTTTCCATAGAGATGGTTGATCAAAGTAAGCTACAGGTAACTGAAACCAACAGTGCATGTATTTAGTTTACTTCTTATTTGCACTGTAGTTTTTCACATAGGTCTGGCAATGTGAAATGTTCTTAGAGTGCATGCAAAGGCAGCGCCAGTTACACACACTTTAAAGCACCTTATCAATGTCAGAGTTCTGTAAAAGAATGTGAATTTGTACCACAGCTAAATGTGGTACAAGGGCATCCAGTGGTTGACAGTTGTTGAAGCAGACAACCTCACAACTTTCTTTCTCCTCTCCTCTTCCCTGACATGGATTCCTGGGCACCTTTCCCTAGAATTTCAACCATGAGATTAAGACACCACTGGGAGAAAGATAATTCATCCTTCTAAAAGTTATTAGGTTCTCCACTGGGGTTCCATGAGTACAACCTCCTGCACAAGTGCACAGCTGAAGCTGAGAGGAAGGCATGTGATGATTCCCTTTGGAAGTCTTAACATATTTGGATTATTCCACATAGTCGTAGGAATCACAGTGGAAACAAAAGGAAACTGTCCTTTGCTGTGTTGAGAAGAGCATAGATGTATCTTTCAGCATCAATTTTCTTTGAAAAGAAAATAGTTATGGGGCTATGAGTGAGGTACACATATTCCTTAAGGCATTGGAAGCACTCTGATTCTGCAGTTTCTGAGTTTTGGAATACCATTGTTTTTCCCTATTAATTGTAAACAGAATTTAGTGGTTGGGGGGAAAACCCTACTAATTTCAAAGACTATGGTGATTCCCATGCAAGTCTATTTGAAGTTAATATTGCAATATGGAACAATTGAAATGCAGCAACAACAACAACAAAAAATAACATAAGCTCTTCAGAATTTCTTTTATATCAGGATGATTTAATCTCCCATAGAAAATTATTTCTGAAGTTTCTTCTATTAGGAGCTACACAGTGTTCCAAATATCTGAGAAACACATCAGCTGGAACTATTTGTCTGAGAATGTTTAAGTTTTCTGGAAGAGGGAAAAGGCTACAGCTCGTTTCTGTTGAGAAGGAGAAAGCAGCTCTGGGAGGCAGAAAGCAGAAAAGCTGCAGATTATAGTGGGTTTCTCTGTCTTGGTTTAAAAAAAAAAAAAAGAAAAGATAAAAAAAAGACTAGTAATGAATAGCATTTTGAGTGTTAGCTAATTTTTTACCAGCCAACAAATAAATTGTGCTGAAACATTAGACTCTACTCCCATGGTGATTAGATATTACAGTACATATGGTATGGAAACATTAAGCGGTGTTTGAAGACCTCACAATGCCTAAACACAGCATGACTGCCAACTGTTGACCATACGCTATAGCTGACATAAACATGGAGTTGCCTCCTGCTATCCTGCACCTGCATTTGCTATGCAAATAAAATAAATCTTATATAAATCTTAGCTATTATTGCAGAGGGAGGACTAGCAAGGGCTTCCTGCACTTTCCCTTCACAATAGCTGCAGCGAGCAGACCATACATCCCCACCAGTGCAAACAGATGGAATCTTCTGCTCGAAATGAGTTTGTCACATCACAAAAGATTTGTCGTCACCGTGTCCAAAAATTGCAGCACTTCTGTTTTTCTCTTGATGAAATAGACAACATTACAACCTTTATGACTGCATCTGACTACATCTAAAATGTAAAAATATTTAGGATTGATGGGTCAGGCTCAAAGGTGCAGCAACAGACTAAATGTTGTACCCAGTGACTTTGGTTGGTTTGGACGGTATGTCAACTTGAATAGTCATGTCCTGTAACTTTGTACTCAATATCTGGCATTTAAGGCTTAGAAAAGCAAGCCAAAAATTCTGAGTAATTTTTTTCTGATATTAAACATGGGATTCTTTCATGAAGTTTCCTACTGCAACTTCACCTCAAATTAAATTTACAGCATTTTAGAAGACTACCCGAACAAAATTAACTCCTGGTAATATTAATTATTCACAAGCTTCTCCTCCTTCCATTTTGTAGTTTAAATGATATGTAAAATTATTTACTCATGAATAAATAGCCTCGATGTTTTTTAGACCTCTGTAGTATCTGATGTATGTAAAAGCTGCACAAAAATAATGAAAAATATGCTACCAGTGGGCAATTTCTCTTTGTTCTGTGGCACAGAGCCAGACTGATTTAGTTAACACTAACATACCGACATCTTATTCCCTTGTTATTTCACAGTGAATATCATCTGACATTTTGTTCTGAAAGTAGTGATCTACCTGGAAAGTGAAGGGCTTTTTTGAATTCTGCCTAAACCCCAAAGAATTAATTCTTCTTTTATCTATATATCCTATATAGTTTGTGTGAATACCAGTCGTCTAAATTATGCAAGGCATCTGTAGCTGGAATAAAGTATAAAGAAAGTAGTGTTACAAATCTGCTGTAACCACTCTATCGATCTTTACCCACCTTTTCAAGCATTTTATCTTTGGTTCCTACAGCATGCCTGTTCTCCTAGTATTGGTACTTTTCAGTCCCAAAGCTATTGCACAGTTCAAACAAGAGTCCATTAAACTGATTACTTGTTATTCCCCACTGATGCTCTCTTCCCAGTTCTGCACAGACCCCTCAGTCTTGACCCAAAGCATATCTTTGTTTTCCTGGTTGCGAGATCCCAATGCATTTTCTGTCAAGCTATTTTAAGACTAACCATCAAGAGACCCTGCTATTCCAGTTTTTAATTAAATCTTTTGGTCAAACGAAGCTGTATGAAATAGGGAATAAGACAAGAGAAAAATAGACTGAGACAGAGGAATGTTTGCTAGATTTAAACACCCACAATACCACTCTATTTCTGACTACACAAGAGAGTACTCTAACAGTCCCATTACTTTATTCCTAAATTCTTCCTTTTTCCTCTTTTTCTAAAGCCATTGACTACAGTTTTCACTTCTTGCATTGTGTGGATTTTTTACATTTATTTTAGTAGAAAGCACTTTTTAGTATGAAAAGCTTTTTCATTTTTCATCAATTAAACTTCTAGGAAATATATCCTTAAAATATAAGTTTGAGCTGTTTAAGCTGAAGTTTGTCTGTAGCAAGGAAGTCTGATAGGAGTTAAAGAAATTAAATGTTTATGAGTAGCCTTTGGTGGTAGGTCTCTTAGGGGACAGAATAATATATAGAAGATACAACATCAATTATGTTTATCTTGCTGCCTGTTTATCATATCACTTCTGATGCTGTCAGAAACCATAGTAAAGGGAAGATAAGGCAGATTTTTCCTGGTTTTGGCATGCTGGGCAGAGACATTAACATATGCTACAAAATGCCTCCAGAGACAGGTTGCAGACACTGAAAGACCTCTGATTTCCTCCTCTCATGGAAATATAAACTTGAAATTTCAGTACCAAGATCTCCTTTTCTGTGTATTTCTTTTTCTCTTTCACTTCTGTTTTTTATTATTGATAAATTTTACAAGCACTGAATCTGACAACATCACATTAAAGAATTCTGGTCTGGGGTGAGCGAAAAAAACTGACATGATGGACAAATATAATGAGTTGCAGCTGCTAGTTCAGATGGTTACTTGTGATACTGATGAGTACAGGCCTTTCAAACTGCTTTTCAGAGGGCTTTTGAAGTTGAGATATTTTAGTTCACAAATAGGATGGAGTAGGACTGCATGTATTGTCAGTCACCAAAATTCAGGTGAAGGGCAATAACGATTTAAGACAGTCTTACAACCGAATGACCAAACGTTAGTTGGTTTTTTCTGACTTGTTCTGAAACCACATTAAACCACATACTACTTTCAAATCAAGAAGTAGAGGTGGAAGCACATGCCCTCTTTTGCTGAAAGAGGGGGAAAGGGCATTGAAATGCAAATTTTTACAGTATAGTTAGAGTTTTTCTTACTTTAATCTCATAGCTGCCAGATTTTTATACAATCACTAAATAGTCTTGAATTAATCTTATCTATCAGTATAAAACCAAGCAAAATCATTATGCACAGCTGCACTATAGAAGCATCACAATGCAGTTATTTCATTGCACAGAACAGATGCATGCTGTTGGCATGTCAGAGCCAATAGGAGCTGCATGGAGCTTTATCAACAGGAATTCACTTTCACATACATCACTTGGGGACATGAATGTGCAATGTGACAGGCCCATCACTACCAATAATTCATCTAATTTACTATGGCAAGGCAGATACTTGGTTGTGTCTGAAAGTCAACAGGTCAGTGGCTTCATCTAGCAGCTCATGCTGTTCCCAGCAGTGCTATGTTCCTGCTAATAATTTAATCTTGTATTTGAAGTTCAGTTCCTAGCAGCTTACCTCCTCCTTCTCATTTTCTTTCACTTCTACTTAAAAATATAATGGTCCATTTCAGCAAAATTAACTGCAATTTCATGGATCACTACAGCAGGAACAAGTTTTATACACATTACTGTAATCCATCTATTTGTTCCCCAGAATGCAAATTGACTTGATGAGCAATTCTGTAGCCTATGTAAATAACCTTACTTTTAATTGAGAGTGCTGTATTTTCAGTGAAGATGGGATAGGAAAAAGAAGGTCGTCTATGGCTTTGACTTTCTGATAGTTGTTCCAAGATATTTAATTTAAATATTTTTAAGTCCATCATATAGAAAATATCGGCAACAGCTACCTTGACTTCTTTTTTAACAAATACTCTAGTGCTCTGCTTGTGCTTCATTCTTATTTCTTCTTAGGAAAAAAAATTTCTTTAAAAAAAGCTTTCAAAATACAGATTCTGATATAATATGCCAGATGACAATATCTAAAATGCACAACTCCTCTAGCTAGTAAAAACCACTTATCATATGGGTGAGAATAGAACATGACTCTTACTCTTCCATCAGTGTGTCAGTAGTGGATAAGAAGAAACACTTTACAGTAGGATGAACAACAGGAAGTTTGCTTTCCATGGCCCCTCTTACATTCAGATTCTCTGTGAGGTTTGCCAGCAGGTGGAATAATTTATATGAACTGGATACTTGTTTTTGCACTGTGGATATTTTTCTATTATGAACTGATAGGCATTTCCAACTCTTTTCTTTATAACGATCTTAGTACTTACCAAGAATTATCAGTAACAATATGAGTACCAAGGAGACTCTCCAGCCTTTGTTGGATGTAGAGGGAAATATAGTGACAAAGGATGAGGAAAAAGCTGAGGTACTTGATGCCTTCCTTCCCTCAGCCTGGGGGTACCCACACCCCTGAGCTGGAAGACAGGGACAGAGAGCAGAATGAAGTGCCCCATAACCTAAGGGGAAATGGTCAGTTACCTGCTACACCACTTAGACACATACAAGTCTTTGGAGCTGAATGGTATCCATTCTAGGATACTAAGGGAGCTAGCAGAAGTGCTCATGATGTCCATGATTCTGTGATACCATTCACTTAAAATTCTGGAGAAAGAAGCAGAGACAGAAATAATTTCATCCTCCACTTCTCATCTGTGTAAAACAGCCAAAATCAGGATTCCATGGTAGCAAAATTAATGAAACAGGACGACTGCAGAGTACTTTCTGCAATAACCTTTTGGTCCCATTCAATTGACCTTAACAAAAAATACAGCAACCATAACAGACCCAAGGAGAAAATAGTACAGAGAACATGCCTAGCCTCTCCTTTTGGCAAGAGTACAGTTTGATATTAAACTAGAAGGAAAGTGGCTTGGTTCTATTCAATAACTTATGCAATAATAATTAGGTGCTTTGACATTTACAGGTTGAAAACATAATGAAAAGGTGTTTCACAGTGAATAGTCAACCCAGAGCACTGACAGCCCTAGCAAGGAAAAGAAGAAATGGATAATTTTAGTTTCCAGCAAGTTTATTTAAACATAGCCTAACACCTTCAGTTGTTAAACCACCACTTCCATTGACTTTTGGTGCTAATGTATCACACCTATAACAAGATCCAAATGCCAGTGTCAGAGTCAGTGAAAGTTACATTACAGTAAAAGGACAATATCTGCAGCTAGGGAGAAGGGAAGGAAATGTCTCATATCAATCTATTGCAACCCCTCTCTCTACAGAAATGTTGAAGGGCTCTAAACAAGAGCAGAGAGGTGAAGGAATTAAAACAGGAGCTTACATTTGTCTATGAATTGCTCTGCTAAACAGTAACAACAGTTTTTCTAGACCAATCAGCTTGGATCTATCAGCTTTCAGAGCTGGGGCACTCAATAGGAGGTCTATTTTGGTCAATGAAGCAATAGCATGAAAAGGGAATGGAGCCTCCAAAGGAGTTAAATGATGCTTGTGAATTATCATTTCATAGCTTTATGAGATGTTCCTGTTCCTATCCCTTGCTTTCATTGATTAGTACCAGGCTGGGTAGATTTCTGTGCAATTCCCACCTGAGTCACCAGAGAAGGTCCATCTTCATCATGTATCAATTTGATTTCAAGCCCTGACAAACACCCAGCCTCAAGAATGGAAACAATCTGTAGTAGACTTTAGGAGAACAAAAAGTAAAAATATTAAAACTAGTAATAAATGTTTGGTTTCCATCTGAAGCCACCCCCACAGCCCCCCCGACAAGCATGTTTCTCCTGCCTGCTAGCTACCACAGTCCAGAGTGAGGAATATTTTTAATGGAAGCATAGACATGAATTTCAAGCAAAAGATCAAAACAGTACCTTTTCAATTTTTTAAAGAATAGAGCTAATTAACCTTTTTATCAAATTACACACATTTTCAAATTACTTAAATTGGAAAGAAACTGGTTTAATTAAGATTTCACAGTTGCAAACATTAGGAACAGAGAGAAAGTAAGATCTTTATGAGGAGGGTTCTGTATGTTTTACAACTCCTCATGTCTTTTTGTTGTTTGCACTTCAGATGGAGTTGGTTTATATTTGTCTGTCTCCTGCTGAGAGAATCTGATTTTATCCTGTGTTTCAATGAAGCTATTAAAAAACATCAATCATGAGATTCCTCTTTTCCCTTTGTATGTTTCTCTCTCAGTCAGAGCTGCACTGTGACATTGGTTATATGGCAGCATACATTGATTTGCTTTGTTTTACAAGCTGATTAGCTAATCCTCCTGCAATCATACCTTGCTTTACAGAAAACTTGGTACCGATGTATTCCTTCGCTGGGCCTCCACATGGTTTGTATTTTGTAGGTCTAGGATTTTGATGGCTATGCAATGCTTTCTTCTCTTTGTGTTTAGTAAGCGGTGAAAGGTCCAAGAGTGACAGCTTGAAGTTCTATACACATACAAAAAGAACAACATGAACAATGCCAGCGTATCATTTCCCCTCACCTCAGGAGCTCAGGAATATTTCAGAGTTGTAAAAAGAATATACTAATTGACAGCAGTACCATACCAGTATTTTGGTGGCATTATGTCAAAATAGTTGAACCATAATTCAAATAAGTTATTAGCCTCAAAGATCTTCCTCTGACAAAAAAAAAAAAAATTGCTAGATGTTTGTATTTAAATAATATTCAAATCGAGCCATTGAGACTATAAATGCCTGAAGCCTGGATACAGCCATACATTAATTTCCAGTCTTTTGCTTTTGTTTGTCAGTTAGTGTCAGACAAATCATGCCATCTAAATGAAGCTGAACACTGTATAGGTCAGCGTTAGTAGACAAGACATCAGCGTTTGATTCTTGCATTCTGTGTCTCTGTTCTTCAGCCAGCTCCACTGAATTAATGCTACAATGCTGCCTATAGAATTGATTTTCAGTTTGCTTACAAGATTGAGGTCTCTAATGCAAAACAAAAAATATTTTTTATCTTAGGCCAGATGGAAAGGGGTTTTTTTTATATTTTTTATATTGTTTAATGTATTGTTTACCTTTAATGATTGTTTACTTAAATGAAAGAAATTTAAAGAACTGTCTTTAGCTGGAAAATCAAAACATTTCATATTGGAAGTGCTTAAACCATTAAAAATGGCAAAAGAGTAATTTAACAGCAATTCATAAAATACCTTCATTGTTCTCTGTGATTTTTTGAACAAAAGATATAATTAAGAATACTTTTTTCAATATTAGATAGTTCAATGTTATCAGTTAAATTTTGCCCATTTCTCTTTGCAACACCTGTGCTTTTTTGAAGAACACAGATGGAACCTGAGCAATCTGGCTGCTTGTTCTACAAAGTCAACAATAATTAGGAGATAAAATACTTTTTTTTCTGCTGCTTTTGAGCAACAGGATGGAAAAAGCACAGACCATTTGGCCAGGCTCTGAACCACACTCAGGGAAATGGTACAGAGACCAACACAAAGCGGCCTCAACAACTCAGGGCATGTGGCTCTCAGTGGCTCAAGAACTTGGTAATTTATGAATCCATTCCAGCCGCAGCAAATGGCCCTTTCACGGCTTACAGCTCCCCGACAGGACTTAGATGATGCTTCTGTTCTAGCAGGGAACAGCTGGACCAACTGGACCAACAGCTGCTGGACCAACCTTCCCGTCCCCAGGAGATTCAAACTCCTGGCAGCCACCTGCAAAGAGCACCCCCCTTTCTCTGTTAGTCCCATCAGAACTCTTGGAACCAGCCCCAGCTTCCCCCAGAGGCTGCTTGCATCCAGAGGGATGTTAGTCAGGTAGGGATGGATGCGGGGGAACAGTTCAGTGCCCTAACCCAGCAGTGGCCCTTCAGCTACTGCTCACCTGAGGAGAAAGTTGTATTCTTATATCCATAAGTATTCTACCATTTGAAAGAGTGCACAGGCCAGGCAAGTCATCACTCTCCTCTCCTGGACAGACCACAGGCACTCTTGTCCAGGTCACTGCAAGACACCCCTGCTAGGGACCCAGCCGATGCAACAACTAAATAACCAAATGTGCCTTTTCTGTGTTCTTGTAAGAATCAGATTTACATACCCCTTTTTCTCACAGCTTGAAGACAGGCCTGTGGTTCACACTAATCGCACAATCTAATTAAATTCCAGGTGCTCATATGAACTCCCCTGTGCTTACCCAGGCACAAGATGGTTGTGGCATTCGCCTGTGTTTGCCTGCAGACTCCAAGTGCATCCTCACATGTGGGTGCCCTGTGCGAGTACACCCATAGACTCTGTTGCATCAAACGGGGGTTGTGGCAGGAGAGGTGCTCCACAAATTCACATGCTGATAACTTTTGGCCACCGCTGTCCCCCCATAACAGAGAAGAGGGTGCACTTGAGCAGACCTTTGATGGCTTGCTCTTGGGGATCACTACTTATGTACAAAGAGGCCAGTGTTTTCCAGACAGATATATTAAATAACTCTACACTGAGCAAGTTATGAGGTGCCCCAGCACAGCTGTAGCATTCAGAGAAACTACTTTAGAGCAGTTTGCCTTGCAGAAAGAGAATAAAACCACACTAAGCTGAGTCCCACACTCAGCTCAATGAGCTGCTGTGCCTCTGAGTTCCTGCGTGGTTTGCGGTTTGTGCCCTACCAGCTTGATTGGCTGTGCTTCGGGAGGGAGAGGCTGAGATGCTGGGGTGAACACTTGTGTGCCCCTCATGGCTCCGCAGACTTTGGCCCTTGCTAAGCATTTGTGCTGAAGATAGGTTGTTATGAGACTCGTGCCATTCCCCCACTGCTTTGCCTCATCACAGATCCTGAAACAGCAGAGTGCAACCACCTGCCTCGAAGGTACAGATCTGTTTGGCTTGCTTGCTTCTTTCACTATGAAGTTTTAAGGGTAGACGCATTGAGTAAATTAGTATCACATTTTCTGCAGAGTTAAACAAGGAAGGTCGTAGCTGCAAGGCTTGAAATTCAGTGTGTTTTCTTTTCCACTGCAGGTGCACCAGGTTTTTCTCCTTGTCAGTGGGGGATCAGGACTGTGCTCAGGAGGAGTGTATTTATTGGAACAAAGCAAAGAAAATAATGAATGGGGAAATTTCTTTTTATTAGTCAGAAGCACAAAGCAAAGAGATATCCAGATTTCCCAGAAACTTTAAGGTTTCTCTGGCAGAGATCAGCCTATTGTATCTCTGAGACACCCATTGTGATCAAACTGACAGGGGCAAGATGCTTAGAAAGAAAAATGCTTCTGGCAACTGAAGATCTGGCGTTATTGACCCTCCTTTTTATGTCTTCTGTGGAACGTGGTGTTTTCTCAAGGGGTCAGGCATGAATGTAGTTTCTCCTTAATAGCTTTTTGGTGTTCTTGTAAAGCGTTTTGATGCATTGTAAGTGTAATATGCAATATTGTTATGAGACATTTCTTTAGACTGGTGTGCTACAGAGCTGTATGGCATGGTCTTGCATGTGTTTCCTGTGTGTTTGTGGCATAAAGTTCATAATAGTTGTCTTGTAGGGGTGAAAGGTCATCAGTCTCCAAGACACGATTTAGTAGCATCCTATCGGTACAAAATTTTCTTAGAAAAACCAATAATCTAAACTCTCTTCAACAGCAGCAGGAGAATCTGTCACTTTTATAATTGTCTGGTGAAGAAAGGTTTTATAACGGAGCTCTTAGTAAATGAGCACGGCAGGAGGAGCTGAGTTTGGAGTTAGAAAAAGTTGCCCATCAGTTATGTTTTGGCGTGGAAGATTGTAGGTGGTGCAGTCATCCACTTGAAAACGGAAGAGAGAGAGGCCCATGCTTCAGCCTCTTCTCTCAGGTGCTTAAATAGGACATCAACTTTGGCTATGATGTGATAGCAAAACGAGTTGTGGAACAGATATGGAGAAAGCATGTTTTCTCGGTAGCAGCTCAGTGAAAAAATGCTGTTGCTGTTGTAGTGAAGCAATTCTCTTTACTTTCCTATTTAGTGACATTTACCTCTATTTCTTTCCTGCATTTGAACTTGACAACCCTATGGATAAGAGATTAAGCACCAAATAGCACTGTGTGTCATTCCCATTTTTGTCAAGAAAGCAGAATAACCTGGAGATGGATGGATATGCAGTGTGAAACATACACATCTAAACTTAGCCTAGTTGTGTGGTCTGCATTTTGGAGTTGTTTTCATTTCTACCATTCTCTTCTGCACCCATCTCCTAAAATTGCTAAGACTGGAGGATCTGTTTGGGCAAAATGGGCAACTTCCAGAAAACCAGGCCTTTGCTGTTCAAGTTGTTTGTCCTGATCTCTTATACCTTCATACATTAGTTTGCCTAAGGTGTAGTGTGTCTGTGAGCTTGTCTGGTTTTTATATGTTATAGCCACTACTCTAATAAGAGACATCACTTTTCTCTTCAAACTTTCTCTTCGTTTACCTATTCACATGGAATTTCTTTTTCTCCCTCATGATTACATTCTACTCTTGCAACCATACACCAGTGCCCTCCATTTTTGCTGATTCAAGGCCAGCAGCAGTGAGGTTGTGATGTCCTCTGCACAGTATTATACTTCACCCTCCCCATCAACTTGCAGCTTGACAGCAGTTCTCTTTAGCCACAAGCAAAATCTACAAGTTTGGCAGGCAAGAGGTTGCTATTAAGCCACAGATGTGAAACTAGTGCTGTAGGCAGTCTCTTCTGGTTTATTTTTACTGTCTGACATAATGAAAATGGTCTTCATTCCCTTCCCTAGGTTTCTTCCCTTAACAATATTTTCTCTTGAAATTCTCCTCTTAGTGGAGCTGTAAGATATATGTGTGTATATATATACACCTTAAAATACACTCACAGGCAAGTTCAGTCTCTGATACCAGTTAGAAGAACCCGCTGTGGCTGATAAAATGCCATGTGTTTGACAAGTAAGGAAACATTGTTACTAATAGTTGATATGCCCGTGTCTTTGGGGCTCATTTTAGTTTTCTTTAGTGTTTTAGAATATAATAAGGCCCCAAATTCCTCTACCTTTCTCCTTTCTGAGTCTGCTTTTGGTTTCCAAAGAATGTAACAATTCTATCTTCTTTCAGTTCCTCAAATGACTATATAGAACTGTAGAATCATTAAGGTTGGAAAAGACCTCTAAAATCATTGGGTCCAACTGTTAACCCAGCACTGCCATGTTCACTGCTAAACCATGTCCCTAAATGCCACATACATATTCAGTATAACAACTGTCACACACTGTATCTAAAGCTCAAGGCTGACTACCAGCCATATTCCAGTCAGCACAAATTTTATCCATAAATCCCATGTTATCTTTCAAAAATCTTTTGCAACTCTCTTGAAGGAGTCATCTTAGTATTTTCAGCTTATCTTTCCGCCATTCTTTGTACATTTGGGAAGCAGGAAAGGAGGTATATTGCCATCAGAGTTTATATGGCTCTAACTGTCCTCCCTGCACAAGACTTTCATCTTAATGGCTACACATATTTTTGCCTATTGATGGGCATTTTGCCCATTTGCCTTTAAGACAGGTGGGTGTGAATGCTCTCACTTTATAACTATAATCAGGCCCATGTACATGAGTGTGATGACATTGAGATGACAGAAGCACTAAAGCTGTACCAGTCAAACTAACTTGACAATCTGCAAAAATGAACTGGCCCCCTGAGAAGGCAGTTTTATGGATTTTGGTACCTCATTCTGTCTAAATATCTCCATGTATGGCTGCACCATGCTTTTTAAATGTGTCCTACAGTACAGAGAGGTGACAGGACTTACCCAGGGATGCACACCAAAACTTTAGCTGAGCTGGGCTTGGAAACTGAATTTCTAATCTTTCTTCATCAGCAAACAAGGCTGTCTTGTTTCTGCATTTTATAGTGATAATATAATTTTAAATACTATTTCAAATTATCAGTTTTTTAAAGCAGGGGGAGAGAGATTTGCACAAATATGAGTAGAATTGCTAGCGACATCAGCTAGGCTAACAAATGTATGTCCTGTAGTCTTCATGGTTCAAAATACAAACTGATTCCCGTGATACAGCCATTCTAGTGGGCTGATGTTGTACTCAAATGCTTCTGATGTTTGTTCACTGCTGTCCCAGGGATACTGAACATAACCCAGCTGGGTAATCTGGGTGAAAGGAAGGGCATCTTTCTTTTCTTTTGACTTTAGCCCAGAACGCTATCTCTGAAGCATAGTTGCTGTAAAAACTGTTTCTAGAAGGATTTCAGATAGATGAGAATGGAAAAAAATTATCTTGGAAGGGTCTGAGTTCTTCCTGTGGCCTTATTTCTTTTTAGTTGTTCTGCTAATTAGAGAAACCATGCTAAAATACCATTTAAATAACATCTAAGCAGGGGAGACTAACCTTTGAGGAATAAGCTTGCTAAGAACAGACCCATTATCGTGGCCCTAAGATCAGAGGTCAGTACTGCAAAATATTACAAGATGAAAGAAAATTACTCAACTGCCTAACTCAACATTGTGTGCCAATGTCTGATGAAATACTCTTTTACCTCTCTTGGAACTCTAAGATCCATCCTTCTTCTCCCCAACTCTAATCTTTTTTTATATATGGCTTTATCTTTTTTGGAGCAGTGTAAAATACTAATAACATGCCATTTTTTCCCCCGAGGCACTGTATGCCTTGTGTTCTCTAGTCTTTCCTTTCTAATTCTCCAATTTTTTTTTTTTTTTTATTATCTCATCATGGAAAATCCACCAGTAACTCAGAGAGTACAAACTTAAACCCTCAGAGCTCTGGCATTCCTTTTTTATTTTTAAAATCTAGCTACATAAATAACAGCATGTTTCTAGGTCATAGGCACTCCGAGATACAGCTGAGTTCTGACACAGGAGAAGCACTCCATAATGCTGCAATCTAAACAAGGATTATTTTAGGATGTGAACCAACTTCAAAAATTGTCTCTGTGCATAATTGTGCCCTGGCCACTGTTTTTCATGTGGAAGTGTATAGTGTATGAAGCCAGGACACTAGAGGCATTCTCTCTAGCTGTTTGTGTATGACATTTTCTGTACCACATCAGACTATTTGTCTGTCACATCCAGTGCACTGTCTAATTAGTGGTCAAAACATTGATTCTGAGAAAATGACCAAACCCTCTATTAACCAAGTTTGCAGAGCTTTACACAGGGACGGAACAAACACTTTCTAACTCAATCAGGGTGATTAGTTTGCAGTTTCAAGTGGTATTATCAAGTTTCAAGTTGTATTATCATTACACTGATTGGGTTGTCCTTTCTTGATAATTCTAATAGTGTAACAGATCTCTGAGATTAAACCTCTCAAAACAAACAAAAACAACCTCCCAATTTACTCAGCTGTCAAAGAAAACTGAATCTAGTCTGAAGATACTTTCCCATCTTGAACAGAAGGTGACTCTTAATTCACTGAAGCCGTCAAGTACTTCCATGTTCTTAGTAGAAGGGGATGAAGCGACATGCAATATTACATTGCCAAAAATTACATCAGCATTGTCATAATCATGTCATTACCCTCAGCAGAGGCCACGTGCTGCACTTGCATCCTTTGCCTACTGATTTGATATAGCATATATTGCCAGCTTCTGTATCCTAAGTAATGACACCTGTACTACACACCTAAATGGTTTAATGCTATCTTCTCCTTTTGCTGTAATGAGCCCATTCAATAATGAAAGCCTCTGAATGTTTGTGTTGTCAGATTAGCTTTAAATGATGTTCAAGAAAATATTTTCCTTTCCCGCAACATCACAACAAGGCAGTTCTCAGTGGGGCTGACAGTGCTGCTCACAGTGAGAGTTTCCTCACTTCGAGCAGCAGCTGCTTCACCCTGTTCCCAACAGAAGTGAAGCCAACTGTCCCTGCTGAAAGATGGGGGAGACTCTACGCTCTACTGAGAGTCCCAGTGTGAAGTGATGAACAGTTTGAAAGGACCATTCTAACTGTGGGCAGCTCAGGTGTCTTGAAAGCTCCATTTGGAGCATCGTCTGAAGGAATAAATTAAACACCAGGGGTTTTTTAAAGGGAAATTTTTTTTAGAACAAGTATAATAAAGGTAAAAAAAATCTTGAAAAAATCGTCATACATTATCTACACAAGATTTCTGTGATCTTTAAGTAGACTAAAAATCTGTATTAACTAATCCATTATTGAGGCTATAGAAACAAACAAAAGATCAAACCCAAAGTGTCAAGTTTCTTAAAGAACTCATATTTAAGAATAGTTAGTAAATTAATTAATATATTTACTTGTAACTTCTCAGGAAATTCACTATGTTCCCTTACAGTAAATGCTGCAATTCTTAAAGTACGCTGTGCTTCTCACGTATAGCAAAACCACCAAATCTGTATTTTAAATACAAAACTCAGAGTAGCTGTAAGTACACAGGCATGGCAAGTACCTCCATAGTACATACTAATTAATTTTATATTTATTTATTAACTGCTTTTTGTCATTGTTCTGATTACTTCCTTTGACTGATGAGGTCAATGTGCCAAACAGGGTTGAAGCAATCACAAGATAATGTCTGTAGAAATTAATCATTCATTAATAACTGCAAATGCAGAATGGTGTACAAATATTTTCTTAAATCTCTAGGGCTTCTGAGTGTCAGCTCTTTAAGCATCCTGAGCTTTATTACTAGTTAGCTCTTTCACAGAAAGGCTTCAACTGACTTTCAGACACTGTTGACACTGAGTGCTCTGTACTGACAGACATTATGTCTTCATTGCCAAAAACAAGCAGTGCTTCAATATTCAAGAGGTTTACTCCAGGTATCTTCCTCAATGTGGAACCTCAGGGAAGAGAAAGCACAGGGGATTTTATGGCACTGTGGCTAGCTGTGGTCCATACAGTGCATCTCTTTGGAAAGTACCTCTAACAGCTACATCATGATAATAATTTTGATGGGAACTTAATAAGCAGTAGCTGTCTTTATTTAAAAATTTAAAAAAAAAAAAAAAAAGACCACATCAGTTCTTGAGGTGCAATCAAAGTCATTACAGAAGAAAACCCAGGCCTCAGGATTTCCATTCTAAAGAGAAAGGTAAAGGAAGAGTGGGAAGTAGAAGGGAGGAAAGATGAGGGGCTTATTTGAATGAGGAACTCTCCCAGTGTTATTCCAGGGCAGTTGTTTCAGGACAGTTCTCCAGGTAGGCATTAGTACTCCAGAATAAAAATTCCTTTCTCTGGCATGATTTCTATGTCTTTGATAGTGCTTCAAATCTCCCCACACTTGCTTTTATCTGTATTATAACTGTCTCACTGTAATAAATCATCAGGGGCATCACTCTCCTGACGGATTCTTTCCTCTCCACATCCAGCTAAACAGTTTTTACCATTCTTTGCATACCATAACTTACAGAGGCTCTGGAATAGCAGCACACTTGTAGCCACTGCTTTGAGCCTTCTAAGCACTTTGCGATTTCAGCTGGTAGTTTGAAGGAGATTTCTAAGGAAACCCTCAGTGCTTCAGGAGATGGTGTTAGTGACTCATATAGAATCAAGCCCTTTCCTCAATACTGAATGATGTGCCCTAGCACATTTCTTGCACATGAGACCCACAGTTGTAGGTTGATTGCTTGTGGTCATCAATTATCCTTCAGCTAATTGCATAAGCCTAAAGGCATTTTGCCCTGATGGCCCAGGCAGGTCAGTCTGAGTACAGTTTGCCTTCTGCATATCTGACATTTCAGTTTTAATTGGGCAGTTACTGCTTCTGCTCCTAACCTGCTGTGCACTGCTGAAAAGTGCTGAAGAATGGATTTCATTGTTAGGGGAAGGAATAGATAGAGAGTCAGGGAAAGCAGCAGCCAAACAGGAGGTACTCTGCAGGGTAAATCTGGGGTCAAAGGACAGTCATCATATTTTAACATTCAGGCTTACCAACTCAGCTAATCCATACCAGGGGTGTCCGGAGAAGTGTTATTTTCAGTGAGACTGCAGCCAGAAAACCCAAGAGTTCATACCAGGGCTTCTTAATTAAAGCGCTGGGTAGCTGTAGCAAGAGAAGGCAAAGGAGCAGCTGTAATCCTTTAAAACTCACCAGGCAGGAGCTACAGCAGTGTGTGGCCCCTGCCAAGCACTGCTGCAAACCCCCCAGTGGAGCCTAGCAGGACACCAGAAATCCAGTGTGAGTCTGATCTTAATTCATGATTTGCAAAATGCATTGGGAATCTCCTGGAGTGAGCAGTGGTTGTTTTCCTAATGACTTACTGATATTTTGAACAGTTTCTGTTTGTAAATTTAATTTTATCTTTTTGTTTGAAATGCTTTTTAGCTTTTGAGCAGAATGTTCTTTTGAAATGTTGTTCCCCTATTCAATCTAGATCTTGGCATGACATTTTTAAGGAAGTGGTTTCAATGCATCAATTTCGGCTCTGTAATCTTAGATGCTTAATTGACTTGAGCTTCGGAAGCGCTGAGTATCTACTTCTTTCTAAGTTGCAGAGATGACCAAAGTTCAACCACCTTCTCACAGAGCAACCAAGGAAACAGTATTCCAAAATTTAAAGAATGCTTTGTGGATATTTGGAGATTAGCTGCTTTTACAAAGATGATCCCTTTATTGAATATAATAATTGTTGTAAAGCTAAACTAAAAAGCAAGGCTCATCTTCAAGAGAGCCTACCATAATCAAATATAGCAAGATGTGCAATAGTAATGAATCTGAACATTGTAGTCCTTAAATCTGATTGCAAGTAAATTAGATACAAGCAGAACAAACTGCTAGAGACCAAAGCAGAAAATGGAAGTGCAGTGAGTATAATAGAGTTTTGATTTTTTTCACCTGGAAGCAGAATTGCAGTGTTGATAATATTTTTAGATTTACTCATTTTGGATAAAATTCACCTCATTCATCATGGAAATAATCACAGTAATCTGTATTTTGAGTGGTTAAATCTCCTTGCAGCAGTACACAGGCCTTGTTTAAATGTTGTGACGAGTACTTCTTGCCACTGCTAGTTTTCTCACTGCAGAGCCCTTTCCACTGTTCACAATGAATCTTGAAGCGTGAGAACTGCACAGTTCCTACAGTTTATAGCTCTCAAAACCTTCTTCTGCAGACTTTCTAAAGTATGTAGGAGAAGAACATCTTCTCAAAGGCTGTATGAAGTACATGGCCTACAGTCTTTTCCATTATGCCTAGCAGAGGAAGTTTTTTTCCAGTTTGGAATTTTCCCCTTCTTTCCGCTTTTGCATTGTTTTCTGAATTCCAGCTACAAATAATCAGTTTTTTGAAGTTACATAATGAGGATGTTAAGCACACAGAGGTCAGGAAATAATGATTGTAAAGATAGCCTCATTTTAGTGTGTGTTTTGATAATAGGCAGCTGTATAATTGGAGTCTAGCACTGAAGTCAATATCATCTTATGAATGCATATTGAAAGGAAATCTCAAATCATTTAATGCAGATCTTCTACCTGAGTGGTTTGCCATATGTCTTTGATCTAGGCGTGTGCATAATTTATATAATTGCCTGAATGAGACTTGTGTCTCTTCAGAGTACCCACTGTAGAAAATTGAGGTTACATTCTCATCTTGTGTGATTTCGAAGTTAACCCTGCTGTAGGCAGGGGCTTGAACTGGAGGATCACCAAAAATCCCTTTTAATCTAATTATTATATGACTCCATAAACATTTCTGACCCACTTGTTTCTGTTCAGAATTTCATTTGCTTCAAGCAATTTGCCTTATGAATAGGAAAGACAGTGAAAGAGTAAGGAGAAAAGATGTAACACAGAGTTACAATAACTAGTCCAACAGACTGTCAATAAGATATCAATTCCCTGATTTTTTTTATTTTTTTTCTTTTAACTCTTCTGCATGAGATGATTTTTCAATTACCATACCAATGTCAGCATAGTGTATTCTGGAGTGTGACTGTAGGAACAAATGTGCATGATGTTTTACTGTGTTATGGAAGAAATAGCATGCTTTCCTCCCCTCATAAACCATAATGTGAGGTTGAATAAAACAGCTGACTGCTTGAAATCTGTACACACCCATTTCTCAGCCTGAGGGTAAAATCAAGGTAAAACAATTGTGCTCTCATGGTTAAGCGAACTGATGGGACCAAAGCAAATTCTCAGGAGAATCTGTGAACTGGTTTGTACCTGTTATAGAACATGTTGTGCCTCTGCACCAATTACCTATCTTAGGGTATATTCAGCACATCCAGAGTTCCCACTTGCTGCTCAAGACCCTCATGGGCTATATAGAGTCCTTTTGCATGGAGTCTCCTCTAATTTCATCACCACTGTCTGCTAGACTTTTACCTCAGTAAGTGTGCCTTGGAGTGGACTCACTTATAAAAACTGGATTTTCATTGCCTTCCATTTTATCTTCTGTACAAAGCCAATACAAACACAGTGAGTAAATTGGAATTACAGTAATCTGCCTGCAGTTGCCACACAGACAAATGTAAGAGTACATTTTCTCTAAACTTTTTGAATTGGAATTGTGCTCACTACTTAATGGGCCAGAATCTGCAATGACTAGGTTAAATGGTTAAGGTTTCAGATAAGGCAGCATACAAGGCTTAATATGAATACAAAAGCCATGAATGTGCATTTTTGTTTTCATTAAAGCACCTTTGAGATTTAAGTACCACTATTCAGTGGTTTGTAGGTAAACTGTGTCACTGAGCAAAAAAGGACTGGAGAAACTGTCCATTCTGTACTCACTCACCAAGGTTAATTAGGTGTGTATCAGTAACTTGCAGAGTAGAGGATGGGGAGGAGAACCTGCAGTGCTTTATGCAGTTAGCAAATCTTAACTACTTCAAGGACACAATAACTTGGATTTAAAAAAAAAAAAAACACCAAACAGTGCAGATCTTAATGATGTCCTTTACCTGGGCAATGTGCTGCAAGTCTGTTCCTCTAGATGCAAATACATTGTTAGCTCTGTACAAAACCAAGCTGGCCTGTTTTTAGCTTGAGGCAAGATACCAGCAGATACCAGCCCCACCCAACTCATATTTCATCTCCTCAAGAAGTAGTTCATGTGTGGCCCACTGATTCCATATTCAGAGCCAGATTCTCTACCCTCAATTTAAAGCACTGAGTCCTTATGACATAGCCTTGAATATCTCATGAAGTATCTTATGTTTGCCTCTTCAGCTTTGGAAAATGTCTCCTATGAGGCATTTCATCGGAATCTTTGTCTCCATATGGATAGGTACAGTTTCTTAAATGAGAGCTAAGTCGGTGTCTTTGTCCAAAGTTGCAAACCCAAGTGCTTGAACTGAGGCTCCTAAGCCTCATAGGCAAGTCTGTACTTTAAAATGGCTTAAATGCTGAAAGTTGCTAAATATGCAAGGATCGAACAGACTTCAGGGTGAGCTATAAAAAGTCAAACTCGCTGCAAACTTGTGCTTTAAACTGGAAATACAAGCAGGAGTGAAAGAGCATAATGTTAGGCCAGCTCATACTTTGAGAGGGTGCTGTGTATTCTTTCCACGGAAATCTTTAAGTAGGTAGTTCACTGTCAATGCTGTTTGACCAGTGTATAAATTCCAGCTTCAGCTGGCACCTGCTGATGTTTATGGGTGCTCCTTGTCACCCACATGCACACAGCACACATGTCAAGTGTACACAGACCAGCTCATTTGGATTTGTGTTTGCCAAAGAAGACACAACACACACGCCACCTGAAGTGTGCTCATGGGACCTCTGTTCCTCCATTCAGGCATACTGCAGATGAACCTCTTCCATTTATAATCAGATCCCTAGGGATACACATGTTCAAATATACTTCTGCTGAGATGTGTTCAGGCTTGCATGTAGAATGCCTACTCCTGTATGAGGATAGAAAAAGCACTTCACATGATGCTGTGTTCACCTACTCATGCAGGTAATGCCACATTCTCACACACATGCAGTCTGCTGTTTTCCATGTATGTATTATAGCAAATAATTTACATCTCTTTCTTCCCATCCTGCTTAACATGCAAATACGGATAGCACATCAAGATTAGAAATAAATGTAGCAGAATTACTTCAGTCAACCTGAAATGTCGAATGACTCATTCACACCCTTTGCACAGTGTTCCCTTTTTGTCACATGCAATCTATTGAGTAGTCTGAAGGCTGTGTGGTTCCCTGCTGCAGAGCACCAATCGATTACTTGCTCACTGAAGGAGTAGGACCGTGATTATTTTTGCAGGGTGTACAAGGGCTATGCAGAGAGGTTCCAGGAAGCTTCATTGCTATGATGGTGCCCACACTGTGGGAAGGGGAAATGTAGGATGACAGACTTGATCAACCTATAAGGAACTTTTTGTGTTTAATTAAGTTTCAGTCTGCATGTTAGTTCAGTAACCAATGTTCTTACATCATGGTATGACCCAGATATTTTTATTCCAGATGAGAACCCATTCTAATTTGATATAATTCAATTTTGAATTAGAATAAACAAGAATGTGTTGTTCCTAAGTCAGAGTAAAAGTGTCTACATGTTAAATCATTCAGGAACTGCTGCTGCACTTAAATTTCAGAGGTATCATAATCCACATGAACTAACAAATGCATTGACAAACATGAAATATGTTCCACACTTCTACTTAAAATGGCACAATCACTGTGCAGAGAGAACCCCAGGAATAGTAACAAGCTGGCATTCACATTTATCTTATAATGAGAAGAAAAGTTGGATTGACTATTGGAGTTGCATCTTTAAATGTATGAATTATTGTAACTGGTTTCTTTTAAAACCCCTTCAGAACCATTCCCAAATGAAGATGCAAGTGGGCTGGAAATTTATAGAAAAGGCTGTTTTGTAGCACTTAGGCCATGTGAAAGGGGTGCTGTGTTTAAATGGAAATTGAGCTGTGAAGCAAGATCATTAAGCAGAAAAAACATAGTTAGTACGACAGAGAGGCTCAGAAGGTAAATATGCAAGTGGTGACATGCAATGAAGGTATCCCAGCCGTGCTCATTATGCCACAACACAGATACCACTGGTGACATTTCAATTTCTCTGTCCTTACTTAAATGTGAAGCTTTGTGTGTGTATCAGTGTGTCAGTTCTTCTCAGAACAAAGGTGGCTGTGAGCTGAAATTATCTATAACATGTCCAAGATAAGAGGGCCATAAAAACCTAGTTATCACATTACCCATGTTTGTGTTTCCAATATCATAGCTAAATGTATGTTGAGGAGACTTTTGTATTTCATTCCTTTATAAAAGTACAAAAGGAGAGAAAAAATATATAAGAGAAAAGAGGCAAGACTAACTTTTCAGTAGAAAAACTGTGCATCTGTGCAGTCAGATGCGATTTTGTACAAAAACAAATTTATGGTTAAAAGGACAAAGAAACTTTACTTTTTCTTACTGAGCTAACGGTAGTTTTACTTCTGTGCAAGATCATATCTGTTGGCACACAGTGTAATTTTAGTGGCAGAGTTCCATATTTTTCACAATTATTTGTAATGGCAGGATTAATCTTGCATCAAAAAAAAAAGGCCAAGGAAAATAGCAGCTTCATCACTAATTTTGCTTTTTTCCATTTGACAGAAACCCAGTATTATGTCCCCAGCAGTATATACTAGCAGATTTTCATAACATTCACATATCCCACTCAAATGTATTCCTCCAATATAGAGTCCAATATAAGATTAAAAACTATTTTTATTAGATTGGATCAATGCCTTAATGTAATGACTTCTCTAAGTTGTGCTATGCCCGGAAATAAAGAAGTTATAGCCTTCTGTAGCGTCTTTCATCTTTTACATAAAGAAGAGCAGTTTCTTAAATGCTGTGGAAATGAACCAATGGCATAAGGTGAACTTAGTCGTATTTTAGCACAAATATTTACAGGGTTTTTTCCTAGATTTCCATTTCATGTTGTGAAGTGCATGATTGCACAAGACCAAGGGAGTTTACCATTCAGATGCACATCCAGTGTGTATTCACATGCAGACCTGCAAGAACACCAGAATTCCTCATCTCTTAGTTACAGTGCAAGAGCTCAGACTTACAGAACAGCATGCTGGAAACTAAGTTTTTTTAAAATCCTCTCTCTGACAGTCAAAATTGGAGATAATGAATCTAAAGTGTTCTTTCCCATATTTAGACACCCAAATACAAGGAAAACACCTTGGAATATCTTGATCTATTTGTAGGTGGGTTTTATTGTCTGTGGTTGGTTGTTTTTAATCAAGTCTGATAGGACCTGATTCTTGATTCTGTTTTGACTCTTTTGCTTTGGAAGTGACTTTTGAAAAGTCCTCCCTGATAGGATACATGTCTGAAATATAACATCACTTCTCATCCTAGTCTCTGGTATGATTGATTTGAGAAGTATAATTCTCCATCTGACTTGCAGCTAGCAGAATTCCCCAGAGCTGTTCACAGCTGATGTGATTCGGAGAAGCTTTGAAGGTATTTGAAATTACACCATAGAACAGTTTTAGGATAAGTAGTCCCAGGATTTCACAGAACCCAAACATGATCTAATGCCTGTTTGATCCCTCTTGACTGCAGCCTTTTACTAAAAGGAGATCTTTTTTGAGGATTAAGACCGTAAAGGGCTACACCTGCATAAAAGCAGATGTAGGTACACATGCACAGGTTCCAGAACAAATTCAGAGATGTACATTTTGTCCTTTTTCTGGTCTACATCCATATATCATCTAACGAACCTCCAATATTAGTGCAAGTATGCTAAACACACACGGTTCATTGGTATATTGGTATGGTGTATTGATAAGAGTGGTCTGTTGGGGCCCTAAATTTTGTGAATTCACAGGGTGCAAGCTCCACCTGTACACAGAGGCAGATCCCTTGCTTACACACATGCACATACACAGTGGGAACAGGACTGGTTTTCTGATAACCACACGCTTGCACTATAACACATACCAGTCAGTGCTGAATCTTACCAAGAGAAGATGAGAAAAATTGAGAGGCAGTTAGCAAGATAAGGTATGAGGAGATTTAAAAGAAAGTGGCATAGAAGGAAGTGGCTACACTTTTCATACTTCAGTTGTTTGTCTGGAGGGCTTGAGAAGGAGCTGCTCGACAATCGTGCCAAAAGAGACGATTCAAAGCAACTTCCCATCAGGTGGCATTCCTCAAGTGTCTGCTCTTTAGGAGCAGTCAGGGAAAATTCATTCTGTGGGAAGCAGTTAATGGAGCTGCATTACGGACCCCGTATTGCTCTGTCTGATAGAGAGACAGCAGGTTCACTTGGGCAGCTCCAGAGCCCTGATCAGTTCAGATTAGGGGCACATCATCTGTCTGGCTTAATCAGCCATGTTTAGATATATTTATCATGATTAGAGGGATGTAGTGCAGGGAGGGGGAAGAAATAAAAGTGAGATTACTTTTCTCTGGCTTCAAATGGAAGCTTAGCAAATCCCACTGAGTCAATAGGTGCTCATCAAAGGGAGAATTTAAATCCTGGAAAGGAATGTTTTGTTGAACACTCCAGCACCAGATTCAAATCACTGAAGAAGAGTCTCTTTTTTCTCTCACTTTCTTTCTCCCTCTCCCACTTGCATGCAGCAAAGAAGAAAATCAGCAGCTCATGCAACCCATGTAGATTTTGGCTTGATAGGCCTGCAGCTCCTGCTTAGCTTATCTTTAGCTCAAATGTTAATAGTTATTTCAAAATTAGCCATCATCATAATAGCGTAGATATCTGACTCCCATGTTCTTGCCATGTTTATCATTCAAGAATGCTCAGGGTACCACTGCAACAGTCTCTAGGACTTACTTTTGTACTTTAGTTAGTGTTCAGAGGGGATGATATTAAACAAATTGTAGAGACTGGGAAAAAGTTCTTTTTTTATCAGTAGCACTGCTTCTGTTTTTTAAGATTTGAACACTGTAAAGAATAATTAGCACAATGTATTCTAAAGTGAGATGTGCCAAATTGGTTGCTGGTGTAAATTAGTATAGTCCATAGGTGATGGTGGAGATCAACTGATTAACTCTTAAGAGTCTCTGAAAGAGGTGGTATTGGCTTCGAAGAGAACAGCAAGGAGGAGAAAGTTTTCTTAGATCTTTCTCAGTACTGAGGATGATCAGAAACTAGTCCTGCTGGCAGAAGGCTCCAGAGCAAAGGTCAAGCTGCAAGATCTATGGTGTCTTGCCCTGAGTAACTCGCCCTCTTTGCTCTTAGATAAGTGTAGGACAGGCTTGTAAAATGTGCTCTTATGAGGAACATATTCTGTTCATTATTTCCTGTGGCCTCCAGCCTTCTTTGGGCTTGCAGATTCCTCCAGATTTCCAAGTGAAGGCACAGATTGCTGTATGGTGAACAGAGGCTTCCTTGACAGTGAGCTGGATCTCCTTTGATGTCAACAGCCTATCCTTAAGACACAGTTGATGGGCCTAAGCTGACAGAACACTACAGAACACAGCAGGCGTGCTTTGGCTCTGTACCCTCAGAGCAGCTGGCAACACAGGAGCTATAAGGCAGTTCTTTGTGCCTGAACTTTTGGACAGCCATGCAGCAGTTAAAGAAAGTCTGTGGAAATTTAGAAGAATCATTTGTTAGTGAATAAAAATATGTCAAACTTCCCTTTTCTTTGTTGTAATCTACTCCTTCCTCCTCTGCTCCTCCAGCCGGTTCTGTGACAGTTCAGTTCTTGTGATCTCGTAATTGCTGTCAAGATGATAATCTGGGATGTCACAAGCATGGCTCAGTGTAATCACCGTACAAATGCAGAAGGTAGAGAACCTGACTGACAAGAATCAAAAAACTGCTAATGAGACACTAATAATGCAGTAGCAGGAGTTAGGGGGTAGGGAATGTAGAAGAGAAAGTTGGCAGGTTTGGAAGAATTTGAAGAAAATATTTAATATCATCAAGTTTGTCAGTACTTCTTTAGAATAGAGAAGTAGAGGATCATAACCATATAGTCCCAAAGAAAAATCTCTGAGAAGTGCAGAGATGCTCTTCACCTGAAATGGTAGGGGGTATCTTTGGAGATCAATTAGCAGAATGATGGAAGTGTTGTAGGAATTAAATAGCAATTTAACACTGTTGTTCAGGACTAAAGCCACATTTCCATGCAGTACATGGTGCCACATTAATGGCACCAGGCAGTTGAAGCTGTATGCTCTCCTGGTACAGGCACATCCATAGAATTAGAACAGTACTCTTACAGTTAAAGCTTATTCCTGTAAGAGAAATGACTTCACACATTTAATTGAAATAGCTGTACCACATGTGCAAGCACAGTAGGCTGTAGACATATCAGCTAAACTGAATGTGGTTTGTGAGGGTGATGGTGACAAGATCAGCACTAGAATAGCAATAGCTATGCAACTGATGCTGTTGACTGAGCTTTTTGAAAATCCTGGAACATGATCAAAGAGGACTGTTGCAGGTGAGCAACAAGGTACCGAGCTTTCAAGACAATCTTTGCTAAGAGGAAGCATAGCAAATTGGGACAGAGCTCTTTCCAGATCAGTTCATGGAGCTCTGCAGAGAAGCTTTTATAGCCCTGCCACTCCTGTGCACTCAGTCCTGAAAAAAATAACTGCCCACTAATGACCTGTCACTGTGGACAGCCTGAGCAGCTGTTTGCAGAGACCAAAGCAGTGAGAGGATGGATTGCTCTGTGTGGAGCATATCTGAATGTAGAAACAGGAATAAATGGGAGATTGGGAGAGACTAGACAGCCTCCATTCATAACATTCAGCTTTATGTGGATTTACAGTCCTGATGCTCCTGAATCCACAGATACTGAGTTATTACTTACAACAATTATTTACAACAATTGACATCTCTCTTGTTTCCACACTTTGACTTCTGTTGGCAATGCTACTTTCAGGAGGTAAACTAATTAAGAACACGGGGAAATAGTTTTCATTGAGGACTAACAAAACCTGGCCACTTAATTCATCATATATTACCAACTCAAATAATTCATAGTAGACAATGTATTTAATTTGTTTTATTGAAAATAACTTTTTTTTCCCTTTTCTCTCCTTTTTTCCTTTTCTCTTTGTTGTTGTTTTGGTTTGGTTTTTTTCTGGCTGCCCCCACGCTCCCCAGATAGAAACTGAAGTGAATAAAATGTCTTGGAAAAAGATTTTTCTCTTGAAAATTTCAACCCAGCAAGAAATTACTGACATTTTCTTAGGCAGTTTTCAGGCATGTTTGCAGACTTATTTTAGGTCACTCACTGAAGTGCAAAAGCAGGTGTAAGTTATCTGCATCAAGCATTTTAAATCCAGGGCTTCCCAGACTCTGTCATAGCCGTGATTCAGCTATCCCATCTGGATTGTGCCAGTAGTAAGAATAAGAAGCAAGACATAAGAAGTCTGCAGCAGGTACCTGTGGAATAACCTGTCAGCCTGGGCTGGGCTTTACCAGTCATCTAATAGAGATTGGCTAAAACACAGATGCATGGAGTCTGACATCCTTCCCATAAGGGTTGTTTCCATTATTTATGGATGAAATGTGTGGATGTTTCTTCATACTTTTCACCACAGCTGTGGTGGATGTCTTCTGCAACATGAAGAGGTTAATGTGTTACAGTAACTGGGACAGAGGGGGATTATATAGAAATGGAGAAAAAAGAAAAGAGAGTTATTCCTTATTCTATTGTATTTCCTGTCCTTTCTCATTGTTGGGAGCTTGCCACTATTGAGTGTTTTGTTTAGAGTATAGAAAGCCACATCTTTTATGGCTTGACATTAAATAGATTTAATATTATAATGGAATAGTTCTGGATATATAACAGGAATCCAGGCAGTGTTTTGTGACATTGTCAGGCAGTGAGAATGAGTGACAACTCACAGCAGCGTTCTTGCTGGGGGGCCCATTAGATCACATCATGGTAGAAACAGAGAAAATAGGTCGTTCCAATGTGTAACATAATGTAATTTGTCATGCTGTCCACAGACCATGAGAATGCACATAGCTTAAAACCAGGAAGGCTGGGAGAATTGGTGTCCCACCCATCTGTACAGAAATTTTTATTCCTGATGTGCTGATAGACACATGTAAAATTCTATGCAATGTGGCAAGAGCTAGCTGCTCTATTCTCCTTATGGCCCCAAGATTTCTGCACTGTATATTTTTTCAGCAAAATATATTGGAGATTATCCTTTAGATGGAGTTCTCAAACCCTGGCTGGTTTGAGTGCTTGGTAATTTTCACACTCCCCCTGTTTGGAGTTACAGATATTCCAAGGAGATTATTGTCTCCCCAAAGGGCAGTGTGTGGGGAGACTACCACCTACCAGCCTGCTGCTGGACTGATTGTCTTGGACTAGCACATTGGAGTGTTTTTGGTGAAGTAACACGACTTATAAGAAAGGATGACTTGGGTCAAGTTACAGTTCCACGCAGCCTATGATGCTGTGCCTAGCAACAGCAGTTTGGGGAAGGAGGGTAAGAGCAGGACAAGTTAATAGCAAAGCTGCTTCTCCTATGGCCTCCCAGATCCCAACGCTCTTGGGAATGAACTCCTAGTGCTTACGTTATGAGAAATGATGGATACCAATTTTGTGTTTACCTTTTCCATGATTCTCATTATTTCCTACATTGCTTTTGCATTTATCCCTCTGACAGCTTTTTTCCAAGGGTGAAGGATTCTAGTCTGTTTAATTTGGTCCTTCCTTCTTCGGAAGCTTTCCATTCTTTTGGTCATCTTTAATTACTTTCTCTCTACTATTTCTAATGCTATTGTCCCTGATTTTGAGATGGAGGGATGAGAACTGGCTTTTGTATTCAAGTTACAAATATTCAAGCAGGTGCCCCAGGGATTTGTACAGCAACGTGATGTTGCCTTCTTGCTTGTTCTCTATCACTTTCCAGACACTTCCTAACCTGCCTTTTTGATCTCCACTCAACTGGCACTTTGATAGAACTATGCACAGCAACTCAAAGGTGTCTTTCCCAAGTGGTAATTGCTAATCTTAAGTTCATTAAGGTGTTCACATAGTTAGGTTGTTTATTCCCAGGTCCACTGCTTTGCAGTCGTCAGCATTGAGATTCATCTTGTGTTTCAACAGTGTTTTTAAAACCATCTGCAAGGCTTTATAATCAGATTTAATTTGTATTACCCTGAGGTTTTTTTCTCATCAGTAAGTTTTGTCACTTCGTGTTTTCCAGGTCATTTATGAATTTGTTTCCTAACTTTAAATCTGTTGTTAATCCTCTATACGACCTTCCCTCATGTTCTTTGAGAGCTTAGGAGGCTTTTTTAAGAGTCTTTGGTGAGCGACTTCATCCAAAAGGATTTAGAAATGCAAGTTTTATATCAAGTGATCACCTATATCTACATGCACATCAGCTCCTTCAAAGAACTCAATCAGATTTGTGCAATATGACTTCCTTCTACAAAAGCTGTATGAGGGGGAATTGCTATGTTCTTTCTCTCATATGGCCAGTAATTCTTTTCTTCATTATTCTTTCTAACAATTTCAGGTATACAGAAATCAGATTTCCTGCACCTTTTACATCCCTTCAGAACACCTCCCAAACACTGGCATTGTGTTTGCTGCTTTTTCTCCCAGTACCAAGGCTGAGCTAGGTCTTGGATTGTATGCCACAGGTTAATTGTTCAGCCTTTACTATTTCATGTTCAGTTTAGATTTCAGTCAAGATTTCTAAAATATAGAATCCTTTAACTTACTCTTGTTCATTTAGTGCTTTTTTTTCCTAAAACCTTTTCTTCCAATTATTCAGCTTGAGATGGTTCCCCTGGCTCTTCTTTGCAAAGAAAACCATGGTGTGAGAGCCTCCTTACATCCCTATGGAAGATGCATGGATGCAGAGAATTAATTTAGCTTTTGTGCTTCATCCTTATCTTCTCTGAGCATTCTTTTTACATCTCAATCATCCAACAGCCTGACAGGCACACTTTGGCAGGCTTCCTGCTTCTTTTGTCTTTGAAAATAATTTTATTACATGTTTTTATGTCTTCAGCTATTTGTTCCTCAAGATATGCTTTTCAACGGACTTACGGTTTCTCAGTTAGCCTAGGAGATCTGTGCTCATTTCTGTTTTCCTTATTTGGGTAGAACCCACACTTTTTGAGGGATAGTACCCTCCTTTATTCATCTGTTAAACCACCCTGGGCTAAAGCAACAGCAAAAGGCAGGTCCTTTTGAACTGACACCATCATTTTACATATGCAGTGTACCAGGTATTTCCAACATCGGAGACTGATAATTGTCCACGCTCCACTGTGTCCTGTGACAGACACTATTCTGTGCCTGTGTCCCCCATGCCCACTCCTGACTTTCTTCGTCCACACACGTGGACCTGTTCCTGATGCATCACATTATCAGTGTAGGGAGGAGCCTGATACAGGCTGAGCTCTCCTTCTCTTCCGTCCCTTAGGTGGTAACGCACCTCCTGCTTTCTAGCCAAGTGCCAGAGGAGAAGAGCGCTCCTACGAGGTACAGGGTGAGCATCGTTTGAGACTTGAATGGGGGAAGCAGTGTGGGAAAAGGTACTAAGGAGAAAAGGGTGGGGTTGGAAGGAGAGGTCAAGTACTGTCCAGTAGGGGAAGAGCATGGGATCCCAGGGTCATCTGGTTTATCAGCTTCACAACAGGGCAGTGCTTTTGCAGGACAAATCTCTGTGCCTTAGCCAAATCTGGCCAGTTGGAAACTGAGGGAGGAGGTGGGCAAACAGAAGAAGGTGCTTCCCCACCACCCTAGTCCTCCACACCAACCCTTTCAGGACAGCAAAGATTTGTGATTTTACACTCTCAAAATATTATGTGATACTGTGTTACTCTCTCTGGGGTTGCTGTTGCACCAGCTTCCCATGGTGCTGCTCGACTCTACTCTGTTGTGACTGGAATTAGCACAGCAAACCCAGGTTCCCCAGGGAGATTAAGCACCATCCTAGTCGGGGCATTTCTTACTGACTGCTGTTGGTTATAGAGTCCTGAAAGTTTGTTTGTTCTGAGAATCCAGTTCCTAGGAGGCTTATTTTGTTTGCACGCAGGCTCAGCCCAAATGCTATGCATTGCTTTGGATGGCAGGATAGCCAGGAGTTAAATGCAGCAGTTTAGTGCTTTAAATGAGTGCTTTAGCGACTGGTTCTTCCTTCTAAATTTTACCCTCTTATCACTGACAGTCAGTGGAGCTGCACCGTTAACTCCGTAGCATGAGGTTTGTGTTTTTGGAACGAAATATTCCCATGCCACTTGTATGTGGCTTAGCTGGTGAAAACAAAGCTGTTATCTATCCCAGCTCTTGTAGATAGCACGTCCCTTCCCCATTGTTTCTGCTGAAGTATCATCTGAAGTTTCTGTACAGATGTCCAGGGTTCAATCCTGTCCCCAGTTGCTCATCAGTCCAATAGGTTGTTCTTGCAGAGCTGAACAAAGACACAGTAGCTCACACTATATATCTTCATGCAAAACCTCACTAGATGAAGCTTCAGACTGGAGTCGTATGCTATTTTTTATGCTACAGGCATCAAAATAAAATTTTCTGTTCATACGGCTCCTTTAAGCGAGCACATTGTTATAACTATGCTCTCCTTCTGATGTTAATATGTGAGATTGAGCAGGGCTGAGCCTGGGCAGTCCCTGAGTGATAAAACTCTTCATAGATGGTGACCTTCCCTGGCACTGTTACAGCTAGATTTTGACCCAACATGGTGTAGGGTAGTAGTATTAAACTCTTTGGGACGCTGCTGTCTGACTGTGTTGCTCACTGACATGATTCAGGCCTTGGCATTTTCCATCAACAGAGATGCTGATATTCTTTGCTCAGGGAATGGAATTCTGCCAAAATAAAATGCCTACCTTGAGCACTGAAAACCGTGATGCTTTTCACTCTGTTTGTGAACCTTCTATTGCACCAGTCCCACAGAATTGTACTAGCCTTATGCCCCTTGATCTGGCCTGTTACAATAGAGAACCACAGAGAAAATTCCCCTCCATGCAGAAAGCCAGTAAAAAATGGAGGGTACTGGTCAACTCATGGTCAGAATGGAAAAATCCCACTTTGAACGTTGCATAGGCTTCATGCTAAACTCTGTACAAAGGTGATTTTCACAGAGAGTATTATGCAGTCTAAAATTGTCCTTGGTTATTCCAAAGCTTAAAGAAGTTGTACCAGGCAGTTAAAAGCAGAATCTGGCACTCAGTCTGCAAACTGCAGCACTGTCCTTTGGGATAAAAGGTGCTTGAGATATGTAAGTGACAATAGTAGTGAAAAATTTCCTGTCTGTGTTGCGGGGTGGTGTTCGGAGTCAGGCGCATGCAGAGAGGGAAAGAATGGGCTCCTGGCAGGGGAGTTTTCATGAGGGCCCAGCACTGACACATGTGGAGTGGGGATTCTCAAGTTACAGATGGAGGGAGGAACAGGATCAGAAAAACAGGACTGGTTTGAAGTTCAGGTGATGAAAAGTGGCAGGCTGGAGTTCAAAGACAGGATTATTGGCTAGTGTTGCTTTAGTAGTTGGTGGGGGAAGAGCTTAAGGCCAGAGCATTACTGCATTGCTGATTTATCAACACAGCCAACACTGTGTATGGTATTTGAGACACTTCTAAATCCAGCCGCTGGCAATGAAAAGCACATTTAATCCATGTGTTAGATTGTTTGAAGAGGTATCTGTCTCCTGGTCTCTCTCCTGAGGTTGGGATTTCTGAAATTGAAAAGGAAGTGAGAGGGAAGATTTTAACTGTTTAACAAACTCTTCTCCTTTGGGGAGGGGGTCACATTTCCAATAGCCCCTTTAATATTTGGGATATTAAAAAATGAAATGTTCTCTACCCTCCTACCTCCTGCAGAGAGAACCCCCACTGTCTCTTCTCTGTCTAAGACACAGAAATCAAAGACAGGATTTGTATTTAAATAGTTTATTGTTTTTAAGTGTGTTCTTTTCCTCAAGCTGGGATTAATGGTCTGCACTTAGGAGTTCCAGGATTCATCTGCATTGTTGGCTCTGATCTCTCTGCAGCAGGCCACCCCTGCAAGATAAAACACCGAAAACCAGCCCTTATTAAAGTAATTCTCCTTTAGTCTTTTTCTTCAGTTCTCTTACATGAAAGAGTATCATTGTTTAACTAGTTCCCTCAAGGGTTAATTCCCCCCCAGTTTAATACCCCTGTGCTCTGTTAGCATGCAAGGGGCTGACACTGGCTATGGGGGCTTATAGACTGAAACTCCAAAAATTTCTATGCAAGAATAGAGGAAAATTCTCAAATGAGGCCTGATCTGCACTGCAGAGTTACACCAATGCCTTGGAATAAGAACAGGACAGAGGGCAGACCTGATCTGCAAAGGTTATCCAAAGTAAGAATTAAAGAGCATCAGTAACTTGACAGAGGGAATAGGGAGTGAAAGTGTCTGGAATAGCTGGAAACCTGAAGATTGAAAATGTAGCCCTGATGTGCTTTAGGGTGTTACGGTTCAGCAGTATGTGTATTGAAAGCCTAAGGCAGCACGTTGGAATAGCAGGCATATAGCAGATCTCAGCTGAGCTACTTACTCAAACCTACATGGGAGGCCCCGACACTGCAGCAACCCCAGCTGCTGCAGAGCAGTTTCATGCTGAACGAGCAGAACTCTCTGTGGACTCCTAAAAACTTTGCCTTGGTTCTGCATAGCTCTCATCAGTCACATGAATACAAATTCACCTATAAGCAGCAAAAACTAGGGTGCTCACAGAATCCAATAGGAACCATGTAGATATTTTTATAGTTAGAAATGTGTTATAATGAATCTCAGAACTAATATCCAGTGATGTTATGTCCCTCTTGTGGATCACTTTATCCAGGCATCTTTAGTCAAGTGTAAAGGAACTCTGCAAGGAGGAAATAGACAACTTTGCCTATAAATAACTGCTTTATATAGCTAGCACACACAGAACCTAGCCAGGATTTAATGAAATATTAGGGTAAATATTAGCATACTCCTCACCTTTGTAAAGGCACCCAAGGATTCTTTGCAGGCATCAATCAGAAGGGAAGAGTCAACCTCCATGATCTGCCACCAGCTGGGTCAGCTCTGATGGCACCGACAACTCAACTCAAAGACCCCAATGATTCAAGATGAGTCCTCAGTTGGACTGACTGTCCCAATGAAACTTCATGTGGTTTTGTTTTTCCCCTCAGGTTTTATACATTGGTGGTTTTCCTCCTGAATCCCTGGGCTACTGCTGGTGCACTCCCAACAGCACTACCTCTCTGTCTATAATTTTTGTCCTGCAGACTTTCTCCCAGCTCATCCTCAGCAGTTTGAGCTAAGTTGCACTGTATCAAAGCTGGGCCCTGGATCCATCTTACACCAGTAGTTAAATCCCTGGGTTGTGTGTCAAAAGATTACAGGAGGTGGTGTAGAAAAGGAGGGTTATAGTAGCCTTTTGACTTTAAAGTGCTGTAATTTTAGAGCTTGCTCAGTATCTGCACTTTGTATTTTGGGGTTCTTGTATCAGTTCTAATAGAAGACAAGAAATATCTAACCCTACCTAGGGTTGTTCAAACAGTTTATTTCTAGGACTTTCTGGTTAAGAATGTTCTGGATCAGGCAAGTTGGCACTTCTCAAGCCATAAATTCTGGGTGTTTTTGTGAGAAGTGAGGTTAGATTACAGAGCCTGTGGCTTCGGGATCATTGTTCCCAGATGAACCCAGTTTAGAAATCATAGGAATTACTTCTATATTGGAGCTGCCTGATGGTATTCAAAAGCTGGGTTGCAAGAGCATTTACCAGCAGTGCAGTTGCTTAACATGACACTGCCTACCTATTTCTCATCTTGCCACTGGCAGCCTCACCTCTGGGCAGTGAGGTCTGTGAGCCAGCCATGGGAAATCAGTTACTCTGGATTGTAGGAGTGGTCCTGCTGGGGTACATCCAAGTTACATGAGCAGGAAGTGGTGAAGAAGCGAAGCTCATCTTGCCACTTCCCCTGACACATTGCTCTGGTGATGAAAAGCAGGCTTTGGTTTGCAGGCTCTCTAATACATTTCAGGCTCCTGGGTTACTAACAAACACTGAGGTAGGCTCTCTCTGCCTGCTTCATAATAGGGAATACAGCCTTTCAGCAAACAGTTTATCCTAGCTGAAAGTTGTGGTCATCCATGCTAAGCCATCACAAAGAAAAGACTCTTTCATCCTTCAGTAATGTGGCCTTTGTCCAAGAAAAAAAAAGAGTATTTATTGCAGGCTGTTTGTTTTATCCACGATTTGTCTCACTCTTGAGGTAAGGAGTAAGTCACTGCAGAGGGCAAAGGCAAATGCAAATGCATTTTTCTATTGCATGACAGTGATTTGTTTTATTAGGAACGCTGACAGAGTAGTGGTTGGTCTATACAGGTTTTTCCCCTGAGATTGCTGCAGAGAAAGAGATCTGTTGGAATAAGCATACACAATAGGTTGTTTGAACTTCTGACTTGAGCTAATTACAGCCTCGTCCATGCCCTCTCTTCTGCTTGCTGATGTCTTTTCATGTCTAGTAACTGATGTCTACCAGTGGTTGGTGCATGCTCATCCATATACAAGTGACAGCATTGCCTATAAGCTTTCCAGGGGCTAGACTCCACAGTGCCAGCAGCTCCTAAGTGTTGACAAGTATATACCTCTTCCAGCTTTGCTCTGCCACCAAGACGCAGTATGGAAGCCATTGCCAAGTTTAATTTCACTGCTTCTGGAGAAGATGAGTTGAGCTTCCAAGCTGGGGATATACTGAAGGTAAGTGCAGTCCCAGCCTTGACTAAATAACATTTTTGAGACTGGTGACAGATCTCTCTAGGCTCCTTGACAAAACAGATGAGGACATACATCTATAAACTAGGATACAAATTCAGGATACTCACCTGCCATAGAGTTGGCAGTAGGTCAACCAACAGTTCCCAGGTTACTTGAGTCTGTGTCCACTTTTCTTGATTTTGTTTTAAACTATGGATTTAGTTGCCCTGCAGCCCTCCAGCAGTCAGCAGACAAGGATAAATACCTTTGCTGGGGCAGAGATCAAGTTCTTTGGTAGACAGACTTTGAGGGTCCTGTCTGTTTTCATTGACTGTATAAGTAGTCCACAGTGACTACATTTAGATGACTTTGTCTAAAGGCAGGCAGGATGAATGCAGTCAAGAGAGATTGTTGTCTTCCTTATTTCCAACTCATAAACTGTTTAAAGCATAACTATTATCTCTTACAGAACTTATATCTAACTTTTAACTATTAGTAATTATTGTTAGTTGCTGCAGGGGTTTTAGGCAATTGCAAATAGAAGATGAAAAGTCCGTGTGAGAGTCTGTTACACACATAATGGAAGAGTTTAAGAGGTCCTGGCCTCTATAACACAAGATTGTTATATATGCTCTTGCAGGAATTTAGCAATGGGGCAATGGCAAATCATATACAATACAGAACATGTAAAAGTCTCTTTAAAGTTGATTTGCATCTGTTATGGTAGAACTGTTCTTGTTAACCCTGCTAAAGTCCCACAGATGAAGTCACTCAATGGTTCACCCTAGTTATTTATCTGCTTCTCAGTCACAAGCTGTTCCATTTCAGTTGAAAACACCTGAGTATTACTCCTCTCTAAGACCTTAATTCCTCAACTGCCCAAAGGACTGATGTACAACAATGGGATGTAAGACCTTGTTTGGCCAGGAAGCGTTTTCTACCTCCCTGTGCAGTCCAAGATATTCCAGATGTTGGGTCTCAGCCTTACATTTTCCATTATCACCATTTTTTATATTATTGGCCTTTTAACCTTGACACTTAGACAAAGTTGATCTCATCCAGACTCATTAACATCAGATTTTTCCAAAGAGCTGTGAGAACGTTCTGGAGAAATCATCACCTCTCTTCAGCACAGCTCTTATTCCTAATTCTTCCCCAGTATATCTCTACCATCCCGTGGCCTTTAACTGATACCTTCTTTCTCAGGAGACCATTCTCAGGAGACTTCTATCAAGTCCCTGGCTGGGGTGAGGGTATTGACCAGATCACTTTTCATTCTGTTCCTCAGTTTCCCTTTCTGTAAAATCATTATAAGCTAGTTTCTTTTCAAAGTACACTGGAAGTGCCTGATGAAAAAGTGCCTAATAACACTATACACCATTATTATTATTAGTTGGCGCAGAGAATTTACTACCAGAAAAATAGAACTGCCTCTTACTTTAATGTCCTTGAGGCAAACAAAATAACACCTTAGCCATAGTAGCAGTAAATTAGCCCTAGAAACAACTCTGTCCTGGCATACATACACATACACATACATTATACCCCATCATGAGCCCCCTCCTGCTGCCTGCAACAACCCGCTGATTTATAAAGAAGATAAGATGAAGTATTGATGTAGAGATTAGAAAACAGGAAACATGAGGCCCTCAACCAGCAGTGACAGGAGGAAATCCACCCTCTCACCCCCCACACATCCTTCTCTGGGAGGATGACACAATGTGAGAAACCTGCCAGTCCTGCAGTGACAAACAGCAGGTGGGTCTTTCTGGAAACCTCTCTTCCAACAGAGCATGGCCTGAGCATGAGCGGGAAGTAGTTCTCATACCCTCTGGTTGGCCACAGCAGTAAAAAAGAGCCTTAATCTGGCACCCAGGCATGAGGAAAGCAGTGAGTGTACAAGAAAGGAACTCCACAGCTCTCTATTCCCTAACTTTTCTGAATCCAAATGCTTAAAAAAGACCTACGTGGCAGGGAAGGCAACAGAGACTTGGCCCCAGAGACAGTAACATCCTGTTGCCAACACCAAGCAGTTAGAATGTGCCTTAGGCTCTCAAAACCATGAGATTGGCTCACAAAATAAGTATTATTACTGTTAACAATAGATTTGAAATTAAGTCTTTTCCACTTGCTTTCTCCTTTTAAAACTGTCATGGCTCATGCTTTTAGGCTCCTCTCCAAAACCAGAAAGAACAGAAACATGTTCTATTTCATAAAGCAGAATTCTGTTCCAGGAGTTGGAATATCAAACAAAACACCAAAGACCACAACATTTACAGTAAAATCACAGCATGGTTATATTCTTGTCCTCTCTCCTCCAGCTTAGGGCTGTGTCAGGGGCCATCAGCCAGGGAGCAGTGAATTTGGGCAGTCCCTGGTCAGCAGTGAAGTTCCTAAGGACCAGGATAGTTAACACTAATGTGAGCACACTTGAAGCTGCTCCAGTGTGTGGAGTGGACTAACTTCTTGCTATCCTACAATCTCCTAAGTGTAATAGTTTTTCTTTAAAGTACTTTTTGTCTCCTTTTTTCACTTACCTTAGCAAAGCTCAGGGCAGCTGAGGACTTACCCACTAAGTAATCTCCTGCAAAATGACATGTGAGAACACATGATAACATCCGTGCAGTTGTAACACTTGCACACACAGATATAGCTGCATATCCCCCTACACCCATCACAGATATTTTTTTCCTCCCTTGAGAGTCTGAGATGCTCCACTACCAACTATTAAAAGCAGCATAGAGAGTAACTTAAACCCCTGTTTTTCCATTTCACAGGCATCAGAGACACACAGACAGTACCTCCAGCTGCCTGGACAGGCAGTCAGATGAAAGGATAATGTTAATAAGCGATCTGTCTAATTCTACTTGGACTTTTTTATTGCTTGTCTGCTCTGAAGTCGTCCTTGGCCATTAACTTTGTTGCACCGTAGTGGGTGGGAAGTACAGTATGTGTAGCATTTTATTCTTACAAGAAATTCTAGATTTCTGCCAGAACCATGGTTACTTTTGCCTTTCTCAGGAGACACATTTATTCCATCCCTCTCTCCATTGCAGGTTTTGAGCTCTCAGGAAGAGTGGTACAAGGCTGAGCTCAGAAGTCAAGAGGGCTATGTTCCTAAGAACTTCATTGATTTTCACGTTCCCCCGTAAGTGTCACAGAATCAGTGTGTGTACCCCACTGAAGGTTTCCACAGAGCCCTGTCAGGAGCACGTGTGTGTGTGCACACAGAGGAAGACAGGACGGAGGAAGCACTGGTTATAACAGAGTACACTTTGAGTGGCAAGGATTGCCATAATGCTACATTGCGGTTCTGCCAGCGCAGTGTGTTTCTACCGCAAAGCATCCTCTGTTCTTTCGGAGCTGAATGGTTCTCGATGCTCTCTATCACTCCCAAGTGACTCTTTTGTTACTGCTGCTCAGAGGGATGTCACTGGGATGTTGCAGGAATTGCATTTACATCTCCTCAGACAGAAGAATAGTCATGATGTGAAGTCCTGGCAATAAAGACAGAGGCTGAGCACAAAAGGAAGAGCGGGAGATCTTTCTGAAAACGAATTATAAAATAGCAATTCCCTCCCCCTTCGACTCTTAACTATATTGACTCCCTTTTCCCACCCTGCCATCCGCATTCCCTCCCCCCGCCAAGTGTGTGTGAGTTCCTTTCGGTGCACTAGAGGTCAGTGCAATGCTACGCGAATGTGACAGCTGGTGTTACTCATGGATCGGCAGGGATGATAGACCAGACGTGCCGCCCCGCTCACACACTCACACACACAGACACACTCACACACACACACACACACACACAGAGACACACACACTCACACACACACACACACACACACACACAGACACACACTCACACACACACACACACACACACACAGACACACACACACACAC